>JAUPFR010000012.1:3750000-4375000 GCA_036925125.1 Oreortyx pictus
TGAGGTCCAGGCCCGCAGCCTCAGGGAGGCTTATCCTCGTACGGGGCGGCACACGAAGCCTGCAGGACCTTCCGAGCCGACACCGGCTTTTTCTCGTTCACTGACCGAGGTCAGACTCAGCTGCTAAGCCCGGAGTCTCGCACCGCTCTGTGCCAACCTCGCGGGCTCTCCCGACCCCGCCGCCGCCTTTCCCTTCTCTGCCTCCTCTCCGGAGCACCCTTCCCACCATGTGATTTCGTGCAAAGCCTTTTCCCAACCCTCTCTCCCCGGCGCTTTCAGCCAGCGGCTCGCCCATGCTCGTTCCGCCCCAGCCCGCCCGGCTGTGCCCGCCCGGTGCCGGGGCAGCCCGTCCCACAGCGGCGGGCGCTTCGGGCAACGTTAAAAGCCGCCGAGGAGAAGCGCCCGATCGCAACGAGACGAGCAGCGTCCAGCGTTCCCCCCCCCCCCCCCCCCCATTCTCCACAGCACCCCTCTCATGTCGCGCTCGCCGCCCCGCCCCGCCGCCCTTACCCGCAGCGCGGCCAGGTCGATGCCGTCCAGGCTGCGGGCGGCACAGTCCCGGGCCATGGCTAACGGTGCGGTGCGCTCCGCCCGCCTCGCCTCAACCCGCGCCCCGCGGGCGGCCCGCGGCGGCCCGGCCGTGCCCCGGCGAGCGCAGGGAGGCGGGCATGCCCGCGTCGGAACGCCCTCCCCGCGCTCAGCGGGCCGGGACGCAGCCCCCGGGCCGGGCGGACGCGGGCAACTTTGGCGGAGACATTTCCTCGGGCAAACTTTGCGAGGAAGTGACGCGGAGCAGCGTGCCGGGCTGGGGACCACCTGCACGGCCACGCGCGGCCCCCGCCCCGCGGAAGGGTGCGCACGCGCCGCCCCACGCGCGCCGCCGGGGCCGCGGGGGCCGTGGGGCTGTGGGGGCCGTGGGGCCGTGGGGGCCGTGGGGCCGTGGGGGCCGTGGGGCCGTGGGGGCCGTGGGGCTTCCTTCGGAGCGCGGTGCGCTCTGCGCCTCGGGCACAGCGAGCGCTTTCCGGCGGGGCAGCTGGCTCCGTTAAAATCAGAACAATCCCAGCAAGGAGCGGTCGCGCTTGGATCCCAGCCGCCCTGCTGGCCCCCCCACCCTCCCCCCTCAGCCCCGTCGCTCAGCCCCGCGGGAGCTGAGTAGACGAAGGCAAAACTTAGACGTGCAAAACGTACGATAAAGAAATCGAAGCCGTGGCAGGGTAGAAGAGGGAAAATGCGGTGGTTGCAAAGTTAAACCCGAACTAAGGGTCACTAAGCATGCAGCTGGCGTTCCCGCAGGGCTGCAGCCCCGGGTGTGCGGTGTGGAAAGGGAAGAGCGGTGCGTGGAGACTGAGCTTCCTTCACATCCCCCAAGGACGCTGTCCCCAGGGCCGCAGAGGCTCCCCAACCCGCTGCGGGCTGCAGGAAGAACGTTGCCTTCTTCCTCCGGTGTTGTTTGCGCCCTCGCTACAGGTGTGAGGTTGGCAGGAAAAGGAAAAAAAAAAAAAATAGATAACCCCTAACAGAGCAGGATTTCCTGTCAGCAGGAAGTAAACAGCTTCTCAAACGTTGGTTTCAGCCTGCGCTGGGCAAACTGATGCCTTTCAGCATTTCTCAGTCCCCTGAACTGTAAATTCAGAGCAACCGTCATTCAGCAGAGCTGGACACGGGGGATGCGCCCAGGCTCCAACCCACAGCTCTGCACCGGGAGTCTGGGAACCCCAGCACTCAGCTGGGGACAAACCCTGCTCCCAGCCCCACAGCCAGGCACAACAGGACTCCTGCAGGCCCTAGCTCCAAGCGTTCCCTGTGAGCTTTGCTTTGCTGGAAGCTCTCTGACGTCCTGGAGAGAAATCACATCCTGCCTGTGCCACGGGTATCAGCACCTTCCTTTCCAAGCGTGAGCCCTTCACAGAATTCCCTGCAACTTCTTTTTCTGTGTGACCTGGAGATTTTAGATATAACTTTAGAGCACAACCTTAGGTGAGAAGGCAGCAAAGTGACCCCATTGCCCATAGGACCTCCGGACTGCAATTCCTCCCTTCCCAGGAGCTCTGTGCAGTGCTCAGGAAGGAAAGTCAACGCTTTCCCATCCCACGCTCTCACAGACTGCCTTGCCCTCCCTTGGTAGCTCCCAGACTGCCCAGTGCCGACCACAGGAGCCCCACATCCCCCACCTGCGGGGCTCCTGCCTGCCCCTTGCATTCATGGCCATTTACAACACTGTCCTAGAAAGCATTTATTAATGCAAACAGCTTCTGTGAACTCCTGGAGTACAACATCTCTGCTGATAGCAATCCTGATTCAGCAGGCCAGCCACTAGTTTATGAACCCGATCCCTTCTCTTTCAATTACTGTGTCATTTCTTGCCATGGGTGGCTGGGGAAGGAGTTCAGGAACAAGTCTACACATCTAAACCTGTGTAGGGTTGTGCACGGCCCGAGTCTGGCTGTGTGCTGCCTGAGCACTGTCTGTGCTGTGTGCAGAGCCTTCTCGTGCCTTGGAGAACACTTTCACAGCTCAGCCAAGCTGTGGCACGTCCCTGAGACAGCCGAGGAAGGTCCGAGCTTCGGGCCGAGGGCACCCCCTTGCTTACCTCCCTGTTTAAAGGATGTTGAAGCAAACATTCCTCCTGCCCAGCCCACTTTGTAGCTTTGCGATTTCCAGGACCCAGCCCTGCTTTGAAATCACAGCAAGATGTCTCCGTTTGCAATGGATTTTTTTGGATCAGGCTCTGAATACTTCTCATGCTTTCTCCTATTCGAACTAAAGAAAATTCCTCTTCTTTCCAAACGCGGCCAACGAGCAGCATGCAAACCTGGCTCTGCCCTCAGCCCTGCGCTTTGCAAGTTGCTGTGCTAGGACTGAGGGACAGGGCCACTGCCGCCAGGGAGCCGGCAATGCACAGACCCAGACAGACAAACAGAGCGGCCAGTTCCCGGGCAGTAGCACGCACGGTTGTTCGCAGCCCTTTAAAAACTCAATAGCGTTGTCAGTTCCTGGCAGCCGCGCTACTTCAGCCGCACAGGATATCCAAAAGGAGACCAAGCAGCTTCCTTCCCCGGTGATTCCTGAATGGATGGGGCGAGGTGGAAAGAGTGCCTCTCGCTGCTGGACTGCGGCCAGGACGCCCACCCCACTCCCACGGGACCCACACACCACTCACATCCTTTCCAGTGGCAAGCAGAGGCCTGCGAGCAGCACCCCTGCACCAGGAGCCCCTTCCCCAGCCGTGGCAGCATGCCCCGCAGCACTGTCACAGCTCTGCAGCCCCCGTGCAGCAGTGCTGCTGTGGGCAGTGCTGGTTTCCTCCATACCAGCCCACGTCCCCGCTGCCCAGGCGGCACGAACCCCTCCGGAGCTTTGGGAATTACGACATTCTGCATTTTTGGCTTTTGGATTCTCAGTTTCAGAGCCAATCGAATCCCTGACTTCGTGTCATAACACACAAATCACACCAGTAACCGTGTCCTTGTGTAAAAGCTGTTTCAACTGCGCTGCCTCTCCATTAGAATTTTTCCTGCTCCTGTTATCTTTTTCCTTCCCCACTGGGTATTTCACCTTGACTATATGCCTGAACACTAACACAGATTTGCACGCTGTGGCAACTACCAGTGCATGCAACCTGGCTTGCAAATTTGCAAAATTAAGAACAAGATGATTTATGGAAATAAACCAAATTCATACATTTCATATTGCTGCCGTCTGCTGAGCTACGGGTTATTCCCTCCTTTCATCTGCAAAGTTCTCTCTTCAGTCAAGTGGCAACCGCTGTAACTGCTTTGCAAGGAACGGTAGCTATATGTTACTGGGTCATCAGATCCCAATGGGTTTTATGAATACCATAATGAATTTCAGCCCAACATCTGTCTGCTCTCTGAAACAGATGCAATTATGGGAAAAAATAGCTGCTGCTGCTTTGCAGGCGGATTTCTGAAAAGGAAAAAAAAAAAAAAGAAAGAAAAGAAGAAACAAAACACAAAGCGAACCGACATCGCACAGTTTAATCACTACCACATTAAATTTAATCAGTAAAAATAAAATGTGTCGCACACCCAACTCCTTTTGCGGAGAGAGAAGATGAGATGTGTCGACTTCTCTGACAGACCGAGGGGTTTTTGACATTTAGAACATCTCGTAGGCACAACTTTGATTTTGCCAACAAATGCTGACCTCAGATGACTCAGTTCGGGGTTCCCTTTTATCCAGGCCACTGAAGTTTGGTGGTTAACGAAGAGGGAACTCGTCTCTGAATCGCCCTTTGTTTGAGGGAACTGTCACGCTACAAAAATCCAAATAGAAAAAATGGACACAGGGCTTCAGGGCGCGATGTTTGGTTTCGGTTTGTACCCTTCCACCCCAGAGGGAAGAAAAATCCACTGACTGGAAGTAGGGATGACAAAAAACAAAACAAAACAAAACAAAAAAAAACCCTTTAACTTTGTGCTATCTTTTTAAACTTCGCAGTGCCACACGTCTGCCTGTGTGTGTTCTCAGCACACTGAACAACTGAACAGTTTTTTCTGTCACGTTGCAAGCCTAACTTGTGCCTCACAAATTACACAACTTTACGCACATCTTCAGCTACAAAAGAAAGCTTACCTCATCGCTCAAGTCCAGCCACACATCTGGAGCTCCCAAGCCCCCTGCTTCTCCTTTCTTAGAGGAAAGAAGAAAAAAGAAAAGTAGAAGAGGAACTGTCCGTTAGGAGGCCTCCTCCAGCCCTTCAGAGTACAACCTGCCCTCCGTGATCCATCTCCAGGAAAGTCTCCTCTATTCTCACTCCAGCTGCTTTTCATCCTGCTACTTTGTCAGCTCTGAATATTTCAAACACACATGGGTGCCCCAATGCAGTGTTGGAGCCCTTAAAAAATCCTCTTGTTTTCCTCAAGGCAAACGCAGTCCTGCCTCTGGAACTTTGCCTAATTTTGTGATTGTGCATGAGTGAGACTGCTGGATAGGGAAGCTCATATGAGCCTTGAGCAACGGCATCCTCTTCCAACACTAACTCATGAATAAGTCCGTGCTTTTTCCAGCAGATCCCTGCCAGCCTTATCTACACCCTCGCTATCTCTGTGCATTAACAAGCAGTGCACAGCCCCCGGCCAGGTTTCAGTTCTGCCCGCAGCACAGTGCTCTCCTGGAGCAGGCAGCAGCGGTGCTTTGCTGCAGCCCACGGTGCGCGGGGTGGAGGCAGGCGGCTGCAGCCATCTTGCTGCTGTGCACTGCAGCTGTCAGCTGAGCCTGTAAACATTTCGAGAATTAAATGTGATAGGTTGTTCCGTGGCTTGGGAAGCACGCTGAGACTCTGTACATCTGCCAGTCATTTACCAGTATCAAGTCCTGGATGCACTGTGGGGAAAGAATGTGACTGCGACAGCAGTTTGAGGTGGGCAGCGTTTGCTGTTTTCAGTTGATAACCTGGAAGCAAACACTCCATAATCGCTGCTTCGTTCCTAGAGGGCACAAAGGCAACGAACACCTTGGTGCCATGCGGTGCTGGGAGCTGTGGTAGCATAAGCAGATAAGTCAGATGCTCCCACTTGGCTTCGGTGAGATGGGTTCTTGCTCCAGTTCCACTCTGTGTATTGTGAGAAGGTTCTGCAGGTTTGCACTCAGTGCAAGGAATTGCTACTAACATTAATAACCAAGGACAAAAGAGCTTGCTGTGCCCATCTTGAGGAGTTGATGCCCTTTCCTTATTAAAAGGGAAGCGACTTGATATTTTCTCCCAGGGAGAAACTGGTGGGCACTTCAATTACAAAAGACGCAACGAGAACCAGGAGCTGAAGCAGAAACCAGGCAAAGAACCAAGGCAAAAACGAAGGCTGCATATGCGGGCAGACCAGTTGGTTCCCATTTCTGAGTCTCTCTCTGGTTCCTGGGCAAGGAGGAGTGCTCAGAGCCCCCACGGACAGCGGCTCCCAGCAGCTGCCCAGGCTGCCCCCCAGCTTCCTGCAGGGGCAGCTGGGGATTTCAGCCAGCTTCCCCTTTCACAGCGACTTAAATTCTTTATGGAGTTTAGCTCCATAAGCCAATTAAGCATCTTTATGTCCTTGAGCCCTCATACCTTCTCTGAGCAGTTTGTGCGCTGACGCTGCTCTAAGGAGCGAGAACTGAGTTTGCCTCTCTGGAACCTGAGCTCTGATGGGGCCCCAGGCAGCAGCCCCAGCACAGCCCAGAACTCCCCAGGTGCACGCCAGGCACTTTGTTCCAGCAGCCTCATTTCTGCTGGCAGATGCTTACAGGTTTGGAAAATGACAGCTTCACCTTTGATTCTTTGCTTTCCAAAAGCCCCAGTTCCAGGTTATAAAGTCATAGGTGACCCATGAGCACATAAGCTTTACCCAGTGAGAGTACAGGTAAAGCAGTTACTTCCCTCATTTCCATGCTCAGTGCAGTTGTGCAGGCACAACTGATGCAGCCAGCATCACATCCCAGAGAGCAGCAGTCACACAGAGTCCCACCCCAGGGCCCTACCTGCCCTTTTTTCCTTTGGATGAGTCTGTTCTAACAGCAGGGAGACACTGGTACAGCCGTCTGGTATTTGAATATGAAAGCCTACAATCAAGCCTTTAAATAAGTGTTTTTCTTTCTTTTTGTTTTTAAATAGGCAAATTAGCAATATTTTGAAAGAAGGAAAAGCACATTGCAAGATCCTATGGGAACCCATCATCAGCCCCCTTTGTTTCCTGTAGGACAAATCTTGCATAAGTATATGCAACTCTGTAGGAATTGTATAGGTTTGCACGATAAACATATAAATAAAATCACGGCACATTTCCCGCAGCAGCTTTCATAGTCACTCTTTCTGTGCAGTTACCCTACGTCATTATCTCGCTCTAAGATACAGTTGTAACTCCTGGCCAGGCTGAGCAGCAAGCTGTGATCATGGTGCGGCCCTGTGAGCGGTTGTGGATTAGCAGTTGGTGACCACTGAATCTGTGACTGAAAATCCCCACGAGCCGCCCAGCCTGCCTCTGTCAGTGGCTTCCCACCATGGGCCGTGTCCCAGCACGGCACTGGGTGAGGTGTGTCACCAGGTTCAGCCGCAGCCCAAACCATGAAACCTCCCGGCCTAACATCCCCCTCAAAGAGGAGTGCCCTCAGCAGTTGCTCCCTGCAGACGTGGAGGATATTTCAATGAGCTTGCCTTCAATCCAAAGCCCCAAAGGGCCACACAGCTCCTCCCGGAGCCCTCTCAGCACACCCACCTGCAGCCCAGGCCATGCACACACGCAGCCAGGCACTGTCCTGCAGAACAGGCATCACCCCAGGACCCACAACCGAGCTCTGACGGGGCAGAGGGACACAGCTGCCAGCAGTCTGTACAAAGGGGAACACAGCTGTGGCTGGCTGGCATTGATCGGATGCTCTGCCTTTTCCACAAGGCCTTTGTACGGCCCCCTGCAGCTTGAAGAGATGTGTGGAGGGTGTTTCTGTACAGCTCAGTGACAACTGGGGAGCAGTTGTGGCTGTTGCCAACAATTTGCTGTGTGCCCACTTGCTGCGTTGCAAGAGGAGCTGCAGCGTCGTGCAGCGATGCCCTCTGCGTGGTCCACCACCGTTCCTTCAGAGCTTTCTGCTCTATTGGTTCCAAAGAACCCCAGCTGTAGGTGGTTTGTTGTTTTTTTTTTTCTCTTTAAAAGCAGAACAAACCCCAACTTGCAGTTTAACTCTGTCTTATTGACCCCTTTTGTTCTTGTTCTCTGGACTTGTGCTACCCCATGGAGATCAATCATTCTCCTTGCCCAGACATGTCTTACTCGCTGCATTTTGTAGGCTGGGGTTGGTCATTTTTCTGCGAACAAAGCTCGTGTCTGTATTCCCACTCGCTTCTCTCCTTTTGGCTCATTTGATGACTCTCCCATACAGATGCTAGCTGTTTCTTCAGCCATGTTTAATCCCCCCTGAGGCCTCCTCCACTTTTTCAGTGCATGTGCTGGCATTACACTGTCTGTTACCCTGTCCTAATTTCCACGTTACAACTGCTGGAAGGATAATGATCATTTATCTTCTTCTTTTTCCTCTTTGCTGTGTCCCTCTGCATCGTTTTTTCTTCGTTTCGATTGGGAGGGCCTGCAAGTCTTTTCATGACTATTATTTTTTCCACATGTCCAAGCTCAAACTGAGAATGAGAGAGCTTCCAGGGCTGATCCTGACTTGGCCAACGTTTCTGTTGCATTTTTCTTTTTAACCTTTTGAGAGCATTTTCTGCAGTTTTCCCCTCCTCGTTTAGCAGCTGTGAAGCTGGAGGTGCCAGGGGTGGGCTGGGGCCAGGTGCTGAGACCTACAGCAGGGATGGACATGGCTCAGCAGAGGGGCACCTGAATTTCACTAAAGCTGGGACCTGCCTGCAGCTGTGGTCAGGGAGGTGCTGGCTATTACACTGTCACTTCTGTGATCTTCAGTGCAGCTCAGTCTGGGCCCTTTTGGTTGGCTTGTGAAGTACTGAATACCTTCTTGACGTGGGACGCTTGGTTTTCTTCTTTGGATAGCAAACTAAAACTACACCTGGTAAGAACCAGCATGGGTACAAAACCTGTAGAGCGCAGGTATTTTTTTTGTCCTCAGTAGAAGCAGCTGGATCACCAGAAGCCAAACACTTGGTGAAACTGCCATCTTTTAAGTTGCTCAGATTAATGGGAAAATCCTCATTCAGAGGAATCGGGTACAGCTCCCCAGTGACTGCACTGCCTTGACTCTGGCTGTAGAGCAGTACAAATTACAGCAGAATATCATCATTAATTTCAGCTGTCCCTGTTCTGGCAAATTATCATTCATCTCCCCAAATGGATATCTCAGCAGGAGACCTTTTTTTTATCGTCTTAGTGTAAAAAATCCCCACCGGTTCCTCCCTCTCAATTAGCAGCCTCTGATTTCTCTGGGGAAGTCGATCTTAGGCGTAGTGCTGTGACTTATGCCTGACTAACAGCACCAAGACCAGGCACAGCACCGGGAAGCTTTTACCTTCCAACACATACCTGCAGTCTCTCACCAGGACCTTGTCTGCCTGCGCAGGAGTTAGTCACTTCCTCCAGCCTGTTGGGAAAAGAGCAAAATTAAAGAGGTTTAGCTGTGTTCCTACAAATCCCACTGGCAGTGTGCTGAACCGCAGCTGTTCTGTATGCGAAGCACTCAGGGTGCAGGCTTGCACCTGACCTCAGTGTCATTACAGCCTCCGCCTGACTGGGGGTTTCACTAGAGCTTTACCTGGGATTACGTCCCTCAATAAGCCAAATTCCATAAAATGTAATTTGCAATTATTACAGCGAGATCTGCTGCAACGCGTGGCTGCTCACCTGAGCTTGACTTGCCTCAATTGCTTTGTGGAAAAATGCCTTCCGCATCACCAATTGTGAGTGTGATTTAAGGAGCTTGTAACTTGCTACAAATTAAAATAGTCCTGAGGAGGATATTTGGGGATGCTTTAGACTCATTTTGACAGCACAGCTTTGCCATCAGTGTTGGTCCCGTGGTGTCTGATGGTTCAGGGTTAGAAAAGAGAAACAGGAGAGACCTTGTCGTGGTCTTCCAATACTTAAAAGGAGCTTTTAAGCAGGAGGGAAAGCGACTTTTTACATAGGTAGATGGTGATAAGACAAGGGGGAACAGCTTTAAACTACAAGAGGGGAGATTTAGATTAGATGTCAAGGGGAATTTTTTTCCTCAGAGGGCAGTGAGGCCCTGGCACTGCTGCCAGAGCTGTGGGTACCCATCCCTGGAGGTGCCCCAGGCCAGGCTGGGTGGGATGTGGGGAGGCTGAGCTGGTGCCTGACTTAGTGGTTGGCAGCCCTGTCTGAGGGAGGAGGTTGGAACTGGGTGATATCTGAGGTCCCTTCCAACTCAAGCTGTTCTATGATTCTATGAAACAGTACGGCTTGGTGAGGTTTTGGTGCAGCATGGCCTCATGAAGAAGTGTTTAAGTGTCACTGCATCTTCTTCAGGGGAGGTGCCTGGGATGCCAGCCCTAGGCAATGTCCCCATGCCACCTATTGTGAGCAGACCCCTCCCCTGCTGACTGGGACATGAATTCAGTTTTGGGGCTCACTCTGGCCTCTTGCTGAGCTAAGGGAAAAGGCAGCCAAGGGAGAGGCCCAGGTCCACGCACTGAAGGTTGCCCCAGGACCAGCACTGCCACACCAGAGGCAGCCACCACACCATGCAGCCAGGCACAGCCTGAGGTGAGGGCAGACATCCCACCCAGGCACGTGGCTTCATCCCCTTCTACCCACGCCTGTCTTGGCATCTGCTACAGCCCACCCAAACCACAGCTCCTTCCCTGGGCTCTCCTGGGGACAGACTGTGCTTTACAGTCTTACTGTAAAATAACAAGAAGAAGGCTTCTAAAATCAGGAAGTTTCTTCAACAGTTTTCTGTGCTTTTACTGTAATTGCTCCATAAGCTCCTCTGACAGTTCCTGTGACCTCACTTCCCCCCCTCCAAAAAGCCAAAAAGAAAGAAAGGGAAGGCAAATCCCACCATCCCTGAGATTCAGCAGAGCTTTCTGCACACTAAAGGAGAAGTAGAGGCTGCCAGCTCTGAATCTGGAGCTCTTCTAATACGTGCTTGCTAACCCTCAGGGTACAATGGATGAAAATTACTCTCTTGCAACATTTGCTTGGCTGACAAAATGGAAAAATGATTAGCAGCTCGGAGGTTGCACTGCTGTATTTTGCAAGAGAAACCCTCGTCACGGGCTGCCACCGTTCTGCTGCTGGAGGCTGCACTGCCCAGTCCTGGCACTTGTGGTCACACAGAATTCCCCTGCTGCCCTGCAGACCCATGTCCTCTTTTCCTCCCGTGGAAGGAGTCTCCCATCTCACCCAATGTCTGCGCCCAGCACTGTGCCGCACACGGACCCCTGCTACGGCAGTGCTGTTTCAATACCTGCTCAAGGACTTAGGCACCTTAATGAGAAGGAGGATGATGAGTTTGGAACATACAGCTGCTGGCTCAGCCAAGGGATTTTAAACAGATTTCTGAATTAATTGTTAGGGTAATTGTTCCCACCATTAGCCACTTCGAGTCTCCGGTTGCTCCTCACAGCCTGTCAGCCGGGAGCAGAGCAGTTTGGGTAGGGTCTATCTGTGTTTGGACCCTGTGGAGCTGGGGAGTTGGGTACCTGCATTTTGGAAGCAGTGTGCCTCAGAGCAGGCTGCGGTGGCCACTAAAGCTTTTGTCCTCTGCATTCTCATCAGTGACTGATCTTCCAAGCATGCCTATTGTGAAGTGCAGCTTTGAGCTGTACGCTCAGACATACCCATACCTGCACTGTTTTTGTTTGGAGATATTGTTCAGAAGGGTGACTGAACACTTCCAGCCCTGGACCGAAGCCCTCCTTGCAGGCTGGCGCTACCGTAACATGGATGCTGACTCTGTTCATTATGTTGATGGGCGTCAGCAATGAAGTTTGAACTTTGTTCAGATTTTCCCTGAGATTGGCAGTGAGGAGCCAGAGCTCTGAGCTGGGTTCAGGCTGGTTGTTAGGTATAAATTATCTGTCAGTTCCATTTTTCCCCTACCTTCTCCTTTTGCCAATAATTTGCTGCAACAGAGATTTCCTGTCATCTCATCTTCTTGTCAGCCTGTGTCCTTCCAAAACCACTTTGTTGCGGGTGATTATCTTCCGTCTTGTCATCTCTCTGCAGTGAGCTGCTGATCCCAAAGGAAGTGTCCCAGCCAGCTCTGGGAGAGCCCTTCTGTGTTCTCCAAAACGTGTGACCGTGTACATGATGTGCAGAGGCTGCTCACGCAGACTGGAATCATCTTTTTTATCTGTTGGTTGAGAGAAGATGGGGCCACAGAACCAGGCTGGGGCAATTCACAGTGAAATCACCCACCTAGTCCAGGGAATGTTGCCCATTGGGCAGAGCTTGGGACTGGGTGACGGGGCATGACCCCATCTCTGCCTATGGCTTTTGGTCGGATCTTGGGCAAAGCAGATCCTGACCCTGTTTTTCATTTGCTACTGAGAGGATGAAAAGATTTCCCCAGCCCAGTTAGGTGTTAGATTGATTCATGATCATAAAGCCTTTGATATCTTTTAATCAAGGAGCTGTTAAGGGCTTTAAAAGTTGTTATTATTTGTGAAGTAGATGCTAATTTTCTATGCACAGTCTACAAGGAATTCGAACTCTCATGTTATCTGGGGAGTAGGTATTAAACACTCCCTCCTATGTGCTGGCAGAAGTTACCTTTAAGCCCTATACACATACTGATCAGAGTAGATTGTACTTTAAAAGCTTCTTCACATCTCATTAGAGCTTCTCGAGTCCTCTCATAAGAGGCAAATTTACATTAAGTCTAGGCTATGTCAGGGTCTGGATTTCTCAGGAAAATGTCTTGGTAGTAAAGACAAAGCCCCTGGCACTGCCAGCACGAGAATCATTAGCGCTCTCCTCCACATCATAAATCTCGGAGCCATGATCAGAATCTCAAATAATTTGAATTTAAATAGAAATGAACGATCCTCCCTCTGACAACTCTCATTTCCACTGTGCCTTGCCTACATCGCTCCGCTAAAAGAGGGCACCAGAGACTTTGTAAATCCCTCTACACAGCACAGTCTTAACTGGTGTGGTATTCTCTATCCGTCAGCCGGTGGAACAGCTGAGCCCATCCTGTCACACGTGAGCACGGTGGCTGCCCCACTGAACTCAGGTGTAGTCCTGCTGGCCCATTAGCTCTGATGGATTCAGCAGTAACTGTCGCTGCTCACACTTCAGCAATCCACCTGCAGCCAGGAAAACATTTATCACCCACTGCTGTGTAAAAAGGAATTATTTTATGGACTTGAAAGGAATAGCAAAACTCGTCTAATACAAAATACATTGTTTTCTCTTTGTGTCTGTCCTGAAGAGAAAGCTCTTAAAATCTTGCAAAGCCAATTACACTCTATCAAAATGAATTACAGGGGGTGTTTATAGAATACCTACCGTGAGAATCTGGCTCAGCTTCACAAACTGTGTTCTTCTTCTTATTATTTATTTGTTTTTCTGCTTGGCCCATAGCTGTACAATGATATTGTAATGAAGCAAAAATGCTGACAGGTCATGTTCTGCTTCTATTGGCAGTGCTACTGCCTTAGATTTAAGTGACAAGAATCCTGGCAAGGCTTGGTACTTCATAGCTCTTTCTTTTAGACCTTGTTGTACACCTCTCTGAGGCAGCCTTATTAACCTCCGGATTTCTGCAGCAGCACAGAAATGATCAGATGTCTTCTTGTGGTAAGCAGTGTAAGCAATGCAAAGCTGTCCCCATTCACCACCACAAACATGTCACGACATTTCTTTAGGGAAGCAAAGTACATTTCAGCAACAAGAAAGTGCGAACCAACATGGTTCTCTGTGCTTCCCCAGACGTGACATGCCATCACTTTCCATTTCCAAATTTTTATTTCCTCCTGTAACATACGGTGTATTTCAAAATCCCATATTTTTAACATATGCTGTCCTAACTGGGGCCAGAAAGGAACAATTTGAGTCACTCTTAATTAAAAACCTTAAATACTTTCAAGACACAGGGGATGGTGCTTTTATATGTTTTCAGTATGGGCTCCCCAGAGAAAGGAGCCATGGCATAGCACAACCCATGCCCCTTGTGCTGCTTACCAGAAGTGACTGAACAGCACTGCTGGCATCGCGTGTGAGCTCCAAACCCGCAGGGCCAGCAGGAAACACAGATTTCTACTTTGTGGGGAATTTCCATG
Organism: Oreortyx pictus; assembly: GCA_036925125.1. NCBI lineage: Eukaryota > Metazoa > Chordata > Aves > Galliformes > Odontophoridae > Oreortyx > Oreortyx pictus. Next base: position 3,763,706 of record JAUPFR010000012.1, read on the forward strand.
CACATATGACAGAAGGGTTTTTTCGTGTGTGCTTGTGGAATACACCAAGAAAAATTTCTGTCCAATGGGAAATGATGGTTTAATTTTAAAAGGATCAAAACAAGGGTTCTGGAACAAGTGAGCTGGAAAAAAAAAAAAGGTATTGTTTGGGGGAAGTTTGCCCAGCGACTACTGAATAGTGGACAAACATGAAGTGTTCATGCAAGAGCTGTCATTATGCAGGTGCTGAATCAGCATTTCTGCCTGCAAAACACTTGGACTCTGTGACCAGCCTTCTCTTCCTCTCCCTTCTTCACTCTCTGCACTTTGCAGTAACTCTGCAGCCCCAGCACGAACCTTGAAATGGAACAAGATGAAGGAAGAGGCTTCCTGCAGATCACGCTGCTCATCAAGGCTGCAGGGAAAGCCCTCCGATGACACAGTGGGACAAAGAGACATTGCTCCCCACTCTCTGCTGAGCTTCCAGGGCAATGTCACTGCCAGGCTGGTGAGCACCAAGGGCTGCCTGTCCTGTAGCCAGGACAGCAAGACCTGCCAGCCGCTCTGCCACAGCACTCACATCTACGCAGGGAGGATCTCTACGAGGGCATAATTCTAAAAGTGCTTAAATACCATGATTTCAGGCACTGGCCTATGAACCAGTCTTCTAGGCCCCACACAGTGAAGTATTTCACGCCAAATTAAGGGGAATTTAAGTATGTTCTTATGCATCTGCATGAATAAAGTCCATTGAATCAAAAGAAGCTACTGAGAGTGGAGTAGAAGTCCTTAAAAATCACATGGGTTTTGTTCTAAAAGTATCTGTTATTTATTCTCCAAACCTTATCTTGTTTATAACAAAGAAATGAACAAAATTCCTTTCCCAAGGCTGAACAGTTCTGGAGTACATCCGCATCAAACAGGGACAAAAATAAACTTGATTTGAGACAGAATAAATAAGCAAATGCTTGTTAGTCTCTAGACTTCTTTCTGACCCTTTGGTCTTCTCTTTATTCCCCTAAACACAGTAGGCCTTGGCTCTATAGCCTTACGCTAGGTCTACTGCATTTGATAGAACTGTTTCTGTTAGATTGAATGTTTTTTTGCAGCAGACTTTGCAGACAGAAGATGGCAATATGTTTATACAGCTTTCTAATTCAGTATCTAGTGAAAGGATTATTAGAACACTGGCTCAGCACACAGCCCCATTCCCACCCTCCCCTCCATGACTGTCGATATGCACTCTGTCTTGTTACTAACATCAAAATTACCCTGCCTTCTTTCTGAATGCTCTTTAGGAGTGTAAAATCTGTAGACTGAATAGGTTTCCAATTTCTGGCTCATTTCTTTATACAGCCTTCAAACCATAATTGCTTCTGGAGCACATCACACACAAAGGTAAGTATCCAAAGAAACATTATGACCAAAGCACTTAAAATGAAGGTGCCCCAGATCAGAAGCTGTGTGTGGCTGCAGAAAGGATATTTACTGCTTGTGAGTTTCTGAGCTTGTCAGGCTATCGTACAGGCTGCATGCACGCCTACAGTCTGTTATACAGACTAACATACAGGCCATCATAGAGGCCTACAGGCTGTTATACAGGGCTGACTTATCGCACAGGCCAGAGGAACACAGAAGGAACACAGAATGCCTTTCTATTTCAGCTAATGAAGTTTGCATGTAGGAGCAAAATGCTTTGACGTCCCCGGCCCTGGTCCAGCTACAGCGTGATGCGCACGGCTGCATGGCAGGCCAGGCTCCCAGCCTCTGTGCCACACAGGTCCCACTGACACATGCATTTCACTGCCTGGCAGGATTTTTCCAGGCCCTCCATCGCTACCTACAGTGATGTTTGATCTCTGGCAGGTCACAGCGGTGCTACACGAAGCTGAGATGACAGAGGCCTCCTGAGCTCAAGTCCCTTCCCCACACTGAAAGCAGAGGGGTACAGGCGGTTCTGATTCATGTATATATTGTCATCGTACTCAATACACACTCTGAAATCTTAAAGCAGATTGTGACTCGTCATCTATAACTAAAATATACTGATACACGGACACACAATGTGCTTTGCAAAATAACAGAAAAACTGTTCTTTTCATGTTACTTCAATACAAACATGACTGCATTTTGCTTTGGAATAGCTACTGCTCTAAGAGAAAGCCATCGAGTAAATGAAATTGCTATCCATATCTAATCATTGTAAGTAAAAGAAGCAGACCAATCTTCATGTGGATTTTTCTTTTTTTTTCTTTTTTTTTTTTTTTTTGTTTGCAGTTCACATGCTTAATACAGAACTAGTAGGTTTGAAATCTCACTGAACATTCTATGTGAATTAACCGGATTCTGAAGTAAAGTGGAAAGGAAAATAATGAAAAGTACAGCTTTTCATTTCAACATACGCAGCGCTCTTCATGCAGGGGTTTCTTTACTTTGTTGTTTTTTTGTTTTTTTTTTTTTCTTTTCCAAAATTACACTTTGCATTAAAGGACATAGCCAGTGTAAACACAGTCTGTAACACTTATAAAACAGTGCAAATTTCATAGGTTTCTGAGAGGAGGTTGAAATACATATATTTATAATGGAGGTAAAATCACTTTCTTTGTCAGTAGAAAAATATGTATATTAAACACTTATCTATACGTTCTGAACTTCACAAAAGAGCAAGTTATAGTCCTATCATGTGTAATAAATTAGGATCTTTGCTAGAGAACTGTTGCGGTGTTAGTGTCAAAGGCATAATAACAATACTGGAAAAAGCAACAAGAGAAACGTTATGTTTTAGAACCTAAGGAGAATTTTACAGATAATAACCGATGTAAGAGGGCACGGAATAAAGCGGTGGGGAAAGAAACAATGGAAAAGTATTGACCTCTATGAATTATTGCATATTTGAGATTGTTCTCATGCCCTTTGGGCCAATTCTGGATACCTCTAAGTCTTATGTCAGTGTTTGTTTCACTTTGACTGTAGGGTGCAATTTAGGAACCACTGCTAAATGTTAAGCATTTACTGAACTTGTTTGCTGATGGAACCACAGGCAGCTGAGTGCAGAGTGCTAACTTTTATTCATGCAATCAAAGAGGACAATGCAGAAAACACAATGAAATACAGGCAAGACTGCCTGCTGTAAAAACATTTTTGGGGACTTGCTCCAGCAGATCTTACTGAGACAAAACTCTCATGCTTACTGTGTTTTCATTAAAGCTGTGCCAAAGGCTTCTGCCGTTGTTGTTTAGAGCTTTTTCCATGAGTACAGCTGTCCCCGTGGTCTGACTGCAACCCATGATCAGCTGGGTCTGGAAATGCTCATGAAACATACTGGTCTGAAGAAAACTCAGACTCAATGCTTTCCATGGAAGATAAATGAGAGTGTCCTCATTTGACTGATGGGACATAAGAAATGGAAGAAATGCAAGACTTCACCAGCTTCTTAAAAATATCACTTTTCACTAGTTGCACAGAGTGGAAATATTCCTGCTTCAGCCATATTTAAAAAGGACATAAATCGTCAGGTAGATAGAGAGAGAACTGCCTCAGGTGATTATCACTGCATCTGAAGTCGGTTTACCAGTAAACCTGGATAATTCAGCACTTCATCTCTGAATATTGCTGCAGTAGTGATCTTCTATTGCTGATGTTCTCAGAAAAAGGTTAATCTGAAATTTTAACTATCGATTTTGGAAATAAAAAGAACAACCATGTAAAATTACACTGCCTTTCTACAAATCTTAAAACAGCTCAGGGGATCTTAAGACATTTCAAATCAATGAATTCACCAACAGACAAATTTATACTTAGATCAGTTTTAAAAACGTCATTAAAAACTGGCAAAAAATCATCTATTGATCACAGAAAGGTTGTTTGAAATCCTGCTAAACATCTTCCAATACCCTAATAAGTTGCTTACCAAAAACACACTGCTAACCATTCACTGGGAATGGAACACGTCTCAACAAAGAAATGAAGAGATGCTGATGCAAGCAGGTGATTTATTCTGCAGTAAGTGTTACTGTGCACTTTAATGATAAAGGCTTCATCTGCATTGTTTCAGCTGGTCATCTTCTAAAATGAAGCTGGGAGACAATGTTACTGGGAAGATTTCCTCCTCCTTTCTATTGAGAATGATTCACTCCCTGTGGTCTGTGCCGGAGATAATCAATTTTTGTTAGCACAGTATGATACTTGAATTTCAAACTGTACTGAAGTTTATCTGAAAAACCCAACAACCTCTGTGTATTTGAAATACTATTACATAAATATGAATGCTGGAGATCATATACAGTGACCTTTTACCCATCCCAGATTGTAAACCTACTGTAGAATGATGGGATATGCTTTTTCTCTCCCCCTTTTGTAAAGAAGCAATAAAGCTGTACATTAAAAGACAGGAAGGACATTGCTGACTTACAAAAGAATGCCCCCTTTGTCAATAATTTGTAAATGTAAACCAAAAAAGTTCAAGTAGAAAAGCAAATAAGTGTGTCGCTGCTTCAAATATGATATGATGCCCCATGGGGTTTGGGCCAAGTTCTTTAAAAATGCGTCTTCATGGCAGTCATGAAGCATCTCAAAAGTGTCCTGATCTTCACTACCAAATATCACTGGTGAAGCTAAGCTCCCTTGCTGATAAAGGTAGCAATGGGTTGTTCCTGTGAAACTCCTGGGAGTCCTTCATGGTATTGTTAAGAGGTAGCTGTCCATTTAGTAGTGTCAAAGGTATGTTACAGTATGTATGGTGGTTGCTTATGGAAGCTATTGGCAATGTTGCTGCTGACACATCATATTCGTATCCTCTGCAATAATGTCTCATTTGCACAGAATCTGCTTGATGGCAATCAGTTAGATCAGCCCGCGATTCTACCAGCGTGGCAGAAGTGCCTGTGACGGCAAGAGAGGGTACAGTCTGGAGGTCTCCAAAGAGACCCTGCTCCGCAGAATCCAGGACCTGACGCCGAGACACCACCTCCTTTTTCTTCCCTGGCATTTCAAAGACTAGGCGCTTCCAAAACTTAGAATTCAGTTTGCTGCTTTTTGGTCCTTTCCACTTGACCACTGAGAGAAGTTTGATGGTGTGCTTTAAAGATTCCACTTCGTGATAATTCACTTTCCCTTTTAATTCAGTACACTCAATCAAAATAACTTTGATTTCTCCACTGACTAGCATGTTATGGAGTCTGTTTTCCATCTCAAAAATACTCCATCCTCTCCTGAGAATATAGTCTGGAGTTAACACGATAATGAGTCTTCTGCTTTGCTCAACACATCTTGTGAGATCTTCAATGTAGGCTACAAATCATAGAAAGAGAGAAAGAGTAAAGAATAAAGAAGACTATTGTATCAAAACATCAGGCTTGCAATTAAGTTTAACAAAATCCTACAGCGCACCAATCCACCCCACTTAAGACAAGGGGCACTTCACGATATACTCCAATAGAAATAGGATTGTGTATCACACCACGTTTCTATTAATAGGATATAGAGAGAAAACGCCTTAATAACATCCTCAATCCTTAACCGTTTTTCTCTGTTCATCTCAACAGAATGACATTTACATAATCTCCTAGCTGTGTAGATGCATTAGTGACTAAAAATACACAGTTCGCTTACTGAGAAATTCTAGGTCAAGATCAATGTAATACTTGTGTAAATTTTAACATTAACACTGGTTATGATTAAAGTCACACTGAGGGAAGCACACTCTGGGAAGCAGTTCTTGTGTTTCGGATGGAAGGACATGAGGATGCTGTGGGGGGTGGAAACCGTAACTAGCAAGAAGAAAAGAAATCAGCCCTCAACACATGCAGAAATTGTGCTGTTGCATAGAAGCAGCAAGGCAGCTCTTTCTTCTTTGAGTACTGGCCACAAAAACACAATAGCATTCCTTGTGACCCAACAGTCTGTTTGCAAACCTGTGCTTCTATGTACCCCAAGGTATTAACAGAAACTTGACAAGTGATGGGAACAAATGGAAAATTTAAGCGTATTGGATGTGTTTATTTGCTCAAACATCAGTGACAAAGAAAACAGTATTCCTCTTTCATTCATGCACACCAAGAAGTTGTGAATGATCAGTGTAAACAGAAACACCAGCCCCATCATCAGCTCCATGATGTCAGCTTACTGATCTACCAAATATTCTTGAAGTTGAACTTGGGGTTTTGAGGTGGAGTTTTATTTGTCCCAGGAGCTTAGCAAGAGATGCCAATTGCATTCTTCTGTCATGGAACAGGATGGGAAAGAGATCTACTTACAGACCTGATCCAAAACCCATTCAAAGGACCAGACCTGAACACATTTCGGAGGGTTTTGGGTCAAGACTAGGAAAATGAAAATAACTAAAAATAAAAACAACAAAGATCAGAGAAGTGTTCACTGGTTGCACAGCATTGTGATTGCAAGCTTACAGACACGATATAACCACTATTTTTGCTTTAGAACTATGTGACCCTCTTGACCATGCTACTCAGAATGTGCTCTCTGACAACAGAGGATAAGCATGTGTTATAAATGAAGACTTGGACACAAGAGCTGCACAGAACAGATCTTTACTCAGCACAGGGCAGGGCCTCTCTTACACACACTGCCCTCTAGCAGGAACAATGATTACAAATAACATCATTAATCAACATCTGTTACTGCAAGACTCATTTTTATAGTCCCAGGCACCATACCACAGCATGCTTATTCACACCACTTCCAGTGAAGCAAATAGCTACAAAATAGGCCAACAGGAACATTCTAAAATAGCTTAGAGACTGAAGGCATAGTGAGCATCAAATCTGCCTTTACCAATGTTTTATTTCACCACTTAGCAGCAAGAAGAATTTCTTTCACAAATGGGAAAAAAAGAGGCAATTGTAAACATCCCACAGACAAACAAAAATTTCAGACATACACATACATTACAAATCTCTACGCAACAATCCTGACTTTTAGTTAACGTTTTGTGACTCTTAAAATCATGCAGCATTTACAGTTACTTGATTTTGCTTTTCTTAAAATACTTTATGAGGAAAAACCCCACATTGCTCTGTGTAAAATAGTTACTCATTAATGAAAAAATGCAACATTAAGATCCACGGGAGAGGCAGCGGAGAGGGGAGAGAATCAGCAACAATAAGAAAATGATAAGCAGAACTGGTGAAACAAAACTTAAAGAAAGGTAGAAATGTTCAATACAATGGAAAGAGATTATCCCAATGTATCAACAGCTCAGACTCTTCATTTTCTTCCTTTCTTTCTGCTCCCAAAAAGAAAGAATTTAGGTGGGAAGCTTCATCATTAGAGGTTGAATCTGCAAGATACAGTAAAACAACAAACTATCATGCATCTTTCCTGAGACATATTCACCCCTCCTCCAAACAACTCCGAACACTGCTATGTACAAGACAGTTCTCCGCAGAACACAATACCATTCGGTACCACATATCTAGTTTACAGCTAAGCACAGCCATGCATGTCCTATATGCATCCAATTCCAAAGGAAAAGAAGTCACTTCAGTCACTTCCCTTTTGTATCTTCAGATATCCAGCAGCAATAATTTCAATAAAAATAATTCCTCCATTATTTGCTATAGTATTTTAATCAAAAACTCACCAGACTTTGCTTTAATTGAAGAGGAAATTAGGTGGGAAGGTAACAGGAAAAATTTCCTATTTTCACAGGTGGACACTTCTCCCCTCTGTGCCTCTCCCCTGCTTTGCTACGCACAGCTTACTCGACAGACATGGCAACAATTTAGAGCTCTTTCTACGGACAACTCAATGGGAACCTTGACAAATGACCACTAGGTGCTCCTGCCCATTCCAAGTTGCAGCTGGTTCAACGACAGACACAGGGAATGTTCAGGGGTCTTCTTGCAGACTGAAGACGAAATACACTGTATTACAGAAAAATGGAAACCCAGAAGAAAGGTAAACACATTTTCCAACCACCTGGCCCAGAAGCACTGTATGCTCTCCGTAACTTCAGCCTGGGACTATTACTTAAGTCAAGTGACAGCTTCTCTGGAGCATGTGGTTCCATTGTGCAAACTACAACATGTCCAACATGTACATCAAACAAGGAATAGCAAGGAAGGACAGATCCCTGTCTTAATAAAGCCTGTGGAAATTCATACTTTATATTCTTCAGTGGGACAAGGCTGACTGTATAAGTTATGGAGTTGCTAAATCATCCTTCACTTCCAAATCAGAGACTGCTCCAAAACCTGTAGGTCGAGCTATGGTGCAATGTGAGATGGTTTTGTCTTTCAAGTAAGCTAAAGAGTAATTGTGAGGCAATGGCAGTTTCACTTCTGCAAAAAAAAATTAAGCAAGGACTTCAGGATTCACACCACCTACCATCATTTCCTTGAAATACCATTTTTCAATAATGGACAAAAACAGTTTTCAAAATGTTAGTATTTCTCACAGGTCAAAACAAACTTCATTTCAGGTAGCTGTATCAGTAACTTACTTGCATCACGTACAGTGTGAACTCCAAGGAAGTATGAATGAGACGAAGTTTCACAGCCATGAACAATCACATTTTTTTGCACGATTACCTTCATTAATGAAGACAAACAGCCTGACAGCAAATATATATGCACTAGACATGCAGCACTGCAGAACTGCAGTTTGGAGCACCCGAGTCGCAAGATATGTGTCCTATCTGCAATAATGTAATTAAGCATAATTGCCTACTGAGTCTGGAATGTGCCACGCTAACCACCGGCTGAAAGTAAACCTGGATGACCAAATATGCAAATAGTCCATGATCGAGAAAACTAACGAACACCATGGACACAGAGTTGCTTACACAAAGAAAAGCCTGACTAACTAGACTCAGATGTTCTTCAGAAGCAGTTGAGAGAAAGAAAAGAACAGCAATTATGTCAAGTCTTAAGTGTATTTTTAACAAGGATATTCTGCAACACCATGAAGACCAAAGAGTATGCACCACCAACCATACTGGCTGGAAACAACTGGAGTCTATGCATTTGGCAACGTGACTATTACTTGAGGAAGAATTATTTATAGAAGAATAATTCAGTCTTAGCTTCCTAGAGGAATGTTTCCCAAACCCTAACTTGGGTAACTTGAGTACAACAAAAAAAATTACATCCTGAGATTCCTATTTCTTAAATTGTTTATTGTCTCTATTAGCCCTGTCCAGAAGAGTAATGCAGATGGCACTGCTGAAACACAGTTCAGAGTGACAGCCCTGCCCCAAAGAGAGCATAATCTCATATAAGCTAAAGGACAGCTGATGAATACAATGGAAAGAAACAAGTAACACAGATCAGCTTGACACACCCCCCGAGTGCTAAGGATGAGGAAAAGAAGACAGCTCTGGCGATGCCTCCTTGCAGACTGAAGCAACTGAAGTTGGTGACTGTGATGACACTGGTATAGTGGTAGATGCTGAAATCAAAGTTCTGGGTATTTAGAATCAAAAGTTTGCAGAATTACACAAGCTAGAAGTGGGATCAGGAGGTCTTCAGGTCAACCCTGTCCAAACCAGGAACAGGTTAAGATTGCTCAGGGCCTTCCTTGTCCAGCAGAAGTTTGAAGATCTTCAAGGATGGAGGTTTCTTCTGTAGCAACTTTGGGTACTCTTCTGGTGTCTGATCACCATCATGGAAAGAAAACATTTCCAAAGATTTAACTGGGATTTTCATTGTTACAACCTCACTCAGCAACTGTATATCTCTGAGAAGAGCCTGGCTCCATCTTCTCTGTGCTTTCCATCAGAAAGAGAACACTAAGATTCTTGGTCTTTTCTTGAAGAAATACAGTTCTTTTGGCCTCTCCTCTTATGGTGTGCCCTCCAGCTTCCTGATCATCTTGATGGCCTCCAGAAGACCCGGGTGGCCAGTCTGTCTTGCCTGACTAAAGATGGGTGGGGAGTTTGTTCATATTTATTCCTCTTTCAACTGCAGTTCCCCTGTATTTCATTTTTACATGCTTGTCATTAACTGTAAGATTCATACTGAGCAGACAACGAGGGACTTGTGAAGGGACTTTGTGGTGCTGAGTGCTCTATTTCCATTTCATGTAAGTGGTGTCACGTACCTAACGAGAGCTCCCTGGCACACTGCTCTTGTGGGTTTTCTCCATTTTCTTCATCCAGGAATACAGAAAGCTGGAATTCACCAGGCAACAAACAAACAAACAAACAAAAAAAAGAAAAGAAAAAACAAACACAAAAATAACCAACAAAAGAAAATCCAAACCAAATAAAAAAAAGAAACCCACCACAGATGGGCAGTCAGAACTACAAAATATGCAATATTGACTGATGGGTGCTTTTTATCACATGCCTTAGGTGCTCTCCTGTTCTGCTGCCAACATCTCGTTTTCCAGTAAAAGCAATTCCATCCCTGGAGTACAGATCTTTTCAGTGTCTGATCTCTATACCCTTGGCTGAGCTGGAGCAAATTGCTGGTGTGTTTTCGATTCTGCCAACATCAAATGTAAGTATACTTAGAAAACAACTAGGTGATGCTTTAATAGTTTTGTATTGCTGATATTAAAAATACAAATTGACAGTCTTGACCTCTTCACTTTCTGAGTTTAAAAGAGTTTGTGGAAACTATGGGAGCAAAATATCTTTCCCTGATGTAGATCCAGTTTTAGAAGAGCCAAGTGCAAATATATCATTCTCTTTATAGAAACATTATCCTTAATGAGACAGAAAATGGATCAGGTAAAAACTTGAGTATTTCCATTTATTCCCTTCAACAATTCAGTCTCCTATGGTCTCCTACCATTGAATTAAAAAGCTTACAGGGCTCAAGGGTCTGCTCGGCTGTGGGAAAGGCTGTGTTAAAAAAAGCCCTGAAAACGAATAGGATGGAAGAAACTGTAACAGCTAGGAAATTCAGTAACAACTGCAAGCGTTTGTCAGTGACTGCAGTGTCCTTACGCAGACTAACACATTCAGTTATGCCTTAGGTGCCTAAGCAGAAAGCTATATGCACCGTCAGCTTTGAAGGGACGAAAAACACTCTCTATTAAGACCAAAGAAATCTCTTTAAGAAAGAAATGCTGCAATGAATGTCAAACTTGGTCTTGTTGCTTACACAGCACACTGCATGGACATCTCATTGCCCTGTTGCCTCTCCTCCAGCCTCCACAGCCATGTGGTCTTCTGCATGGACAGGAGCAGAGGAGCAGTGGCTGTTTGAGCTCTGCTTCCACCTCACCAGCTGAGGAGCTGGATCCTTTCTTGCTGCTCTCAGCCAATACCAAGAGTGACTGCAAAGGTCCTGGCTGGCCATTGCAAAGTTGGCAACACCACGGCCCTCAGTGCCCTTCCAAGCACTTCTCCTGATAGGAGAAAACTGCTCTGCAGGAATAGTAATTGTATTCCAGCTATGTAGGACACAGAAACCAATGCCTACTGCAAATGTGACGCATTTCCAAGAGTGAAGAGGTGGCCTTGGCCTCCACAGCCATCATCTTCGTCCTCGTGTTGGTGACAGCTGCTCCATATTCACCTTGAAACATCCAGTCCTCAGCACTGAGCCAAAACACCGAGCTGGGCTGTGCAGCAGGGACACTGCCAGGGTCCCCCTTCAGCAGAGGAGCTCTCTGCTGGGTGAGCAAAACCCCTGCTCAGGCACATCTGGGTCCAACCTCTCCTTCATCTGCAGAGGGACATGCAGAGCCTATCGTGGCTCTTCCCCAGAGGTTAGAGACGAACCAGCTGGCAAAAACAAAATCAAGCTCGTCCCTGAATTTTTCTGAAGTCAGCTTTTCAGTTTGTTCAGGGAAGTGTCCAAGAAAGATAAATGAAATACTATTTAACAAATCTATTTTTTGCTTGCTCTCAAATCCAAATAGCAGCTGCATGTACTGCTTCATGCCAGGAAGCAAGCCCAACAATGCACACCCTCCTGTGGCAGCACCTAAACATTGCAGAGATTATACCAAATAACCAGCCTTATAAAACACATCTGATTTGCTCTAATCACACTTCTAAGTACTCAGAAAAGGAACAGAAGAAAGTTTCAGGATGGAGCGTGGGAAAACATAACACCGCACAAAGTCAGTTAACTAAAAGACAAGGAAATGCAACGCATGTGAGAAGAAATATTTCCTAAAATCAAAAAAGATAAGTGTGATCAAAACCTCATTCTATAAAACCTGCCCTGAAGTGGCACGTATTTTGTCACATCTGAATACGTTATGTTTACCTCTGAAATTTCTGGCAGGTCAGTGCTGTGCCATGATGCCTCATCTCTTCATTATGCACTCTAAGCCCTTGTAAGACTGGTGAGCTTTGAGCAGAGCACAGAAATAGCCATCGTCCACTTTTCCCACACACACAGAGAGCTTACAAATACCCGAGTCCGACTCTTCCATCCTTCCCCATCACCTCTCAAAATAAAATGTCATCCCCACATCTTTTTCGAAGCCAAAGCATGCAAATCACACTCATTTCAGATCTACATTTTATTCCGCATTGTCATTATGTCTGATTAAGCACTCTTGAAGCTTTGTATGCTGGAATCAGGACCTTTCATAACACTGGAGAAGTGAGTTTAGGAAGAAAAAGAAGTATTAAGCTTGTGAGTGCTCACAGATGAGAACTGACATTTTCAGGTATCCTACATTTTCAGGAGAGTTTTAACGAAGACCCAAAGTGATGACAAGTATTTGCTGAGTGCCTGACTGACAAAAATAGACAAAAATACAATATCGTGCTGGCTGGTATGGCAATTGGGAAGAAACACCTCATTTCAGATGAATCTGTACTTCAGTATAGTTATCACCAAAAGGCTCCATAATTCATCTCTATAATTGTAATGTATAACTTCTGTATTGCTGGATATGAAACATCTATTAACTACAGTTCTGTGATTTTTAACACAAAAAGACATACTTTCCCTAATAATCTAATAATTCAGTACCACTTGCTCGGGCTGCCTTAAATAAAAAGGCTACCTTCCTCTTTTGTTTCAGGGGACTAATGGAGTGAAACTCATACTTTGCAGGGCGTGACTTTCCTTGCAGAGCAAAAGGAACAGAGGAAGCAGCTCCAGCCTGAGAGCTGCAAAAGCACATGGTCAGGTCTAGCCCCTTCAGGGGACTTTGCCTGACCGCAGACTGGGCTGTGACTTCTCTCTCCCAGTGGGACTGGAGTCAGAACTCTGTTTCCAGCTCCCTCAAACAGAGAAGAAACGGGCTCCAACTTCTAGGGCAGGCACTGGGGTTTGGCAGCAGTTTCCAGTCTTTGGCAGGCAGGCTGCTAACGCAGTCATGTTCTAGCTGTTTCACGTTTGGGGACATCTGCTCCAGCACTGTCGCTGCTTTGTTCTCTTGTTCGTATTTCCGATCCAGTAGTATACACAGAGAGAACAACACACTCTCTTTTAACATTTTTCATTGGAATGGTTTGCAGACAGAACTAGTTAAAACAATAAAATAATAAAACGGGAGTATATTTTTCAGATGGGTAGTATTTCAAACATACAGATACTAAAGCAAACCTACTGTGCCTTCATCAACATGCTGCATATAACTCACGGTCTTTTGATTTATCCAAAAATGAATCAGAAAGATGAGATGCTATAAACACGGATAAGAAGGCATTGACTGTTGGTACAGACATCCAAAGGTGCCGCTGAACGTTCAGACACGGCAGCAAAGCTGATTTGAAATGGACAGCTGTATTGCACTGTCAGAGTGGAAGATGGCAGCAGGTCACAGGACTGTACACAGTTGTCTGAAGAATCAGTATTACCTACACAATAACCATTCTGCTCAGAAATGCAACATTTGGTCAAAACTCTAATGAAAAACTGCACGTGTGCCATTAATAGGAAAAATAACGTAGCTATTTATGAGACTTCAAAGTAAGGAAAAAAAAGACAGACAAAGAGGAAATCACTGCAAAAGAATCCATTTTCGGTGATAAAACAGAGACTACAAAATCTTTCTGGGGAGCTGCATTTTTAGCTAACTGTGTCTGACAAATTTTAGATGACAGTATTGCTTGCAGTGCTGCAACTTCCTCTGTAGAAAGGTCCGGCTTCTGCCTCCACTGAAATCAATAGCAGCTCCTTCTGGTGCAGGAGCAGAATCTAACCTAGAGCTCAAATCTGCAGCAGCAAGAAAACTTATCCACTCCTTATAGCTGCTTCAGAAAGAGTTTTCCATATCAAGCACTCACTGCACAGATCAGGCCTTCACAACACGTCAGAAACTAAATTTAAACTTAAAGGTCAGAAATACTTACTTCCACTAGGGATCAGGTCCCTGTCTGGAATGAAGAGCTTATATCCATAGTGCTTTTCTAGAACATCTGGCAGAATTTCTAGCGCAAACTGCTCCTCTTCATTATTATCACAATCCAGTGCATCAGGATCCACTTTGGTGTACGAAAGATACGCATCATATTCCTTGTTGTCTGTAAGGAAACAAACTCATGCTCAGCCTGCTGTTTGCGCGAGTGCTACAAAAAGCACACAGCAGTTCTAGAAAATTGTGTTATTTCTAGAAGTGACCATAGAGTATCCCGAGTTGGAAGGGACCCACAAGGATCACCGAGCCCTGGCCCCACACTGCACCACCCAAATCCTACAGCTGAGAGCAGTGTCCCAAAGCTCCCTGACCTCTAGCAGCTCGGGGCTGTGCCCACTGCCCTGGGAACTGTGCTGTACCCACTGCTCTCCGGGGCACAGCCTTTCCCTCACCCCCAGCTGCCCCTCCCCTGCCACAGCTCCATGCTGCTCCTCCAGGCCCTGTCACTGTCACAGACAGCACTCAGTGAAGAACTTTCTTCCACAAGTAAATGTAAGAAATGTGTGACTTAAATGAATACTGGCTATAGAGGAAACAGTGACAAACACTACCAACCTATAGCATTGCTTAGATCTTATTTTCCCTGTTTTTAAAACCAATATAATTTTAAAGGTCACTTGACCCAGGATGTTCTACATACATGGGACTCAGCGTCAGAACTAGGAATTACTCCAGGAGCAAGTGTGGAGCAGGGAGGGACTGCTCCTGCACTGCGATGCCTGCAGCGCTGGGGTGCAGGGAAAGCCTTGGTACTTCATCTAAAGGCAGAGGCAGGCAGTGGGTGACAGAGGCAATGCTCTGCAAGCATAGCAAGGCTGTGACGCAGAAGTTAGGCTAGGAGGGACAACATAATGCCCTCCTCCTGCAGAGCAATGGGGCTAGTCTCCAGCTCTCTGCATCTGACACACAGAGCTGAGAGCTTGGCCGAGTGTGCCGAGAACAAAGTGGCACCACTATCAAGCTTGGCATCCATGCTGCAATCAGAGTGTCTCAGTGACATTTGCCCTTGTTATTCCCCTGTGGTAATGGAAAACAGAGTATTGAAAAAGTCAACCTGGAGCAATTCAGTCTTGGGAGAAAGGCACAGCTGCCATTATTTACAGAAAATGAAAAATCGAATAGTTAATGTTGTGAGGACAAAACTGCAAGAATGGAGGATTGCTGAGCACCAATTATCTGTAAAGAATTGTGCCCATGAAAGATAATGAGAGCAGTTAAAACTCGTCAATATCCTCCAATAAAAAGAAAAAATAGCTAATCGTAACACAAAACATCTGATGACCTTAAAATGATGGATCTTTCTTGTAATTGTTGACACAGAGCCAGACTCACAAGGCTCAGAGCTATAGACGAAGCATGTGAATAACTACATCTGTAAAAGTCAATTTGCCTACTGCCACTGCAGCTGTACGGGGCGAGGTCCACCTGGCTTGCTGATATTTCTCTGAAATCAATAGTTTACAAAAATAGTCATTACTGAAGGAAAGAACACAGAAGAACAAACAGCAAACAAATAAAGGCCAGTCACCTTTGGAGGTCTGTCCAAAACTTGCTATCCTGTCCAAAATGAAACCTGACAAGAGCTTTAAAGAGAAGATATGGGAGAGGTATGGGGGACAAACATCCCTGAAAACATCTGAAAGCTCTGCAAGGCAGCCAAGCAAACCCCAGGGCACTGATGTGGCTGGTTACAGAGCAGCATGGAGGCTGTGCACTCACAGCAGGAAGGTACAGACTGGGAATGGTAAGCGTGCAGATCCTGAGCTGCTCCATGGGAGTGCTCCCTCCAGTCTCCTCTATTCACAATGCAAACACAAGGAGTTCCCTGGGTCTCCTGTGAGCCCATATGCTTGTGTTATATCCCTGCAGCCTCAGCTCCCTCTTCACAAGCCTGACATACACAGGATGTTAGCAGAAGGACCCATGCTTGCCCACTGTTTGCTCTGTGTGCTTTGGAAGCAGTATCGTTGGGGTTTTTTCTAAATGGCTTCCCTTAATCTTCACTATTGCCAGAATGTTTTGCCTAAAAACAAAGCTATGGACAACACAGGAAGTAAATGCACCCAGCAGTGCTTACATGGCTATTTTTAGAAACAGGATAAAGCAAATCTATTAAGTTCCATATCTTTTGTTTTAAAGAAATACTCGTATGAATGGGATACAGTCCTGCAATTACACCTATACAGCTGATGGCTCACAGGACCTCTGCATGTTACTCCATAGTGAAGTAGAACGCAGCACCCTTATATACACTTTGACTTCAGTAACATTCTGCCTCCATCTTTCATACTGCAGGAGCAGAATGATTCACAAGGCTGCAATAGTTCTAAAGCGATGTACTGGAAAAGCAAGAGGTGGATCTCAGAACCAACACGCACACAGAATCCTCTAAGTATCACAGGGTTGGTCTGAACAAGGAGAAAACAGCAATGCTTCACAAATTAAAACGTAACAGAACAAAAAGAAGCTACATTAACACAAAAGTAGCAGCTTTGCATTGAAACAGAGAGGCCAAATGGAATGAAAGCGTTCTGGAGGAAAGGTACTGCTTTGTGTCATTTTTGGGTGGTGTCAAACAGGGAAATCATGACCGTGTAATCCCAAGGCATCAGATGCAAAACACCTCTAAAACTATATAATCTTACTCTTTGCTTTCTCCTCTGTATTAATATAAATATTGCCCAGTACAGTACAGTATGAAAAAAAAACAACAAAAAAACAACAATTTTAGGTTTTCCCGCTCACACAGATTGAAGAAGGAAGTTTCCTGACCTCTGTTCCGCTATTTATCATTCTACATTCCAGAGTCGCTTGGATGTCATTTCCCCATCCTCCAAAACTCCTGTGGATTTCATTGTAGTCAAACTTTTTCACACCTTATCTATCCAGTGCTTAACAGAAAACATCATTATTTTGGTAGAGGTGATGCTAGCTGCAGAAAGCACCAGGCCTGTGCAAATGCACATTGTTTTTGCACAATGGGGGTAACGTGACCCCTGCTTCTTTTACAAGTATGTTATTGTTTCTGAAGATGCCATTACAGACTGCCTACGTGACTTGCAAGCGTTGCAGTATGCTACGGGAACTAGCTTTTCTTGATTACTACACCTGAGATCTCCAGCAGATATTATTTTTAATACATAATTAATATACAATCAATGTGCATATTATAAACATTAACAATATGCTGATATGATTTAAAGCACTTGGACTGAGTTCACCAATACTTGTTCTAGCTTTGTAGGAGCAGGGAATGTTCTATATTCAGAGGAATTAAATCTTCAATTCGAAAAACAGCTTTAGCTTTAAGCATTAAACAAACCACATACCTACTGAAGGGGGGGAAGTACTACAGAACACCCTATGCTATTCTTAAACATACTCTACAGGCAAGCTGCGTAGCTGAGTATTTCAGCATACATATGGATCTCAAAAGAAGAGATGCTGGGTATACATGGCACTGGGACATGTAAACACGGAGTTTTCCTGAGCTATCAGTTCAAAAATGACATTCAAACCTCTAAAATACACTCCTGAAGAACTCTTCCTATTCCTCCTTTCTTATGGAATGGACCGGTGACACCTCAGTGAACAGACTCGTTGATTTCAGCAGGCTCAGAGAGAAAGTGTTAAGAGATTTACACTGTTGGGTGCTTAGCTGTTTAAACTTAAACTAGAAATTCCATCACTTTGGACCTCTGAAATATTTCCACTGTATATATTACAAGTTTTCTGAGCAACTGCTTACCGTCTGCTGCTTCGTCTCCTCCAAAGTTCTGTCTGTAGAACAGCATTAACTCTATGTTGTAGCACTTATAGATGGTCACAAGCAAAATAAGCAGAAGAAGGATGGCTCCCAATCCTCCAGCAAGCTCTATTTTGTAGATCAAATCTAAAATTAGCAAGGAAAGACAGAAAGGTTATGATCTTTCCAGGCTCTGATTGCTGTAATCCACTGTACAATTCCACATGGAATTGCACAACTTCCTGTTATAACCACTGTAACATTAAGGATGTCTTATTTTTGTTCATAGCCTATTATTTAACTTTAACCATTCTACTGTCTGTCTGAAATTGCCAGACAGAATGCATCTGAGGCTGAAATGATAATTCTAGAAGGGAATTAAGCAGTGATTTTACACAGAGGATTAATCAATTTTTAAGGAGCTTGGTGAGTTCGAAACTGCCACTTTGATAGAGAGCATCAAATGTCTGCAGTGTGTGAGAGTAGGTTTAGGTTAGGTTTACTAGGCGTGTTGTACCCCAACTCTCCAAACAACATTAAACTTTAGCTTTGTGTTTGTGGTGCCAGTGGATGAGCTGATGCTAAGCCAAGACTTCAGCTGAGTCTCTGGTACGTGAATTCAGCATCATGAATGCCCAAAATAATGAGAGAAGCTGAAAGCACACATCAGGCAGCTAAGAGCCACTTTGTGTGAGTTGTGGCAGCTACTAACGGAGTTCTCACATGATTGCTTAGTACACATTATACTGTAATGGGAACTAGCACTAGCTCAAATTTCCTACTGGGATGCTTTTGTTAGGAAACATCACAAGCAAGCTATCTCAATGTACTTCACAAAATCATTCAAATGCAATTATCCATCTTTTACAGCTGAGGAAACAGGCACGGAGAAGTGAAGCAACATATCTGATGTCACTTAGCAAGCCAATGCCAGAACGAGATAAAAAACCTTGGACAGCAGTCCAGTGCTTTACCTGACATACAAAAAGCTTTAACAGCATTGTTCCTCAGCCTGAAATATCCTCACAATGCAATGTTGCTCATACCACCACTCAGCATATTACATCACCATAAGAGACAAAAGACAGCAATTCGACTACAGCTGCCCCCAGCAATCTATAAAAGTTTAGATAGCATGAAGATATGCTGTGATAGATACAGTACAAAGATATGCTGCTATAAATACAACAAGAAGATCCTCTAATGCAGGAGAGAAAAAGTTTTTGTGCTCTTTAAGTTTCTAAATCATTGGAGAGAAGAAATTATTGGTGTGCCACTTGTGTCATTTTCAAGATAAAAAGTGAATTAGTTGTGTATCTTCCGGGGCTAGTCCTGCCTTACCATGCCTTGTATTGCAACAATTAACATCAGATGACCAGTTATTCCCAGTCTGCAGTACCTCTGATGTCTGGTGAGAAGTCCTGAACATTCTGATGGAAGAAGTCTATTACAGCTATTTAATCTCTCTGAGAACAGGGACTTTTATTATAATGCAAGATAAAGTTGGCATATGCTCTGGGGACAAATCTGGTCAAATGGAGAAAAGAGTTGGTTAAAATTACTTTTCAGTGAAAAAAATAATCTTTCCTGTTATACTGAAACTTCTCTACAGGAAATCAGGATGATGGCAAAACTGCCAGCTTGGAAGGAGAGAAAATGCTGAAGGCCATTTAGTTCTGAAGTTGATGTGTGCCACCTTGCAGACTCAAGTCCCCAAATGGAACCTGCTGTACTCTCTGATCCACACTGCAGCTGTATCCCCACTGCTGGACAAGGAATGGTTAGCGCTTGTCAGATCGCTCAGCACTTTCTGCCACAGAGCATCAGACTCTTTTTGGTTTTACCTTCTTGGTTCAACACCATTTGAAGCCATTGCGTGGCACTGAACTGAATGAGGAGCCCATCCATGGCAGTGTCCTACTCACACCACAGCAAAGCTAGGTTTGTTTGCCATGCTGTGTCCTGATGGTCACGTGCAGTGCAGACTTGCACACACATGCCAGGGCAAGGGAGGGATAATGAGTAAAAATGCAAGCTGCAGCTCAAAAGGCAGAATCAATCTGCTTTTGCATCTCATTTATCTCTCCTAGGCTCCAAACTTACCTCTTGGTCTCCTTATCAGTATTCAAAGGTGGAGGTAATGGAGGAAACCCCCAAAAGCTCAGTTTTCTTGCCTACTCCAGCTCTTACTCTCTGCCCCTGATTAATACTTTATCCCTTAAGTGGTCCTCACTGAAACTGATGGGAAAGGCAGTTGAGTAAGCACAATACTAGGAAAGTAGTAGAAGCTGGACTTTTGCTCTTAGGGTGACTGAAACTCACTAAATAATCATATTCAGATAGGTTCTAATGTAAAATAAATCAGAACCAGTCGCAGTCTATCACACAGAGGATTATAGTCTATAAAATAGTAGTGGTCTCAAAATCACCCCATGAGTGGCTTGAGCCCAAGACACCTCAGTAGGTCCTTCATCATTTAATACTGCATTAGTACATAAAAAAAACCCACTCATTTGTTCCCTGTATGTCTTGAACAAAAGCAGCCTCCTTGAAAGCAAAAGCAGAGCCAACGTAGCTGTAGTATTTACTTTTATCTTAATTCACTGCTTCTTTCACTACGAGAGCTGCTTGAGTTCATTCTGCATTTCCTCATTCTGTTTCCAGGACAGTGGTTCTGTAGTGCATTGCTACTTCAATTAAGAAAATACTGGATGGTTTTCAAATGAATTTGAAGGGAATCCTGAGCTATTTCCACTTCTAAGGATTAAGTGAGTGTATACTGTTATTCCAGGTAATTCAAACATGGAGAAAAAAACCACCAAAGCCAGGACTGCCTAGAATTTATGTTTGAACTACTTGAAAGTAAAGAACAATGTGGTCTCAAATTAAGCCAGTAAAGAATGTAATAACAGACGGTGGTATTCAGGCTTCAGCAGCATGACTGATTCTGCCTTTGCATTGTTAGGTCTAGGGGGTCTGAAGCTCTTACTCAGTCAAAAATGAAAATCCCAAGTATGACACATGCTACCAAAACACTAATGTTGTACAGAAGGCACTCTGTATTCTGAGAAAGCACTTTCCCTCTAATGCAGCAAAAGACTTCAACGTTTGTACCTTAAATATTTGTGCAATCACTTTTTTTTTTTTTCCCTCCTTAAAGAATTCTAGAAACTTATACTAGAGCTTGAACTTGGATCTGACTTTCTGGCTTTTATCCCTGTTTTCAGTTTTTAATTCCAACCTTCCCAATTTAACAGTACACATGACCAAAGCCATCCTGGGTACACCCGACGTGCTGCAGTCACTCCTCTGAACCGAGGGAAGACAAAACCTGTGGCACTGTGGCAAGCTGAAGACAAAACTGAGCCACAAGCACTTCGTGTTGAACAGGGACAAGGCAGCCCTTAGCAGGTAGGACTTTGGATGGAGGTTTCTCTGAAAGAGAGATCTGTGTTTCTCTCCTGCTGTTCCCAAGTGCTCTTCCCAGCTTCTGAAAAACTCCAGGACATTATAGTAAGAATCCATGATCCTCTGACAAGCATACAGGATACTGGTCAACAGCCTTCTACCTGCCCTGCCCTAACTCCTGCCACAGGTGAGTGACACTGTAGTATTTCCTGGCTTATCAGTACTCTACTACCAAACCCAAGCAGGAGAAAGCTAGGATAAGAGGTATTATATCAAACTGCAGAAGGGAAAAGTTTGGTCAAGTGTTAGTAAGAATTTAATAAAACCATGACAATGGCACAGGTACTCAAAGGAAAAAGTGGAGATATTTTAAATGGCACTTTAATAGCATGGAAACAAACTACTCAAAATGCCTGAGGAGAATATAAGCTCTCTAGAGCCACAATTCAGATAGAAATGAAACAGCAGCTGAGAAGTGATCCTGTCCACCTCCAAATTCTGTATTCAGCAGTGCCTTCTTCCATAATTCCAGCAGAGCTCTGAAATGTCTGCATTTTCTTGTTATAAATAAACCTAGCTTGTTATTCTAATACACGCAACACAGCTGAACATTTAACAGTGTCAACAAAGATATCAGTTGTATATTTATTAGGTTCAACGGATGGGAAGGTAGAACACTTTCTGCACTAACGAGACTCATCCTTCATCATGATGACCAGTTTCCTTAATTAAAGTTGGGACATCCTGTCAATTGAGATGTTGAATAAACATTTGTGTGCGTTCCGCATGGCAGCTGCAGGCCCTTGTTCTTCAGGGTAGTTTTGCAGCTTCTGTATTCCTATCCTTAGCATAAAGCACAGCCAACGAGAGGCTGTGGAGTCTGCCCTGAGAGGCTGTGGTGCCTCCTTCCCTGACGATATTAAAAACCTGCCTGAATGCTTTCTGTGTGACTGCTGGAGGGAACTGCTTTAGCACAGGGTTGGACTGAGGGAGCTCCAGAGGTCTCTTCCAGCCCCTATGATTCTGTGATCCTACATTATAGTCTTCTTTCTGGGAGGGCACAAACTCTAGCATGAACAGGAAAGTGCTTAAGCAGAATTGATCCTATTTTGGCAGGACTTGGTAATGTACCTTCATACATATAACCTGTGGGTGACAGGAAATAGTAAAAACAGGACACTGACCCCAATATTTTCTCTCCGCGGTAGCCCTGATTTGAACCAATACCACTTCTCCCTCACAATTGATTTTATACAGATTATCTGAGGGCATGAACTATAGCCCTGAAACACAGCACTTAGTGTGCAGCATGGCTCTAGGTCGACCACAGGCTAGGGTTGTCTTCCAGAACCAAGGTGCTGGCGGACCTGGTCTCAACCCCACCTAGAGATAACTTGGCTGGTCCTCCTGTTCAGTCTCCTGGCTCTTAGTTCATCAGTCCCACGGTGGCCTCTAACCTGCAGCATGCTCAGGTACCAATTTAAACCTTAAAAGAGGTCTATCTGTGGGGATATCTCTGCTGAGTGATGATGGAGAGCACTGCTTTTTAACTGACACTAACTTGCAACTTTGCCTCGCTCTCCCAACAGCTTCTGCACTGAGACACTCTGTCTTAAAGAGATCACAGACAAATTTAAATGTCACTGTACTTATAATTAGAAGAGGTAATTGAACTAAGCAGGTAAGAACTGTAATGAGATTCCATTACATGCCTTATGGTAACGACTTCTACAAACAGAAGAGCATAGTAGCACCTTGTAGTTTGGCTGACCCACAGCTGCCAAGGCAAGAGGGAGTGCAGCTAATAAAATAAAGGACATTACCTTTCTTGCGCAGAAGAATGCTGGCATGTTTCCGTCCATTTCTGTTTTCCACATGACACGTATAGTTAGCCAGATCTGCCTCCTCTACAGCATCAAAGATCAATGTCAATTCGACTTCTTTTTCTCCGAGATGTTCTCTGAGGAGCCTGGAAGGAAACATGCAACCTTCTTTTAACTACAATAATGGGGGGGGCAGATTCACAGAAGCCATGGTACAGAGTGTTCCAGGCTTCCTCACAGTTCTTCCAGAAAAGAACTTGAAGGAGACTGGGGTGGCCTGGAAGACTTCATGGGAGCAACTTTCACAACAATCCAACCCCTTTTTGTCCCCTCGTGTTTGTGCTGAGGAGAAGTAAGTGTGGGAAGAGTGGTTGTGAGTGTAACGACTGCATGTGCCTTCTTCGGCTCCACCAGAATTAACATGCAAAAACCTGCTCTTCTTTTAAAATAATACTCAGTTTCCACAGAAGTAAAGATGCATGGCCAAGCAGATTGTAAGGTGGTATTTTAAAGGCTGTGTCTTGTGCTCCATTTTAATGCAGCCTTGAAAACCAATGGAAGGAGCTATGCTACTCTGTGGAATTTTCCTCTTTTTTTCGGTGTAGATCCTAATTGTAAAGGGGACAGTATCAAGAACAAGAACTCTTTGCTCCATTGAGAAGACAGAGGAGACAAACAAAACCACCAAAATGGAAAAGAAAGTTGTATTGAGTTTCAGGTCAGAGGTACAGTCTTTTCATGTCACCGTTCTAACATGAACACGACAAATAATGCAACGTAAACACAAGTTTTTTCCCAATGACGGCACAAGTCTAAAAATAAAATGCCCTTCTTTTCATGAAAGGTTTCTTATCAGTTGCTCAAGAAAGTGACTGGTGCTTTGAACAAGGAAATGTAACGTCATGTATCTGCCAGATTCGTTTGATCCTGTTTGTGTTCTGCTGCAAAATACGGCAGGGGATAAACAAAATGTGCACGGTGCCCTCACAGTCTGAAGCCTGTGAACTCAACGTTGCACACAGCTCTGCTGGCAGTCTAACATGGCTTTACAGATAAAACTATCTTATTTTGATTTAATTTAGTTTTATTCTATTTACCAAAATGAAATCTTTTCTCCAGAGACAGGTGGAAGGCACATGGGAAGGTGGGTAATTACCCAGAGCGCTGTTTGCATGGAAACTGCCTCTTCTGGAGACCATCACACTTTCCATCAATAGCAACAGATACCAAAATTCCCCATGACAAACCAAAGTTGTTTTGGGTCTTTAACAAGAGATGTTTCAGCTACTGTCAGGGGAACACGGTGACAGATTTTCAGGCACCTAGGTAGCTACTATGTCTTAAAAGTTTATTTGCTGGAGAGAGTGTATCTCACGCTGCCCTGCCTCCAAGTCATCCATCGGTCTTCAGATAGAGAACTGTTTCCAGTTCCAACTAAAAATGTGTTCTGAAAACAAACCACAAACAGGCTTTTGGGACATACCACATTTCTAAAAGTAAACTTTCAAAAGGAAACACTCCAAAATGTACCTGATTTCACCTTCTCTAATGTGACCTTCTAATTCTTCTATGAATTTTTCCCCTTTCATCCAGTAGATCATGGGGCCAGATTCTCCACTGAACCCAAAGAAAGCTTTGCAGGCCACAGTCAGTGGGTTGCCTGAGGATCACAAGAAGAGAAATGGTTAGAAGCATTGACACAGCTGCTATGGAGAGAATGAGGAAACCCAGCACCTGATGAATCCCCCCACATAAAACTGGGGGAAAAAATAGTGTCTAACTATAAAATGTAAGGAAAACACTGCTGTGGATTTGCAGCTAAGAGGAAATTGCTGTGAAAAAAAACTCTGAGGTTATACTTCATTTCATTTTTCCCAGAGAGATACTACTTGAGCAATGAGAGGTTATGGAGATGGTGACAATGTACAAAGTTGTCAAACTGCTTATTACAAAAGAATAATAATAATAAAAAGATGTATTTGTCAGACTCCTGGAATTCCTACAAGGACTGCAGGGTGTGCCCTAGAAGGCAGGTAAATCACCAAAGCTGCGTACTGCCACTTGGATAGAAATCAAATGGTAATGAAGTTTTGGTAAGCTGCTCAGAGGGCTTTTAAACATCCCCAAGTAATACGTGCCAGTAAGCACCAGCAACTCTTGTATTGCTGTCAACAGGCTTTTGGCAAAGGACCAAACTTCAAAGCATCGCCCAAGTAATACAGGAAAGAACTCTCCCCTTCAGCTCTTCAAAAACACTTTCTAAAGGAAGAAAATAAAACTTGGAAACTAATGAGTTTCCTTTTCTTTCCAAGAATTCAGCATTTACATGGCTTTCTGTCTGCCTATGGCTTCGGCTGTACTAGCTAGTCAAACACTGCAGTGCTTATGCCAGGACAGATGGTTGTCTGCCTGCAGAAGACAAAGGAGAAAATATAAACCAGGAACCATTTCCATTCCTTAGCGTGCAAATATGGCTGCTGCTGCACCCGCCTTTTCTTTTTACCCAGCTTAAGTAGTCTGGGTCACAAAAGCAGCTGCAGAGTCACCAACCTACATAGGATCTCCAACCTACACAGGCCTCATCTCATGTCATTGGAAACTGCTGCTGGACCTGCCAGGACCACGAACAGACGGGGAAAGTTCAAGTAATGCATTTCGCTGTAGTTAGAAGGAATGTTTTATCATGCCAGTCATTCTTAGTGCCAGCAGAAGACTCTTCTGACACTCGAATAAGAACAGGCCCACACTTTTTTTCAAAGAGGGCTACCCATCTGGAGCACATCACTTGGATGAACATGGGGTAATGGTCTCACACGACGGAATTTCTGTGCCTTAATCAGGGTCTCTTATCTGTTCAGCAGTGATAACCAGCTGCATGAATATCACAGCGTATCAGAGCCATGTCTTTAAGCATCTTTGCCTAAACCCCCACAGAGCTGTGCTAAGTCAACTACTTGTATCTGCCTATCCATTATTCCAGTGCCCAATTTGAGATGTGTCAAAAGAGTCTGATTATTCAGGAAGAGCAGCGTTCCCAGCCACTGAAAATCAGAAGCCTTTAAATTGTTTCCAAGTCAAGAGCCAAAATTACAAGTCCTTTTGAAACTTAAGGATACGGCAAGAAAAGGTTTGAAGACTGTACTTGTCTCTGTGTTTCTCAAACATCAAAAGACAAAAACGGAAAGAAAATCAGAATGTTTATCCTGAGGACGTTTGACAGAATCTTTCATTATCCCGCCATTCTCTGTGATCTCTGGTCCCACAGCTGGCCACCGAGCACGTGCTGACGCTTACAGATTACACACAGCCAGCTCCAACATCCAGAACACAAGAAGTGTGCTGCAGGACGAGCTGGGAGCTACCTGCCTTCTCCTGCTCCTAGCCCACTGCCCAGCACTGCCTGCCCCAGCAGGAGGGGAGAGCTGGAGCCCCGGCTGTGTCTCCCTGCATGCTCAGTGCCAGGTGTGAGGTCTGGTGCTGCCTGCCTCCGAGGTGTGATAAGCATCTATTTAAATACCACTTAACAATTCCCAGCATGTAGCTGCTCAGTCCATGCTTGATTTTAATGGAAAAAGACAATTTTAGCAATGTGAAAAAGAAAAAAAACGCTAGACGTGGCCTGTCAGCATTGACGGTATATGCCCTTTACTTGGCGCACTGTGATGGGCACGAAGCGTTGCAGGCAAGATATATCACAGGGCGTGCTTTTTCTCAAACCAGCAGCTTTTTTACTTATAAAAAAGCCCCACAAATCCCCGAGGAAATGAAAATATTCCAAGGTGAACCTCAAACTTCTACACTTGCAGAGCAAATATCCTGAGGTAATACGTCTGTTCTGAAGAAATAAAGTTTTCTATACAAATAGGAGAAACAACCAGAACAGATGTTGGTACACAGCTCCCATAACACACAAATGAGGGGTCAGGAGCCCTGCCTGTGACAGACTCTGTGCACTGAATTTGCCCAGGTAGATTTGTTTCCCAGCTCTGCTGCCAGGGAAAACCCTCAGAATAAACTGACACGGCCAATGGCAACATTTGATAGAGGGAACTAGTGTGTTCAGCTCTGAGACTGGGACTGGTCACACCTGAACCACCCCATCCCATTCCATCCCATCCCATTCCATCCCATCCCATCCCATCCCATCCCACCCCTTGGAGGGAACGTTTAGATGGGATGACAGGGGGATGTTCTTCACAGAGAGGTGAGGTGCTGGAACAAGCTGTTCAGACAGGCTGTGGATGCTCCATCCCTGGAGGTGTTCAAGACCAGATTGGATGGGGCCCTGGGCAACCTGCTCTAGTACCAGATCTGGAGGGTGGTGGCCCTGACTGTGGCAGGGAGGTTGGAACTTGATGATCCTCGGGATCCTTCTAACCCAAGCCATTCCATGATTCTATGATCCCATCCCATCTTGTCCTATCAGCACAGTCATCCCTCAGCAGAGGGAGGTGGAAGTGGCCACCTCACAGGGACAAGTAACTTTCAATAGCAGCATGACACACCATCTGGGTCCTGCTGATCTATCCTGAAGTGGAAAGAGCTTGAGGTCTGACAATTTTTCCAGATCCCACCCAAATCCCAGCCCTCCCACAACACTCCTCTCATCCCCAGGCAGATTGGGACATCCCACTCCTTCTGTAACTCCTGAAGCTGAGCATGGATTGCAGCTCAGACACGGCATCCATAAGCAGCCAGCAGGATGAAGTCAGGAAAGGCAACACAGGTTCCTCCTTGCAGAAGCTCTCTATCTCCTCAGAGAAGTTTCCTAAGGACAGCCAGGGGCATGTCCTTCTCCAGCCTCAATAAGATACAGCTAGTGACAGCAGCAACCTGTTTTTAGTGGTTTTCTGGCAACTGCACACAATTCCAATCTAGAAGAGGACAGGGTGTGCCTCACTGCACTGCAGCCCAAGAATGGAATTCGAACACTGCAGCCAAATTCCCCCATTCCTAAGTGCAGAAGATAAGGAGAAACTGAGCACAGAAAGTGCCTGTTGCAGGTCCTGGCTCTGGGGCTGGCTCCTGGCACAGAGGGGCACTGCTAGAAGCAAGAAGAATGGGCAGGCAACCTGCAACTCCAGCAGCTCATTGCATGGGAGGCTCAACACTTCTGGACATCATTCTGCGCCGCACTGAAGAGCTCCACTACCGACTGTTCCTATTAAAGCAGAATTCCCCCTGGCATCACTTAATTAACCACATCACAGTTCCTAGAATGACTGGTATCCTGAAAGTTTTCCATTTATAAACAGTTTCTGTTTAAAACAGATAGGCATTTCAGTTGCAATTTCAATTAATAAAATAAATTGCTGAGGAACAGAGAAAATGACTAGAGAGATTTCCAACGAATCAACGCTGAAGAGAATGCTTAAAGAAACGAGTGGAGGAATTAGAAAAGGCTGCTGCTCCCAGACAGCACTGGGTCTTGTGCTCCGTGGGTCACCTTGGTACAGGAACACCGCAGGTTCCAGCAGACAGCTCAGTCCGAGCTTTGTTTCCTCCTCTGTCCATCAGGCAGACTTGTTGCAAGCTCCCAGCTGGTAAGACACAACCACTGGCAATGGGTATTACTTACACTTCCTTTTCTTTTCTGACCAAGAGAACACAGGCTGCACAGAGAGGTGGTGGAGCCTCCTTCTCTGGAGATGTTCAAGACCCATCTGGATGCCTACCTGTGCGACTTGGGTTGGGGAGCTGCTTTGCAGGGGGTTGGACTCCATGATCTCCGGAGGTCCCTTCCAACCCCTACAGTTCTGTGATTCTGTAATTCTGCAGGAATGCAATTATTCAAGCAAAAGAACTGCCTGGTGGGGGTAGGAGTCCTGGGGAAGGGTGGAAAAAGAATCTGCAAAATAATTTAGCCAGGCACGATGCTGGGTGTGCTTACTGCAGGTCTGACATGCTCTGAAAGAGAATGACAAATACTGCAGCTCAGGCTTTCTGAAACAAGTCATGCTCCAAGCATCAGAGAAATGAAGGTTAAAATACCTAGAAGTTCTTCAACCCTTTAAAAACGTAAATGCCAAGGCTAGACGACCAACCAGCACAAAAACAAAAGCTGTTCACAGACCGTAAGATGTGACTTATGCTGAAACAAACTTTCAGTCTTTTTTGATTTTTTACAATACTGATTATTTTTTCTTCTTTACTTTTTCTGCACAAGAAAGTGTATTATTATTATTATTATTATTATTATTAGCCAGCTTCGATTCAGGGCCGCAATGCACAACCCTGCTGCTGCTCCATTCTTGCAGCAGATCAGGCTTTCACTCCCAGAGCAAATCATCTTATCTAACAGCAACAGCCATTTGTGAACCCTTCTTTGGTCTTTCACTACAGCATGAAATGTTCAGGTTTTCTTGCAATTCTTTTGTGGTTTTGCATCAGACACAGCACCACTCACAACAACCCTGACCCAGGCTTCAGCATCCCGGCACGGCATGTGTTCACCAATCACAGCCCCAAACTATTGTCACCCCTGGTAAGAAACAGAAAGAAGCACCAACAGAAATGGAAGTCAGAGGGGACACCATTGCAGCCCCTTCTCTCACAATTCCAAACATCCAAATTAAGTGCTGACTGTCAGAGCACTACACAATTACCCTCAAAAGGAGAAAGCCTGGGCCCAGCATTGCCCATCAGCGCTGCTTTGAAGTCAAGCACTTCACTATCACTGTGGGGTGATAACCACAGAAACGTGCATTAATCCTCTGGGAGAAATAGATGGCTGAGCTGGATTTTGCCACTGGGCAGAGGAGCAGAGGTGCTGGCAGGCTGCACCTCCAGGGCATGGGAGGTGGCAGATAGGGACCCTCCTCTTGTACCAAGCACACAGAGCTAGCTGGATTTCCATCAGCAGCTCCACCAGGATGGACCGATGTATCACTGGTACTTCTGCAGCAGGGTTGGATGATGTGCGCACACAGAAAGGAAGAAAAGCACACTGATGCCGCTGAAAAACTTATCCCATTGCTCCAAGCCTCTATCGTCAGTGCACGTGCATTGTGCAGGTCCTCTGCTACCACTGCTGTGTCTTTTTCCCTACAAGACCAACAGAGGTGATTGCAAAGCAGCTGCCTCAGCTCCCCACCCCTCACAAGCAGTTGTAACACAGGCACTTTGCAGGCGGTGTTCCCTCACTGTGCTGATGCATAGGGCGAGGAAGGCAGGCCGCTTATCACAGCTCCGTGAGTGCACTCTGCAGGCTGCCGGCAGGATCGGCTCTGACTCTCTAGGCTTGTAAGGCAAATCACCGTGTCACTGACAAGACCATTATTGCTCTAATGTGTTTTACAAGCACTAGAAACTGGCCAAAGAGCAGCAGAGTGATTTAAACTCTGCTGGTAAGGCAGCCTGAGTTGTATACAACCACAGAGTAAAGAACACATTTTCTTTTCCTTCAGAATGCCACCCTGGATAAGAAGATACGGGAGACAGAGCTTCTGCCTGCAATTTATCCACAAAACAAATGCCAGGGGCACCACAGGCCTTGACTCATGAAAAATACTCTCTCTGTGTGTGGTGGCTTTTATCTGCTTTGCAGAGAACTTCACTTCTCCAAGTCCCTTGCAAGGACATTCTCTTTGCTGTTCCGAGGGATGGGCTGAAGCCAGCGGCACACCACTGTGGCACCTCGTGGGATATGTCTGCCATGGTTCAGTACTGTGTTTGATTAAAAAACTGCTGCTTGTCCACTTATCCTGAACTGACGTGGTAAGCAATGAATGCTAATGTTGAAAAGTTTGGAAACCAGGGAACAAGACTGCCCTGATTGAGTATTCCAGCCTTTTTTCTGGATGTTCTGGTAGACTGGCACTTTCAAAGAAGCCCATCTTCCATGGTTCAGAGCTGGTGTGCACACCCTAATAGGGCATCTCCACGTACCATTTAAACTTACAACCCCTCAAATTTAACTGTCGTTCCATTCACGGGAATGAGTAACACAATTAAAAACACTTTTTCAATTGCCCTTGCTGGCTGCTCCATCCGCAGTCTTCTGTCTACCCAGAAACACTACAATTAGACAAGGCCAGCTCTGAGCGCCACTGATCTGATCAAGGTCTGACTGAAATTCTCTTTTTGCTTCATCATTCCACGCTGCCCAGCTGGCTCTGCACACAGGAGGATGCTGCTGTGCATCATCCGTGACCCAGCTGGGACGACTTCCTAAAGAAGTCTGTATGTTTTTCAGGACAGCAAGACTTACAAAGTCAGTGCTAATTACCAAACCTGGCCTTATTTTACCTCCTCTTTTACTTGGTTATTTGACAGAACACAAGCTTAGCTGTGTGCTAAAACATGTTATCCTTTTTTAGATAACATGCTCACGGAATCCAGTGGCTATCTCCAGCATCAGTGGATCAAATGAATATAAAAACCCCACACAACAAAAAATCAAAACAAAACAGAAAATTCTATGGTGTTGCTAAAGCTCTATTTCAGCAGCCCGGAGATTTATGACTGAATGTGACCCTCACGAACATTTGCATAATTAAAGATCAGCTAGAAATTAATGAACTGAGAGCATTTTAAATAAAATTAATACGGAAAGAAACCTGCTTTGTGCAGTGATAATAATTGCTTTAATTAGAGAAATTTATAGTGAAATCAAATCTACCTAGCCTCCAGGCATTTCAAATCAGTTTAGCGGAATTTAAAAACATATGTATGGAATTATAGAATCATTTGAGTTGGAAGGGATCCTTGAAAGCCATCTGGTCCAACTCCCTGCAATGAGCAGGGACACCCACAGCTCCATCAGGTGCTCAGAGCCCCATTCAGCCTGACTTTGGGTGTCTGCAGGGATGGGGCACCACCACCTCTGAGCAACCTGTGCCTGTGCTTAATGACAAAGAACTTTTTCTTATATTCAATCTAAATCTCCCCTCTTCTGGTTTGAAACCATTTCCCCTTGTCCTGAGACAGCAGACCCTGCTCAAGAGTTTGCCCCTTCCTTCTCACAGCTCCCCTCGATACTGCCAGGCCGCTTCCAGCTCTCCCCACAGCCTTCCCTTCCCCATGCTGCACAGCCCCAGCTCTCAGCTGGCAATACATGACATACAGTAAGTTGGCTTTTCTCTCAAATAAAAACTTTCTCTAAGGTAAAAGTCTTCAGTGAGAAGAAAGAGCCAAGGAAAAACTTTGACAAGAAACGTGCAAAAGATCTTTAGGTCTTGTTTTATCCCCTGCAATTTATGATCTTAATTCTAACCTGGTTTTGTGCCCCGTTCTTATTTCTTATGCCCTGAGACATCACAGAACACACAGCCACGAGATATTTGTGCTCTTCTGCCTCGCACAAGTGAGCAAATGGCATATATGAAAAGTAACATAAAAACAGTACTGACTAACAGCAAGTAGCAAAAACCCAAACATGAAACAAACCCAACTAAACCTCTAGACAGTTTGTTGCCAGGAATACAAGTAGTGCATTTGCTGTCATTCCACACAGCCACAATCATTTCTAATTTAAACACCACAAGCACAGCCCAGTGCAAGTGCTGCTTGTAGGCTTGACTGTGGTTCTCACAGAAACAGCAAAACAAAACTAAAGCATACACAGGGCTGAAATTCTGCTGATAAAAATTTATCAGACATTGCTACTGCCTTTAGGAAAACACAGCAAAAAAAACCCCAAATCAATCAAGGCAAAAAATCTCCTAGAGCAACCTTCTCTCAGAAAGACATCCACAAACAGCTCCCCAGCTAACCGAACCTTACCTGAACCATCTAAAATCCTTTATCCCCTTTTCAAAACTGTCCTGAGGGCAGTTTTAGAAGGTCTTGGTCATTGAGAGCTCAGGTATAAATGATAGTCAAGGATTTTAGCTTGTCAGTTATTCGCCTGCAATGAAGATAGATGTTAAGTGGGATTTCCTGAAGCAGCTTGACAGCTGCCTTGTACTGACTACCCTGCGCTCAGCATTGAGATCCCTTTGAGAATCTCATTTCTGTGCATTTTTAGGAATAGAGATATGATGATTGCTGTGATGAAGGTCCTCCGTGAGAACAGCACAGGAGCTAAAACACAGCCCTGCACAATTTGCACGTGGCAGGCACCGCGTCTGGCTCTGCCAACTTCCCAGATGCGGTGCTGAGTGACAGGCAAACTGGGGAGGTTTGATTTCGGACTGTTACTACCTGTCACTGGCATCCAGAACCAGAGTGCTCTTCCCTGATGGCCTAATGTAAGCTCTCAGTGAGCTGATGCAGGATTGCTCCATATGGATATGCTCTCGTTCGGTGTAGCAATGCTTGGGAGAATGCTGCAGAAGGCTAGGTCTCACATTCCCATCTGATGCCTGCAAGAAAGATGGGTACTTGTTTAAGGACTCTTTGCTAGCAACTTTCCTCCTTTTCCTAACATAATTTTATCTCCCATTTTTGCCTACTCTTGTGTCCTTTTGCTCCATTCAAGACCTGTCCCTCATCCTTGTGCAGTCATTCCTATTTACTCTTCTGAAATAGCACAAAAGAGCATCAGCAATTGCACAAAGTCCTCCAGCATAAATGCTTAAGGAGATTAAGTCAGTGGGACAAAAAAGAAGTTCACCTCCCAGACTTCAGGTGTGTTGCTTCAGGAGAAGAGAGGGAAGGGAAAAAGTATTCAACAGAACAGTGAGAAGGGGGAGCAGCCCAATGTTTGCTTCCACCTCAAAGAAATGGGCCATGAAGAGACGTTCCTGTCTCCCCCTAGCAATCTGCTGGCTCAGGGAGAAGACAAGGACCTGTCCCACAGCCTGCTGCGTTTTGCCAGTCTTGGGACACTCCTGATCTCCAACTTGCCCTCCGGTATTTTTCTCCATTCCTTTCCTTTCATTTCCATGTCTTCATCTTGCTGACCAGGGAGAAGTTTCCTTGTTCTTTAAATTCAAGTGCGTATTTAAGTGCTGTGCTGTCAGGGAATGGTCAGTGTTTAACACTGCGTTTACTAAAACATCACAAAAGCAGCAGCCCCACAGATCATCATTTTCTCCAAGTTAACTCCAGTAAATGATTTCCATTTGTTGTTTCCTTAAGTTTAGACGTAACATCCAGGGAGAGGAGGGATGTCAAGCCGTTCAATAAACACAACCCTCATTTTGCTCATTGAGCAAATCAATATTGTCCATCAGTTACCCAATAAAGAACTTACAAGGAAGTTACACTTCTTTAATTTGTCAAAATAAAAAAGAAGCATTATTTATTTGCCCTTCTTCTTGTTAAAAGGAAAGTAGCGATAAAAAAACAAAACAAGAAGTAACATTAAGGTCAGCAGTATTTTTAGAAAAAGATCAACAGAATCTCAATAAAATAGGAATGGTTTCATGGTTCTCATCAAGACACAAGACATAAACAAGTCTCGCACTTCGGGAGCAAGAATTTTGCAAGCCCATAATGATGGAAGGAGTCCTAAGAAACGTTACAAACTCAGAGAACTTCCCAGCATTGAACGGATTCCTTCCCAAAGAGATACAGCAACACCTCCCTGTGTTCAGTGACTTGAGTCATAATCTATCAGCTCAGGTAAGCGTCACTGAGAACGACCTTGCTTTTCTCCCTGACAGATGTGATTTACAGGAGTCAGTAGACCAATTGCCCTAAACCTATTAGTGGTGAGGACGCGGAATTACTCTAAGCCTCATGCCTTGTGTGCAGTTGATAGCCTTCGCATTAACCACACATTAAATGTAATTCTAGTTGCACAGGAGTCTAACAACCCCAGATTTCCCTGGGTGACTGCCAGATTGTGAAGCCTTACTCAGAACTACATTCTGCCACACTGCTTCCTCCCCTGGCTCTCAATGCCCAAGGAAGGCCAACAACTCACCCTTTCCTCTCTGCTGCTGAGCGATGACGACTAAAACACTCTAAAAATCAAAGAATACTTTGCTGGCCTGTGTAGAGGCCCTGCCCTACTCAAATTCATGTCAATTTGTGCCCCAGAACCCCGAGAACAGAGTCTGTGTGGCTAGAGAGGATATTCTTACTAACTACCCCATCCCACAGACACCTCCTGGAGAGACAGATGTTGGGTCCTTCTCATGTCCTTCAAGTCCTTAAAAGACACTCTGAATTTGAATCCAAAATGTACTGAGGAGGGGGAACCTCCACGTCCCTCCTGCAGAGAACTCCACAACCTTTTTTCCATTTGTTCCTATAAATCTGAGCGACCTCCCAAGAATTTAGTCTGTGTTTATGTGGTTGATCCTAACAAGGCCACTCACTATGCTAAAATAGAGGGGATGGAGGCAGCAGGAGCCTGTCCTGCAGCCCACAGCTTTCCTTTCCTACAGTCCTGGAGCCTCAGATTGCCCTCCTCACGTCTTGTCCATGGTGCTGCTGGGATATAAGGCAGTACCTTGGGAGCTCAGGGAGGGATCTTAAAAACCCTTCCCAGGAGAGCAAAGGTTTGCTGCCTGCAGCCCAGGATGGATTTTCAGGTTCAGAAAAGACACTGTTTTTTTGTGCACAGGGCAATGTGAAAGGCTGGCAGTGCTTTGAGTTTACTTCACCCTCTAGCACTCCGAGGTACAGCTCTGAGAGCAGTCAGAGGTTCTTCTCTGAGCATAGGAGGCAGGACAGGCTGCCTTCTGTGTTCTCACTGGTGGAGTAACCTCTGCTGCATCACACTGAAGATCAACTTGTCTGAACTAATTTCCTCCATTTCTCTGCCAAAAATATCACTATTTCCTTACCCATCAATTCTTCCTTGGGCTGGAGCCTTTGTGGAGTTTCCCTCTGTGTGCCTCAAACTTTGGAGATGGGTGAGCATTTCCCTTATCAATTGTCTCTTTGCCATCTTTCTAATCTTTCTAACTTATACTATCTATCAAATATCTTGACTGACAATACCATTCAGTATTATTCATTTTGTTTTCCACCCTGCATTGTCTATATTTATTCGCTAATAGATGAATAACAGAATTAAGTTGTTTTCTTTTCTTCTTTTCCAGTGCTTTTTCAGTTTCAGTGTTTTTTATCTTTCCAACACCCCAAAAAGGCTTCAGAGAGATGGCTTCAATAGGTGGGAAGTAAAAGGGGACTGCAGTGAAAGGAGACATTAAACCTCAGCAGAGGAAACACCTCCCTTGTGTCTGATAAGGGTATGTGCTAGGATAGGGAATGAGCCTTTACAGCAAGAAAGCCCCAGCTGAGAGAATGCAAGGACAGAGATGGAGATCCTCACCTGTGCCTTGTCAGAGACATCCCAGAGCAGCCTCGGCAGTTCAAGAGTTAGCTCAAACAGAAGTCAAAGCTCCCCAGAGAGACTGATGAGAGCGGGTTGCCTTTCAGCTGCTGGAAAAAGGCCTTTTCTTTCATTTCAAAGGAGAACAGAGAAAAACCCATCCTATGTGCTGATGGAAAATGCCAAGATGTGTCTAGCCAATATTGGAGGGATGACACAGTCTGAGGAGACACTCACTGCCTGGAGTGGCAGCCACAGAGCATGTCCCCACAGGGCTGGCAGCTTGGTTCTAGTTCTCAGAGAAACCCATAGTACCTCTCATCCCCTGGTCCTCCATCTCCTGCCTCTGGTCTTCACATCTCGCCTTGCCTGACCTGCAGATGGGCCACATGAGGTGCCACCATGCTTGGAGCTAGTGTGGCTTTTCTCAGGGAGTTAAAGGAGATGCAGCTCACCTGCACAACCACCAGCACAGCAGTGCTGCGGGGCTCCATGCTCCCCTGGGTCCCAAACAGCCTCGCTCCCTGACACCACCTGGCCTACACTTTGCCTGGCTTCAGATGCGCAGCAGAGGACAATGTGACAGCCAGGCTGTGGGAGCTCCTGATTGCTGGCACCCTGCACTTTGCTTTTGTCATGTCGAGTCATCTGCAAGATGCTCAGAGCCTGTGCCATGGTGCTTTCTGCTTGCTCAAATGGAAGTGAAGTCAGAGCCAGAGTGACATGCACTACTGTGCAGAGGGACAAAAAGAACCACAGAGTAGCACTTCCACCCAACGTAAGGCCATCAGCCTCCCTGGTGCCTGAGGAGAGGATATTTCACAGAGAGTAATTTCACACAGAGCTAAAAGAAGACAAGGCTTATGTAACTCGAAATGCAAAAGCAATCAGAGGAGCATCTGCACGGCCCACAGAAGCTGGCTGCTCTGCTTTTGGCTGTGCTTTTCCCTTTCTCGGTCTCTGACCACTGTGAAGGGCTTCACAGTGGCTGTTTACCATGAGGAGTCCTCCAACCTTGCTGTTACCTTTTGTGTGACCAGCCCTGGGCTGGGGCTGTGCTTCCGTGCAGAGAAACCTGAGCACGAGGCAGGGATGCAAGGAGGTCACCCTTGGCTGCAGTGTGTACCATGGCCCTGATGGTTTGCAGCCATCCATACAGGCAATCTCTCTCCTCCTTCTCCCTCTGCCTCCATGTAAAGGGAAGGTGGCTTCTTGCACAACTCTTTAAATGCATCTTCCAACCTATTTTCCTAATAAATTGAAAACATGTTTACTCTCCAGCATCAAGAATACTATTTTTTTTTTTTTGTGTTTTGGGACAACAGCTGAACAGAAATGAGGGAGAAACCATTACAGAGTAGTAAAGCAAGAAAGCTTCTGCTTGCACACAGCCTCACAATGGTAAGTCTCCTCTTGCAGTGGATTTGACTCCCCATGGAAGCCTGAGCAGTAAGACCTGCCATGACCACAGACAACAGTGTCAAACCAGCCATGAGCCAGTGCTGCTAGTTCCCATCCCATGTGCAGACACACGCTTGTGTGTGGCAGTGCATATTGTGCCCTCCTCAATGAAAACATGCTCAGATGCCTTCGACTCCAGAAAAAAAAACCACAGTTGTCTCCCAGACACACTAATCTGACATAGAAATAGCTCAATTTTCTTTTGTTTTGCACTAGCTATGCTCCAGACAAGCCAGCCTGGTCTCTGAGGGCTTCCCTGACTCCTGTGGTCTCCTCTTCCAACTTCTCATCAAAGCACACTGGGTACAAATTTCCTTCCTCCACACCTCTAGTCCTCACTGTGACCCTGCCATTTCAATTTCTCACACCTTTTCTTTTCCCCTACCTTATCTCTCTGCGAAGTCTCATCTCTACTGCCTATTGCTATTGGCTACAAATGTTGAACAAAGCCCTGTCAATTTGAAATGTAATGAAAAGAAAATTCAGGAACACAAAAGAGAAAATTAACCATGGAAACCACTCTCCCAGGGCCACGCTGGTTCTTCAGGTTCAGCTCTTGAACCTGCCCTGCAGCAGCACAGAGCCCCGGCACTGCTATTCTCCCTTTTCTCTGAAGCTGCCCCACCGATGACGTGCTGCCAGCAAGGGAAGATGGCACTTGGGAGTGTTGAGAGCCCCCGTACCCTACTGAGCAGCACAAAGGCAGTGTTGTGCTTCTGAACACCTTCCTTGGGCATGCATGCAGGCACACGTGTCCCCTCCAGCAGCCACAGGTCTGTTTTGCAGCAAGCAGCAGTTAGGAAGCACTGTGCAAGAACCATTCCCTCAGATTTTTGAGGGATGCACATCCTTCCTGTGTTCCTGGTGGGGCTCAGGCAATGCTCACATACCAGATTTTCACTTTAATGAGCTATCTGTCAGCACAAGGGACACCTGAATGTTATGTATGCTTAGTGCTGGGATTTGGAGTCAGACAAGATGCAGCGAAGCTGCCTTCTTCAATTGGGTGTTGCTAGCCAAAACTCCACTTTGTGCTTATTGCCACTGTTTAAAATTATAAAGGACTTAACATCAATCATGGCCTCTCAGAATAGGGTGCGGGGTCTAAACAGCCTGCACTCAACAACACTGATGTTACAGAACGTGTAATTCATCCCTGCAGATGTCAGGTGATGGGGAGCAAACGCAAAAGCAAGACGAAGGACACTGTCTCCTCTTTATCCATCATTCCTGCACCTCATTTCCCACCAGAGACTCCCAGCTGCAGAGAAAGTTCTGGAGGGGACTCCAACAGCATCCCAGCAGGCAGCCAGGGAGCTGCTTCCAGGCCACAGCCTGGGGAAGTGATTTCTGAGAGGACTTCCAGGAGCTGTTCCCAACCTGTGGAAGAAGCAGCCCTCACAGCCAGGACATGGCCAAGATGGAAACACATAGCAGCAAACGCTCCTAACTGTAAACTGAGGCATGATGAGCAGACTGAGGGTCACAGAATCACAGATCAACGATTCCTCTTTAACCATCCTATCAAGCAGGAGGAAAGGAGGCCAAGCTACAGCAGAAAAGGGTCAGTAAGAGCTGTGGGAAACCAGAGACAGTCCAGCAAGATACTGAAGCTCTGCTGTATGACCCCACTGCTGGCTCACCTCACTGCACTGCCCCCTGCTCGCATATGGGCTGGCAAGGACCATGGGGCCACCAGCTGCAGGCACACTTGTGCTTTTATCCCAAATCATTACACAATTAATAGACTTAGTTAATAAATTCCTTCAATTACTTTAATGATGCCTTGCAGGAAATTACCTTTTGATTAAAAAAGACAAGAAATTACATGAAATAAGTCTGACCCAAAGTGGATGCTACGTGTTGCATAGGATTTGAAGATTATCTGCAGACATGAGGAAGGCTTTCCACTTGGCTTTGTCCCAATATGGCAGATTTTGTGTAAACTCTTTAAAAACATGTGCAATGCACACGAACGTGGGTGGGAGGTTACAGGATGTGACAGACAACTTGATATTCACTGCAGCCTTCTCTAAAGGGCTGCAGAACAGGCACAGTTAAACCTCTTAAGATAATGAGCCTGAAAATACGGTGAAAATACAGTTTCACACCTATCATTAGCTATATACCTTCAGAACAACTAGCAAAGGGGAACCAATGTGTAAATGACTCAGAAAAAGCTTTCCCAAGGATGTGTGAGGTTTACACTGCACACTCAGTAACCATCAGGCTCTGTTCCTGTGCAGTCCAGCCCTCCCAAAGCTGATGCACACAGCCTGAAACACATGCATAATCCCACAGATCACGTTAAGTACACAGACACACATTTTCAGATTAGGATCTTAGATACTATATTGCTTTATGACTTTGAAGAATGTAACAGCGACAGCCCATGCAACTACACAATGGGTAGAGAACAAGAACTGAGTGCACTGATGCTCAGACTGATAGAAAAAAGAGGTCCTGGAAATCTACTGGCACCCACCACGAAGCACACCGCCTCTCCAAGTCATCACGATTCATGCAGAACACTGAAGCTCTCTCCTGCTGTTTAATTGGTGTTGTTTTAGTATCAGCCAGGATTCACTTGGCTAACATTGCTTTGCTCTCCTGGTAGCTGCAGGCTTTCTGCAGGCATCATGGATTTTTAAGGCCAGAATGGGCCATGAAGACCACCTCTCCCTGTCCCTGCTCATAATGCTTTTCTTACCAACCCTCATGCTGTGCCTGTTAATTTGTGCTTTGTCAAGAGCATGTTTGGAAAGAGGCTGAGTCTCTGTGTTTTTGGGAATGGGAAATGCTTTGTAATCACTGATCCAGTACTCATAAAAGCTGTGGGATGAAACTGGCTGGCAGGTCTGCTCAGGAGAGAGCTTAGCTGTGACAGGATGCCTTCTGTCAGGATCAATTTACTTGGGCACTATGGGTTCAAGAAGCCCTGTAAAAATATTGCCCTGTTATAGATAGCTCTGGCTATGCCAGAAAATCTCTTGCGTGCACTTCCCCAAGGCAAGAAGGGTTTATAGCTTCTTTGTCCTCAGCAAGATAAAAATCATATCCAGTCATTTCTTCTCTCCTTCAGCACTCCTCCATCTCTACATCACCTTAAAAAAACCCAAAAAAACAAAACTCTGGCAAAGAGCCATCTATCACTTGGAATATAAGAGCAGATATTTCATGAAACTTAATAAAACTAATACCCATATTCTTCACTGAGACATAAAACATGATAGATATGGATCGGTTGCCATTTTTTATGAATCTGTTTAGAGCGTTAGTGGATAAATTATGGCACAGGGCAAACTGCAAGTTCTACATGAGTTGGTTTGTAGTAATGAGAAACCAATCCTGCATGCAGCGTGTCACTAGATGACATAGTTTTTCTGTACTTATCGTTAGTATCCATTGACTTCTTGCTGGGGGAATTTTCCATGTAGCCACAGCTAAGAATCAAGCAGGCGTGGTGGTATAACTGGGATTGAAGACCAGTGACCAGTTGTAATGATCCTTGTTTTTCGAAACCTCATTTGCTTTTAAGACATAAAGTGGAAAACAGAAGTATCTTACTGCTTTTGATGCAAGCCTAGTGTCTACCACACCAGCACTTCCCAGAGGTAGGTTTTCAAGTCCAAGCACCTTTGTGCTGAGGCATTCATGACTCCTGTTACACATAGCAACACTGGGAGTCAGAACATCAAGCTCTGATTCCGTAAGTACTTGGTGCTGTGAGATGCCCAGATCCCGAATACAACCTGATCTACTGGGAGTAGTGGTGGAGAGGAAGCAAGAAAAAAGATTCTCACTGAGGCAGAACGTGGCCTATGGCAAATCACCAGTGCTTCGAGAGTTCCTTCTCAATGCATGAAATTGAGGAAAACTAGCTATTTCAATGTGCTTTGACCGACATTAGTCTTATCTCCCTGTCATGAATACATGGTGTTACATAACCACCTCAGGAAGCCAGCAGACTCCTCAATACATGCTACTATGTTCTTCAAAGTGTAACATTTTCACATAGACCTTTCCCAGTAGGGTCCTTCCATTTGGGTCAGGAGAACTATTTCAAACTCTGTCTGGATTTGCAATATTTATTCTCCCATTAGGAGAAAACCAAACCATTGCATCCAAAGCATCAAACGAGAGAAGGAAACAGGCAGGGTCAGCACTTTGCCTAGACCTCCCTTAGCACTTCTGGGTACCTCTGGGGCACACCCTCTCCTTTATCCACCTTGCTGACACAGCCAGAGCTGGGGGCAAGTGAGCAGAAACAGCTCTGCTTTAAATCACATTCTCTGTTGAGCATCCAATGATGCTGAAGTTTCAGAAGAGCGAAAAGTACCGATGCCAATTCTTGCAACTGTATTGTGTGCACAGACATGTACTCTGGCGCTCTGTCTCCTTTAGGCACAAATCCAGAAAAGAATGTTAAGTTTTATCCTGATGGTTACAGGGAAATCTGAAGTTCAGTGATCTAATTGAAGTATGAAGAAGTACCCAGCAATGCCTGAAGACCATTCTGGCATTTATATATATTTTCAAACTATCTCACGCATTTTTTAAGCCTTTTCTTTTAACTCTTTGAGTTACTGATAGTAGAAAAGAATAATGTAACGTTTCGGCTCCCTGCAAGGAAGTACAGCTGGCAGAGAATCAGCCTTGGGGCTATGGAATGGGTCTACAGAAGGAATCATGACTGACTGCTCTCCTCTCTGTTGCCAGAGTGGATGGCTGTGGATGAAGAGAACTTGTGCCAAGATGGTGTTGGTTGAGAAAACTGCTACAAACAACCCACAGTATACTGTAACTGTAACTATATATAACTATATATATATTATATAACTATAACTGTAGTTACTGCCTAGTCCAAACCCCAATATGCATTTTTTGAAGATACACAGCCTGCTTCAAATGTAATGGCATTTACTTATTTCTTTGGAAACTACAACAAATACGAAGAGCACAATAACCATAATGGATAGAACAAATTCTCAGATACAAAATACTGTTTTTCAGCACAGTCACCGCCATTAGCTGTGTATTTTCACCGCGCTCATACAAATCTGCACGACTGAGGTGACCACTGTTGCCATCACCACTGCTGAAATGCACCACCTTCTGCCTCACTGTGCTCACATCCACTGTTTGGTCTCCATCAGTGTTCAGCAAGCTTCAATGGATGTCAGTGGGTTCTGTTTTTGGAGGAATTTAATTCCATCCCTCTGCCTCATCTACACTTTTATATCAGACATCACTCTATCAAACTGCCCCTCTGCTGTCATCTGTCTCA
Source organism: Oreortyx pictus (assembly GCA_036925125.1). NCBI lineage: Eukaryota > Metazoa > Chordata > Aves > Galliformes > Odontophoridae > Oreortyx > Oreortyx pictus. The sequence goes on from JAUPFR010000012.1 coordinate 3,806,875, forward strand.
TGGCCACACAATGTGATGGGATACTGGTGGGAATGTTCAACCTCTACTGCTGTATCACCAACATCTGCTTCTGACATCGTGGGCCAACAGAATAAAATAGGAGGCATTACTTTCTGAGCAGCCCTTGTAATTCATAAGAATCCACACCAGGCTCTTCTACAGTACTCAGTTCTTAAAAACAAGTACTGCATTTTTTTAATATTATTATTATTATTTTTTAACAGACCCTGGCAATGCAACAACTCAGCAGAGACTGATGGATACATGTGAGAGGAAGGGAAGGAAAAGAGAGCCTCCTCATTCTGCACTTTCAGAAGAGCTCCTGCAGGGCATAGAGCTTCTATGAGACAAACAGCTTTTTCCAAGAGGTATTACTGAAACACTACTTGGCAATGTATTGATCACTGGACATTTACAATGTTAGTTCCAGGCAAGATAACCTAAGATCAGTTATTATATTGGGTATTGCTAACAAATGTCAGAAGCATTACTCAGGAAATTGATCTTGACTTTATGCAATTTAAAGATCGATAGAAAACAGCAAACAATTAGTAGGCTATTAGTAAGGGTGCACTGACACTGTTATTGACAGTTCCCCTGGAATTTATGTACTCACAGATACACATGCTGTGTTCACATACCAATTGGCCACAGGTTATCTGTACCCTCAGCACACGCACAAAGCTCATGCTGACTTTCAGAGCTGCTCCAGAGGCTTATCCCTTCTGTGATGTGGACTCATCATTATCATCATTATTTCAGCTCCACCATAATGTTTGTACGTGTTTTTCCTGGGATAGACATTGAAGTACCAACTGCACTCAGCAGCTGTCTTTGGGATTCTACACAAGCACTTCAGGAGCCTGTTTATAAAGGAAACTGACAAAGCCTGTCATTGGGGGATAACAGATAAATCTAGATTGCTGTTTTTCCAAAATCCAGAATCGTATCAAATACATTTGCGTTAGTATTCTGAACTAATATTTCTGAAGTATCGGGATGTCTAGGAAAGCACAGCATTTCTCACTCACTTCTGCTTGCATCTTCAGGACTGACCTTAGTGACCAGAGCCCTATCACTCTTATGAAAGAAGCTGACCTGCTGCCTCTATGATCAGAAGGGTGCGAATGGGCACAAAAGCTGTGCCTGAGATTACCTTTATTTTCCTCCAAGTCGGCTACTTGTTGCATTATCCTGTTTTCCTGTTTCTAAACTGCTAGTGGTTTGGAAATTCTGCATTTTTCATCAGGGACTCTGAAAGGATTTAAGAATGCAGAAAATGCAGCTTGATTTCCTTTTCTTCTCTGAAAGAAGAGGCTCATTAGCTGAGCTGCCAATGTTTCGAAAGTAGATAATGACCGTCCAGTTGCAGGTGAACAGAAATCTGATATACGAATCTCTTGGCTATGTTAACAGTCCCTTGATTCATTCTGGCTGTTATGAAATCCTTAAGCCCCAAGCATGAGGAACAAGATAAAAGTTCTCCTATGATTACTTATGGCTGTGTTAAGTCAAACCTGCCTGGTCACCTCATTCACTTCTGGCCCTCTTCCATTCCCTTCCAATCCTCTTCCATGATCCACAGACACTGAAGCCCACCAGAAGATTTGCCTGCCGATGCAAGCGCTCTGGGTGTCTCAGGTGAGACTGTCTTGAAGTGATAAAGGACTTTGGAAAGCTTCTTTGATGCCTTTCAGACTGACAGCAAAATCATGAAGAAACTATTTCTTCAGACAGGCCTATTCTCACTTTCCAGGGTGATGCTTTAGAGGTTATCAAAAAGAACAAACAAATACTGGTGAGAAGCTCTACTTGGAGTCAAAAGAGGCTAAGGGGAGCAGCAGGAATGGATTTCTGGACAGATCCTCAGAAAAACAAATGTCAAATCAAGTGACTGAAGCAAAAATACCACTGATGCCTTACAGGCTAGAGTCTTCCCATTTCCTTGCTGATTTGTCAGAAAAAGCATTTGAAGAACAGACAATGACCCTCTAATGTACATGACCCAAGTACACAAGGACAGTTCTGACGTCTTCAGCTGGGCAAAAACTCAATGCTCCTTGGAGTACTGCAGAGACCAGACCATTCAAAACCTGATGAGGGCTTTGGCTTTCTCAGTTCCAACTCATTTTCGGAAAGCTACAGCCATTTGTTCTGTTTCCTTGTCACTGACATTGCAACTGTCAAACAAATAAATAAATGTTCAAAGGAACATCACACTTTGAGAAGAGGGCATGAAGGAAATCAGGAGACTGAGCCAGAGCCCAGCTGTCACAGAAGGCACGTTAGGGACTCGCTTTGTAACTGCCTGAGAATGCAGCTGTGCGGTCAGTAAACACTGGCACAGCCTTTTCATTTTATTCCTACCAGCACAGCTGCCAAAGGAAGGGCTGCTGATTTAATAGATTCCTGCCAACTACTCTAAGGGGAATGGGTGCATTCGCAGCACCTGAGGGTTCTGTTAGATGGCCCCAAAGAGCCCCCAAAGATCTAGCTAATAACGAAGTGCACAAACTTAGATGCTGCTATTGGCAAGTTCTCTGATGTAAGTGTACTCATCCCTTTGTTGTGCTAAAGAAAACAAGTTGTGCTTTTGCATTTTTGATGTGTTTGTAAAAGCAATGTGATATGACATCAAAGCAACTCCTGTAGCATTGCCCACAATCTCTCTAGCAAGAGAAGCAGAAGGCATTATCAGCACCTGGGAATAAACAAGAAAGAATCCTGCTGATGTGCTCTACCCTGTGCCGAAAAAGTTAACTTTCCTAGAGATTAAGCACTCAATGATGTGACTCAGTGATTACATTTCAGCAAGTTGTGTGCAATTTCTTTGTATGCCAAATGTGGACTGGCTGACTGTAGCAAATTTAACTAAATTGCTTGGCAGCATCCAGTGCTGAACAATGTTTCTCCTCTTTATTCGCCTGTGCGGAGGCAAAGTCCGGCTCACATTGTATCTGATAGGAACTGACTGTGAACACCACTCTACCTACTGAGCCAAGTTCTTGATGTACCGTTTGGTCATGATTCTGTGAAAATTTCCTTAATGAAGCAGTGAGATTTGTAAGAGTCACCAAGTTCTGAGATGTTGGTGCAGCCAATAAAAGGAATCAGGCATAATATCCTGGCAGGGCCAGGGAGAGGCTGTACAAGAGACACTGAGTACCAGTGCGGTCAGGTCATCAAAAGGGAGGATGAGAAGATGCTCCACTATGGCAGACAATGATTTAACTGATAAGAAACAAAACAGAGTGAAATACAGCAGAACAGAATCACAGAATCACAAAAACACCAAGGCTGGGAAAAACCTACAAGATCATCCACTCTAACCGTCCACCCACCACCAATTGTTCTCACTAAACCACGTCCCTCAACACAACGCCTAAATGTTCCCTGAACACCTCCAGGGTCGCTGACTCCACCACCTCCAAGGGCAGCCAGTATGCCATTGGCCTTCTTGGTCATCTGGACACTGCTGGCTCACACTGCTGGAATTGTTGTGGCCAAAGAGTGGCACACAGTACTTGGTCTTGTTGAACCTCATGTTCAGCTCATGGCCTTCATGCATTTTCCATGGTTTTCAGCAACGCGTCGTCGTTTGGGAGCTGCTCCTGGATCCCGGTCCCAGCGGGAGCCACCGCACGCTGCCCTATGGGGCGTCCCCTTCCCTTCCTCCCCGTGGGGCTGAGCAGCTCAGGCTCCCACTTCCCGTGGGCAGGGGTCCTCAGGGAAGAGGACTGGGAGATGACCAGAGGGATTGGGATTGGAATCTTCTGCTCTTCAGCTGTTCCTCATCAGGCCTGTGCTCTAGATCCCTCACCAACTTTGTTGCCCTTCTCTGGACGCGCTTCAGGAAGAGAGAAGACATTCGAAGAATTGAAAGGTGAAGCAAGTAGTTCTCATTGCAAAGAGAGCACTTAGGTGGGACAGCAAACATGAAGAGTAATTGGAACAGGTTACTGAGAAACAATGAATTCTCTGCCTGTCAACAGCCTCAGGCCAAACCCTTTTGACTTTCTGAACAATACTATTTTTTTTTTAACACACTGTGTTGGACTTGATGCAGGGTGTTACTGAAAACTCAGTTGCCTCTAATGAAATTAGAATGAAAAATGAAGTTGAGTGGACTGACAATCCTTTTTAAGCTCTGAGAATCTATGGACTAATGTTGAATGGATTAATGGCATAAAAAATACTCAGATAAATGAGAATTTGTATGACTGAGTCAAGTTCTAGTGGTAACTGCTCCCAGTAGATATCATCTCTGCGATATACTGCACCTAAACAGTGCACGATGACCTATGCCTTCATTTAGTTAAACCCGAGGGACCTATGAAGACTTCTAGCAAAAATACTTCTATTTTTTTTAAATGTCTTTGTTTTTGTGGGATTTTTGTTTGTTTTCTGTAGACTCGACTAAGTAGTAATCTGCTGTTGCTCAAATCTAATTTCACCACATTTCTTATCTCTAGAATTTCACACATATAATGATATCTTCTTTCTCATGACTCTACATATATTGTTTGATTTTTTTCCCTATTTTACAGATAGGAAGAAACACCTTTACTCTTAAAATGTAGAGGTCACTAATAGGATTGGGGAAAGATCATTTTAGCAATTTATCAGCAGAAGAAAAGTTATTTAAAATATAAAACACGGAATTCCTTAAATTAGTTTTAGGCTAAGTTGGGGAACAAACAAATACAAAAGTGGTCCCCAGGCTTGAATGAAAATCCGCTTATCAGTAAATCGTCCCTTTTTCAGAGTTCTCTTGGTAGTTCTGGCCTGAGGGAAGGTCTAGAATGGTACGGCTGCTTTCTTAGCAGAGTAATAAGATAAATTAGACAGATTCCCATTTGCTGTAAACAGAAAACTCTCCGGAATTGGACTGAAGATGTAGCCCAATCAAATTATACAAATAAGGATTTTAGATCAATGAGCCAATTCTTAAAGGAGAGATTAGCATTTTAAAAAGCTGTACAAATATTAAAGCATCACTTTGGCTGGCAATGCTAAAAATGGCCTTTTCCCCGTCCTCCTCCAAGCAGCAGAGGGTAGTGGACCTTTTGTAATTCATTTCTAATTCTCCTGTTCATCTGAGTCTGCTGTGCTGTTCTGAGAATGTCTGCCCAGCATATGCTGGCAAGTATTCTGAACCAAGAGGACATCTTTAACGAGCTAGGACTCCGCTGTTGACCTGTTTCCAACTCATTAATGCTACTAAAGTCTTTGCCATCTTTCACTTCCACATGAAGCCCTTCACAGATGCACTTACCAGTACACATGGCACTCGGCTAACTAATGATACGGGGCACTGCTCTCAGTCTGGAAGAGATCTTACACCAAAATTACAGCCACACTTTAAAAGGGCGTTTGGAGTGACAGGGACCACCACCAGGTCTTGACTGCTTATTAAATCCGCAGCACCTCAGTCAAAACCTGTGCAGTTGTCTGAGTCTGCTATCATTTTTCACTGGTGCTGTACTATTCTAAAGTCTATTTTCTATGCTCTTGAATAATTAACAGTATCCTTGGAACTTAAAAACAGCCATACTGGATTGGGCCAGAAGTTCATCCATCCTCCTATCCTTTCTCTGACAGTAACTAGGACGGGTGCCAAAGGAAAACAGCGATCCTTTCCCTGAAGCGCACTCCATCCCATCAGCACTAGGCATGAGAAGGACTCCCCGAGCAGCAGGCCACACTGCATCCCATGTCACTGCTGGTGACCCCCTTATGGGAACAGAATCATTTTGTCACCTGAGATTTTTGACCAGCTGCACATAAATACCAACAGCAGCATGTAGTATCATCCAATTGCAATTGCTCTGTTAATGATCATTTTCCTTGCCGATACAGAAGCATAATCATTACCGAAAGTCACACACACACAAGTTGGCTTGTGACAAACACAAGTAGACTCCTCCAAGACATGCCATGAACCTGGGATGCTCCCTTCACAAGCCAGGGGTGAGGGTGCGAGTGCAAGGCTGCTCCCTGCTGCTGCCTGCTCAGAGGAGCGTGAGACGGAGGGGTGCCTGAGTGAAGAGAGAATAACAGCGCAGCAGCTCTTCCCCGGGGTCTGAACAGCTTCTACGTAAACAGGGTGCTAAAGCTGTCACAAAGCAAATGTGCTGCATTGGTTAAGATGTAAATTGTCTGCAGAGTTACTTACAAATACAATAACAATAACTCACTGAGTAGGTAGCTGAAACTGGAGGTGGAAGCCATGCTAGCACCATAGCTCGCTTGTCTTTCAAAGCTTTTACTGCTTGGATTTTGATGGTATTCCTATGCAGACACGTCTCATGTTCGACAAGAGCAACGTGCTTTGCAAGAAGATTAATGGCATATTTACCCAAGAAGTGTGCTTTCAGTCCTAGCATTCATCAGCAGTGAGCCTCTCATTCATCACACTGTCCCTTATCATAAGGAGAAGTTCATCTATTCCACAATATATTCCCATAACCTAATAGTACTTTAAGTGCGTGCTCTACCTATTGGAAATCACTGGTGAAAGACACATTTGTTGCCTCTTACCTCTGCTTTGGCAGGGGGTTGGACTACATGATCTCTAGAGGTCCATTCCAACCCCTACAATTCTGTGTTCAGCAGAGAGCTGCTTTCACTTGCATTCAAGTTAATCTGCATGTCATCTGCAATGCTCAGAGCCTTTGTAGCTGAGGACAGAGTGGTTCCCATGGTGGAACACGCTCCCGTTGCTCCAATGCCTAAAATTTTCATATAAATGATCCAATACCCTCAGATGAAATCTTCCCACCATTAGATAGAAAGGGGGGCACCCAGTCTGCATGACGTCAGAGTGCTGTTGAGTCAACAAGGACAAAAGCTGCTCGCCATCCTTCCAGAATTAAATAAAATAATATTAAAAAGAAACCTTGAAAGATGAGAATATTTTCACTGATACTGTCTGTACAGTGTTTCACAAGACTTCTATTTCATACAAGAATAACTTCCTTTGAAGCTCCCATTCACCAGAACACTTAAAAGCGTGTAAATTTAAGTGTGAATATCAGAAGTGTACTTGCATGCTTAAAAGACCTACATGGAGACCTCAGGCTATGTCACATTGCAAAAATGGGTCTTGTCTACATCAAGACTCCTATGTTAGGCCAACAGAAGTGCTGTGAGGAGAAGGTGCTGTAATTCTCACGCTACTTTAATTAACGGAGATTATCCTTTTATGGACATGAGCTACACCACAACTTCTCAGGATGGATACTGGGAAAAACCTATTTGAGAGAGCGCTCAGGCGCTGGAATGGGTTGCCCAAGGAGGTGGTGGAGTCACCGTTCCTGGAGGTGTTCCAGAAATATTTAGATGTTGTACTGAGGGATGTGGTTTAGTGGGAATATTGGAGGTACGTGGACGGTGGGACCAGTTGATCTTAGAGGTCCTTTCCAACCTTAATGATTCCATGATTCTGCGATTAGCTGGACTGAGGTGAGAGAAAGCATTGACTTCAGAGGGATTCTGTACGGACATCACTACAACAGGACAGCTCCCAGCAGGACTGCAGCACATCATTAGGTCCCACAGTGAGAATGGCACTTACCAGAGAAAGCAGACTGATAAAACTGCCTCACTGACTGCAAGAGGGAAGGAGTGTGCCACAGTCATGTGTTTGTCAAAAAGTCGCTTCTACAGAAATTAAAAGCGACATCATCAAGAGATTTCTGTTAGTGACAAGCGAGTGCATCTTCTAAGCTTTGTTTGCTGCAAGCAGAGGGCTCTCAATGTTTCTTTTTGTAGGGTGGCCCCACGTTCTCTAAGTTGTTTCTTTTTTTTTTTTTGCAAGCCGTGTAGAAGTGACACTATGGATTGTTTGGGATTTACAAGCATTATTGTAGTCAGCACAGTTTTAAACACAGAATAAACATGGCGCAAAATAGGATTTTTAAGGAATGTTCACTATTAGGGATGAATGTTACAGACCAGCTTCCTGGCAGGGTGATTTTATAACCTCGCTGCAGAAACCATTTACAGTGCTTGATATATTTATATATGAAACCTCAGAGAACATTTTTTAGTGTCAGAGGAGAAAATCTTCTGCAAAGGGCTCAAGATACTGGTCAAACCTTGTTAATTAGTCAGGCTGTCAGCCTGTCAGATGAATTACGGGGATTTGCAGGTAATAGCTCATTAACAAGAAATAGCTACTGCTAATTATAACAAGGTCATGGAAGCAATATCATTCCATATTTATGATGGAATTAAAAATAATAAGGGAAATGTCTTTTCATCTGAATGCAGATTAAATGAGTAGTAAATGCCTTTTCTCAGTGTACAGTAGAAAGTTCTGGTAGCTGGTGGTACAGATAGGTCTCTCTTTTACTGCAAGATGAGATTAAATTAGAGAAGTCCTGCTAATTTAACCTCACCCCATTATTCAGCTATTTACATCCATTCGTAACAAGTACTACTCAGCCCGTACTAGTTTTCCTCTTCATATTATTTTCTACGCTAAGACCCTTGCAAACAACCACGTGTGCAATTACAGAATTTTGCTTTCCAGATCAGCCTGTAAATGGGTTTAACTGCCACTAAATATCATGTTTGTAATAAATTGCTCTACTCTGCAATTTGGTTTAGCCCAAGGTAATGAGAAATGTAACTTTGTCTGAACAGTTTACTGTTTTCACACAGGCAAATGTTTGTGTACTCAAATGTTCCTCAAAGCAGTTGTCTGATGCTCTGGAACCAGCAGTACTGGCTTAGCACAAAGCATGAAGCCCTGAGGAGAGAAAGGCTGTGCTTCTTCCAGGTTGGACTAGATTAACTTCAAGGTCTTTTTCAACCTTGGTGATGGAAGCAGAGTCATCCAAGTTCCCTTCTCCTCCTGCACTACAGGCTGCTACTCAACACTGCTGAGGCACACTGCCCAACCAACGCCTGTTTCTGTACAACAGAACTCTGCATCTCATTCAATCGCATGGAAATCTGTTATTCATTTCAGAAGGGCACTCAAAAACTACTGCGTGAATGCATTTAATATCCTGCTGTGGACAGAATTATAGATACCCTGCTAAAATCCACAACTCCTCGGTAGATGAAGAGGTTACGTGGGCCTCGGGCAACTGTCACTGTCCTGGTGACAGAATGGTGACAGGTCTGCCATGTGTTACAGCCTGCTAAGTAGCTTCCCTTGCCACTGGTTTCCAAGCACTCCAGTAGCACAGGTTGTGAAGTGCACGGGCTGTTCTGTCACGGCTTGCTGGGGCTCTAACCTCCAGCACTGGGCAGCTGGAGACCACATTTGGAACAGCCAAAATGTACAGTTCAACAGAGCTCTAACACTCACAAACCAAGAAGGAAACCATAGCCTGGCCATGCCTGCTGGTAGAAGAGAAGTAAGGCAGTGAACTAGAAAGACTGAAGAAAGGCACAGAAAATTCTACCCATTACCATTTTGTTTTCTACCAGACAATATGAGCAATGGTTTCTTCCAGATGGTTGTTATGGGCAGAAAGGGCAGTGATAAAGCATTTTCAGAAACAGTTTGCAATGGTGTGTCAGTGGCCAATTCCATCAGACTTAGCACAACAAAAGACAGCTGTTGTATCTATTTGCACCACTGAACTTAATAAAATGTGACGCAAATTAGGGTTTTCCTTTTGCATCCAATTTAAGGAATTTTCACTTTAATCCCCTGGACCTGAAAGTCTCCCATTATGTCACCAAAACCTGGAGACAACACATTTCCTCTATGAAATGGAAATACGAAGCGATTCAAAATCTGGCCTCACGTTCCAATCTGCAGCATCCCTACTGAACACAGAACTGTTTCCCTGCCAGGGAGCTCTGAAGGGCAACAAATCAAAAGGATAGCTTGTTGTGTATGGAAATGGTAATGGCTTTAGAGCATGGAAGCCCACCGGATGATTCTCCATGAGGAAAAAATGTCTGCTTGGAGCACACAGAATGTTTCCCATAGTGGTTGAGATAATTGTTCATTTCTGTTCCTGTGGTGAGAAGTACTCCCATTGCTCTGGTGGGTGGATTGAGCCTTAAATGCTGAAATAAAGAAGGAAAATAAGCCCAAGAGGAAAGCAGGCAGTGACTGAACTTCAAGAAGACAAAAACAGACGCAGAAAACCAACAACAATGAAACAAACAAACAAACAAAAACCAACAAAAATACATTAACGCTTAGGAAAAGCTTATTACCATCTGCCAAAACTTGTAACAAAGCCAGAACCAGCAGCCAAGGAAGCCTTGTTACGTTTAAAGATGGAAATACAGAGTCAATACCAAATTCCACTTGTCTCAGTATATAACACGCAAGTAATAAGAAGAAACAAAGGATTGAATTAATCACTGGACACCACACATTTTTAGCTTGCAACAGTACATTCCTAAAGTGCTCCTGTGTGCACATCAAAACAACCTCCTACTATCCAGCTGCAGGTTGTTTGCAGGTCTACCTGGCTTTCTAAGTTCCTCATATGGACAATGAGCAGAAATGTTCTCTGCCAGTCATCTCCAGTGCAACTGGGCTCCCAAATCCAATTGGGGAATCACTGCTCCTCCCCATTACTCATCATCCCTCTCAAAGACATTCAGTGCTTCGCTTACACAGCTCTCTATCACATCTGAAAAATTAATCTCTGGGTAGGCTCTTCTATCACCGCATACCACACAAAGTCATGTAACTGGAGGCAATGCCAACAAAATGAGCAGGGTGCTCCCTCAGTGCCCTCCTCCTGTCTGCAGAGGACCTTGGGATTTGCCTATTAAAAGCAGAGCACTGTTCCCAGCCAGAATCCCCAAAAAAGAAGCATACAGAGAGGTTTTCCATACTGGAAGTCAGATTAGGACTACACTCCTGACTTTTTTATCTGGTCACTTTGATGGTATAAATAGTAACGTATTTATTACTGCTTTTATCACAGTCTGTCACATTACCCCGTGTCTCCTCCAGGCCTGCAGGAGCATGGTGAAGTGGGATGAGTAGAAATAATTCTAGGTTTATTACTGAAGTCAGGCTTTGGTTTACACTTAGAGGCTTAGTCTCCATCTCCCAACAGGCAGGAGCCCGAGGCCATTGACCACCTGGCAGTTAAACATTCTGGGGAAAGAAGGTGTGTGTAACTCAGGGATTGAAAGAGACATTTGCACAAAACCTGGTGAGCTCCCCAGGATTTCTATGTGCCGTGGAATTTTTCATCTCAGCAGGATTACAAGCACCGAAAGTTTTAATGAACGTTAACAAACTATAATTCATGTCTCTATTTTATCTGCACAGCCCTACTTCACAGGAGATTTGGCAACCGAGTCCCAGACTTGGCACCAAGCTATTGCATGCTCTCTGCTCGGCGCGCTGCTCGCCATCTGTCCAGGCAGCAGCTGGAGAAGTTCCCCCACTGCAGTCCTTGGGTGCTGCGCATGATGCATGCTGCTGGCAGCTCCCAGCACGCTGCAGTGCAACCAGGCCAGCAGCAACCAGACCCTGCAGCTGGAACTGTGCTGGGATCCCATGGTGCTTCACTTAGTGGCTGATTGCTTAATGCACTGTGCGGGATGAAGGGAAGAGCTGTGCATCCCAAAAGGGAAACGGGACACAAGAATTGAAGTGAGGTTATAATGCACATTCCCAGTCAGAAATCTCTCATTAAGCATTTAGTCCTGTTTTCCTGGGAAATGCAACCCCACTGAAGATTTGATGTTTCCTTTAATTTACAGTTCTGTTTTGTTCTGATATTATGGTGTGCTGGTGTACCTGCACAAATAAATAAGACAGACTGGTGTCTGTGTTCACTAATAGTCAAGGGCTGGGGAAGAGAACGGGAAGCCTGATCATGGCAGTTACAACAAGGTGCCGGGGAAACCAACGATGTATAAACTAAATTAGCAGTACAGAGTTATCTGAGGTGGCTCTGTAGTGATAAGTAACAGAGACACCTAAGTGTGTGTGAGTGGGAAATTCACAAAGCACAGAAGGATGAGCTATGTGTTCTAGTGACTAATGGATAAAGCAAGACATCAGAGTGATGCTGGAAACCTGAGTTTTACTCCTAGCTCTGCCACCAACCCACGGAGTGTCCTTGGACAAGCGTGTGGGTGCCAGCTTGTCCATCTGCAGAGCACTGGGCTCCTTGCTATCACTCTCCGAGCTGCAGAGACTGGAGCAGACTCGCCCTGAGCCAGCCCGTCTCCAACACAGCTGGTGCTGAGCTGGAATATTGGCCTCCATCTGGATTCTTTTCGCCTTTGCAGAATTGCTTGACTAGCCCTGAGCCCTGCCCTGCAAGGCTCCTGACAGAAGGCCTAGTATTTTTTGGGCTGCACAACACAGAAATGCAGGAGCAGCTTGAATATGGTGCTGCTCCCAAGCTAGCAAGCTCTTCTGAAGCCTGGGAGTCAGGGAGAAAATATAACAGCTTTATTATCTCTCTGTCCCCATAGGCACCATCCCAAGCCCGCATCCTTGGCTCTGTGCTGCCCAGAAGCAGTGAGCTGCATGCTGCCCAGGCAAACCAGAGAGCCAGCACTCCTCAGCTCCTCAGCCTCCCCTCCATGCAGATAAATGGCAGCGAGCGTGTCATTATTCACCTCCTCCTGCTGAGCCCTACAAATGCCATTGGAGAGAAGACGCATAGGTCTGAATTCCTGTGCTGGAGAAAGGAATCCTTATGGGGTCAGAATCTGAGTTTTGCATGTTGAATCCAAACATACTGGCAAAGCCTTCTTGCTTATCCAAGCCAACAGCTTCACTGTGATCACTGCGTTGGACAACTGGCCTACTGCTACCAAGTTAGCAGCATAGAGAATGCCACTTTCAAGGACTACAGTCACTGACTGTAACAAATCAGTCCACACTGAACCTGTGTACATTTAGGTATTTTGTTTTATTGGTGGCTTTAAAAGTTTTTAAACACCTCAAGTGAAACACGTTTAAAATAGGGTATTTATGGAGGACAATAAATGCTCATATGGATGAGTATGGCCTTGCTGTGCTAGCTGAGTAAAAGTTTGAGCACTCACAGAACTTAGTTGCACACCTTCCCCTGGCTTCAGGGCTTAAACCTGCAGAGATATAACACAAAAACTCAGCATGGCTTTACCTACCAAGTTTTTAATCTCTTAATTTCTTCTTTCTGCCTGCAGCGACCCCTTCACCACATTTTCAGCTTATACTTCATTCATGCTCAGTTCCCACTTTTCTTCTATCCTTCATATCATCAACAAAAATACCAATAAGAGATGGATAGATTTGAAAGAAAAACATAGGATGTGCTCATTGAACACAATTCCTAACTGATTTTCATTTGATTTATATTTAAGTAGAATCTGAAAACACATAAAGAGTACTCAACCCTTCTTAAAGATCCACTATGGGTTACCATCATGTCTTTTAGGTGCATTGAAAGTGTCATTCAATTCTTCATTTTAAGTATTCAATAGCCTGTGCCCAGGAACATTTTTCACTTTGTTATGTTAACACGCTGCGACAAGTGAATGTAATAATGAGATTAACAGTCCAGCTGTGAAACAAAGCTCTCCAATTTTGTAGCTTTGCCAGATGGGCACTTATGTTTTGGGAGGTTTGGTGAACTGATTTGCTTTGTCCGGTATCCTCCTGCAAGAGGAAGATGAGGGCTCTTTGGTCACCATGAGGGCTGTCTGCGTGTTCATTATGCTGTGAAGTGTGTATGTCTCAAATTTATGAGCCTCTGTAGAGCTGGGCATTCTATTTCCTTCCTTTCAGTAAAATGCCGAAGTGAAGAGCAAAACCTTGAAGACAAAAGGACTCTTTATTGGCCAAAAGCATGTAGACACAGCTGGACAAATAGGGCACAGGGATGTCAGCTGTGGGTATGAATGCCTTGTCTGCCAGGACTGTGCCCCACAGGAGGGGTTGCACCAACACACACTGGCACTACTCCACGTCTTCACCAACACCCTGAAAGCAAACACGGTATCATTTGCTCTTGTATATGCCGGTGACAAAGCTGTTCAGAGATATATGGTGAGGAGGACAAGCCAGCAGCACATCAGCAAGCTGGGTCTGGCAAAATTAAGTACAAGGCCTGTGGAGATGATAAATTCAAACCTAGCTGCAGGAAGGGCAATGTGTGTGTGTCTTCAGAGAGGATCTGCACTATTGTAAAGCACTTTATGCAAGTTTCTGCACATACACACACCACCCATTCTGATCCCAGCCAGTTGAAAATGCTGACTTATTCCTCAACTGTGAATACCAGAGGGCAACAAGGAGAAAAAGTGTATACAGTATCTGTGAGACCTCTGTTACCAGGGAGTGTGTTCTTGTCTCGGAAAAGCTGGGGAGAAATTAGAAAACAGACCCAAAACCCTGACTATGACGAGACTACAGAGATCTCGGTACATTTAGTTTGTAAAAAGACTGACGAGTGACTAGTTCGTGCACTGTAAGCACTTTTCCAGGGAGAAAACAAACACTGGGTACTTACAGGCTCCTGGGCTGAGCAGGGAAATTACGTAAGAAGGTTAGGAACTGAAGCCAGACAAATTCTGGGGGGGGAAAAGGGCATTACATTTAACACTGAGCCAAACAATACAGAGTGTTCCCCATTTCTTGAGTTTTCAGCTCGCAGATGCCCTTGGAAAACAATCACTGCACGGATGCAAGTCCTTGGGCTCAGTTTGAGAGTACCACAGTAAACTCAGATGTAACAGTGCTTCTGTTTTATCTGAACTTAAAGTAAATACATTTATCCATGTACATGATATCCATGAATTTTTTTCTACTTTCAAAGAGATGTAATCATTCATTTCAATTGTCAAACACCACAGGGCAGCAATAGGGGAACTGTTGGCTGGCATTAAAAAATTGCTACTGATAGGTAGAACCACCTTACACAGCCATAGGTATTAAAGCAGTGTGCCATCACTGCTGCTGTTACATTACTAACCCACATCTTTAATGTTATTCTGCAAAGGACAGCTCATCCATTACTATCAGTTCCTTGCTGGTGATATTTCCCATAAAACCGCACTGGCAATTTCATACACTACCCAGAACTGGGCCTAGCTCTACCCCACAGCCCTTATGGGGCTTCCCGAGTGCTCTGGTTCACATTTAGCCCACCAGCAGGCCTGCAATGTTACTCCAGATTGGCTCCATCATCAACAAACAACAGATGCTACACTGCCAAGCAGAGACAAAATCTACAGAATGCCACTGCAGTAAAGAAAGCAGAATTCCTAAGCCTAAAAATTGTACGTTGGGAAAACCTTTTCTGGTACTTTGGACAGCCAGTCTGTGGTGAACACTACAGAAGACCTAAAAGGAAAGACCTGTGGCAGTGAATGAACTAGGCAGCACCTCACTGGGAATCCCTCTACACTGTGATGCATGTGGCTTTCTTCAATCATTAGAAACTTCCCTACACTACCTCTCTTCCACAACCTTAAACTCTCCAAAAAAACCCCATGGGCCCCAAAGTGATTTCACACAAGTGAAAAACCCAGGCAGATTTTAGAACAGGCTTCAACATAGGAAGTATTCACTTGCAAAAGGAGAAAAGGAGTGAGATGAACTGGAAGTATCCCTACAACATAAAACACATACATTCTGATGTTCCAGCCCTGGTCAAGCCTCCAAAGTCTCTTGTTAGATGATTTCACCTAAATTAGCTTCATTTGCAAAAAAAGGAAAGAAAAACAAAACAAAACAAAACAAAAACAAAACAAAACAAAACAAAACAAAACAAAACAAAACAAAACAAAACAAAACAAAACAAAACAAAACAAAACAAAACAAAACAAAGCAAAACGCTGTCATGAGAGATCTGTACGACAAGAGAAGAGTTTGCTTACACATTTTTCCTTCTTATGTACAAAGCCCTAAGAGTGGAATTGCTCAGACATGCCCTCGACATTCCTGTCTACCATGCCTACTTGGGAGCAGTGGTGCCGCATGCCTTCT
Source organism: Oreortyx pictus (assembly GCA_036925125.1). Classification (NCBI taxonomy): domain Eukaryota; kingdom Metazoa; phylum Chordata; class Aves; order Galliformes; family Odontophoridae; genus Oreortyx; species Oreortyx pictus. Next base: position 3,822,806 of record JAUPFR010000012.1, read on the forward strand.
CATCCCAGGAGCACGTGTTTTACCGCAGGTTCATGAGGAGTGCTTGCCTTCCCCAGGGTGAAACTCCTGAACAGATGTCCCACAGCAGCTCCCCCCATCCCACTGCGGTCACACGTGGGCTCTGGCAGGTTGGCAGTAGGGGCCAGGTGCAATTCCTCCCACCTGCAGGAGCATGGGATGGCTGTCACCTACTTGATGGCAGCTCCTGACTACAGGAAGGTAAAACTTGGTGCTCACGAGGTGCTCAAAGCCTGCTGGAGGCTTAACAGGTGGATGTGCACAGGGCCAAAGCCCCGCAGGAGGTGGCTGCGTTTGTGCCCCAGGCATTTACCTGGGCGTTATCTCTCCAGCTCTGTGTGGCAAAAGCACATGCAGGCTGCAACAGAAAGAAGCCCCAGATTTGATGCCCACCAGGGGATACAAGCAAACGCTCAAGTGTTCAGCAATGGACTTCAGCACAAGCTTTACTTAACTGAGCCTTTAAATTTCAGGTTTTATTGCCTCTGCTGCCACAGCAAAGAGCTAGCAGATTGCAAATGCATGACACACACCACCAGCAGCTCGCTGCCTGCCCCTCCTCAGCTCTGCATGCTTTCTCCTGTAAACCTGCACTACACCATACCCAGGCAATGGGAAATTATCAGAGCCTGGTGCTAATGGAGAAGAAAAAGGTTTAGATTTGAGAATATACAGCAAACAAAGCCAGTGCTCCAGCTGGTTTTACCAGAACAGAATGAGAGGATTTTACTTGAGCTGCTCAACTGTCAGTAACTCACAGAGAGAGGACCTGAATTGGGAGGTGTCCCTGTGGAGCTACAGAACGAATGGTGCTTCCAACTGAGAAGATGTCACAGTTCCTCTCCAGGAATGAGGGTGGCAAACCAGCACCCACATGGTTAAAAAAGGCGTTGGACTAGATAAATTCCTGGAGCAGGCAGGAATTTAGCAACTACAACTCATACAGCCATTAATTTCAGCAGGATGACTGTGGAGCTCCCCGCTCACCACCCTCGTATTTTCCCCATCATTTTCACTGCCCTGTAAAACCTGAGTGCTGTGATGCGTGCAATGGCCAGGGCAACAGCAACAGGGACAGTGCAGCCCCAGGCATTCGGGGGGAGGACCCACATTGACCGTGGCAGGAAAGTAGAGCAGGTATTTATTGGACCCCAAAGCAGTATGGTATCACTGGCTTCAGAGCTTGCTCACAGAACTATCTGTTCTATGGGAACTATCCAATCAACAGCAGCTCTTTCATCTACTTAATGGTGCCAGTATGATGTTTCAACCCATTTTGTGACCCGAATTCTTATTTATGCTTGTAAATCTGTATTTAGCATTTCACATTATTATAGAAATAAGCTTCTTTAAATGTTCTGTTGTTTTTTATTCATTTTGATTGGAACACTTAAATCCTCACTGGCTTAGTTCCCAAGTATACATGTCAACTCCCAACCCCTTTTTGCTTTTGAAATAACGGTTTTGTCGTCCGTGACATTCTGCAAGCTGTCTCTCTCTTGCAGCCTGCTCTTTGTGGGTTACTTGTAAAGTAACATCTCAGACTGGTTACTGGTCACCCAGAAAGAAGAATTCAACAATTAGAGGACCGAGACACTTCTGAACCACCTCTTTAACGTCATACCAGCTACCAGGGCTCTGTTCTCTGTAGAGGCACCACATTCATGCAGAAGATCACAAATAAGTAGCATCTGAACCCTGTGACAAGTGGAGTGCCACTAGCTCACCAGCCCTGTATATGGCCTTGAGTAGTGCCAGGGGAAGTGCAAAGTGAATATTATTTGAGATGTCTTCTCAGAAAGAGTGGTGAGGCACCGGCACAGTCTGCCCAGGGTGGTGGTGGAGTCTCTGTACCCAGAGGTGTTCAGGAACTGTGGAGATGTGGCACTGAGGGATGTGGGCAGTGGGCACGGTGAGGGTAGGCTGGCCTTGGACTGGATGATCTTAATGGTCAACCTTAATGATTCTACAGTTTATCACAACTGCCTTCATCAGGTTGAGATCAAGCACTCCAAAGCCCGTTTCTGAGTCACTTCCTCATCTCAGCCCAACACACAGTTCTTTTTCCCCAGGAACATTGGGATGCTAACACACTAGTTCTTTAAAAGGCTCTGCATTCAAACCCATTCTTCTTTTCAGCAAATTCCGGCTCGAACAGGATTTTTTCATTTCTTCCATGAGCTCTGGCAGCGTGTTTTATCATCTCTGAGGAGATGATTTCTATATACCTTAAAACCACACTTCTTTCAGTCTCTCTCCCTCTGAATAGCAAACCGTGGTTCGTGTCTATATAAGAAATACTAGTTTACTTTTTCTTTATACCTGCTGATGGCTGCACTCTTTCTCAGTACTCCTTATTTAGCGTCTCTCTCCCACCTACAGGTTTCTTCTTTTTTTTTTAAGAATGATTATTCATACGTCTCTGGGGCAATTATTTCAGAGCTGTTGTTGACAGAAGAAGATATGTTTAATGCCTGAACCCATCACTCTTATATTCTTTCTGAGAAAGAGAATTCACTGTCTCATTTTGTACAGCAAAAACATAACCTGACTTCCAAAAAGTGGGAAGATGTTGGGAAAAAGGAACAACCTAGGAATGATCCTTTTTTCCTCTCTAGTCTTATTTATGTAACTACAGCGCATCTCAAAGCTTTTAAGTTCCATTTTGGCAGCATCAAAACGCAAGGCCCCAGAATCCCTGATCTGTAAAGGAGTGACTGGGTAATGGGCAAATTGGCGTTACCAAGTGCCAGCAGCCAGCATGGTGGGAGTTCATTCACGCCACTCTAACAGGAATTTAAATTAAGAAAGATCTCATTATGCATGTCAGTATGCAATATTAATGCAGCACTATTAGGCCCGAGATTTGGGCCTGCCTAATCCTAAAACTCATCGTAAGAGAACACAGCACACTGAACAACTCCAGGGTACATTTGTTACAATTCGTAGGTGAATTAGGACTTGGTGTTCCATTGATTTTCCCCACAGATATCTAAATTTCTAGTATATATTGCCAAACTCCACGTGGCTCAAACATGCTATCAGTGAATAAGTAAAACACCAGGCACTCCATCAGTGCTTTCAATTCACGCAGCCAAGAGTGATCTGTTTTAAATCTGCTCAGGGAGAGATGCTGAACAGGTGCTGACCACCTCTGTCCATCAGGGCAGCACTTTCCGGACCAAGCATCAGGGACTTCCACTGGGTACATCAAAATTATTGTGTAGCATGTTCTGTCTGATTTAATCAGCACAACATTTTCACCTACTGTGAACCAACTACAACATGTTTTGGACACAGCACCACTTCCTTTTATTACAGCAGTGGAGAGAGTGCCCTTCAAAGCCTCTTCGTATCAGCAGTTGTGTCAGTCTGTGTAGATTTTATCTCCCTAGACAACTGCCAGCACTAGAGAGAGATGCACAGCAAAGCTGGCATTCCTTCGTTAGATCTGACAGCAGCGACACAAAGTTCTTAGGGATGCAAAGAAGACACCTCAAAGGCTGGTGCACCCTAGCAATAAAGTGAGTTGCACGTTTCCTGTTCATCACAGAACTGTAGGGATTTAATGGGGACCTCTGGAGCTCCCCATCCAAAGCCCCTAAAGCAGTTTCCTACACAGGAATGTGTCCAAGTTGGTTTGAACATCTCCAGAGAAGGAGACTCCCCCACCTCTCTGAGCTCTGTCACCCTCCCATAAAAGGAGTTCTTCCTTACGTTCATATAGAACTTCCTACGCCCCAGCTCGTTCCCACTGCTCTTTCCTGAATCCAGGTACCACTGAAAAGAGCCCAGCCCCATCCACCCAACTCCTACCTATTAGATATGTGTAAGTGTTGATAAGATCCCTCCCAACCTTCTCCTCTCCAGGCTGAACAGCCCCAGGGCTCTCAGCCTTTCCTCGTAAGGGAGATGCTGTAGGCTCCAACCATCTTTGTACCCCTGTCCCAGCTGCCTGTAGGCTGTTTCCTTTCCCAGCAGTGCCTCTGACAGGTAACTGATAGCAATTAGGTGCCACTCACAATTAAAGCTGCAGAAGCACTACAAAGACCATGGTTCATTCGATGTCTATCTCCTGCTCTCTGAGGTTGTAATCAAAAGTCCATTACTGTAAGAGTTTAATAAGTTACAACTATCTCAGCAATGGTGTGAGCTCACTGAAAGCTTCGTGATGGTATCTAGCATAAGAAGAAAGCCAGAAAGTGAGAAGGTTTGGATCCTCTACTGCACTTTACAGAATATTTAATGCTCTTTATGTGCACGTACCTCTTGACTCTGAGAGCCTACAGCTTGCTTGGCTGCTTTGCTGCCTGTTTTCCATGATGTTGCATTGGAAGGGGTGGCAGGGTACCAGCAGGACTGGGCAGAGACCCCACAGTGCCAAGCAGCAGCCAGGAGCCAAGAGGATGGGGACAATACCCAGTGCTCTGATGATGATTGTATGAGTCTATGAAAACCACTCTGGAGGACTGCAAGGGTACAGAAAAGGTACAGCTGTGCATTTGCTCTTGTTACTGAGATTTATGGCAGTAGACGTTGTGGTTTTCCATCATTTTTCAGAATCCAACCACTCTGGTATCGAGCGGCACGCATTCTCTCCAAACCAGCACTGCCAAGGGGAAGTGTGATCTTTGTGAGCAAGTGGGGAGAGTACACGAGGTGCAGAGCTCCCCGCATGACCACAGAGCAGGAGGCAGGCTTGGGGAAGATGAGGAGGAGCAGGGATGAAGCAGGGCTCTGATCTGCACCTATGCAATCCAGGAGCATCTTTGTCCATTGCCATCACCAAGGACAGGCTCTGGCAGGGCAAGTGAAGGACACAGCATTGTGAAACTGGCTTGAAAAATTCTTGCTTGCACTGTATCCCTATTTGCAGTGTTCCAGCTATGTTTTTTGAGTCACCCTCGAATGACACACTGAATTCTATTTTATCTTACGATTCTCTGGGAATGACCTAATCACACAAAAAATAGTGAAGTTGTTCATGTCTAATCAGATGGCCGTGTGATTAACTCATTCACAAGCGTTTTAAAGGCAATTTTATAAATGGATGTAAAGGTCTTTGTCTCCAAACTAGAAAAGTCTATTTCAGAGTATGTACACAGCCAGGCTGAGTCAGTCCCTTTCTGCCAGTCAGCGAAAAGACACGCTATTTTGGGACACTGAACTCCTCTCTATTTGCTGGTTACATTTATAGCTCAAAGACTTTGGTTATTTATTTATTTTTGCCCATTACATGCAGTCAGTGCCTGGGGACAGGCGAGCTAGGTGACACCAGAGTCAAACTCGCCCAGAACCTATTTTTAAAAAGCAGATTTTTTCAGCCCATCTTCCCCCCACACAGAGGAGGCAGCATCCATCCCCCAGCCAACAGGGAAGGCCTTATTCCAGCATGTCGGAGCTCAGGAAAAATAGATGCAGAGTGCAACTATCCACCTATTGAGAAATTCTGTGCCTCTTCCACAACTGGACTCCACACTTCCAAGTGGGGATTTTGGGAGATGAGGAGCACAGCATGGAAAACACACAGAGCCGTGGAACAGCCCCTGTCTGCTGTCCCGCTGAGGTTCACAATGCAGCTCAGAGCACGGGCAAACAGCTCACAGACCTCAGTAACATATCAGTCCGATGAGGAGAAGAAAGGAAGTGCCTGCTGAGTGAAGAGCTCTCAGCTAAGTAAAGCAAATACAAGGTAGAATTCTGCCCCAGGCTGTGATTAATTCTGTCATAAGGGAGAAGACAGAACTTGCAGTCAGGGAGTCAAAGTGCTCTAACAGAACTTGACACTTAGCAGACTTAATTAAAGCACAGATTTCCTAAATCCGTTTTCCATGATTATGGTTCTTATTCTTCGGAAGTTGATTAGGCAATAGCAGATGTCATCACTGCACAAATCAAAATTCACACGCACAAATTTCATCCTTAGAAGATTTCTGAGGTCTCGCCAGAAGTTGTCTGCTGAGGAGTGAAGAAAAAAGTTTGATCCAAACACTCTCCAACATTTATACCCAAACCAAACCGAGCTATTACCAGAATCAAACTGTACCTCTCTACCGCAGGGATTGTCTGCCTGACCTGCACAGGTGGTAGGGATGTGGAGTGCCTGGCTGCTCAATGCAGTGCAGCAGCACACAGAGATAAGTGAAGCACACAGAGGTAGATCAAACCAGAAAGCAGCACAGCTGTCCCCATGTGGCTGCTTATCTCAGCTCACGGAGTTTCCCAGGTTCAGCCCTGAGCCGGTGGTCGAGAAGAGGTGAGCAAGGTCTGCTTCATTACTGCTCCACAAGAGGTCCTGCAGACACTGTATAGGGCAGCTCAGTGCCTGAAGTTAGGAAGGGGGCCTACATTACAAGGGCTTGTACCATTAGCCCTTCAGAGAGGCCAGGATCAAAATCCACTGAGGTCAGTGAAGGTTCTCATGTTTTTAACAGGCTCTGAATGAGTTACCAATGGCACCAGACCACGTTAACTACTGTCTTAGCACTAGTACACAAGGCTATGGGGTGTGTGCGTGTACTTCTATATAAATATATATGTCAGTTGTATGTGCATCAGCAGTACATGCATTTTGCAATAAATAGAAATTCACGCAGAAAGCAGTAAAAACTCAAAGTGTCTTCCTCCTGTTAAATAAATTCTGCTAGAGCTAGTGAAGTGTGGTTTGTATTATCTGCACGTCTAAGAATATGGAATGATTTTTAAGACCTTTTATTATTAAATCACAGCATGAAAACTGAAAAGCAGGTCTCCTTATTTGTGTGGGAAAAAATCCCATGGAACTCATAATGGGATAACAGAGAGCAACACGACATAGTTTGAAGGAAAGATGCTATTGTGTCCTCTGTAAATGTCTTCTAAGAGGACTTCAGAAAACCACCTACGCAGCCCGAATACTCTCTGGTTTCCGTTGAAAGGCCACGGATATTTGTACTTCTACAGCAGTGAGATTTGTGTTGAAAATCTCACCCCTCTCAACCTGCAAGTTCCTCAGATAATAGCCCGTTTCACTTTTTTTCCCTGCCTTTCCTTCTATCATCATTAGCTTAAACCAATTCCTTCCAAGAAGTGCACTACCTCTGACTACTGGACAACATCAGCTATTTTGTTTTTTAATTTCACTCCTCTTTTTGCTGAGCTGCTTCATGCTGTTGCTGCTCTCTTCAGCAGTGAGCCACAGCTCCCTGTATCAACACATAATAGGTCTGTTGCAACAATTAACAGTCTTTTCAAGACGGCCCATCTTCATTCAAATGAAAGACATCCACTTTGGAGAGAGAAAAGCGAAAGGTGATTATTACTTGGACTTGAAAACAATAAAAAGATGAGAAACAAATTGCTCCCATGGGATACGACAATATTTAAAAGGTAAAACTGCAGGAAGGACTGTGAATGCCATTTAAAGGAATGTCTTTTAAAATTTTACTGATTCTGAATGAAGTCTTAGATTTAAATTGCACAGTGCACTTGTACCCAGGAAGTATCCAAGATTAATAACACGGTGAAGACATCAGCTCTTGCCATAGCAATAAAAGGAACAGTTTCAAATGAAAACCTAATTTGTTCAGCTACGTACAGGGCTGTTTGCCCTTCACTCAGCTTTCAATTCTCTCTCCCTTAAGGCAAACAAGCTCATTTCCTCAGTGAGAAAGTCCCTGCAAGGCCAGTGGGAACCCTCCTCAAACCTTCTTAGTGCCACACCGACATCCCAGAGGCTCCTGGGATCCAGCAAATTCACTCAGGCAAGGAAAGCAGCATCTCCAAGTTCATCGTTATCGGGGAGCATCAAGTCTTTTTAAGAAACACCTTGACTGGGCTCCAGACAACAGATCCATTGGTGAGATAAATCACAGCTACCTCCAGCTGCTTTTGTCCTCTTCACAGGGCAGGTGCTAGGATGAAGCGTTCTTCTTTGCATAGACAGAGTGAAGGTAAAGAGTTCAAAGCTGTACTCTCCACCAGGTCTCCTCTGGATGGCCAGTTGGAATGGGGAAGTAGGATTCAAGTGCATCTGTCCATGTAGGCAAGCCCCAAATAACGCCGGAAAATACGAAAGCTGTGAGAGCCTGGACATTTATGTGCATTTTGAAAGCTTTTAGCTTGGTCACGCCAGGCAGATTTTTAAGGGAATGCCAAAAGAAACGTTCCTGAAATTCATCTCCAAACTAGTAAGCTTTAATTGCAAAGCAATAGTTAAACAGAACATTTTCTTTTGCTTTGCTTCCAGGTACATCTGAATTGCTTCAATTTCAATTTATCACTTGCCTGCCTAGGGCACACTCCCAGAATGGAAAATTTGAGTTCAAAGGTTACATTTTACCCACATTAAATGAAGACTAACAACAACAGTTTCTTACAGTGGAAGACATCCAATAATCTTAATCAGGCAATGATATGAGTGCTGCTAACACTGCTGTAAGTCTACAAGTATTTTTCAGCACCGTTAAGTGCGGGTGCGCACAAGGCAAATGTGTTGTTACACCAGCTGTCCATACCACATCTGCAGATATGAGAATAAAAAAAGAACAACCACAGAGCAGGAAGGAAACCTAGTGAAGTGACTGTCATTTCTATTAACAAAATTTGAAACTGCACCCTACAATTGGATTTTAGCGCTCAAAGAGAAACAGGACTGTGGTGAGCGTGTCTCATTTTGTACTGTTACCTGACAGCACAAGCTACATTCCATTTGCAGTTTTCAGATAAGGGACGATATAAGTGATAAAACAGTTGAATTAGTGCTCTGTGAATAGAAGTTGGGGCTCTAGATCAGGCAGCCCCCATATTTCTGGCCAGTGACATTGAAACTTTCAAGGTCTGAAGATATTCTTTAGCTACAGCATTGCCTGTGACGCTGCAATACGTGGAAATAGTGTGTCTCTGCGGTGTGGGACTTCAGAACAACGACAGCAGTTCAAGTTCAGTCTGGATTAAGCACGCCAATGTTTCCTGTAACAGCACTGGTACTACCCGCAAGAGAAGCAGAAGAGGAACTGCTACAGCTCTGCACAAAAGCACAAATACTGATTGCAGTGGACCCTGAGTTAGATCAACTTTGTGTAAAGTCCACCTATAGGCTTGGTTTATCCACAGGATTCCATCCTCAGGACGTTTCCAATGTTAACCAGACATCCCTCTGCTTTTTTCACTGAGAATAAGCTCACATACTGGTTGGTTAAATATTAGTTCATCCATAAGCAGTGATGAGATTTCTAAATCTAACTTTCAGTATCTAAATCACGAGGGTAAGCGATCTGAAAAACAAGCAGACTATTAGTGCTGTAAACCATTTGGCTGACTGGCACATCGTGAGAGCATTTTGCAGAACTAATTCTTTGAAAGCAGTCGTTCCTACGAGCAGCTACTGCTTGGCACAACGTTAAACCCTTCTGCTTCACCCTGGGCTGTTAGCTGACTAAATGATCATTAATTCCTTGGAATTAACAAATACCTCAGTGATTACCACTTTAATGTTGAAGGAAAATCTACTTCAGTACAAGGAATGCAGAGAGATACGATGCCAGCTTTCCGCAGTGTATTAATATTTCTAATTATCTTGAACACACATTTTAATGTGGTAGACAAGATCACAGTTTTAAAAATCAGGAATATCTATTCCGCTCTCAACAAATTTACTCAGGCATCTGCTACGGCAAGACCAGTTCCTTAACTTAGCTCATCAGTTCACACCCATGTGCCACAGACCCAACACCCACAGCTCATCCCACACGCCCTTAAAAGGTCCCACAGACCTCATGGAAGCCAGGGGAGCTCCATATGTGCTCTGTAGTGCACCGTGCACTATTTAAGGAGAAGCACTTCCTCTTGGCCACAAGCATCCAGGAGAGGTTTCACAGTTTCATGCAGCCAGACTTCATCTCTTGGGATGCACGACTAGCTCAGCCAGGAGGCTTTGCTCAGGGCAGAGGCAGAGCAGGATGCAGGCAGACTGCTTTCCTACCAGCGCCATATTCCAAAGAGGGTCAGGATACAGCCCCTCTCAGTTTGAATGCAGTTCTTGAGTACTTTAAAACATCAAAATCCCTTCCTAGTTTAAATTAAACAGAAACCTCCAGCTTTCTCAATGAATCGTCCTGATGACTCCCACAAATTTCACTTAAAGATACTTAGTGTCAAATCTGCAAGCATTTTGCACCTTGTTAAAAAGAGATGGAAGGGACGCACCAGTAGTTCGCCTCTGTCTTTTCTCATTACAGCCAAAACTTCTTGCTGCTGCAGCTCACTGGGACATCAGTACTGCCACGAGCTAACACTTTCTACAGTTGGTTCCTTGACAGTCATCCGGCGTTTGTCATCCTTCCTCATTCCTCTGGGCTAATAAAATGCGGCAGCTGAGACACAGCCATAATTATCCCATGAGTTGGCCGTGCTTCTGAATTCATATCGTCTTTCTGCGACTTTTCCAAGCGCTCTTTGTCAAACGTTGCAGATGGTTCAAAGACACTTTGCGAAAGACATCCTTGCTTTCCCCATGGAATTCTATTGCCTGTGGCATGGCTGCAGTAAGGCAGGGGCAAGGCCCAGGGCCTGGTGGGACTCAGCTCCACCAGCCCACCCTTGGCAGCACGGGTGCAGCATGAGTGTTACGTCCCAGCTCTGATAACATGCTATCAGTATAGGTCCAGAGGTTTTCTTATGGTCCTATGGGCATCAAAACTGCGCCGAGTGAAAGAAGCCACCACCCTGTAAGCTGCAGGTGCTCTACAGCTGATGGGAGCTCCTTTTTTCAGAGTCTGACACCACTGGTGCCACTCCGACCTTACAGCATATTCAGCATAAAGAAGAAAACAATCAGAGCCATGGAACAATTGTTCCCACCCCCAAAACAACTCCTCAGAGTTTGCAAAGGGCTATTAGAAATTCATCGCTTGCATGAAACCTGCTGCAATTTGTTATGGAAGCGTAACAACTATTTTTACCAACGTCATAAACTATTCAAAACAATATGGATCACCACCAAATCCCTTTACAGCTCTGCTCTCTGAAGTGCCAAATCTCCAAGGAGACACACACACCGTATTATCTACCACATTCATGCAAAACACTGGAAAATAGATGCCAGCAAGGAGAACAGGCACTCTGTAATTAACAACCACTGTGAAGGAAATGGGAGAAGAAAATAAATGAGGGGTGACTGGTGGGAAAAGTCAAAGTTACCACTTGTATTTGAAATGAAGAGCGTTTTATCCGTAGGATGAAATTTTGACTCATGTTGTGCTAACCTGAGGGCTGTGGCTGGCCCTACTGATGCCAGAGGGACTGCCCTTCCTTCAGCAAGGGGCCCAACTTGCAAAGTACAGAGGTGACCGTGAGAAATGCATCACATCACCTGGCAGCAAAAAGAGAGAAGATTTAGCAGGCCCTTCCACACAGCCATGCATGCTGCACTCGTCTGCACCCTGAACCTACCTGCATTATCTGGCATCTGTGTGGTCTTTGTGAACCTAACACTGGGAGATGTTAGGCTTACAGAGCCAGAATCCAGCTTGTTACATAGCAAAGTAAGAAACCTTTAAAAATATATAAATTATATATATATATATATATATATTTATGCAAATAAGGGTACTGCCAAATAACTAAAGCACAAGACTCGCCCTAATAAATTTATTATTGAATCTACTAACCTAAAGCAAAATTCCACGTGTTCAACACTTCCTCTCTGTTATTGTCCAGAAAAGTAACTTAGATTAGAAATGGAGTTTACCCTAAATTATGATGGTATGGGATATCTCTCTTTCATCTGTCAGAGTGTAATATACATGACAAATGATACTGCGTCCATTTGTAAAGGGTTTAGAGAAGAGTTAGTGGCTAAGATTATACTGAGGGATTCTAACTTCTGCCTTTATGGAGCATAACAGGGTTAGGTACCATGGCATCTCAGCCACTCACAGCTATGACAGCCTTACAATGTATGGGATGACATCAAATTGGAAAATTTTCAGGCAGAATCAAAGTGGGACAATGGAAACAAAAGCAAAAAATCAGCAAACACCTGCAGAAAAGCTGCCTAACAGAATTCTAAACTGCATGAAGCAGATGTGATGAGATTTGCTTTTAAAAGTATTTGCAGCAAAGGCTTCTACATTTAAGAACAAAAGAAGTCTTTCATGCAGCAAGCAGCCCATAATAACTGTTCTTAGGCATGGAGGAGAATATCTGTTACAAACACCACTACTCACCATCCCAGAAGAAGAGTGCAGATTTATTTTCCAACCAGTAACTGCAGCAGCTCCCCTCGGGCTGCCCTTCCCTGGGGAGGCTGAATAAATGTACTTGGAAGGGTGTGGGACGAGCAGCATGGTGCACCAGGCAGCCAAGCACGGGTCAGCAGCATGGCTGCAAGGGGAAAGTGCTCCCCAACCCTGCTGCCTTGCCTGCAGGTGATGGGAAAGCAAGCAGCAGGGTGTGGGAGCTGATTATGGAGTGTTCCCTGGGGGGGGGGTGGGGGGAAGGTGGGGCAAGAGCCCACCAAAGCAGCACCCTGCTCCCCAGCCCTTCTCAAGTCCTACAGCTCAAAGCAGAATGGGAACCAGACCCCCCTTCCCCACATCATCACCTTTGGAAGCTTCCCAGAGAAGCCCCCGGGGGCAGCAGCCCACTTCAACTTTCTTTTCTTGCATAACGGAAACAGGGCAAATCATCTCCAGAATTTTTCATCCCACTGAACATTATTTTACCACACGCTCCCGCTGCACGATCCCTGCGTGCTATCTGACCAATAGTTCAGTAAAAGATTGGCACCTTTCACTTCTAAAGATCACGCAAGTTGGCTGGGGAGCAGCACAAAGGGGAACTTTCCGATTACTTCTGAGTAAGGATTATACAGATGAGACTGTAAATAATATCAGAGCTATTGAAATGACCTGACAGGACAGAAAGATTTATTTCACAGTTTATCTGAACACTTTTGTGAGCGAGATGATGGAACGAAGCTTGAGCGTTTCATTTAATCTCTCCCTCCCTTTTTTATTGAGTCAGGAGATGTTTAAAGGAATTTATGTAGCTGTTTGAAAGTCAGAATTTTTAATAAGTGACACAGAAAAAGAGATTACAGTGAGGAGGAGATGCAGGTAATACAATACTGTACCTCAGAATGAAATGGCTCTGCAATGACTTTCCCTATGAGGGCAGAGGGACAGAAGATGTTACTTTTTGTGATTTATCCGTTCTGTTTCTTTAACCACCCAACTGCATTTGACTGGAGGAGATAAAGCATGGGAAAAAAAAAAAAAAAAAAGGACAGGTTGGCTTCCTCATTGCGGAAATGCATCACATGGGTGCAGAACTTTCCAGGAGGACAGCACACATACAGGAATATGCGAGGCAGAGATCAGGCTGAGCATTGTGACTTACTGTCTGCCCAAAAGCAGAGTTCAGCTATCCTCAGGAATACGTGGACAGTGAAGGAAATAGTTTCTTCCATTTGTAGCAGCTCTATCCTCGGCTTCTCTGGAGCCACTTCACCTTTAACACCCAATTCTCAATCAAAACAAGAAGATGAGAACAGCTGAGAGAGCTGCACGAACCCTTATGCCAGATGATTTTCAGGGCTATGGGCACCCTCACTTAGTACCAGGGTTCTCACTCTGAATCTAGACGCTCTCTCCCTGTAAGAGATGCTTCTGAAGCAGATAACGATTGCACAAGCACCCTCCTCCCTCACTTCAGATTTACTGTTGATATCCTAATTAAAAATTCATATCAGATTCAAACAAATGGAGAATAATTTGGATTTATATCTCATGTAACTGTAGCTTTAAACCCTTACTCGCAAGCAAAATATAATATTTATGCAGAAATCTGTTTCCAAGATTCACGTGAAGCAGAAGCAGCAATAATTCATCTCTAAAGGACAGCCGAAATATGCATCGCTTTGAATTGTTTTAATATTGTGCACGAGGGATTGGTAAAGAGAACTAAGTGCCTTATGTTGCCTGATTGCATGTATCCAATAGATAACAATAAAATAGAACACAAAATCATTTAGAACCCTTTTAGGACCATATGCTCAACTTCACAGGCAATAATCAACAATAACTGTAATACTGCATGATTCACGGCAAAGCACCAGACACAGTCTGCGCTCATCACGCAGAGAGCTGCAGAACCCAGCACACAACTCACTGCCCTGTTTGTGGCACAGCTCCGGGCAGCCTAGAAGATAAACACACACGTGTGGGCTCATCCCTCTACCTGTGTCCAGTATGAGTTCTTTTAAACAGTCACTCATAATGCCAATAGATATGTAATAGGAAAAACATCAGAATGTGCTGTGATTTTCTAAGTAATTCCGGCAGGAGTGGCCAGCATGGATGCCAAGGTTTAAGTGTAGCTGTCGGACATTAATCAAGGCGTATTTAACACGGATATCTGAGCCAGGCAAAGTGAAGAATCCTATTTACCTATCTCTTCTTTTGTTAGGACAGCTTTCTGGGGGCTGGATGATATATTTTTTTAATTTCTTATTTCTTAAACAAACAAAAAAAAAAACATAAGAACCCTCTCTCCTCCACCAACACCTTCTCATTTTGTCCTTCTAACTGATGGATGATGATGATTTCTCTCTTCCTACTGTTCCGCCATTATTCCCCCAAAAGGCTTTTTCCCTTCATCCTCTCCAGCTCCCGCTCTGGTTCATGTTTTATCTCCTAACATCTCTCACTTCCTTTCTCTCCTGCTGTTACCTCGTCCTCCTTTCACAGGCCATTCATCTCAGAAAAGGTAAAGTATACCAAAGAGACCTTGCACATAAACTTTCTTTGAGTCCAGGGAAAAGGAGAAACTCCCCCACCCCACTCATCACTGTTGCCATTTTTAAAACATCAACATGATTTTTGGGACATTTCAAAGTTTTAACACGTAGCATTGGCAATTCTTCATGCAAACCAGAGCTTATTTCTTCCCCTTGGAAATGCTGACAGGTATCATAGCTGAACAAAGAGAGGTCCTAAAAGAAGGAAAGAGAACCACGGTTATGGAGATCCCTGGAGAACAAAGGCATGGCTGACTGGCCTTTGTCTTTACGGCTGGAGCAACAGGTTATGTTTAAATGAAATCCATTTTAAGATTATTAAACATTAAATTGTACATGATTACAAAGCTTTAATTCCTCATCACTTGTTCCTCCTTTCTTGGACAGGGAGATTTCCATTAAATCATATAATGCACGGACATGACAGCAATGGATGGAGGATGTTCTGTGTCTATATAATAGTGTAATTGTTCTAATTTATAATCCTATAAACAACAACCTGGTCGTAATGAATCATCCCTTTTGTCTGAGTAGCCAGCGATGACACACTGCAGACGAAGGAATAAGTTGTTTGAATCAGGCAATAGCTCTGCTAAAGTTTGCATCATTCTATCCAACAGAAGGAAGTGCTGGGAATTGGCAGAAACCAATAAAATTCAGTCATTAAGAAATCTGGCCGAAGTACCAGGTCCAGATTTAAGAGTTTCCTAAGGAGTTTGCCACACCTTGGAAATTTTTGGCCCTTTACTTCTGAGAAATGGGTAAAAAACATTTCAACATCAGAGACACAGAAAATGCAATGGTGCTATTCATTTAAGAAAGCCACGGCCTAAAATCAGACAATTAGAAGTCAAGAAACTAAATGAGAAAAAAGCAAGTAAAAGCCCCTGAGCATCTGTTTTGGTTTTATCAGAGTAACTCAGCCACTGGAGCTGCAGACTACAGTAAAACCAACAGACGGCGTGAAGACATCCATTCCTGGTACAGCTATCTACAAACTCATCTTCCAGGTACTACAGACCCCATCTGAGATTTACGAAAACCAAAAAGGCTTGATATGTTCCTAGGCAAACCACGGGGCTTATATATTACTTTTTTCTTGTAAAAGGCAGAACCATTACACGTGCCTCTATTTCCTTGGGAATAGCTCCAACAAATTTTTAGCCTCCTTTCTTCATAAAAAACAGAACTGAGGAAAAAAAGCTGGTTATTCTGACCACTAGAAGCAGCAAACTTTCACAGGCTATTTTCCTCTCCTATGTTGAAATAATTCAAAATAGAGTTTGCTAGCAGAAAACCAGACCTAAACTGCCTTACAAAAACAACTTCTGGAATGAAATCTCTCTTTGCAGGCGTTTAGGCATATGTAACTAGAGCTGAGCTCTTTATTTATAGAGAAATAAAAACAGAAATAGAGCTGGCACATAAAAAGCAAGCATAATCTGGTATTTGTTTTGGGTAAACTCAGTCCATCAAAGGGGGGCTATTAAAACTATATGTTACCTCAGAACCTTCACATACAAGCACAGACAATCAATGCTAAGAACTAAAAACTGCCTTGGAATAGAAAATATGATTGTATTAGCATAACTATATGTCCAGGAGCGTACTGGCACAACTATTCAATTAAAAAATAATAATTTAAAGAATATGTATTAGTTCAAATTTTCCACACAGATGCATCCCTCAGGTTTCCATCTACCACAAGACAGTTTGCATCAAACAAAGCTGGAAGGGGTAAGAGGTCTTTCAGGGTGAGAGTCCCGTGCTCCACAAGCCCCATTTCAGAGACAATTACACAGCCTCCATGGCCTACATCTCCAACAGACTTCGGTTTGATCAGCAGAGACAAACAAGACATTTCAGGCCGAATTAGGTTATTTTCTCTCATGCACTGTTCTTCCTCAGAGCTTATGTGTAAACAACAGGGCATTCCAGCACAATGAACAATTTTAGAGCAGGAATTCCACTCCATATATTGAATCCCAGTGGTCTAAGGGTCTGAACTCTTGCATTTGCTGTTGACTTTAGAAGGGCTATGGGTGGATTCTCAAACACTCTGAAAATGAAGTCACTGATATAGCTTCAGGCTCCACAGCTTAATGCTGGACATTGCGGACACCAAAGGCAGAGGTATCCACTGAGCTCCCACTTTGAGCTCCCCTTACACCATCCAAGGAGTGAGCTGAGACTGCAGTGTATCTCAGAACTGATGAAGTTGAGTTTTAGGCAAGATTCAGTGCTGATGGAGAGCCACAGGGTGATGGATTGCTGCACTTCTGTATTACTTTCCTTGGTAAAAGTACGGGCTGTAAGTCTGGCATACGCTCATCAACACACAGGAATCAGATCTTGTTACACAATTCAGCTTAATAGATACAAAAGCTTTCTGTGGGTACATGATTCCACTATTGACCTCTGATGTTTTTTCATCTCTAACTTTTCCAATCACTTATCCGCAGTTTTTCTCTCCTTCAAACTCATTTGCCACAACATTTTTGTTGACACTGAATGTATCTTCTTAAAGGGTCTTCTGAGTCATTTTAGTTCTGCCACAAGCAATATAAGCAGAACCTTTCAACAAAACTGATACCAGAAAGAGTACATCAATGCAATGAAACATCCCATTGCCATTAACCTTCTGGGATGAGTACAGTTTTGGAAGAGCAGGGACAAGAGCAGCCATTCCAGTTTCTCTTTGCAAAGTTGCCAGAATAAAGTGGGGTAAACACAAAATAGCACTGGATGCTCCTGTGGAGCTGAGACATTTTTGTAGCCAGGCCAAAAGAGAACGGGAGAAGCAGCTACCAAAGCAGAGCGGGCAAACACTGACACCATTCAGAAGCTGCAGGATGGTAAGAACAGACAATGGGGACCTGCCATAAACTGAGCTCTCTGGGCAAGGGTAGCAGAGTGTGAAAGGGCTATGGCTACGTTTAAAAGGCTCTTCCAGCAGTCTGGGCTCTCTACACATCATGTGGAAACAAGACTGCCAAATTGTAGTTCTTCTGTGCCTGCTTAAACTCAGCATTTACTGCTCTGGTCTATTCCTCTTTGCCTGTCAGGATGAGGCTAACACATAAATCCCCTGCTAAGGATGTCGTACTCTGGGAGGTGTTTTATTGCTGACAAAGTGTGATTTCCAGCTTACCGTGACAGGAATGAAATTCAGTACACTGGAACAGCTCCCCCAGCCCACAACTAATAGAGGAAGGCTTTGCAACATGCCCTCCTTCCCTCTGCAAAGTCATGGCCTGATCTGCAGAGACACGTGCTCCGGCTCCGTCCTGTCTTTTCAGAGCTACTCTACTGACCCAAACACATGTATCTGTCAGAAACTGCTTCCAGGTTCTCAGAAGCAGCAAGCCAACTTCTGACAATCCGCTCCTCTTCCCCTCATCAGCTCTTAAATAGGTTATAAACAAGGATTTTAACATTCCCATCGTGCAAATCATTCCCACCAGATTTCTGTTCTATAGACTGGCTTGAATTCATATCCATTCATTAGCATTCTCTCTCTTGCTGCTTATTGCCCAGGTTTCTTGCAGAGGTATAAAAAGATATATTTTTTTAATGCTTACATCCTTTGGTGGTAAGATTGATTTGTTCTTCACATCTTGATTTTTGCTAAATAAGTGCTTGTATGCTCCCTTTCTACCCTCCTTTTCAGTCGCTATTTAATGCCAGCTAGACTTCTTAATTCACTCATCTTGGACGGGAGCTTGCAAAGCTTCCAGAAATAAGAAGCCCAAGAATCTCAAATTTCTACAAAGCTCAGCCCCACTACAGTGAAGAACCCCTCTGGAATCCAAAGGATTATATTCACTAAGGTTCACTAAAAATTTCTAGAAATGGCTCAGGGAATATGAAGTCCCTCTGTCCACAAAAAGGAAGAGATCAAACCCATGAATGAGATCCGGGATCACAGGACACATTGTGGGTTCAAACAGCATCTCCCAAAAAAGCCTGACTAGGTCAGGTAATACCAAAAGGCACAGAGGAGCCATAAGTGAAAACAGATCCAGACCCAGACTGGGGAATACACAATGACCCCATTGCTCCCTGTGATCGGGTCAGTCCTTTTTTGTTTGCTTGTTTCCTGTTAATCTCACTTAAAATACAACTGGACACCAAAAATATGCATGAGGCTCCAGGCATCGTACCAAATACTATTGTTTCCCAAGGTTAAATGTTATAAGATCAGTTGAAATGCAGAACAAGAAGGAGCAAACCTCAAGGAAAAAAAAAAAGGAAAGAAAAATCACCACGACTTTGATGGTGCAATTGTGTTTTCTCTTTGTGATCTTCTGAGAGAAGCATTCATTCACATTCTGAATGGGAAAAGGCAACTGAAACAGGTGGTGTATTACTAGATCCATTAAACAAGAGATTTATGCATTACATATCCATCTTGAGGCAATTAGGCTGATCTTTTTTTCCTCCTTTATGGCTTCATTGAAAACTTCTGGCAATAAAGCAATTAAAAAGTAACTATCCAAGCATTTATCCACGATATCAAAGACAACCGGCCTTTCTTTCATCAGAAGAAGCTGCTTCACTTTCCATCCTTAGAACGTACAAATTTAGAAGCAACATTCACTGTTGAGACAGTGACATAATACTGCCATTGTCCAACGTCTGAATGGTGAATTACAGGGTATAGATTTGAGAGATCACGGTTTGCTTTCTTTTTGGGACAATGATTCTTTGAATTTGACTTCAATCTCATGAGTCCAGGGAACTGCAAGTAGAGAAATGGTGCTGCCAGACCACTCACCTTGGAGTAACCTCTGTGCTGCAAGGGCACCTGTGGCTTTCTGCTTTGAGACTGCATCCTCACAGGTGAACACACAGTCTGCAAGGAGCAACGAATTCAAAGCCTGGCTTGACGTAACATGTGGAACCAGTCAGGCAGGAAAAGAAAAAAGGAAGGCTCCAACAAAAAGATGCAGGTGCCACAAAGCCATCTCCTAACAGGTGGAACTCGGCTTTTGATGCCGGCCCCAGTCTCTTCCCCATGAAGAAATGACAAAAAAAATTGTGCTAAGGCAGAAAAATGATGGTCTTCATAGTTTTCACTCTCCCTTACGAAATCTCAGTCTGTGCATTCTCCCATAAACGTAACCACTGAACAAAATGATGTTCACCCTTTCTGATTGTAATTTAGATGATCCAGACACTGGGCACTCGCTGACAGAGCTGACTACAGAGACTGAGACAGTTAATTCAGTTCTAAGTACCTGCTACAGCTGCAAGATTGCACCCGAGCATGGCCCCAAAGCAACTCTTCGGGAGTCATGGGATGATACGATTATTTCCTCATTCTCTGTAGCACCAATTCAATCTACTTTATGAAAGAGAAAAGGAGACCCTGCTGCACCTGATGACTGAAACTTCAGCTCAGCGCTTTCTCAGAAAGCGGTGAGCAAAGAAGAAAAAAAGCCACATTCAAAGAAGACTGAAACAAAGAGAAGCTTGCTTGGGCGAGCTCCTCCTGCCCCTAGGAGCTGCCCTTCCCCTGCCCTCTCGCACCTGGGAAGAGAAACGCTTTGTAAAGCAGGAGCTCCAAAAACCAGGCCAGCAGCAGATTATCACAGCAATCACAGGGTAATTGGTCGCAGGCGTTCAGTTCATTGCAGTTAAAAGCTTCTCAGTCTCAACAGCGCCCATTGGGCTCAAGCACCAAATGCAAACACCCAAACCAACGAGCTCAACCAGCTACATGCACCAGCCAGCTCTGTCTGGACACAGGCACGTATTCCTCTTTCTCACTACGGAGCAATCATTTTCTTCTGTTTGCTTTCCCAGCCTACTATTAGATGCTTGTAACTATACTGTTGGAAACAACAAGCATCATCCTCTGAAAGGTGTTAAGCTCAAACCTGAGCTCCCAAAGCCAAGCTCTATGAAACCAGAAGCTACACGTGGCACTGCCTGTAGCCTGGCTGTCTCACCCCGAGTCAGTCCTGTGATTTACAGAGCTCCAGCTGATGACTTCTGAAACCCAATAACTTTCTGTATCCTAAAAAGCAGCGCACAGAGCCACACAGCGTTCTACAGATTGACCACGCCACTGAAAGCAGCAATAACAAACCAAATCGGTGTTCAGTCCAGGGGTACAGCTGCGCAGATTGCAAACAGAATGGTCTTGTCCCACTCTGTGTTGGATATGCTTAGTAAGTTCTGGAAGCACTGCAGGAGGATGTGAATGATGGATGAAATGAAAAATCTCTGCTCAGTACTTACAGAGTAGCCAGCTCCCTTCTGTGCTTTGTCACTTGCTTTCCAGGTACTGTGTACTTTGGTGAGAGACGCTCAGAAAATCTCAGAGCACTCAGATGTCTCAAAAATAAAACAAGAACGTTGCAATTTTGCCCCAGATTTCACTTGTTTTTATTCAATTTTAATTTTCTTCTTGCCTACCTCAATCCAGTGACCTCCCTTGTCAGGGTGCATTACAGACTCAAAACAAACATCTACCACTGCTGATTGCTCCAATGAAGCTTCAGGGTTGCTTCCTTTCTCACTGAGCAGACAGAGCTTGGACTGCATGAATGCTTCTTTTTAATGACAGAGTGTAAGAAGAAATAATGTGAATAATCCCACCTTTCAAACAGGGGCCACAGAAGCACCTTTTGTTTTCTCAGCAATTTGCATAGATCAACTTCTGCAGAACATAAATCAAACCACAGGCAGTTTGGTTTGGCCTCCACTGACCTGACATCACCAATGCCATTTGGCGGGCAGAATTATCATGGAGGGTGAAAGATTTGGGTATTGTATCTTGTTAAAAAGCAGCAAAGGTTGGTGCACAAAAATCTGCTGCAAGGCTTAGGTGACAATTTTACTTTCACTAGGTCAAAGATGTGCTCCTTGCTGGCTATACCACACCATTTGGAGTTACCAGAAGACAGTCAGCTGTGTTACGGCTCCTGAAAGGTTAAAACTACATAAATCTCACTGAGTGATTACTCTGACTTGTGAGCCCCTCGATCCTACTTGCTTGTTTGTACAATCAATTCATCGTTATTTGTGAAAACTGCATGGCAGGCAGTATGTTACTTATTACACGTGTGGGCAGAGTTCAGAAGAAGCTGCTCACTTATGTCTAGGTACAATGGCCTCTAGTAACACCATTAGAAAGAAAAGCAACAAAACAAATAACTGAATCCACTCCATTAGTGGAGGATGGGAAGGAAAGAAAAGGATTAGCTCTGTCGCCACTAAAAAACGCAACAGGCTGTTTTCCATAAAAGGAAAAAGCAGACTATTATTTAGAGATTACTCAGTGCAATAGTTTTCTTTACTCCTTGACCAGCATCAGAAGGATGGATCAGCTGCCCAGGCTCCTTCTGTTTTCTACCAGTTCCCCCAAGAAGGATATTGAAGGCAGAGAGGGCAACTCCCATCTCCGGATAAAAATGAGTCAGACCAGTTACACAACAGAGGCATTCGCTGATGAAGAAGGATACTGAATCCAGGTAGACAACCGGCTGGCAAACAGATGCTATTTGCAGGCATAAGCAAACATGAGCAAATTGGCTGTTCATTAAAACAGGTGTTTGTGGGGACTCATGTGTCTGACGCTGCAGATGTGGCATTCTGATTGTGTCACAGAACACTGAGTTTCTTCCCACTTCTGCTTCAACTGAGTTGACGCAGGAACTAAATTAGATTTAACAGAGTCAAAACCAGCTTTGAAAACTGGCAATGTCAGTCATGGACATAGCAAGGAAATAACAGTCTTTACTCATGTCAGATGTTTTGTTGCCCAGTTTTGGTCTCATAATCATTTATTATTGTCTGGTTTAAAAAAAAAAAATTAAATAGGTTTTTCTGGCTTCCATTATAAAAAGAAAAAATATAGGTATTTCCAGAATTCCCAAAGTTTCAGACATACCCTCTTGGTTCACAGAAGCATAGAATCATGGAATGGATAGGGCTGGAAGGAACCCCGAGGATCATGATGTTCCAGCCCCCTAACAGAATCACAGTATCTCCACTTGAAAATACTAATAGACACAGAACATTGCCAAAGCTTTCTCAGTCATCAGATTTTTGTGATTTTCATGAATGTGGTCTTCACAACTAGATGAGTGAACTCGGAAGGGGATTTCCCTGCTAGACAGATGGGGCAGGCATTACAAGAGACAAGTATGACACACACCTATGTGTACAAGTTAGTTATAGACAAACCTTACATTGCACAGGAGAGAGAACCAGAACGTCTCTGGGTACACAGCGAGGAGCACTGCACACTGAAAGCACCTCAGTGCACAGCTGGCAAAGGTTGCTGAGTAAACTGGGCGAGAATGAAGGACCTGATAGAAAGTTAGCACAGAAAAGAAGATGTTTGCAAATTCCCAGGGAGGACCTATTGGTCACTCTTCCAAAAACCTACTCTAAAATAATCTAAGACGATCACGTCTGCTGTTACACACAACACACTGTAATTCATCTGTGGATTTCCTACTTATTTTCCAGGCCAAACGATGGCCTGTAAGCCCCAAAGGCTTGCTGGAATTTTCCATGTTTCAGATCACAAGTTTGCTTGAGAATCTTTTGTGGTAAGAGGCGTTTCATAAAAACAGGTCAGGCTGTGAAGGGATGCGTGGGGCTGGGAGATGCTGCGGTCCCAAACTGCGGAACAGAGAGAGGCCCACCTGGCTGCTGCATCTGAGTGAGTGCCAGAACACAACTGGTCCTGAACAGGAGCAGCAGTGCCACAGTGGGAATGAGAAGTCAGTATCTACACACCACTTGTATGCAAGTGCTAAACCACACTCCTGAAGAGAAGTGCTTCATGACCGATGCTTAGTAAAGCAGATTTCTCACTGCAAACAGGGCAGCCTCCGGAACTGGAGCATGAAAACCAGATGAATTCAGATCAAACTGAACCACAAATAGCCACTGCACTCACCAACAAAACCCCCTGATTCCTCTAGCTCTCTCTGCGCTCACTTTACTGGGGCAAGTGCTCCAACACTCCAGCAAAGCAGCATTTTGCCTGGAGTGTTCATTAGCATCAACAATTTGAATGACAGGCTGCAGAATATGACCTATAAATTTGATTTCTAATTCATCAGTGCAGATCAGGAAATTATTAAAAAGAGTTAAATGGTAATGTAATCAGGAAACAGAAAGCTTCATTTGCTGAGCCTGCCCAATCAAACCAGGTTTACTTTTCAATCCTGCACATTCAGGACTTAGCAGAAAAAATCTATTCAAAAGAGTCCATCAAGTTCAGATGTATTTATGGAATGTGCATGGATGACTGGGGAGGGAAGATCCGTGTAACACTTGAGAAGCAAAGCATCTAGCACCACTTGCACACTTCAGAACTGAGTTTCTTGCAGTGCCATGCGCAGATCGTTCAGATTTAAGGCTCTGCTAGATGTAAAATTAGATTTACTTATGTCTTTTAATTAATGCCACGTACAAGTCTGTCAGTAAAATTTGTATTTGAGCAATATAAAGCATTGCTCAATGACTTACATGCTTACTCCTGTGCTCCTCTGCGCTGGAGAGTACACACCTGATTAAGCTCCAAAGAAATCTCACGGGATGTTTTCCTGACTAATCATATTAATTTGTTCATGGGACTAGAGCCAAACATGTTAAAATTAATAAGCCACCCACAGTAGAAGCAGATAACAACAGCATAATCAGTAGCAGAAAGGTGCAGCCTTCTGTTGCCAAACTACAAACGTGCCACAGAAAGCAGCGTGCCTCTACCACCTCCCTATAGCTTTACTTTCAATTTGATTATGAGCACTGAGAATTCATTTACCACATGTCCTCAGTGGGTGGTAAAAGTATCCTTTCGTATCTAGAGAATTTCTGCTTTGACCCTTTCTCGTTTGGACACTGCTAGACAGAAATGTCTCGTGTACGAACAGCAGCATATTGACCCAGCTTTAACAGTCAGGCTTCCATTTCCTAGAACAAGCTATTTGTTTCTGTAGGACAGAAGTTAAAAGCAAAAGCTATGTAATGGATTAAATTAAGCAAAGATTTGATGAGTGGAATTTCTCCTCATTTCTTCGGAAGGACTGTGACAGCTTTGATTTTCAGGACCTTCAAGATCATGACGTTACACGTCTGAAATTTTAAGAAAGAAAGATTACGCCATCACTCTTCATTTTGTTGCCTTCGGAGCAGATTACGAAGCACAATTTTATGTTATTCTTCAGTGAAGAAAGAGAAATTATGAGAGATTTTAATCTCCGCCGCGCGCTGAACAGTGGCATTGTGATGCACGACCCTGACCTTTCGTAGCCCTGCGTATTTCCACTGTTTGCCCACTCCGCTCCGTCCCTCCATTTTAGTGAGGCCATAAACAAGAGATGTGGAATGGCATGCCCAGCAAATCGCAGAATGCTGAAAAGGTCAAAATAGTACTGCTGAATGTTTCTACCCTGTAATTTACAGAATATATGAGGCATTCACAGCCTAATAACTCATTCATATGACAAACACTGTAGAGGCAATGTAAAATGGCAGAACATGAATCCCTTCCAGTGACAGTGTTTCTAACAAGCATGGGAAATGGTGCAAACTTTGCCCTGTGGTTCTCTCTTCCGGAACATTAATACTGCCTGACACTCAGTGCACAGCAGCATATGTCTGTGGACTGCACGGTCAAATGTCTCAGTGTGCAGCCGTGCTCAGAAGCAGAAAGGGAACGACCGCAAGGAAAAGGCTCTGCTCAAAGCCAGGCCAGTTCCCCAGGGCAGTGGGCACGACCTCGAGCTGCTGCAGCTCAGGGAACTCTGCTCTCCAGTGAGAATGCCTTTTCTAATTTCTGCTCCCCAAACTGAACCTCATTCCTGCAGAGATGACCTGGTGCCTGCTTTTCAGACCCAGGCCAAAATCCATACATCCAGAAACCAAACGGGAGCTCTGCTAGGGATGCTCAGCAGAACGGCACGCCTGTGCTGGTTTAAGTGATGGCTGTATCTGTTAATGACAGCGTGGACACAGTGAAGTGTTACTGATGAACATACTGACACCCACACAAACCTCCCCCACCTGCAGGGAAGCTTTTACTGCTGTGAGAAGATCTGAGTCGTTCCTCAAACTGACCTTGCACGAATGCTGCTGAAGACGTGCAAATCAGTACATGCTGGGGTGTTTCTTCTTTACTACATTCTCTCAATAAAAGAAACACAACAGATTTATCTGAAGTACTGCAACTGTGATGGTAGCTGCTATCACAGCGATTTGCCACTATTTTCCATACAGGCACTGTTACTTTGTTCTCAGAGCATATATAAAACAGATGTAACGATCACTGAAATCAACACAAGAAACAAACCATTTATAAAAGCACAAAAGAAAAAATCTCCAAGTGCCAAATCTTGCTTTCTGACGTATTTGTGCCAATCCCATAGATCCTGTGGATGTGAAACCTACGAACCTGCAGCCAGAATTTGGCACTATCTTTCCAATGCAAAAGGAAGAAAAGCAGAATTGCACGCTGCTCTCTGCTTTACAGGTAGAAATCTGGATTAACTGCACAGGAGGTAAAACAACAGAGGATTTATGCCAGCTGAACAACAGAACCCAGCCCCAAGTCTCTGAAGTACAGTGTTTTCCCATTATCCCTGAGAGAAGCAGGGATATTAACAATGTACCAAATTAGCATCAAAGCATTAGCAGTAATACACTTACGGTATTTAGGGAACTACTCCTAAACCTAAATGTCAGACAATTTGTCTCTAATATTCCCTGCAGATTAGTACAAAATGACTGTAACAGATGCAAATCCTGCATCCCTTCAGGTGGGCACGCATGGCTGGAATAGCTGCAGAGTTGCAGCCCTTGTGCTGCAGATGCAGGCAGCTCTTCAAGAATATACACCTGGATTTTCTTCATTCCCTAGTGAAAATCATTCCTTCATGTATTTCTGTGCAGGAACACAAAGGTTTTGGCATTTCAATCCGCACCACTGAGAAGGAGAGATTTTTCTGGCACAGTGTCTGGGTTATTTACACAGCACATCCATAACCACCCAAGGGAAAGGAACAGTGCATGGGTTTTGCTCTCCTGTGGGAAGAAAGGGGATATCCCAGTTCAACTGGGGAAAAGGAGAGTGCTGCAGGCAGCAGAAAGGATCTTGCTCCTATAGACAGCAGGGGCCACAGGGGATGTGGGGATATGGCTGCGATATGAGGACACAGTATGGGAACAACCAGAGATGCACGAAATTGATATTGGTCTGGGGCTGGGGTGGAGGTGATAGCAGCCACATGCCCCCTCTGCTCTCAGCCTCACCTCACCTCGGCCACCCAGTGCACACAGACACACGTCCCCAGTCCAAGGCTGCTGGGTCATCCCAGACAGACAGAGCAGGGTGGGAGGACATGGACAGGGATAAGACTTCACAGAATCATCTGAGTTGTAAGGGACTTTTAGTGGTCATTTAGTCCAACTCCTCTGCACTAAACAGGGACTTGTCCATCCTACACCCAGGCACCGAACAAGGAAAGAGCAACTGATGGACAGCTTTCAGCCTCCTCTTAGCTGGGCACTTTATGTACATGATTAGCCACCTGAATAGCAAACGCAGCCCAGTACACCACTTACAGCATCACTGCCGCTAGCAATATTTACAGACTACACCACAGCACTAATATTCGTAGGCTGTTCTGACAGGAAAAGGAGTCATATCTTGAGAGGCCGATTTAAACAGTTACAGCAGAATTGCTGATTGCTACTTTATTTCCCAACAGAAGAGATATTACCTACATGTTTGCTGTATCTCATATCAAGGCTCTGGTTTCATATGTTTATGATTTTGTATTGATTGATGCACCTCAAGAAATCAAAGGCAAAAAGTCAGTTACTTTAAATAGATTTTTTTAAGCTTGGAGGACATAAAGGGAGAGCGATGCACACCAAACACCCCAAGGCTTTCTCAAAGAATGGGTGAAGTGAATGAGGAAAAAATGCGACTTCCCCCTATTCCCATCTAAGCGAAGGGACATTCCATTTGAAGGTCAGACAAATGCCTTTCCCATTCCCAGGAAAATCCTTCCAAGTCTGATGAGCTTATGAGCTGTCAGGAGGAAGAGCCAGCTGCAGCTGCTCTGTGTGCTTGGGCAGCAGCCCTGGCAGCACAGCATGCTCCTTTCCCACCCTTGCTCCACTGTGGCCAAGAACACCTTGCAACTGCATACACGGGCTGATCCAGCATTTCAGACAGTGGCAAGAGCTTCAGGTCTAACCAGAAGGGCATGGAGCCAGCACTTCAAACAAAAAGGACCTTCTGCTATTATGTTTTTTTAAATACTATTTTCATTCTATTCCATACCTGTCAGCAGATACAGTAACTCTGCGTGTTCCCTCATGCTTGGTTCACACTAGCTCTATTGATCTCCTTAATAACTAGTCACAGAGGAATTACGCTGTTAAATCTTTTAGAAACAAAATCTTTCTGAACAGGTCAGCTACTAGGAGAAACGAGAATCCTCATAAAATACATGTCTGCTTCCCTCAGCATCTTTAGACAGAGAAGGCACCACGAAGTCGGTGAGGTAAATCCCTTGATACTTTCCTTGCTCAGAAAATTAATTAACATAGATCTTTGTTGGTTTGTTTTCTCCTGCTACATTTCTTAAGTAAACGACTGAACACAAAGCCAGTTCCCAATTTAGAAGTAAATGATACAACCATACCTAGTACACACACAAACATTCATTGCAGTCTCACCTAGATGTCACTAAATGTTCGTAAGGAAAAGACCAACTTAACATTGCAATCACTGTGTAACATTGTAGAATTAACACCACAGAAAGCCTCAGCTTGTAGCTAGTAACCATGTAATGGAAATGCAAAGGGCTGGTCATCTCTCCTTCCACATTTGCGAAGTATTAGGAGGGAACAAAGTTAGCCAGGAAAGAGTTTAAAATATAAATTAAGAAATTAGCAGCCTGAAGACTACTGATACAGAAAAGAACAAAACCCCAGTCATATCAGTGCTTCCCTGGCCTCCCTGATTTGGTATCAACAATCCATGTAGGCAGTTAGCTTTATATGGTCAAAGCAACAGAATAAATACAAAAGTAAATCTTAGAACAACTACTTTGAATCACACTGCCATAAACATTAAGTTCAAATTCAGACTGAGGGAGATAGTCACATTTTGAAAGCAGAAAAGGAAGGATTTATGGCACAAAACTTATTAAATGCTATCTCCAGAGACTTCTGTTGAAGTCACCCTATCTCCTGGGCAGAAAACTTCTGTGCCTCAGACAATCGAGTAAGTTTTTGATCAATGGAAGTAACTCAGGAATGTAGAATCACAGAATCATTATTAAGGTTGGAAAAGACAGCTGTGGTCATCTAGTCCAACTGTCCACCTACCACCAATACCACCCTGTAAACGTGTTCTCTAGAACCATATCTCCATTGTTCTTGAACGCCTCCAGGGATGGTGACTCTAGCACATGATCACTCCTTTGGAGAGGAAATTTTTCTTAACATTGAAATTGAACCTCTCCTGGCACAACATGAGGCCATTTCCTCTCCTATCACTCTTATCTGGGAGAAGAGGCCAACCTTTGCCTTGCCACAACCTCAGTTCAGGGAGCTGCAGAGAGAGAATATCCTTTTCAGGAAGCAGATGTTATTAGATTATATTATTAGATGCTATTACATGATACATATTTGCAAAACATTCGTTCAAGATGTAAGATTCTACCTGCTGTGTTATCACATAATAAAGTACTACTGCTACACTACCACCCCAGTCCAAAAAGCTATAAAATAATGTGGTGGTATTGTTTTATTCCCCCTTCTTGTATGAAAAGAATGAAACAAATGAACAATGAACAAATAAATAGTTGTTATTTTCTAGGTTTGCCCAGAGTTGAAGAGATTATCTGACCTGCTAAAGCATCCAAGACATTGAAATTGTTTTGGACTATTTCTCTGGTCCTCTGGGATTCTCTTTTGTGCTCATCATCTCTCACCTCTCCCTCTGTTTCTCCAACGGAAGCAAATACAGAAAACAAGAAAGAAGCAAATGCTAACTTCTGCTTCTCTATAACCTTGACAGGGTTTTGATCTTTGTCAGATTCCAAAGGAAAAAGGAACAAGCAAGAAGTACATGCATGCTCCTTAAGAAGAACAAGGCAGGCTCTGGGCCATGTTTGAAGCCCGAAGAAATTCTTTTATCCACCGTTGATAAGAATTGCTCATAACTAGTTTTATTTGAATCTTCTTACAAAATCAGAAAGCCAAAAGGTGAGTTCTGAAGTCTGCAATCAGGTCAAATAAGCTGCTGAATAGTCAGGCTGCTGTCCCGAGTTCTAGGAAGATTTTGCGCTGCATTGCGCTCATCGTTTAGAATAATGGCAGTAAATAACTATAAATCTCCTCAGCTCATAAGGCAAAGACAGCCATTTCTTTAGAGATTAGTTTTCCAATAGAAATCTAAAGTAATCTCTGCAGAACAAGCAGATGGATTAAACTCCACTTCTGTTGTAGTTTAGAGGCGTATTCATACTTCAGGACCACTGGTGAAGCGAGCACATTGGGTGACTCGACCCTGAGGGCTAAACACACATCCTCTCAAACTTTGTTTTCATGCCTAATACAGCCCAGAAGAACATCACATGTTCAGAACTCCAAAGAGCTTAGCAAGCTTTGAAAAGAGTATGCCAGCAGATGACCTTACAGAGAGCTCCATCCTGTTACTTCGCTGCAGCCAAATGATTCTCTGTCCTACAAAGCTGGGTGCTCCGAGCAGGGCAGCAGCATGTGGCAGAGGTCAGCGTGGATCCAGGACCACTCCACAAGCTGGAGCGTTCCCTGAGAACCTTCCAGCTCCATCTATCTGCCATTTAAAACCAGGAGGGATATATGGTGAATTTCACTGCGTATCACAGAAATAATTTCAGGTTCTTCCATAAACATTAAACTTTTACAGCGTAATATGGTTTACTGGCAGTAAGCAAATCCATTATCGTATCAGAATAAAAGCACCATATGTAAATTCCCTGATCTTAGAGGACAACTAATGGAATACATTTCAGCACATAAAGATGTGAGATTTATATTTCCCTCTGGAGATATTGCCGAATCCTATTTCGGAGCCATATCTCCAAGGACAGAAAGGGTTTTGTTTGTTTCCATCTTATTTATTTATTTTAATCAAACCCTTTTTAATCAGTCAGAACAAAATGTGTTCACGTAGGAAGAAAGAAGAGACTTGGTACAAAATCAACAGAGTCCTGATGGAACAGGGGAACTTGGAGTGGGAAATGAGGAAGTGCAGGAAGTGAAAACGTGCGCTCAGAGCACCTTTATTGCACAGCTGCATGCAGGGACAGCGTGCTCCCAGAGGAAATCATCAGAAAGTCGACTTTAAAGAAGCTGCGCCTGGGAACTGTATTCATCTTTTGGGGCTGATCCAAACCTTGATGATTGCTCTGCTGTTAGTTTTGGTGGGCTTTTGGCTGTGGCCTCAGCCCCATGTAGTATTTCCTCCTTTTTAGGGTCACTGTGCACACAAGTCCCAAAGAAGGGCACCTGAGCACACAGCACTCAGCAGGCACGGGCTGTGGCCCAGATCCACTGCTGCCATCCCTGTGCAGGTCCTGTCTGCCTCCTGAGCCCATTCAGGTAAGTTTAGGAAAGGGCACAAATTAATCACATTCTCACCACAATTCAACCATCCAATTCAGGAATTCCAGCCTGGTTTTTAAATATTCCGTGGTGTCTCCAGTGTTTTACTGAAAATGTTAGGCACCTATGTAAAAAGTTGATGTCAGAAAACCAGACAAAAGGCTTTGCCACACTTACCAAACACTTTACACGCTCCTTTCTCACCATGCTTGCCTTTAAACACCAGTCCACCACTGAATCCTAACCAACTCTTGGTCTAACAGAGGAGGAGAACTAAGCTCAAGAGGAAGGGAAACGCTGCAGCTTCAGCACACAGTGAACAACTCATGTCTACAAAACATCTCCTGTAGCTTAAACTCATGGCACCACAGTCCTCAGCAGCAACTCCACTTACGCTGCTTAAAATTAGCCATCTATTTTCAGGGCACTGAAAAAAAACCTCTGAAGCTTCAAAGCCAAGCAACTCAGCAACAACATGCCTCGCAGTTCCCCAAAGTTTGCAGAACTTTCTAACAGTCTTTCGACACGAGAGATAATACAGGCTGCCAGCTGAGAGTCAGGGATATGCAATCACACAAGAAAATACAACAGGAGCACAAAAAGCATATGAGCATCTTTGTCAAAAGTCCTTTCTTCAGAACAACCTGAAAATGCACTGTTTTCCATTAACTTTTAAAGGAATCAGCATTTCTTTTATGAGACTATTTGTCTCAGGGAGAACATCAGCTGATCAATACCGCTCCAATATAGACAAATGTTAGTCTATCAATCACACATTAAAGAGAGCAGCAGAACTTTACACGTAATACCCTGTGTAACCAATTAGTACTGCCATCCCCTGTTGTTACACAAGTTCATTCCCTTAAACTGCAATGGCAGTGAATTCTACAGTTATAAATGAGAAGCTGCAAATTGATTTGCATGTAATAACAGTACCGCTAAACCTTTCTTAGCACTTTCAATTTTCCCCATCTGCTACCAGAGTGGAAGTGTAGGATCTATTATTCCCAGAAGGGGACTTACCCAGCTGGACATCTATAACAGTTGGCTGGTTCTCCATGGGGAACAAAGGCTTTGGAGGCTTGTCTGTGAGTAAAGCTAGAAAACAAAATGAGAAAATGTAATGGAAAAATTGAGACAAATAACTGGATAAGAAAACCACTGTCATGTAAGCAATCAAATGTTCGTATGTTGGTGGCATGTAAACATTTATTACAGAGCACTGCTGCTTTGGCTGCTAGGATCCAATGTAGTTCTGAACTCCTAGTGGCTGCAGCGGCCACCAATTCAGTAGAAACGAATTAATTTCAAGAGATATCCTTAAACAAAGCACAAAGAGAAGCTACACTTCTAATTCTTAATCTACATATAACGTCTAGATTGAATATCTTGCAAAGTGAACGCACTCAACTCATCTGAAATGCCAAGATAATCATTTCAGCACAACACGTCTTCAAGTTTTCCCAAAGTGGTACTTAGATGCTTAAAGAAAACTTGCACAGAATATTGTATATTGAGACCCAACAGCTTCACACCTCACCCATACTCCCACCCAGACAGGATAGGGCATTGGGATGCACGTCTCAAAGCGTAAGTGTCTTAGTTTTAGCTAGGATGGAGTTGTTTTTCTTCATAGATACTGGCATGATGCTGTGTTTTGGCTTTAGGAGAAAAAGAATGTTGATGACAAAAGTGCTTCCAGATTTCTTCTACAGATCAGTGTTTCCAGTTGTTGCTCAGCAGTGCTGTACAGAGACGAAGTTCAGTTTCTCTGCTTCTCACACTATCTGGACAGCGAGGGGGATGAGGGGGCACAAGGAGATGGGAGGGGTCAGAACCAGCACAGTTGACCTAAACTGGTCAAAGGGATATTCCATACCATACGACATCCTGCAGAAAGAAAGCCTGAAAAACAGGAGAGTTTGGGGGTGCAGCCAGGGAACTGGCCAGGCATTGGTCAGCAATCAGGGAGCAATAGCCTGTGCATCACTTATGACAATTATATATATGTGTATGTGTATAACAACTAATATTCTTTTTTCCTCTATCTTAGTGAACAGTTTATACCTCCATCCACAAGTTCCATTCCTGTATATTTTTTCTTTTTTTTTTTTTCCCAGTTCTCTCCCCAATCCCACTGGGAAGGGGGAGAGTGAGGGAATGACTGTGTGGTACTGAGCCACCTGCTGGGTTTACCACAACAATAAACAGGGACCACACTGCCTTCTATTCTCCACTGCGAGATCTGGAAACAATACCCAGGTTGGTCCTACCAGGTGACTGCTTGAGGACAGAGAGTAACCAGCAGTACTACTGAGCAGCTTTGAGCACCACCTTCATGACCCAGTTTAAGAGCTCAGAGTGAGACCATGCAAGTAAGTTTAAGTCTGGGCTACCTTGAAATAAAAGGCTGAGTATTCCTGGAGATACAAAGTTGTATTTATTTCAAAACAAAACAAAAATCCAACACCTTGCATCACAGAAATTAAACACTTCAAGTTTACTACGGAACTTTTTCTGTTAAAATTCATCACCGTAATTTAATTGATCTGAGTTTTTACACTGAATTTGCATTTTTCTGTAAAAAAAAAAAAAAAAAAAAAAAAAAGGGCAAAACTGCCTTCACCTCCTCAGAAATCTCAGCACTTACTGATTTAATAGGAAACGAGCCCGCCCACAACTTTGTCAGATCAAACTGATAGCTGCCTTTAGCCTAGACAGCAGCTTGTTCATCAACTCCAAGTAGCAGCAGAAGATAACCATGACTTTGATGATGTGTCGTGCATAGATCCTCTGCAGAGGGACCAGTGTTAGTGGTTCCTGGGCACTTGCAAGGTCCTGGTAGGGCTGGTCATCCCCTCATCTCTGCTAGGTCCCTCCTGGTATGTCTCCTCCAATCCATAACTGAAGGAACTGGGTAAGATGGCAGCTGGGATATGGGTCTTCACAATACAAGGGGACAGCATGCTTGACAGCTGCTTGGTGCCTACAAAAAGCATTCCCACTACTAGCAGCTCAAAACGCCAACCTGGCACTTCCAGTCAGGAGGCAACTACTGCCCCATCCTACTACCCATCAGCATCAGCCCAGGGGCAACAAGCTCTAACATGGCGCCTGGTTGATGATGGTCACTGCCTTGCAGTGCCTGCCACAATGCTTGCACATCGTGGGGTCACTGCCTTGCAGGATCACACCCGCACTAGGTACAAAAGATGATGAGCACTGAGCTGCATTTCTGCACACACATTTGAGGCCCATGCACCTACAGTTTTTGGTTTCTGCAGGAACGAAGGAGCTGGACTTCTGCCTTCCCCCACCTCCCCAGCACGCCTAACACTACTAGCTGCAAGGCCAATTACAATATACTGACCTAATCACCTCAAACCAAGCGTTTAGTAAGGTTGAATATTAAGAATATTTCTACAGTACCAAGTCACTGAACACTTGCCTCCATTTCTGGAGATAAGTGCCACGCACAGCACGTTAACAGCAAGGCCTGTCTTACCATTTGCAAGTTTTCCAGAGCTACTGGGGAGAATGAGCCACCTACTGCAGCAGGCTCTTAGGTAAGCCTACATTGCTTCTCATGGAGCAGCCTCCCATGTTATGGGCTACAGATCTGGAAGCAAGGCAGGGAGCAAAAGCAAGGTCTGGAAACAGGGGGCACTCAACAAATGGCCAGCAGCCTGCTTTTCATTATGCCCCTAAGTGGGAAAGGGAGCAAGCCTCAGCTCAGCTTCTCAAAGCCTGATCTCTACCACCACTTCACTTTCATTCTGGACAGGACGCTCTGGATGGAATGGGAGCCACAGCAAAAGCCCTGCTCAGCATCACGATTTGGAAAACAGTGAACAACAGAGCTTGGCAGGAGCCCAGCAATCATCATTTCTGGCATAGTGAAAAGCGCTTGCATCATTTCTTACCACCAGATCAGAAGTGTGGCCATAAACGAAGCAGTTCAGCTTCTGGTTCTGCTTACAGCACGTTATTGGCACCTAGTGGCAGACAGGACAGCCCACGCCTCCCTCCAGGCCCACTCTGGAGGAGGAAAGTTCACATGAGGACAGTGTTACTTGGACACTGGAGTTGCTTGCTCTCCCAGGTCACTTTGTTCACTTTGAGATCAGCTTGTTGGCTGCAGCCCTGGATCACTGTGCTAAGTGCACTGTAAACACACACTCAGTGACTTTATAAAGCAAAAAGATGCCCACACAGCGGGTGAGCATCTCTGCAGTGTATCCAGGCACACCTCGAGCTTCCAGAGGAACCAAAAAGGCGCTTCTTGTACCAAAAATAACACAGACTGTAGTTAGGTAGGCACAAGAGCCAGAACAGCTAACAGGACACAAACCACACACCTCTCCTCACTGCTCCAGAGGAAACCCCTTCCACCTTCAACTTGCCACTGATCACCAGATGGAGCCAGCTGGTCCCAGCCACCTTGTCCCCAGAAAAACACATGGTTATCCTCGTTAGATTTTGCACCAGCGACCTTAGCTCTTCACCTGCAGTGCCATGGAGGCCCATCCCAGCTTGGCTTGCCCTGCTGCTCCATGGGAAGCAAGGCACGGGAGCATTGCAAACCATGGTTGATCACGGCCACTGGCTGAACTGTGCTCAGGGCCTGGTGGGAAGGTATGGTCTGGCTGGTTGACAGCAGCCACTGGCATGACATGGAGTACATTCTGCAGGAACTTGTGGACAAGAACATCTGCCTGCAATATCCACGTGGCAGAACCACTGCTGCCCAGCAGGAAGCTGCTTGGGCAGAACCTGTGTATCTCTTTCGTGTACACCACCTGTTATCCATGGGAAACTCAGTAGAGTGGCCCTATGGGGGGCTCCCAGCACCTCCCTTCTTATACGACACCATTCAAAACTTCCTAAACAGACAAGAGTCTTCACAGAGAGGCTAAAAAGCATGTTCTCCTATGCTCTGCTGGATATGACATACCATTACCTTCCCTGGGGAAACTGAGATCAATACTACAGTGATGCTTTAGGCTGCTCTGACTTCCAGAGATGACACCTACCCTACATGTAGGACTACAACCCAGGGCCTTGGTGCAATGTACAAGTTAGGACGAAGGCAACCCTGAATTCCTTTCCTTCCTTGAAAATTCTTTGTGTCATGGCAAACAACCCAGGCAAGTACAAACCTTACTTATTTCTAGCTATGCTGTTACAGCCAAAACCATACAGGAACTTTTAAGATAGGCTAACCAGTGCTGACAGCATTAGAAACAGAGCCAATCAGTCATTTATATAGCAACAGACACAAAGAAGAGAAAAACAACACTGTATTTCCAGCCAATGCTACTACTGAACTAAAACTTCTAACAAAGAAAACTATAAAGCTTCAGAAGGTCATTTAATGTTACCTCTCTTTCTGCTAATAACATTTCCATTCCTTAGCTCTCCTCAGAATGAGAGAAAACACTCTCCCAGTTCTTTCAGAGGTACGGGAGAGGAGCTGTCCCTGCTGGCTATGAGGAGTGGAAACACTGAGCCTCGATGTGCAGTGACAAAGTGCCCCAGCAGCAAGGAGAAAAGGTCTCTGGCTTTTTCGAAGGTGTCTAAAAGTAGCAGGAGAAGGTAGTTGGGGTTGTTTGTTTACTTCATGATTGCAATATTAATTCTGAAGTTTTGTTTTACGGAATTATGGCTAAGATTAGGAGGAAACGGAACAATCTTACTGACTGAGTGTGGTGCTAGAGGAGAAACTAGAGGGTTGTTATTTCAATGTGAGGATTTAAGCATTTTATTTATTTTCCAGATCTGTAGGAGTGCATGGTTTTGCTGAGAGAGCTAGGTTGGTAGGAAGCCCAGCTACTGGAGTACTTAGCTACGTATTTACTTCTGTTACTTATCAAGTCAGGCAGAGCCTAGAAAGCCTCGTGCTGGAAGCCACACGCTTTGCTAAGCCAAGGCTGCCAGCTTCAAGCTGCTTGGATTGTGTAATTTATTACATTTTCCACTGGTCATAAAATGCATGCTTTCACATTTAATTTTACACATACAAAGCTTGTATTAGCACACATTTTTTTCCCCCCTGACTGTGATCTGTTTTGGTCTGATCTCAAAGGGGAAACAAAGACTCAAGCAGAGCAAGAGATCATCCTTGCAACTGTAAGCAACTTGACATACCAGGTAGGATTCTTGGGCTGAAAGTCTGATGAAATGGAGGGGGAGAAGCAAAACAAGAAAAAGCCCAACCCCCAAATCCTTGTGTCATTCTTCCCTTGCTTTATGCTCCTGGGCACCTTACTCTGCACCCTTCACAACCCAGTCTAAGTGCAGCTTTACTTGTATCTTTGGAAGGTTTTGAAATGTGCTCCTGTATGTCACATTTTAAGTGGTTCTATTTTGCCATATTGCTCTTAGAGGGCAATCATTACAGCGATCTGGCAGCCTGTCAGAGCTCTTCATGGGGAAAGTGAAACGGCCCAAAGGGTTCTTGAATCTAGAAGGCAGTGAACTGCTGGGTCTTCACTGTTTATAGAAAAACAAATGCCATCCTTATTTGGGAGGTCAGACATAAGATTCCTTATTCACCTCATGAAATTCACTGTTGGTCTTTCTTAAGCAGTAACAAGTGAGATATTCTCAGCTGTAAGGAATTCTGTTCTAAAACAATCTCTGGACTCGACAGAAGTCCATAAACAACTTTCATTCAAATGCGAATTCCTCTAAGAGAAATTCCTTTAAGTTCTCTGAACAGTTTTCACAGATCACACTGGCACTGGCTTCCAGCCTTGCTAAAAGGGAAGGTAGAACAAAAAGCTAATGCTGCTACTATATCAACATCTTTCATAAACCTAGCAGCATTATTTGCTCTCACCTAACTCTTGTTTCACTTACAACAGCTCTAAGCTGTAACAAATAAACGCACTGCACACATTCTTCCTATTATTAAAATGCACAGCAGTATTTCCGTTAAGACATATGAATTTGTGGCAGCTCGTTAACTGCCACAGGAAGAGCTGGGACAGAGCTGTCTACAAGTTTTTCAGATCTCCTGGAATATGCCATGCTCCTGGGCTGCTGTGAGCAACAATGCTTCTATGATGAAGACACTGGAACAAGGATGAGACTGCTCCCCAGAGCACCGGTGCCTTGGGCCACACAGCCAGAGGCACCTTCCCAGGGCACTGGGCCTGACAGCACAGCACTCTCAGGGGTACTTTGCCTTCACTTTCCCCTGCAAGATTTCATCCCACAAAGGCTGTGATGGCTTTGGTCATGTTTACATCACTTGCAGCCACAGATGTGGGATGACAGCCTGGAGAGGCACCTGGAAATGCAGGTGTTTCCCTCCCAAGCCTGATGGACACAGCCAGAGGCTGTTCGAGAGAGTCTGCTCCAAGGGCTGGCTCTTCCTAGGCTTATTTTGGTGACGGAGCACTGGCACAGGCTGCCCAGAGAGGTGGGCAGGAGGTCTCCTTCTCTGGAGACATTCAAGGCCTGCCTGGATGCCTACCTGTGCAACCTGGGCTAGGGAGCTGCTTTGGCAAGGGGGGACAAAAGGAGTGTGCTGTGCCAGGTGAAGTGCCTCAGAAACGCAGAGACCTGAGATCTGCAGCCAAGCAGCAGTGCAGCACAAGAGCCCAACAGCTCACTTCTTTCCTACCATTTCAAAAATGCCTCATTCCACAAACAAACATAGCTGACACGCCAATGAGCGTTCTTAAACAAAGATAAATCAGAAACCAGTTGCAAAGAAACAGCCTTTGGACTGGGATAAGAGATGGCAAACAACCTGAGAAACTGACACGCACCTCTGTGAGCACCACGTCCCTCAGTCAGCTACCTGACAACAATGCTATTTCCCTATGCTGTTCCATATCTTCCTACTGGCTTCCAGACCGGGTACAAAGCTCTTCTAACAAAGCTGAAAGCAGAAGTGTAAAGATGTACACTCATATGACTAAGAACTAGTTAAATAGCAGGGAAAAGCTTTCTTCTTCCTTGGTGTGGATAATGACATTTTCTCTCGTTGTGATGCACCCAAAGTACATTAGCTATTCTATAATTCTGCTACAGATGTACCTCCTGGACATTGCTTCATGTAATTTGCCATGATGAAAGGAACAATTATCCCAATATGAAGCAGAATGCAGGGAACCTAACAAAATTGTTTCAAATCTTCTAATAGGCAATCGCACGCCAACCTACTTCCTTCAATCAAAGGATCTGGCGTCTTCCCACCAGTAATTAACACAGAGCCTCCAGTATCATTCCAACAAGGATCTGGCTAACCTTTTGACAGCAGAACTGATGTGTTTGAATAGCATCCTCTGGGGCAAATAACAGCATGCCAAGTCCTTAATCTGAAACTAGCTCATACCCCAAGTTAAGCTTTTGTTCACTCCTAGTTCAAATACACACGCTTCCAGGCATGGCTTAGATCTACTTTGGCAGCTAAAAATCTTGGCAGTGGTGCTGTGACTTTCACACCATAGATGAAGACGGAACTGCGTGCAAGATGCGAAATCAATATGTTAACCAGAGGGCACGTGCTGCTACGGGAGGCACAGCATTACACCATTTGGATAAGATGCACCTAACTCCCTTTGGCTCATCTCAAATCGCAGCTTGTGCCAGCAGATTTCTCAATGGCTGACAGAAATGCTTCAGGCCTGACCTGCTACTGCTTATCTGTTATGTTGCTGCTTACACCTATGCAAATGTGTGAGCCAACTGTGCAGATGTAAGTGTGACAGCTATAGCCTCTGTTGCCAGAGACTGAACTGTGCACTTGCAGAGTTAAAAGCCTGTCTGAAGAGGCAGAGGTTCCCACTTGGGCTCGTAATGAGTATCCTCTGTGGGCTGAGCCACTATCACATCTTCCCCAACAAGTCCCACTACCAGATCACAGCGATCACTCCTCATTTTGTTGGCTCAGCAGTAAATTAGCACACAAGGTGAAAAGCAGCAGAGAACCACAGAAAGCAACTCATTCATAAAAATGCTGCTCTCAGAGGCTGTGTTTAGATGGGGCAGTGTTCCCTGATTAGCCATACTGTAGTGTGTGCCACCAGACAGTCAAAGCACTTTTCAGCACTCAGCTATTGAGCAGCCTTTCCTGCACCACAGCAGTATCAAGCTGACAAAATGATTGCACCTCCATCCGTCACTTGCTGTAACAGAAATAAAGCCATTGCAACAAAACCTTGGCAAAGGATAAATGTCTCCACCTCTGAAAATAAACGCTGAGCACTTATTCTCAATAAACTCAAACTCAATAAACTCCAAACTTGCACGGAAGCCAGCAGCCATTATCCAGTGACAAAGAGCGTTCCTCTATTTATTACTATTCAAGCAGGAAATGCATCTTTTGGGACAGCGGGGTGAAATGATACAGCAACTGGCTGCCTCCCCTCTGCCACCAGCACTGCAAACATCACTGCTTGCAAACTCTACCCAGGAACAAGAGCGCTTTAATGCACTGCTTGGCCTGCCCCTGTGGGGCAATTTTCTGCAAGGAGTTTAGCATCTTTATATTAGCAGTAAATAATTAGAATTGATCACATGAATTCTTTATGACATAACACAATCACAGTCTTAAGGAACAGTCTAAAATGCAGCTCTCAATGCAAATGAATTTTGAAGTACTCAGATGCTCTTGGATCATGACTGGTCGTGTTGATTCTAACCCATTAAGTCCTCAGTGCCTTGGAACAGACCCATGCTGGAGAGGTGATGCTACCAGCACCAAGAAGAAGCTGGTTCTGACAGCAGCCCCCTTGACTTTGAGAGCAGGCATATCCCTAATGACCAGCTGTGCCAGTCCATCCCGCTCTGGCCACAAGGCATGACCTCACAGCACAGGGTCCCTGCTTAAAACACGTAACAGTAAGTGGCAATTCCAGATGCCAGATCATCTCTGAGCAGGAGATGGAGGGGGACTCTGGTGAAGTGGAACAGAAACAGCAGCACAGACTGCACATAAATGAAGCACAGACAACAAAATTTCACAGGGTGCCTATCCCAAAGTAATTCACTCTGAACTATTAACACCACTGCAATACTCATGGCATTTGCCAGTGGCAGCTGACTGTAATGCATCTCTTGATACGAAACATTACTTGTGCTCCACGGCATTGATGAGATGGGTTACTGACAGTGCTGCCCCAGAAGGTTGGGTGCTTGGAAGAAAAACAGTTCTGTGTTAGAAGGGCTCTCATTGATGATAGCAAATTACCATGCTCCTAAACTGCCAATATGCCTTTCTTTTTCCTGCATTTATAAATTTCACATACTGGATAAGATTACACATGATCATTTTATTCCCTCCCCAAATGTGGGTCTTCTATCCTCTTATAAAGCTAGCATGAGTTTCCTGAGAAATAGAGGAAAAAAGTGTAATAAATAGGTGCTATATACAAATTGCATTTTCCTGCAATATAATACATGAAAATCTCAACTGGAGTGTACTTTATTTAATGAATGAAGTGTATTGAATGCGAAGAATACATCATTTTACCTGCACTTACAATGTTTATCTTGGACTTTGGGCAGAAATAAGACGCTTGAAGCAGCCCTCCATTGCAAGGAGATCCACAATGAACATTATGACATTTTATATCTTGGATTTCTTAACTCTTCTCTTTCTTTCTTACAAAAAAGCAAAGAAGTGGTGACAGAGGATGTCACATCTCATCATTTCTCACTAAGGGACAACAGGAGACTTTGCATGCTAATGAAGGCTATCATTCTTGTCACCCTGAAGTCAGAGCACCTAAGCCTGCAGTCTGCAGCCAATTAAGATCCCATGATCAACGTGACCACTTGTGTGCAGAGAACTGCTGCACCATGGCACTCCCCCAGCAATGAACTACAGTGGAGTGGATTTTAGCTGTTACTTTATTAAAACTCAAAGTTATCCACTATTTTCTTAAACTGAAAACGTTGTATTAGAAGTGATTTATCAAATGATTTATTGTGGACAATGAATGTCAGCTAAGTATTAAAACACCTAAGGTACTGTATCTAGGCAAAGCTGTGGGTGCTCTCTCTGAAGCCAGGAGAAGCCAACTCCACAGCAACTTCAGACACACCCCCCAACCCGGCAAAGCAGGAGCTGGCTCCATCTTCCCCTCCCTCAGTTTGCTGCCTCAGGTGACCACAAGCATCCCTGAGCTCAGGGTCAAAACATTTGTTATAGACCAAAGATTCATGTGTAGCTTTCCAAATAAGAGGACAGGGCTACTGAGGTCTGCATTAAAAAGGTATTTCACCTGAAGTCTTGAATGCTGTAGAGAACATCTGGAACTTGTGTTTTGGACATAATGAGATGTTACACAGTACAACAGCTCAGCCTTCTTCAATGTTCAGCAGGAGCACCACGATTTCAAAGCTGCCACGCTGCCAACAGCTTTTAAATAGAGCGTAATAGAATCACAGAACCACAAAGGTTGGAAAAAGACCTCTAAGGTCATCCAGTCCAACTATCCACCTTCCACCACCAAACCTCACTAAACACCTGTAGCACGTTAGGAAAAATATTGGGCATAATCATATCATTACGGTATAGATTAGAGGGAAAATGAATAAAGGCAGGCAGACGGTAGGCACATAAAATCATCAGAGATGCACTTGCTACTGCTTATCCTCCCTCATGACCAAAGACCAAGAAAATGTAAAGCAACTGATGAAAGACAACGCTTTAAGAAATGAAGGAGATAGTTCAGGCATGGCATTTCCTGCCTTATTTGGACCAAAGTATTCAAATGAATTAAAAAAAAGAAAGTTAACATCCATAGAAACCTCTGGTGAGACAGTGGTACTGCTTTCTCCGCTTCCATCAGAATTAATACCAGCTAACGGGATGCAGAGCAACCCCCTGGTGATCAGTGTGGGATCTGAGTCTTTCATATCAGCCTCCATCAAACACAGGGCGATTTTCTCATCTGATAATGTTCACTGAAATACCCCAAACATGAGCAAAGCACTGCTTCAAAGAAAGATGTTATGTGAAACTTCAGAGCTTTGATAAAAGAAGCTACAGATAAATGGTTTGCATCCGAAGTCAGCGGGTACAGTCCTGACCCCCATGCATCAGGAGGCAACTACTCGGCAATAACTGCAATATTTTAAGGCCAACATATTACTTGAAAATATTTAGTGGTCAGTGGAGATGCAAAGAATGACAAGCAAACCTCCAAGGGGAACGAGCCTAATGGCTGCACAGAGCCCTGTGTATGAAAAGCACGAGGACAAGTGTCACTCCAGTGTACACCGGTGCGTCTCAGCAGAGCCCCATTAACAAGCCCAGTGACACGCAGCACAGCTGAGAGGAGCAAATAAACTTCCCAGTGACACAACACAAAGCCACTGTGGCAACATTAAAAGCAACAGCAAAGTATGAAGACTGCCCTAAAAACGTGTCTGGGACTGTACTTGTTTGGAGTCAGTGTGACCACTGCTAAGCATGCAGTAACAGAGGAATAAAATCTGACCTTGCCAGCTGGATGAGCAAGGACTGTACCTGTCTGATGGTCAGCTCAGGCACGGGTTGTGCTGCATGCACTAGGAATGGGGGGACCTAGCTGCCACACCCCCTGAAGCGTGAGATTCAGCAGTCCCACAAGTGCTCCAAATGGTGGCAGTTAAGGACATCAGTATATTTCATCCAACCTTTCTTAACAGTTGGAGATCATTTTAACATGAAGGGAAAAAAACAGAAACATAAAGCAAAAGCAACTTCAAGCAGAAAAAGAACAAACCACCTAAAATAAAGCAAGCACACTTTTTTTTTTTTTTTAATTAAGAAACCGGCAGAGAGCTTCTCCTCAGGCAGAGCCAGACACACCATGTGCAGAGGGCAAGTCACCTCCCCAGCCATGATGGGTAAGGCACAACAAGCCAGTGAGCATGGCCAGCACAGTGATGGGCTCCTGAACAACAGCCCTGCCCACCTCAGCCTCAGCTCCTGGAGCAGGACTTTTTGTCCTCCTACCATTTCTCCACTTGATTGCCAGGACAGAAATCAGCACGGCTCCCACCCCTCAGCCAACAAAATCACGAAATATTGGAATCAGGATCACCAAGGTTGGAAAAGATCATCCAGTCCAACTCTCTGCCAACCACCAATATTTCCCCACTAAACCATGTCCCGCAGTACAACATCTAGATGGCTCTTGAACACCTCCAGAGATGGTGACTCCACCACCTCCATGTGCAGCCCATTCCAGTGCCTGACCACTCGCAGTGTTGGTCAAGGAGCTCAAAGCAGAGGTTGCTCTCCTCAATGTCTGCCACCTTGGTGCTGGATGCAGGGACCATCCACTACCAGCTTTTTGTGTCCCCAGTGGCTTCTCCAGCAGCAGACGGACGTTTTGCAGCAGGAATGTAATTGTTGAGAAATTTTTCACAGAGCTGTGTCATCTTGTTGTAACGAACCTGCCTGACACTTCGTTTTCCTGTTGAAAGTGTCTTCTGTTTGTCATGTGTTGAAGCAATTTGAGATTCTGCTTTGACATTTTCAACGTGAGAACAAGACTTTTCAATCTGTTCTAGGTGGTAAATGCCACTACAGTTAAACTGCATCATTCAA
This sequence comes from Oreortyx pictus, assembly GCA_036925125.1. Taxonomy (NCBI): domain Eukaryota; kingdom Metazoa; phylum Chordata; class Aves; order Galliformes; family Odontophoridae; genus Oreortyx; species Oreortyx pictus. The sequence continues at coordinate 3,867,793 of JAUPFR010000012.1, forward strand.
ACAAAACTCAACGTACTATTTTGACTGCCATTTTCGATCTTACCTGATACATAATTATGAAGTACTCCTGCCACAGCTCACAGAATAATGCTCAATAAGACGTACTGTGCCTCATTCATTCAGAGATTTTACTTCAGTTCTATTTTCCAAAAATAGAAGGCCACTTTTCAACTGACAAAGGCAGAAGAAGCGCTGCTAAAGAGCATGACATTTTCTCAGGAGGTAAACAATGTTTGGATTAATAATTACAGAGCAAATATTTTAACAGGGCAATCTAGAGCCAATCTAATTGGCTCTAGCTAATCTAAATACAGGATTATAGGTGGAAACATTTATCACTTTTTCTCCAAGATTTTAACTAACATTAAAGAAAATCCTTGTGTGTCAGCACATCTGTAACTAGGCACTGTATAAAGATCCATTATTTATCTACAAACCGGATGCCACCATTGCTTTGTACAGAACTACTGGATGAAATACAGAAGGTTTGGTTTTATCTATTTGCTTTCAAGTAATAAAATCACAGTGGCTCTGTAAGAGGGTTGGATAACAAAAGCAAAACCACTAAGCCATAGTAATGTTCAGTATGCTTTTAAGGTAGAATGCCTTTCTTAACCTGTTACTCTCAAATTGTTTCTAAACACTACAATCGTTTTTGTTTACTATTACACATCCAGGGATGGGCACCCAGAGGTGTGTTACTAGCGTCACAACAGAAGGGAGCGTTCAACCAAAAATGGTCAGGTTCTGTTTCAGCTAGTACACAGCAGTAAAAGCTAAGGACCTCGCCCAGCTCTTCACATTACTCTGCAATTATGTGCTCCCCACCAATGTGCCATACAGGAATGTAATATGTTGTACTGTAAACAGTTTATTTTGGCCGAATACATTCCAGCACTGTTTTTTAACTGCTCCAGAGCTGGTATTTAGGTAATTCTGATTTGTGGTTGGAATACTTCTTTTCTTCTCCTATATACTCTCAAGGTAGTGTAACTCCTTCTATGGGTAAATAAACACTTTTTGTTCAAAGGAAGTCTAATCCGGAACTGCTGAAAGCAGTTAAATTATCATTAACAGCATACACTGATCTTCCTAGGAATGGAAAACTCCATAGCAACTCCATATCAAAGCCATGTAGCCTTAAGCTTCTGTGTCTATGAATGATGAGCAACATTACTTCAAATGACATATTTTGTCAGAGTTGCTTGAGCTAAAGACAGAGTGAATCCATTTGTATAAATTGTGGCTTCGCTGCTGAAAGATTACAAAAATATATGGTGCTATCCTTAAGTCTCAAACCATTAATATAGTTAAAATATGCCATCTTTTCCCAGGAAGACATAGCAAGTCCTTAAAACACCATCATCAATCATGACTAATTCACTAAATATACAATTCAAACAGCAATAGAAGAAGAAAATACAGTACAGTATATTATCTGTCACTGCATCAAACATCTCCATTTTTCAACAGAAGCTGCAAGTCAAGATTTTCAAGGTTTGTGATATACATGCTTCATAACTGAATTCTTGTTCCACTGAGGCTGGCCCCTCCTTTGTTTTCAATTTGCCTGAAAGATCCAAAGCTACGTATTTCTATCTGGAAAAGCAAGCCAACATGAATTCCCTCTCCTAACAAAATATCTGTCTGGAAGCAACAATAGAGTTATTTTAGAATATCAACCATCAACTGGATCTTATTAAAATATTTTGATTCCTCAAACCTGTACATTAATGAAATAAAATTATACAGCATTTATATGGACAGGGCGTCCAAAGCCACCCCAAACTGTAGGCCAGGAGCCTTCTGTACTAGACAAAGTTCCTGCCCATTGGTGCTGTCTTGTTTGACTCAGATCACTGCCTTATTAGTTGTATTCTCACCATGTTATATCATGCTTTGGAGCGATTAATATTTGACTCTGCAAAACTGAAGGTCATAGTAATAAAAAGGAACACGATGGGGTGAAAATTAATGTCATGGATATAACAGATCATACTTGGAATCCTATTTAATTGATTATTTTGTAGTTGACCTTGCTTCCATGGAAGTCAATGGCAAAGCTTCTGCTTCTGTAGATGTGAACATGATTGGTTCCTTTAAAGCATGGTATGTATTATGAATGTTAAGGTAGAATATTCTGCTGTAAAATATGTTTTGTTACATCTCAACATAAAACTTCACCAAAAGCTCTGAACTGCTACATAAAAGTGCCCCATGATGTACAGTCCATTTACTTAAAACATGATACATTTTCCTGTTAGCAATATCAAATTATGCCACTTTCAATGTAGTGGTATCAGACAGCAAATTTTCTCTCCCCTCAACCTCCATCTCTTCCTCCATATTTTCCTCCCAGACTTTAAACATTTCTATCAAAATTACCGTCTCTTCCTTGTTGATTAGCACGTTGATGTCTCCTTTAATAAGATGTGAACTGCATCTCAAAAAATCACCATCCTCCTGAGAACCAAGCCCTGAGCAGCACGATGCCCACAGCTCTGTGACAGATGACTTAGCAGGAGGATTTATGTTTACTTGATATGGAAATGAATGAAAAAAGATTACTTGGTGGCTGCATTTTTTAGGTTTAAGAACCTCAGCCAATGGAGCCCAATATGCGTCATGAGGGGAACTGACAGCTCCACACTCACCATGACCAGACTGAGGCCCTCAGGGTGGGAAGGTGAGACCTGTGCGGGGGGCTCTGACAAGGTGCCCTGACGGAACGGGCCTGCAGCCAGCAGTTCTTCTTTACAGCATAGCTGCAGGCCTGGTCTCATATTTATCAGTTCATTTTAGACTGCTGCGGGGAGAACACAGCTTTGAGAGCAGGGAAATCCCTCTGATAAAAAAACTTTCCAGTCCAAATCCCTACAGCGAAGTGCATCCCACCTGGAGATGTTCCCATTGAGAGGCATGGCTGCAGTCTCACGTGTGAGCACAGCCAGGGCAAGCAGAAGCACCAGGGTGGTTATCACCATGCTGCTATGTATCTTGTTCCTTGGTGCTTTTGGTTTTTCTCTATGACTTGTGATGCCAATGGGATGACTCTGAGGATTGTTAACCAGGCAGCTGATATCCGAGTTGTCAGGTTTTGGGGGTGGTTGCTTGACAGTAGGGTGTCTGATTCTTAGCATTCAATTACATTGCTGGATTTGGCAAGTACAGTTTTCATTCATACATTACACTGTCAGTTCTCACCCTTTCCAGGTTTTGTTTTGTTTGTTTTTAAGAGCTTCTACATGGCTTTGTTCTATTTCAAACATAATGAGAAGAAACAGAAGCTAGGAGACTCCAATTCCATTTCAGAATGTTTGGAGACTGCGCAGCTCTCAAGTATTCAAGGCAGGGATGTAGTTAATTTTTTCAGACAAATTAGTTTACGAAGGAAAAGAAATTGAGCTACTGGTTGTCTGAAACAATTTGTAAACTCACGTCAAACTCAGTTTTAGATGAAAAGAGTAATATACCTCTTCTACCCAAACAGGAACATCTCATTCTGATGCCTTTCCCTACATGAAATACACTGCCACACATTTTTGTTTAGAAAATTAAGACGGTATCTCTGAAGCATTTTATTTTCTTCAACCTAAATAAAATGGGCTGAGGTTGTTTGACACACACAAAAAAATCATACTCAGTACTTTTCCCCAAAAGACTCCATTTAATTACTGAGGAAAGTGCCCAACATCACTGGTCAAAAAGCAAGGACGATGCTGGTGGAAGCTCCACAAGAAAGGTCTGTTTCCTGCAGGCAGCTCCTCCACAGACCCAACCCCTGGAATCACCAGGCTCTCTCTCACTCCTGACCATCTCCTAGGCTTCAGGTGAACAGCTCAGAGACTTGAGGCCACTGCCTATTTGTCACATTAATCATGAGCCATCTCCATTCTGCAAAGGGCTGGATATGCACACTGCCTATTGCTGAATGCACGGGGCATGCCAATGGTTTCTTACCTCCTCTCCTCATTTTGCACTCTTGGTATTTACATACCAGCAACTTCCAACACGTGTGCAAGTAAATGACCACTCAGACTGGAACACACAAGTGGCAAACCACAGGGCAAGCAGTTCTTTACTACATCTATAACAAACCCCACCCTGGGCCCAGTGATTTTCAGGTATCCTGCAGGTGCTCCCAGCTCCCCTTCTCCTTGTGCATGTGATTTTCTATTCCCTGGCATTAAAGCATTCTTTGCTTTAATATATCTAGCCTGACTGATCCAGATAATGCTCTGAATGCTCAGTAAGGCAAGGCATATTTTGATCAATAGGTGTCTTCCAAGAAAACAGTATTATAAAAGAAATTTAATTTTTAATAGCCGTAGCAAAGTTATTATCATATGTCTTATTTTAAAGTCTTTGTTGTCTTGGGAATTTTTAATCATTCTTGCCTGTATAACAAATCTGCAGCTTGCTCTTCGATTTTCACATGACTTAACCTCCGCTATTTTGGGAGCGCATTAGAAAGACCCCACAGCACCTCTGGAAAGCTGACAGTACATTTAATATTATCTACTTAGGTACACAATGCCCTGTCCCACTTTCAGATCCCCACCAAGGAAAGGGCTGCCCATACAGTGTCACACAAGGGAACGTCTGGAAGGATGGGCCAAAAAATCCTATTTGAAAAGTCATCTTCACTTGAGAGAATAATATTTCAGCCAAGGGACATTACTGGCACTGGGACAAGTGGCTATAATTGACCATGAATTCATTTAAGCCATGAAGATGTATTTTAACCACCAGAAGAGTGAACATTTTGAATAAGCTTCAACTAAAAAAAGCAGGGGAAAAAAAAGAATAAAAAGCAATTCAATTTAAAACAAGACTAACTAGCTTATAATATGAAACACTTGGCGTGGTTATAAATGAGAAGACCAGAATAGAGGACCAAAGAAATCCCTTATTTGTATCAATAAGCAGAAAGAGGTTTGCTGAAGGGAGAGAAGCAATCTGCAAACTCTGGGAAGCAGCATTTCATACTTTTACCATGCTGAAATCTGGAAGCAAACAAAACTTCTCACTAAGGGGCAGAATATTTTTTTCCCCACTAAAGTGCTAACAGGCAGGTTAACATAAACTTTAACACTGCAAAGAAGCAGCATAAGCAAGAGAATTCCGCTTGAGGTTATGTTTTATAAAAGCTTAAGCAAAATGGGATTTCCACGGAGAAAGAAAACTCAAACAGGAAGAAAGAGAAAACAGAAAGCAAGGAGTAGCTCTAATACCCGAATTTGGCAACACAGCCACAGGTTAATATTTTCACTGAAGAAACCACAAATTCCGTGGCGAAAAAACAACCACCTCCTGTGGGGAAGCACACCACATGGCAGCTGTGGCTGTTGGTAGGCTACCCCTCCCCACGATGCCAAGAGGCACTGCCCAGTCCCTGTGCCAGTTTACATGGTCAGGAGGAGACAGAGCCCATGGGGTCTGTACAGCAGCACAGAGGTCTGCAGAAGGCCTTGTACACGATGCACAGCATCTCTGAGATATGGTCAGACTCTGTGCTGGTATGCCAGCATAGATAAGGAATGCAAAACAGCCTCCACCTGAGAATTGGGGCTCTTATTTCACACTTCATTACACTGATGTATATTCACTAGCACATGGGGAAGGTGCAGGCCAGAGACTGTTCTGACTTACCCAAAATTCAGTTACGATGACCAATGGTCCTTCGCTGTTGCAGACACAGACTTAGGAGCTCCTGTCACACAGATAGCTCCATCCAGATTTAAGTACGTGTCCCTCCTGCCTTCTGACAAAGAAGGGTATGAACAATTCCATGGCCCCGAGCCATGCAGCCCTACTGGTTACATAGATGGTGGTTTCAATTTTAACTTGATGAGCAATCAAATATACATCAAAGCTATGCAAAAACTTTTTTTTTTTTCAGCAAAGCTCAGCCAGCCACCTCTCAAACTGACAGAAAATCCAAAATCTGCCTGTCATGTGAGCTATGTTTATTTCCATTTTACCCTGAGATCCCTTTTAGAATCTGTTTTTGTTACAGCACTAACAATATGAATGGAGAACAGATTTCTTTGGAAGACTGTACTCAACACCACACTGCTTTCTATGCCTTTCCAGGAATGGAGGTATCTGCATTCACTGACGATAATTCTAGCCAGAGGAATCTGATCTTTCTAACCATATTGAGTGGTAAAAGATTTCTCAAGTTGGAAGAGAAGATGCACTGATCTACACCAGAGATAAAGAGCCTGAGCCAAAAGGGGGAACAGGGGAAATGACATGTTCATATCTGTGAAAGAAAACTACTGAATCCTGAGCAAACATTTTAATAGGAATGTCCTCGTATGGATGCAGCATTACCCCCTTCAGCTCCAAGTACTCCAGCAGGGAGCAGAGAATGGTGTATCATTAATATGAAGGCTACAAAACCAAAAAAGGAAAGCACCTAAACTGACTCTTCAGCTTCACCGATGAGAGAAAATCACTTCCTGAACTAAGGAAACTCATGTATTTTAAATGCATTGAGTTAAAATACATACATAAGACAAACATTAATTCTGTCAGCAGCTTTGTTTCAGTGCGACAATGAGAGGTGGGAGATTAAAGAAATCTAATAGCCAGTAAAAGCTGCCATTTGGTTACAGCAGCATGCAATGCTGTGCCAGTTTACAACGTCATCTTTCCAACCATTTATTGAAATACCATATTATGAATCAGCATAAGCCTAGTATTATCTCACAGCCACAGGACAAAACTGAGAATGAGAAAAAAAAAAGATCATTTCAGGAGTGCTTTCTGTATGCACTGCTCCCCTAACAAAACTGCAAACAAGGAAAGAAATCCCTCTTTAAACACACTTGTACCTTCTGAGGTACTATCCTGCATACTGCAGTTAAGCAACAAATCCCCAAAGGTGATTAACGTGCTACCCAGCCAAACCTGGACTCACAGTCCTTTGGTTTTCTTCTGAAGGTTCATGCAGAGCCTGTCTATATCCATAAACTTTTTAATACATCAAGATTGTCTGCAGGACTGCAAATTTTCTGCAGCTGTAAATCTTATAAAGTAATTTCACAGAGCCTGGAATCAAGACACTAATGTAACAATGTTTTTCTGATGTTCTGTAATACTTCGGGTGCAGATTGCTTATACAATCTAACATTTAATATGTTCAGATGTCTTTTGCTTGCCTGAGAACACCACAGAGAGTGACATTATTGACTCGCAAACAAACTGCACACTCAGAAGATATTCCTAAGATTTTTACAATATAGAGGTTAAATCCTGCAACTTTTTCAAAGGAATCCACCTTAAACAGCCAAGTGTACACTGCAGCCAGTGGCACACCCTTTGTGTGCCAACATTGTTGGTCACAATCCTAACTCCCAAGTAATCGGATAACTCAACTCACTCAATACTACAGAAAACTAAATCAGATCACAGATCACCATGCTTCAGAGACCTTCAGTGCTTGGAAGGGCCTCAGCAGTAGAACTGATGACAGACAGAGAAATAAAAGCAGCTAGAAATATTATTGTTGCTACGTTTTACTGAGGGCTGAGAAACCCCTTCAACAGAAACTGGCAAGGTACCTGCAGAGATCTTCTTTACCGTTCCCCTAATCAGGATCAGCTCCAGCACTCCTCTGCTACCACTGCCTTCTTGACAAGTGTTGATCAAGGCTTTTCTTCTGTGGTAAAGCAGAATACTTAAGGTGACATGGAGTCACTGTCTGGTATGTGCTTTGGAAGCCCATTCTTCAATAATCCATACATTTCATTCAAGCAAAGCTCAAGTGTTCTCTAACTGAGCTCAGGTATTTAGCTCCAGCTAAACTACTGCAGGTGAGCTAATGCAAGTAAACGTCCCAGAATCAGATACAGTACATATATTCTTATTCAAAACAAAACAAAAAAATCATTACAGTAACATTGATTCTCCCAGAACAAGAACAAAGCCAGAATGGACATGAACTACCTTCTTCTCATATCTGCTGATTTTATTCCTCCAGTGCATCTTGGTGTGTGCTTTATTTGCTATGAACTGTGCTGTTGTCTCACTTTCAGCCTCACCATGACCACCAGGCCCTTTCCCACAGCCCTCTGAGCAGGTGTAAATGATGAGATTGTTCACACAGGGCTAAGCACTTCCCGCTGCCACTGGCACAAAGCTATCTCAGTTTTGTTGTGAGAGGAGGGTATCAGATTCCAGCAAGCTCGGGTTCACTCGGGTTGCAGGGAACATCTGACATCTCAATGCACCGAAATCTGTTTCCCCCTTCAAATGTCACCAACGCTTAACTGCGAATGGGAGGTTTCCAACTAAATGCATTATTTTCATTTGAAATATTTGAGAAAGAACTTTAACTGTATTTTTTCAGCCATTCAGCCATGATGGGAAGTAGCTGAAACTTTTCAAAGTACTCTATTTCCAAAAAGTTACCTGAGGGATGGGAGGTGGCAGCTACCTCGTACTCGTTGATTAAGTGCAATAGCTGGGTCAAATTACAACGGCAAAAGAGAAAGCTGGCTCGAGGCTTTCAAATCTCTCTTCTGCAGTCTTATGCCCAAGGCCTAGTTTTCAGGTCTTATTAAAAGAAATCCCCTACAGCATTTCTCGGAGGGCTGAATTCCTGTCTTATTCGCAACGGTCTTAAGTTCAGAATTCATCATTTTTTAAATGACAGGTGCTAGCATATTCTTTTATAACCTTTTTTTAATTACTATTTAACAAGACTGTGACTTTGTCATGCACCGTGCTTAATTCTTTAGATTCGCTTTAAAGACGTTAGCAACTTGTTAGATAGGCAATCGTTAAGATGAGGAGTCTTCCTTTGACAAGATTCGTCCCTTGATGGCACCTTTGCTTCCAATGTTAGACTATAATATTCATTTTATGCATATTCATCCATGTCCAGAATGCAGAACACTCAGAACAGATACAGAGGACTGGCTGGCTGCCACTCTGCGTGCTCTTCTACTCAGCAGCCGTCACTCTTGGATTAAGAGCATCTTTCACTTAGAGGGCGACCATCCCCACTGAACACTGCAGCAAATTATACTTAGATAGCAACAACCCCCAGAAGAACATGAAGAGGAGGGAGGCAGGACACAGCCTCAGCTTGGCTGGGCTCCACAAGCATTCTCCAGGTTCAGGTGAGTCAGTCAGCTTTGGACACCAGGTTACTGAAGGCTTCTCACAGCAAGTTTCAACGTGGATCTCAAAATTACAGCTCATACATACAGTTCTCCAAGAGGTTGATATATACACAATTTTTTGCTATTTTCTTTTCATTTTATGGGAAACCTGTCCTCCAGTAGCGACAGTGACACTCGCTAGCACATGTACAATTGGGATATTCAGGATTGGGAAGAATAAGTATGTCCATGCTGGATCTACCTTCTTTCCGTTCGGGTCTTTCAACTTCTAGTTCATAAATAGTCATCGAGAAGTTGCCACAAATTGTCTTATTAATAAAATATTCAAGACCATAGGACCACCACCTAATTTATCACTATGGACTAGAGCTGGAGCCAAGCAGCTTATTTCACCCAACTGTGAAGCGAGCTATGCTGACTTTTATCAGCATATTTTAAGACAGAGACTGAAACACAACCATTCAGCTGAGAGAAAAAGGAGTACATGCACTTGCATATATGCAAGCATTTATGAGCATTGTACCTTGCCACTCTAATTTATGTGTTCTTTTGCACTAATGGTAAAAATGCATTATTCTGACTGTTGTAGCTAAAGCTCATAACTCACAAACACTGCACTTCTTTCTTGAAAAAAAAAAAATCCACTGTCAAAATATCTTATGCACTATTTACATCTGCAGCACTCTTCGCACAGAGTTCTAGAGGCAAACAATTTCCGATAAATGCTCTGATTTTTCAGTAACTTAAATACCGGAACAATTTTAGACTTTGGTACATATCCTTGAGAAATAACACAGCATTATTTTTCAGATGAGAGATCAGACCACCACGCAGTAAAACAGAATGCCCAGAGGTTGGCCTATTTATAAGCATTTGATTTCTTGGGTTTTTGTTTGTTTGTTTGTTTGTTTGTTTTTGTTTGTTTGCTATTTTTATTTCAGTTTGGTCTTAATCTGTAGCTTGAAGGAAATGGTCAAACTTCCAAATCTGATGTAAAGCTTTGTGATGACAGCACAGTTCAGTACAGAGTTTGGAGACAGAGGTGTAGCCAGAACAGCAGATGAACCAGTACAAAACAGGGCATGCACTGTGCGACAGAATAACCTAAATAACATAAAATTTAGGACAGATTTTGTATGAGAAGACTCTACAGATTCGTACTCAACACAGCCCACGCTGCAGCTGAAGGAGGAGTGCCAGTAATGCCCAGTACAAGTCACAGGGATGTACTGGAGAGATGGGTGCAGCGTAGCACAGAATGGGAACACCACAGCAACAGTGCTGACGCATTACAACCTGTAGGTACTGAGCATGGCACAACTTGGAATTTCAGTATTTACTTACTTCAACCTACTTAATTTAACCTACTGTTAAAGAACAAGCAGCTGGGGGTAAACACGCGGAACTGAAGTTGCAGAGCCTTGAAGTTAAGAGCCCATAGGGATTTAGTAAGATTGAAGATTTGACCTTTCTCCAAAATTAAAAGGTCCAGCTTAATGACTTAGTAGAGGTGACCTGCTTCAGGACGCACCTATACTGTTTCAGAGCCATCTTTAAAATAGCTGTGATTTTAGAGAGAGACACAGTAACGACTTTTCTAAGGGAAATATTAGAAGAGAGAAACATTTCTGAGTATTGTGAAATGAATGCTGCTGGACAACAGAAAGCAAATTATATATATATTTATGAGCAGAATCTCTAGGCTCCATCCAAAACATAATAACACAAGCAGTAAAACAGATAAATCACTTGAGAACTTATCAGTGGGACTACATCCATGGATTTACTTTTCTGCTCTGTCAAATGTATGGTCATGATGCGCAATACATTACCATGTTTGAGAATGTACAACCCAAGGATTTCTAAAACATGTACTACTCAGACTGACACCTCTCATCTTTACCTTTCCCTGTTTTCAAGTTTTTTGCCCCACTTCTTTTCAATACAGCAAAGCAGCCTTAATGAAAGGCTCCCCAGACTACACTTTTCCTACTGCTTCCTGGGAAAACAGCCTATTAAAGCTGTTAACCGAGTGTCTCCCAGAGATACCCCTATCAGAAACATCCCCAGCCCTTCTGCAAAGCAATAATCCAGGCAGTTTTGAGGAGTCCTACTGAAACGAGCACCCTATTTGCAAGAGGAAATCTCACCTGGCCAAGCAGCGAGCCCTGTATATTATTATATTATCAAGCAGATACAAGCACTTAGGCTACAAATGGAATAAAAAATAACATGGAGGTTACACTCACATTCTCCCACTCTGCTTATTCCTCTTGCTTGGTTCAGGCAGCACACAGTGAGGGCTCCTTCCCCATGGCTCCAGTGGTCACGTCTGGCTGCAAAGGGCCCTCTCTCCTGAGGCAGTTCCTCACTAGCACTGACCCATGTATTAAGACCCACTTCCACTCTAAAACTGTTCATCGTTACCCTCAGGGGCGTCAACACTCCCATCTTGCCGAGGATAAAGCAAAGCTCAGAGCACTACACAAGTCAATGCATCAGAGCTGTAGCAGAGGGGTAGGAATGCAGGTACGTTAAGATGCTCGGTTCCTAAGGTACCTGATACCTGTTTTGATATGGATTGATGTTATAAACCACATCTCCTTCCGCCATCCTGTGCCAGGCCAATGCCAGGAAAAAGGCCTCATTTACTTTCGGGCTCATCTTCCAGGGGCACATCCCTAAGCTCCATGCACTCGGCCCCCAGAGGTGCCCAATCCTGAGCCACAAGCAGCACATCTGGGTGAGCTGAGTGACACGAGACCTTGGTCATCACCAGTGGGACCAGGTACAGAGCAATGGTGTTTTGTTTTTTGCTTTGTGAAATCTGCATTGCCTTGTGCCAACAGCAGAACTCCTACTGACTTAAAACAGCACTATGATTTTGTGTTCCATTTCCTATTACTAGTTACCCAGAAAACATTTTGGGTGTTATCACTCTCCAAAGACCCTGTAATATCCTGTCCTATGGCAACAGCAGAAAAAAAGCACAGAATAAAGACAAGTGTGAAAAGCAGTACACACATTTCATGCCAATTACAGAAGACAATTTTCTCAATGAAATAAACTCTTTAGACTAAAAACAAAGCAAAGAAACCACAGAATGTAATTGGAAGATAAATATCTTGGAAAGGCAGGCTACATCCTGACCAGAAATACAGCTACAGGACAAAAGTCTTGAGAACAGCAGCTGGAACACTAAAGAAGTACTGCACCAAACACACAGAAAAACTCATAAAATATTAAAGTACCATCACTTATACTGACATGATTTCACGCTAAGAATTCCTTGGCAGCCAATTATTTATCATCAGAAATACAGCTCATTTGTGCTACAAATCTCAATTGACTTAATAAGGAACTAATTAACAAAGATTAGCTCTCTTTTTGTTTAACAACCCACAAAGCCAATCAAGACAAGATGATAACAAGATGCAATCAAGAGGTATTAAAGACAACAAAATAATGCCTAAGATTTGGGACAGAAACGCTGCAAGAACATGCTCAGACACACAGGAGTCTTTTTCCTAATTAATTGGTTGCTTCACATTTTTCAATTTCACTCTAAGTGTTAAAGAGAGGGCAAAGTTTGCTCTCTGATAATCGAGAGCTGTGTTAACAAGATTTCTGGATTTCAGTAAAATCTTTGTCCTCTTGTCCCCTGACATCAGTGAGAACTTGCTAATTCGTTTGCCATGGACAGCTGCCTGGCTCTGCCTTGCTCCAGAACACTCGCAGCAGCCCCTGGGGCACAACGCACTGCCCAGCAGAAGGTATCCATGCCTTTCCATACTGAGATGCACCCAGCCCAGAGCAGTGGGGGGCACAAAGCAGCTCCCTTTCTGCTGCTGAGCAGGAAGCCGAATTGTGGTGGGAAGGTGCTCATGATGTTAATCACCTGTGATAACATCATTAAATGGAATGATCCTCAGACCTTGAAGCTATTTGTGCTATGACATCATGGGAGCCCCTAAGGGCTGATCCGTGAGGCTGAGTTCAGGTCAAACCCAATCCACATCTGCTTTCCATTCCTCATAATGAATTAGGGATGATCAGAAAACTGCAACCCAAAAGCAGAAGGACACACGGTTTTCTAAAGCGGTGCCAAATCCAGAAGCAAATACTGATCTTTCATTTCCAAATCCCTGAATAAAGGTTGGAACAGATGCACAAAGTAGGAAGGCACAGCCTCATGGGAGGTTGGGCCTTAAGCTACAGCTTCCCTTCTTTCCTCCACCACGCAGGGCTATGAACTCAGCCCTGCTCTGGCCCAAGGATAACTCCATTTAATAACACTGCAGTTCTCTAATAAAGGAGCTTGAGAGAGACAGGGGCAGGTCATTCGCATACAGAGTGAAAGTCCCAACTTCAAATCCCATCTTCAAATATTTTCAATTATTTACAAGGAGTAGAACAGTCTCAGTGGACTCAGCTCAAAAGGAAGAGCCATTCTTGCTGCCTTGCCTTTGCAAACAGCTAATTGGAGATAAGAACCGTGGTGTCCCCAGGGCATGTGCGTGCACGCTCAGCTGTTCCTGTACAGCATTCCCTTTTGCCAGTGCTCTGGCATTTCTGATACCCATGCACCCCCACTGGTAGGTCCGCGCCCATGAGGCAGCATTTCACAAACTGAAACATAGAAATTTCATTGAAGAGGTGAAGATGGATTTACTCATCAATTAAATATGTATCTTATAATGTAACGCTGTCTGCTTTTCTTGTGGAGTTGTTTGAGGCTTGATTACAATGTAGCTACTAACATTAAGAGCTACAACGGATAAGTCCTGCTGAGCAATACCCAAAGCTTCTGTAAAAAGCAATGCTTCCATTATTGTAAATTTTATTACACATTTACGTCCAAATGTAGACACAATAAAAAAGGAGATACCTTCATAACACATCTGTATGAAAATCTAAATCACGACAAAATATTTTGCATTCGAATCTGAAAGTATTTAACTACTTCTCAATGGAAATGAGAGTGAAAAGGCACTGCATTCACTAAACAGCCAACCATCAGGTCTACTTGTACCAGAACACCTCAGTCCTTGAAGTATTTGCCCTGTGACAGCATTAAGATTCAGTTCACAGGATGTGTTTTATCGCCTTCCTTTGTTTAACCAAAAAGATGTTTCACATTCCCACTCACCTGTCAAAACACAAATGCACTATCTGCCTTGATTCTGTACTGACGCTCACAGCAACCCGCTAGCTAAAGGCACACAGAACCACTGCTGCTGTACCATTTACCTGGGCTATTTTTTAGGCATACGTTCTCTGGTTGCATGGGACAGCAGAGCTGTACCTGCCCTGCGCTGCACTGCACACAGAGGTGGATGGTGCTGGGAGGAGACGGGTGCAGGAGCACAGGGTGCAACAAACCCACAGAGGTCACACGGACAGTGCCCATCCCACAGCACTGGCCTGCACTCTTGCCAGGAAAATGCTGCCCTTCAGCTGCTCTGCAGTACCTCCCTCTCACCCTTCCGAAGGAATAGGGCTTTCCCGGAGGAAGCAGCAGCTGTGGGTTTTATCACAGGGCTGTCTCAACGAATGAATAAATTACACACTGTAATTTCATAATTATGCATACATCAAATTGCTTAATGAGAGATTGCTTTGGTAGCTCCTTAACTACAGAGATAGCCAATGGTCATAAAAGTTAATTAAAATAAATTCAAAGGATAAAATCACCTGAAGGGACCGCACCTCAAATGGGAACGCAGAGCCATAGCAGTGCACAGCTTCTATGTGCAGAGCCTTTCCCAGGGTGCCAGTGGTCACTGCTAAAAGCACTGTTCCTGGGTTCAAAAGCCTCCAAAACTTATAGCAACTAAGGAAGCATGCAGCTGCAGTGAGGTGGGTGCCAGAACATGTGTAGCTTGGCAGCTTGTGTCTGTGGGAACACTACTGTAGCTGCCCAGCTGTGAGCCCACAGCATTTCATTACCAGGCTTTTGCACGCCGATGGCCGTGTGTCCGTCTGGACATGTGCACAAAGCTTTACCCCTGCATGAAGAGGTGACGCAAAGCAATTACACATCCATTCACCTTGCTCACATGAGGGCAGAGAGCACCCAGGGAAAAGGAGAATGCAAAACCAAATTCAGAATTGTTAAAAACGCCTGGAAATAAATGTGTGAGCATAGCATAGGGTGAAATCACTTGGAAAGACAATGAAGAAAACATGCCCTGCTCTTCCTCCATGTCCAAGGCTCTCATTCCTTTCACTGTGTATGTGTGTGCAGAACCAGGTCTTTAAGGTCCTTTCCAACCCAAACCATTCTACACTTCCTGATTTTATGAGACTATGAGGAACAAAAAGCATCCTGTAGGAACCAGGGAAGTGCTGAGGGAAAGGCTGCAAGATGGCAGGACCACACTGCTGTCACTTCCATCACTAAGGAGAGGAAGGAAGAAAGAGGATTTTCTTCACTGAAAACTGAAAAATAGGTTAATATAAAACCTAAAGGACCGGAGGCAAATTTCATATTTCTTGTAGGTTGGAGAGTTAAGTGTGCTCTGCCCAGACAATAACAAAGAACAGTGAGTAAACAGTAGATATTACCTGGGAATGTCTCATCAGATGCAATTGCACTTCCACCAGGAGAAGAGAATGGGAAACGACATCCCATAAGCTTTGGTCTCTTAACTGTGTTTAAGCAAGGAGAAACTTTTAATTTCACAGATCACCTTTGGGGAAACTCTTCTCAGTTTCTGAAAATGAAAATAACTCAAACGTAACCATAGGGGTCGGGGTGCTCTACAGAGATTTGGGATGGCTCTCCATCACTCTGTGCAACCAAAATTAACATGAGATGTTCCCAAAATCAAGATCACGGTGATGACAGGTGCAATACATGCCTTTAAGCCATCTACAGTCCACTCCTACAGATGACATTTTTAAACAGTGTTAAAAGCACTGAACCCACAACCTGAAGGAAGCAGGCACGAACATGGCTGCAACACCACCTCTTCCACTGAAAAAATGTTAATCCAAACATCAAAAATCTATTAATATAAAGGCAGTTCTTGAAGAGATTTCTCCCAGCAGCTACTTTCCTGATACCTTTCTTATTATTTGAAATTTCTTGAAGATAATGAAGAATAAACATAAAAGCAGATAAACAGCAAACCAATACATTATCCTCCTGCATTTTGCTGACCAAGGGTTTTTAGTAGCTGGAGTATATAGAATTTCTGAACTCGTTTAAGAGGAGCTGCAAACTCTGTACCTACTAAAGAATGAGCTTGACAGAAACACTATGGCCTTCATAATTCCTTGGTGTTCCCAGTAAACAAATTCTACGTGCAAGATAAAATAAGCTCACATTCCCTCCCAGTAGCACTCTAAGTATCAACTGGGTGACAGATACACAAGCAGTAGGCAGCAGGGTACACAGAGAATAAACAACGTCTGATAAACATATCACTGCTTGGCAAAATTACAACAGGAAAGGACAGGACACTGCAGCAGCCCATCCATCCCCACCGCACCACCCAGTGAAGCAAACCAGCCTCCATCCTCTGGTGAGCAGCCAGAGCAAAGAGCTCCCTGAGCTAACCCCTAAACCAGAGCACAGTGGCACCACAAAGGGAGAGGTGCTACAAAGGAGAATGCCATCACCAGCGCTGCTGTGCTTCACGTGCTCCTGCAAGAGGAAATTATTATGCCTTGCAATGTGTGAATGTGGGCGCACAAATCACTGGGATTGGATTTGCAAACTCTTAACAGGTGAGGTAAGCTCTAAAGCTCCTAAAAATGAGAACCTTGAGCCATATAAAATCTTCTCAAAAGACCTATTTTTAACGTATTTCCTATAAATTAATATTTTACCTCAGGAACTGCTTATGTGAGAATTATTTCTTATCTCGAGGCCCTTCAGCATGTCCAAATGGACAAATCTCTTTTGTCAGCTGAGCTCCATTACTCTCTTCTGAATGAACGCCTCTGGGATGGATACAATAGATATAATTTTTACCAGCATATCTTGTCTGCTAATAAAATGATGCCAGACACCATCTGCACAGAGATTTAATACCAGCAGGACTCTGGCAAATTTTTGCTACTGTTGTGGTGGGTAACTTTTGAATGGGCTTGAATCACGTGGTTCTCATCCAAACCTTTTTATTCCTTAGCAAGAAAAATAGCTCATACGGCACTACCTGAATAGAGAAGCCTTTCTACTCAGAGTGCTAATGTCACAGGCACCACGAGGAGCAGACTCCTGGAGGATGCATACCACAGTTTACAGCCCTGCTGGGGGAGTCCAGGATCAGGTGCTGCACAGAACTCTGGTCCTCACTGCTGAGCACCAGGTGACAGGACAAAACTGCATGGTCAGCACTCATCTTCATAGTCCCAGCTGACTGATTTAAGGTTTCTGAAGCCATTACAGCACTCCTGATTTCATGAGACACTTGAATTCGATAAGATCACACTGCAACACCCTACCACAGCATACTGCCTCTCTTCCTCCCTGCTCACACCTCTTAGGACTGGGATGTCCCAGCAAGATTACCTGACAACTTACTCAAACATGGGAAGACTTCTTAGCCAAAGCCAAGAACAGGAAAAATTAGCTGACAACTATGATTTTTGCTTCTATCCTTCTACATACAGAATACTGGAAGCAGGAATTCACCAGTTGCCCTACACTCTGTGCAAACAGTACATACACTCAAACTTTTGTTGGGAGGGAAAGAGACAGTCTGAATTGAATAACTCACTCAGAGCTACTAGTTGAGTAGGGTAAGCAGCAGAAACTGAGAAGCTGTAAGTTTTGGCAGCATCCAATCAGCCTGCCATGATAAGTACCAACCTCAGTAAGGGATTACTATCACTTGCAATTATGCTATTTGTTTATCATCCAGGGTCAACCACTAGTAAGGGATGACAACTCATTCGTTCTCATGGTACTGATCACAGACACTTTGGAAACAGGGGAAAACCTCACAGCAACTAGAACCAAAGGCACCTAACACCCTCAGGGAATGGTTGTATGTTGTTGTTATAATTATTACTATTTATCTGTTATGTAAAGGATACACACATACATGTAGTGCAAGCTTTGTAACTGAACCAGACCTTTGCAAAGAAACTCCTATCTTTCCAAGCTCTGTTTTACAGCAGTGAGAGCGCAAATCCTTCACAGCTTTCCATAGTGTTTGGAATGCAGACTCTCAGCAAAGAAAAAAATGCAATAAAATACATAACTGCTCTTATCTCCATGTGTGAAAGCCAAGCTGGCAAGTACGTATGTTAATTACAGGCTAAAAAGCTATACAGCTTTCTGCAGATCAACTAGGATCTCACATAATTGTTTTGAGCAGATGACTGTGTGTCTGCTGTAAAGGAACTCAGTAAATTACATTATTATTTAACACTCAGCAAAGTAATTACATATTCACAGAAAACTGTGTGCGCTCTAAGAATGGAACCAACACAGCACAGGAGCAGCGACAAACTGTACGCACATATTCATTTAACATCTCTGGCACTACTGCCAGAACTTAGAGGGCTTTGAGTTTCAGTGACCACTAGAAAAGTTTCATATTTCTTCAAGCTACTTTGTATTTCATTACAAAGAGCCCCCTTAATTTAAGGCCATTGTCTTTCAGGGGCAACAGAAGCCAACTGTCTTCTTTTTACATCCACACGAGCGTTGTTATACCAACCAGAAAGGTATTTTTCAGAAAGGAGTTCTGTTCTCCTCAAATCACAGTGGAAATAACCCCAAATCATACAGGTGAATGTACACTTTTATTAAAGCAAACACAGTATTTTCCCCAGGTTCCTTCCTTTGCATTCAGATACAATGGATTTTGCAGACTGTTTTTCTGTTAGTACTGGTCCTTATCACGCACAATTATTTCTTGAGTGAGCTGTACCACTGCCTGCTCCCATTCCAAAGGTATTCCATGCACTGAACCAGTTTTGTGTGTCACAGGTAACTGCATTTGTTCATGCATACTTTGCCATGCACAGGAAAAGCTAACGCAGGCGTTCAGAGCCTGGGCAGGCAAATAAACAGCTACTGCAGGACAGAAACTGAGTTAAACCTGCACCTGCCTGCTGATAGAGGACCTGATCCTAAGAGGACAATGCCCTGTTCCTATGTGTTTCAGCTCATGGACCTGGAAGGCCTGTATGTCCATACTTCACACATATTGGGTCAGGGATGGGCAGCCTTCCTTGGCACCCACTCCCACATTCAGCACAGCTGGTATATGGACCTGCTGGGCAATGTAAGTGGGAGAAGCACCAGAAGAGAGCTTGTTACTTTATACTAAACATAACTGCAAATGTGAATTATGGTTTCATCCTCTAATTAACCTTGACATTATCTTTAGCCAGCTAGTTCCATAACCACACTTAACTTTCTCATAAATCTTGTACCTAGTATTTCCTAGACACCTCCCAGTATATATGAAGTGTGTTTTACTTTCCATAAAGAATAAAAAGAAAAGAATCCCAGGGATCAAGACATTTACAACAGTCTTCCAAAAGCCATTATCTTCATGCCTTGTACAGAATCACGCAGTGCCTTACCGTGCTTCAGTTTTTTCCAGAGCTAACAAATCTAGCAAATGAAGTAGCTTTTAACAAGCAGAAAGAGACACAGGAGTATGGGCTACAATGGGGAATGCTTTGTATCTAATGCAACACCCCTTTGCTCCCAAGTCCTTGCTGGATTCTGGCTGCAGCCCTTCCAGTCACTCAGGCACACTGCACACACCTGAGCTCCCCTGGGCTGGCCCTGCCTTCCCACCAGGTGCTCCATCACTGCTTCAGGCCCTGGCTCAAGATTCTGCATTTCCACTACACACATGAAGTCAGACCCTCAACTAGTCTGACTTCATGAAAACTGAGTGGTCAGTTAATAGGCGGTGGAAATAAGAAGTTATACCAGAGCTGAGAAATTATTTGCTCATGTGTATTTTTTTTTAAAGTTATCTCTTGTAGCTAATTTAAAATCCAAGATCACACGCCTCCTAACAACAAGAAACTTTTGGCAATCCTTTAGCTATTAAATACTCCCAGTGAACACACCGCCTCGGCAGCAAGTAAAATTTCCTGCAGAAACTCATTCAGTAGCCTTCAAATTCCACAGACAGTTGTGCGGTTTACTTTTCTTTTACTCTGGCAGAATTCCCCTCCAGCAAACCGAATACAGACTGCGTCCATGTTGTTAAGCTTCACTGTTGCTTAATAATGCAGAAGAGATCTATTCATCAGGTGTCCATTCAAGGCACAACCACGCTAAAGGGTTGAGAGAGAGACTAACTGATTTCTATTATTCTGCTCCCGTGTTTTGTCCCTCTTTTCTTTTGAATCAGTGGAAAAGTTCTGAGATAAGCTTGTTGCAGAAGTGATGGATGCTGCCACCGTTAATTATTCCGCCCATTACAAGGCGCAGTATAAATCACTTTTTGTCTGGCGACTGTCGTGCAGAATTCGTAGAGCACAAAAGGCGCTGCAGATCTGCGATACGGCTCTGCTCTTCTCGTTACATAAGAGATAAAGATGTGCGTGTTTAACAAACACATTTATTTTAACGAGATGAAGACAGGCCCAATTCAAGCAGCAGCACTTTCTGAACAGTTTTTTCTACTATCTGCATTACTTGGTACGTGACTACAAGACAAGTTTTATTTTCAACACCACCTTAACAACAGAGCACGCTTTTTGCCATTTATGCTTTGAGTATCTGCAGCTAAAACTGCCATTCAGAGATGAAACTGCTGCACAAGTACACTCTGTTCAATTCAAGAGCCAAGCATTCATTGCTATCGTCAGCTCTGTGAGAAAAGCTTCCTTATTCAGAAGGTATTGATCCAGCATAAGCTTTGCACATTCTTTCAAGTATTTGGGATTAGAGGGCACTAGAGAAAGGGTCTGTATGTTTTACAGTGACAGTGGCAGCCGCAGTGGTGTCACAGCTGGAAAAGCCACTCTCTGACTGCTGGCCCCGAGAGGAACACGGGCCCTGCAAAGGCTCTGACATGCACCACCTTTCTAAAAACCCATTCCAAACCAAAGCCTGTACTGCATCACTGCCCCTAAGCATTGTGCCTAAACCTCATTAACTTCAAGGACAGTAAAACACTTGCTTATATTTTGCTTAACAACAACAAAGCATTGGTTAAGGGATGGACAATGCATTCATGCTTAACATTTGATCCCACAGAAATCCACTCAGGCCCATGAGGGCCCTCCTGACACCCATGAGTAAAGGAGTTACCAGTCACAGTGACGACCAGAAAGCAAAAGCAGTTCACGGAGTGCTGGCCCACACATGGAGCTAAGGAGTAAGCTCACGTATGCAGCATCATTTCCACAATACAAAGCAGACCAGACGTGCGTGCCCACTCCTGGTACCACAGCACTCCAAGCTCTACCTGTATTTTAATATGTGAGAACCTCTAGGTTCTACAGGAGCGAGAAGATAGTCCAGAATTCAAGTAGCTCAATTATTTTGCTGTTCAGAAGCAAACAACTGTTCCCTCTCCTTGGTCTACCTTCTGAACGAGCTGTTTAACACTGCATACATACTGGTTAAATTCTTCAGGGGCATTTTTAAGCAACTGAGATTTCACAAATGACTTCCATTTTAGAACTTGAAACTTGATTCAAACTTCGCTGTAGATGAAGGCCTCTGCTGCGGTATGCCTCCCAAATAATGACCATGAAATGAAGCAGCAAAGTCATTTCAGACTAGTTTCACTGCATGATAGCCTTCACAAGTGGGACTGCGTATGTTTCTGCTGGCCTGGAACGAAGCACAACTCGGAGAGCTTGCTTCACACAGCAGAGGAAACGTAACGTCCATCAAATATTCACCTCCTTTCAGCCTGCTCCCCTCACCTGTTTGCTTCCTAATTCTTTAGGCCCACACATCTGAATTGCTCTTCTACTGCATTGCACATATGCATGTAATGGACCAAATGCTCCAATGTATGGTGGCAGAAGATGAATGTGTGTATGTTAAACTTGATTAACATTAATGGAAGCCACTATTGTATTTGATTAGCATTCACAGAAGCCAGACCTTCTCCTTCCAATGGCTGGGCCCCCTGTGCCACAAGGGAGTGACCCATGGGGGCATGCCTGCAGCAGCACAGCAGAAGGGGAGAGAGGAGGGCAGTCCTGAGCTTCTGATGTTCTTCACATTCACCAGAGTTAGGCCAAACTGACATCAGATCAAAGATTTTATCTTAATGTACATTTGCTTTTGCATCCCAGATTTTGCTGCTGTTGAGATCAACTCTGTTAGTTGGCAAATGCTATTATTCCAGTTTCACTGCAATGGATTTCTTGCAAGCCATTTATTGTTTGCCTGCTTAGCTACTTTTCTATCTCCTACACTTCTCACATTACGTGTTGTCACTTTTAGCTTACCTCAGTAAGTGCACATTAGCCCTTGTTACAGTAGTTACACGTGCACATACAAATACACATAAAAGGCTGCACTTTTGTGCCAAGACAGCGACTTATAAATCTTCCCCTTTCAGGCTGAAAATTCTCAGGCTTGATCAGAGCACAGAGTTTATATTGCTGTTGTCATTTTTGTTACTAGAAAAATATCCGCTCGGATGCTCTTTTCTGAAGGCCAGCAACTCAAAATTTGACCAAGGTCAAATTTAGAAGTACTGTGGTAACGTTCAAAGCCTAGCACCAATCTCCCATGAATTCTACACCACTGAAGGCATCCATTTAAATCAATTTGTTCTTCCCACAAACCAGGATAAAGGACACCACAGCCAGCCCACTTGCAGATCAGCCTCCCACCTCTAAAACAAATGAGAAATCGAAAGAGGGGCTGTAAAACCCAGCTCGCACCTCCAAGTGCATCTTAGCACTGCTCCCCTGAGCACACGATGGGCTGCAGCCCCCAGAGAGCAGTGCCCAGGCAGCTGGGACACAGAGCTGTGCCTCCCAGCCAGCCCACAGCACTATACCAAGCCAGCATGTCAGCATCTGCCCTGTGCTGTGTGACAGCATCACACCCTCTGAGACCAAACAGGGTGCACTGTCTTCACTGCTTTGTATCACACACACATTCTGCCTGCAGGACAACCCTTGGAGCGATATACAGCACACAACAACCACCCCATCACTACAGCTCTGCATCTGTTATGTTGACAAATGAGCTTCAAACAAGGAATTGCAGGCACGTGTTTGCAGATGGCTCCATCTCTCCCCCAGTCCTTGCTCCAGCTAAAAGGAAAGTAGCACTTAATATTTCAAAAGTGCTTCTGCTATGGAAAGGTTTATGACGAACACTTTAAATAATGATTTTAGCAAGTAATTGGCACACCAGGTCTTCAGATGAGAGGAGAACAATCACTCTTGTTGTTACTCATGCTATCTCACGATGCCTTCTCCCGGTGCAAGGCCCTTGACACCTACAAAGCAGAATCTAAATCATCAGCAGCAACTTTTTAAACCCACCTCTGCAATAAGCAGCTGGGAATGAACAAAAAAGGCCCTCATTAGTACAAAGCAACATCGTCTCCGAGGCTTTTTCTGCTGGCTTGTGCCAGTTGAGGCTGTGGATTGCTTTAGACAACTGTTCCAGTCCCCACCCACCAACTTCTCAGGGTGATGATGACTGCTGACTCTGGGCCATGGCTGCAGCCGCCCTTTGGACTCCACAACAGCACAGCGATACAGCTGCAGGTCCTCAGATGGGCACAAAGCACACAATAAAACACAGAACCTCAAATGCAATGTGGAAACAACCTCTGCTCAGGTTTAACTCTAATTGGGTCCAGGTAGAAAGGGCACGGCTATGTCTTGGATGTGAGGACTTGAATGGCCACTTTCCACACTGCAGATGTTTCTTTGCTTCTGGGATTCATCTACACCTTATATTTACCAAACAGAAAAACAACAACAAGATGTGCTCTAATTTAGGCATCTGTGTTTGAAGATAAGGATCTGCATTTTCATTTCCTTCTCTTATTTTCATTATGTACACCCAGCAAGCTGTTTATTCACTGTGCATGCTACCACCAGTAAAAGCAGAAAAACACCAGTGTCTGAGAATTAAAGCTCTGGGAAGCACACTAAGCCCATACCAATCCTATTTAAAGGAAAGAAACATGCCACAAGGTGTACAAAAATAATGGATAGTATTATTGAAATGTAGTGTTTTTAAGAAAGAGAGCTGGTTTCATGTTTTGGTAATTGTGGAAGACAGAAACTGTTCTCCTTTCTTTTGTCTCAAAGCTTGCTTTGTAAGGCCTTTTCTGGTGACAAGACTCTGACTGATAACTGCCGGTTATCCTGATGCGTGCCATGGTGCCTCGTTGTCTCTCCCTACGGTTGTAAAGATAAGCAGAAATAGGGGCAAATAGTCTTTTCTGGGGGGGTACGGCTCGGAGAAGCTGACCACCACAGAAAGACAATGCTCCTGCATGGCAATGAGGGCGATATCCTCTGCTGGCTTATCTGTTGGGCCAGACATGTCACACAAACCAAGAGAAAAAAAAAAAAACACCTGAGAAATGGGGATAAAAGGCCTCCACTGAACCAAGGATTTTTGGAGGTGAAGAGAAGAATTCCTGGAGAAGAACTCCCAAAGAGAAAATCTTTGAGAACTCCTGAAGACGGACCCTGAGGCCTGCTTGCTGCCAACTCCCATCCCGCGCGGTGACCAGATCAGTTCCTGAGACTACGAACCTCGTCGGACCCACGGTGGTGATTATATCTCTCTTGCTTTCTCTCAAGACTCCTTGCTTTTTATCCCTTTTCTATCACTCACCTTCCCTTCCCCATATCCCTAAGCAACTAGTATTTGTAATAAATAAATAAATAAATAAATAAATAAATAAATATTTGTAATAAATAAATAAAATTTGAGCTAACATTTGACCCGTTGTGTCTTAATCTTGCCATCCGGTATACACATAATTAAAGAACCTCATCTCCCTCCTTTGTATTGGAGCATGACAGTAATACATGTCTGTCCCACAGCTCAGCTCTTCTCACCCCTGCGTACTTCAAAAGAAATCCTAACAAGAGAGGTTGGTCTTTGCATAGTGTTAGGAAAAAAAACTGAATTAAATCCCTCTCTGTCACAGTGAAAGCATGGGACTGATTGAGAATGACAGGAAGGGAATGTCGTCACAGGTCCTGGGAGATGACGAATCGCTTCGGGAAGGAAATGGGCTTTTTAAATGCACTACTTAACACTGAGAATGGAAGTACATATCTGGTTCACTTGTGCAGAGGAGCGGAGTTGGGAAGGAAGGAGGATGGGAGTAGATGCACAGTACACAGCAGTACACTGCAGATCTGGGGCTGAGTATTCTCTTCCATGTTTCTCTTGAATTTTCCCTGTCTGTCAAAGTAAACAGCCCCAATTATATTCAGCTGGACTGACACACATAGAGCTCAAGGCTGGGGAGAAGAATATTTCAATGAGCTGCTGAGTTACTGTAGGCACGAGGACTTTGAGTTTTAGTCTCGCTTCATCCTCCCACTGACATTTTAAAATGTCGAGCTACTGCTTACACTGCTGCCTGTTTCCCACCCAGTCTGCAAGCGAGCAAGGAAAAGGTACCTGTTTACTGCACAACATGGACTACAGTGACGCTGGAGACTTTACAGCGACAAATACACAATCACATACTTGTTACTAAAGGCACAATTACCAGGTCAGGAACTATAACACGATTGATTTAGAATTCTCAACTGGAAGATGTGAGGCTGCTGGTCTGGACAAACTGGTGCACTGGGGCACTGCCCTGGAAGGGGTTTATCACGGGGCACAGCAAGCTCTTCATCCACCGATGGCAGGATGCTTCCAGGCAGCGCTGGCACCGCAGGGAGCTTTGCACACTGGGGCAGAGCCAGAGAGGAGCACCTCATCTAAATGCACCAAGTGCTTTTCTTCCCCCAAAGAAAAGCTGGTGCAGCAATGCAATATTTAAACTCTACAAAGTCCTTATTAAATGTGACAGCAACAGCTGTAGCAGCTAGAGCACTGGCAGAACAGGGAAAGGAATTAAAGCCCTTCTGAGGGCTAGAAAAAGAAAACAGGTACAATTTTAAACATTGAAACGAGCTCTGAGCTGATGGGGAACAGAGATCCGGGGGGACATAGCCAGAGATCTCAGGTGATGAAAGCTGTTCCTCTGACCCTCTCACAATAACGAATTCTTTCCACGAATATCTTTTACATTAAACTAATGTATATAATTCCCACTCCTTATTCTCAGTGTGTGTTGGGTCAGATTATGCTCTCCCCACATCATGAAATGTAGCTGAAATTTGCTTATGAAACGCACAGTTCCAGTAGTGACGCCAGAGCACGGAATATGAAAAGTTACTCATGTTTTCCAGGAAGAGAAAAAGCTGAAATAAAACACAAAAAATGGCACTTTCCCCACATGTACAACTACAATGCACATATATTTTAGACATGCCCAGCTTCTGTCACTACTTTTCCAAATGAATGCATTGGCAATTAAGCATTAGGGAATAGCTGGAAATACTTTCATGTTTAACCATGCTTTTTCAGTCACAGAGGTACAACCCACAGGAACTTGGCTGGCCCTGTACGGAAAGCCTCCAACATGAAAAACAAATATCTCTTTGGTAAATACATTTCAATAAACAATCCCGAGTGAATTAACTTCAATATATGAACAAACTATGAAAACCTTTTTGTTTTTGGAAAGGTTCTGTGAGATTCCATACAGATGAGGACTTAACAACTGGATGTGTACTAAGATGAGCAGCACTGTGTCTCTACGCTCATCTTCATGCTGCCCCTCCTTCCCAGCAGCAGACTTGGATCACTGTGTTTCCATTGAGTGCAGCTCTGTCCAAAGCCTTCACAGTGCAGCTTTTTGGTCAGTTGGTGGAAAAGGCTTTTAGCTAGGAAAACTGAGATCTCTCCCTCTAGGAAGCACCACGGAAAAGCTGCATTTTATTCCAGAACAGAATTTTAGCTATAGAAGGAAAAAAGTGTTTGATAATGTGGGGAAATTCTCTTTGATAATGTGGGAAAATCCCTTTATAAAACAATTTACTTTTCAGAGAACTCACATTTCTTCACAAGCATCATGCTTTCATTATGTTTTTCACCAGTTTTAAACAGAAAACTCAACTGAGTAACAGGTATTCTTCTCTGCCTATGCAGTGTTGTACCTCCAAAGCTCCTCCTTCTTGCACTATCAACTATGCCATGCTGAAAGACTATTAAGCACCTCTCATTCTTATTTTATATACAAATTTCCTTGTCCGTTCGGAATACCCGATGTCCCAAAAGGGACATCTCTAAATCAGATCACTTCACTGCACATAGCCACATGCACATACCACATTCAGACTACGATATTCTCCTTAAAGCATCTTCCCTAAATACAGCTGCTGAGGGCACTTGGAGGTTACAGAGCTGTCAGAGTCCTGGCAGGATCATACCTCCCTTGTTCCAGATGCACCTCTTTCCAATTTAGAAGAAAAAGAAGTGTGTCAGTATATTGCAGAGAAGTCATGAGGGCATATGTAGCTTATGGCAAATTGGTACCTTCCCTGTCAGAAACTATTGCTGCTCATGGCCCAGGACGGGCAACTCAATTATCCACAACCGGATTGCTGATGTGGTGTGTTCTCTACAAAGCTGAATGGCCATCTGGTGTTTGGACCTAGTCTGCTTTGATATAACAAGAGGCTTTTTATTATCTCAAGCCATCATGAAATTATCTTAGATCAGCCCCTGGCACTCATGGATGTGGTATACAGGAGAACTGACACTAGCCAAGATAAAATCAGAGACCACACAACTCTACTAGCAGAACCAGTCCTTTAGGTCCAGAGCTGGGCTATACCAGAAAAAAATGGAGAGGATAAGAACTTAAAGCTGATTTACAAATTTACAACGATAGTGTTCATTAATTTTACTGTTTAATCATTCTGATTTGCCACTCTGCACATTATCTTTCTCAGGCATTTTCAGAATACTTCAGCCCACGGGGCCTGCCATAAACAATACCTCTGAGAGCTTTTCATTTTAAGCTGAAGAACCAGATGAAAAGTTAAATCACTTACTGTTCCCTTCCCATTGGTTGCAAATTGATTTTATTTACTGAAACATGCTTGCATTGCAAAAGCCACTCAACACATATAGTAAATAAGTCAGCAGATGAACGTCGAGTGGAACCAGTAGCAAGCATCCTTTGAAATAAACTGCAGCTATAAACACCTAAACACAAATTTAGCTGAACACTTTATTCTTCTCCTGCTTACAAGAGGTCAATCAATACTACCAAAGACAAAAAGTAGCTCAGTTGGTGCTGATAAAAATTAAGAATAGGTACTCCATGCTGCTCCACTGTACTAAAGGCAGCTAGGGTACTTAACGCATCAAACATATTTTGGCCTGTCCTTTCAACTTTAAAACTGCAGGCACAGAACAAACATCAGTGAGTTATTAGCTTCAGTCTTCTGGCGAGCATCACAAGGATAACATCAGAGCCTGCAGCAATACCACCAGTGTCAGATCTCATAAGCTAAACGTGGTCCAGCCAAAGAGACACTGGAGTAAGATACCTCCGAAAGTCACACAAGTGCAGCAAGAAATGGTGCTGACAACTCAGTAGTGAGCACTCATCCTTCCACAGAAGAACTTCTCGTCCCAGCCATTCACCCACAACTGCTACGCAGCATAAACCAGCTTCAAGAGGCACCAAGACTGTGCTGAGAAAACATAACCCTAATCTCCAGCTGAAGTTACTGCAGTTCACCTATTCGAATTCCTCCAGTCACTTCAAAGGAACTACCAGTCTTTGCTTTCTGAGCTCACGCTTCACTTAGGGGACAAAGCATTACTCAAGATTTGCAGCGTTTCTCTGGGAGGATGGGAGGGAGCCATTTCTAGTGGGTAAAGCAATCTGCTCACTCATGTGTATCTATTTTACCATTAGCAAAATGTTTTTGGGGCAGTGCTGCTCTGTGTCTGCACATCTATCTGCCTATTTATTATTAATAAAGAAGAACGGGCATCCAGTCCACATTTTTGTGATGAAGGAAGCCTCCTTGATACAGGAAATGAAAATGAACAAGTTTATCTCAGCAGCTGTACTTTACCTCACTGTTGCGGGCAAAAACCCCCACAATCCTATCATTTATACTGAATCACTTCCACTACTCTAAGCACAATGCACTTTGAGAATGTGGCTCAGCGGCTCCAAGAATAAAAGGCAGTTCTTAAAGGGGGAGCTCATACCTGACATTTACAGCATTCACTATGTGATTCAGCAAGCTACAGCTGCTGCGCACAGCGACAGAGCGGTGGATAAATGAGCAACTGATAACAAGCCTTGGCTGTCCTCATCAATAAATCTGAAATACCAAATGATCAATGCTACGAACTGCTGATTTAAGGCTGAAAACACTAGGTAATGTTCAAGAACGTGTCAGAGAACTAGGGGGCATCACAGGTCAATAAAATCTAATGCTATTTGCCATTCTAATTACTTTGCATGTTACGAGCTAAGAAAGCAGTTTGTGAAGCTGTAAGGAAAGCGCCAAGAGTACTGACACTATATATAATTCATGGGCTGCAGCATATTGCTACATTCCTCACTGCCCTGAGAACTTACACTTTCTCTGGGAAATACGGAGATACTTAATACTTAATGTTTATCTTCCAAAGTCGTTTTTCACAAGCCCAGTATTAACGGGTCACTCTGGTGGTGGGAAAGCCATCAATCTGGACCATTTGAGGGACTGAAAATGAAGGAGCTTTTACCCTTGTGGATGTATGGCACTGTCACTTCGTCAGTGACACGATTCACACAGCTTGCATAGATGGGCTTGTGCATCCTTCAGACACCGTCCAGACCCTCAGCTGGCAGACCCCAAGGAGGAACTCCTGAAAGCAGCAGTTGGGTCAGTTTATCAGGACCTTGCTGGGTGTTGGGTGAAAAGGAGATGTTAAAAGACAGGACATGACTGCGTGCATCACTACTTCCAGGTGAATGGATACCCACATTGTACTGGTACCTCGCTCACACCTGAATTTTCCCATTGCCTCTTTGCTGACAGAAATCCCTGCAGATTTCTATTGGAGTTATTGTGTGGCTGAACAAGGAGCGCTCTGAAAGAGGCAGAAAAATTGTTCAATTTTCCAACTGTGGCCAGAAGACAATGGCCACATTTCTCTTTCTGGATCACAATTTGTTTTCCTGAGGTTGCTAGGAAAAATGAAAGTCACTACAGAAATCTCTGGCTATTAGGTGGGCTTTGACCACAGAAGCATGCTTAGATGTCCACAGCTGTCGATGGGATGCTGCTAACAGGACACATAACAACTCAGAGTGAGAGCTTTAAGATAAATACTGTAAGAAACACAAATTGTTATTTGCAAACAAGGACCTTGACAAATATTAATACAAATCACACAAATATATCAGAAGAAAACTATTTTTTGTCACTTCCTATACGTTGCCTTAAATAGACTGTTATTTCCTCGATGTTTTGAAGAACTCAGCTGTGAAATTCATTTCCTGGTCTTTTAGTACCATATTTGTCAGCACTTAACCCATTTTTGACTTGGTTCCTGTCAGATAAAAAAGGATTCCTTTAGATAATCAAAATATTGTAAGATTTAATTCATCATTTTTATGAAAACTTAGCGAAGAAGTGCTGAGAACAACATCTCCCACTAACGGACTTTTAAAGTTTGGAATTCTCAGCAGAAGCTCAAGTTGGATGAGTTTTTCTCTGTTCTTCACATTCAATAACAAAGGGATTCCCTGACTGTGTCAAGATACTGCAAACAGGGAGAAGGGATAAGGTCTTGCAAGTCATGGCAGCAAGAAAATGCCATTTCAGATGTGACACAGATATTACAAATTTTAACAGGTCAACATTAGAAAGGAATGGAGAGGATTTTCTGTTCCAATATGTAGTGTCTCTCCCAGAAGTACAGAACTTCTGCAATTTAACTTGTCCATTTTCCGATTACTTTTCTGAATTAAACGAAGGTATTTTAGCTGTTGGCAGCCCTGCTCATGGCAGGGGTTTAAAACTAGATGATCTTCGAGGTCCCTTCCAACCCAAGCCATTCTGTGATTCTGTGATTATTTTCACAGAACTGTAGCCACAAGCAAGATGCTTTTCTCTTCCCTTCACGTTCCTGTAAATATTTCCCTCTCCAGCAGTAATTTCTTCATTTATTCTCTATTTTGGACTAAAATATTATTAGAAGTCCTGTAACAAAATAACATTCAAATTTGTTTAGAAGAAAGAAAGAAAGCCTTGCTGCCTTTACCTCTTCAAGTCCATTGGCCCACTGCATGATTTAACATCGTGGACTTAAAAGACAACAGGAGCAACTGTGAAAATCTTACCAGCATCTTACTGACCCCAACTGCTAAAGCTGTGTTTGATGAAAATCTGAAAATGCCTATTTTATTTTGAGCTCCACTGTTCTGGCTGATTAATCATGATATCTTAGCTTGTGACACTTAGGAGTGTGATACCTGAACACAGTGCAGAATGCAGGCAGACACACGGCTGCACATCTGCCAAGGAAGCAGGGTGCAAGCATCCATCCCTCACTTATTTTGGGAGCCTCTTGTGCAGTCGTTTGCTGTCCATACTACTAAGTAAGAGAGGGAGTTAGGGCACAAATATAAAAATACCTTGTTAAGTACAAAATTGGGTTCTTACATAGGAAGCAACAATGGTCTGACTGCACTCAAGCAAGCTCCCTGTGAATTTATGAAGGGCAGAAGTTGGGCCTTCAGCTGGAAGCAGTACATTTCCTGCCAGGGAAGAGCTCCAGAATGAGCACTTGTGTGGGATGCAAAGGGGACAGGCACCTTTAGTTGAGAGAGGAGAGGGCTGCCAAGTACCGAGAGTGCATTGTATGCTGCTCATGGTGGGGGAAGAAGGACTAAAGCTGCCAAGCTAGAAGACAAGGGAAAGAAGGAAAGGCGTGTTCCTGGGCCCAACAGCTGCACAACCCTCACTCCCATTTCAGATGCCTTAGAGGGTTCTGGTGAACCCTTAGCAGGGGAAGTGTTTTATTCGGAGATCTGGAGCTAAAAAAAAGTAGCTCTCTAGAGGGTGCATCTGTTTCCAGGAAAAAGCAAACAGTTCTAAACGGAGAACTGCATCCCAGTCAGCACTGGCCATGTGAGTGTGGGAGTAAATCCCAAGACCAGGCCAACTCCCACCATACGTGTCACCACATTCTATTTCAGAGACCTTTCACTGCCTCTCATCAGGTAGGATCACAGGCTCATTGAAGGCTCTCCTTGAAAAATTTTCTACTTTGAGACAACTGGTATTCTGATCTATGTTTGAAAAGACAAATACAAGAGGGAGGTGCCAGCATTTCACCCCCCCCTGCACTCCAAGCATCCCCCGGATCCTAGGGATTAGGTGAGCTGCACAGTGCTGTTAGGAACTAGAATCTGCATTTGGGGAAAACCCTGTCATTCCAAGAGAAATTTGTTGTGAATTATCAATTCCAAACATTTTCTGAACAGGAACTATCAAAAAATCTAAATTCAGGAATGATAAAAGACTCCAGTAATATACAATACATTGATGATATACAATATATTCACAAAACAATGTTAAAAATACAAAACCTTGCAAGATGATCTTTGTTATTTAAATTATTAAACAGAAATAGATGCTATTTCCACACAGGGCTCTATTTAACACACTAACATCTTACTCAATTGATGTCAAAGTGGTGTTAAAACTGATATCTCATCCCATCCCCAAAGAAAAGGCTCTGGAGCACACACTACAAAGTGATAAAAGGAAGGTGAGGGCGCAGCCTCCTCCTGCAGCTCTGCCCTTCCCTCAAAGAGCAGTGCCAGGCAGAGATGTCAGAGTTACTTTGGGTACCAAAAGCAGCAAAAATGTATTAAAGGCTCTGTTGAAAAGCTCCTTCCAAGTTACCTTAAACATCCCTACAGACCAGGGCTTTGTGTGAGGCACGTCCTTAGTACTGCTCCTCTTGCTTCAGGAAACTCTGCTGAGTATGTTCAGTTTATGCATTCTTTCTCCTTTACCTACTTTTTTAACCTGTGCCTTATGTTGGCCCTGCTTTTATGTATATTCAATTCCCACCTGCACTACGATATTCAGAGCTCAGTGACCTTTTAGAGCTAAACTGGGTGGGTTTTTTTGGATTAGTAACTACTTAAGCAACACTGAGGCATTTCCTAATTCACAGCAGATCTGCTGAACTGCTCATGATAAATGATCATGCTACTGGAATAGAATCATAATGAAATATCTTTTTAAGCAAATAATAATACTCATATTTTACATCATAAAAGTAAATCTCTTATAATAGATGGAACTCCAGAAGTGATACTTCAGTCCAATTCAAACTTTTATCTTACTTTCGTACTTTTTTCTATGGCTTCTCTGCAAGCCAACGACAGCCAAAAATGTTGTCAATCAACACATCACTGCCATGATTCCAGTGATAATACTTCACCTATGATCTGCCTTAAAGTGATAAAGCTTAGGGTGCACTTACTGATTACTGCAGGTATAGGTTTGCCACTGATCAGCACCCATTGGTTCTTGCCAACGCGTCCTTATCTTCTGACACAAAGGATGTGAGATAACATACCCCGTTTACAGAGGGCTAAAAATTAGCAGAGCAGCAACCACCACAAAACAGTGGATGTACTTCCAGGTCCTGCCATCATTTACTCCGTGGTACCTTCTCTCTGCCCATGGTGCTGCTAGAAACTATAACTAATTGCTGGCACTTTTAAATCCAGTTCACCCCACAGAAAATCACCATCAATTACCTTTGCTAACTGAGTGGTCCCAAACACACCAAAACATCTAGCAACAGCAGCAGACGTAATTTGAAAAGTGGGCAGTGTAATGAGATTGGAAAGAATTTAATTGAAAAACTATAAGCAAAGAGCAAACTCAGACAGAATCATTCAATTCATGAAGCCAGGTGGAATAATTTGTCATTTAGGACAGTCAAAACAAATATTGCTAAAGAAATGACTCTAAGGAACAGCCAGGCATTTTAGCAGTCTGTAAGAAGAAAACGATGGTGATGAAGATAGAGTAGGGCTCAAAGGAAACTCAGAGGTCTGCTGGACAGAATGGCTCAGTAATTCCTGCATGTCAGGCCAATACATCACCGGCACTTTGTGAAATCGGGCAGACAGCCACCTTCTGCTGTCAAGTACGACTTCACAAATCATATCAAGGTAAACTCTTCCAATACAGTTGTCCATGGAAAAGCACAGCCTTGCCAGACAGCCTCACCTGACAGAGGGGTCTGGGTTGTCCCAGAACACTGTGGCTGGCTCCTTGCTCAGGAGGACCACCCTTTCCCCAGTGCTTGCCTCTCCTTACATCTCTTATGTGCCTGTCTCCTAACACACTACCACTCCAAAAACACAAAAGGTGCAGAAGCAATGGGCAAACATAACAGATGTCTTTCTCAAAAGCTATCAAAACATTCTTATCTGTCAGTGAGAATGGGCTGGCTGACCCAGGGAGGGCAGGAGGCTGTCTAAATTGCCTTTCAAAAACAATGTGACTTCCTCAGGTTTTCAGTAGCAGTATTAGTAGTAGTGGAATAATTTAATTGCTCCTTAATAAGTGCTGGCACTTGGAAACACTGACAAATATTCAAACAATGATATCCAATATTCTTGAATATATGGAGTTGCATTAAAAAAAAATCTAAGTTATATTATTGATTATCTTTATGCTCTTTTTTTTTTTTTTCCAATTTGGATACGCTCTAGTTTACTCTCTCATTATATTCACTTTTCAGGTTTTGATAGCCCTGCTGAACTCACTTTTTTATCCACAACAGAACTACCAAAAAGCAAAGTGAAAGAAGTATATGTTTTTTTAAACAGACTGAAGAGTTACATGTTACTAAGCGATAATGCTGTTGTCATGTTTATTCAGTGAAAAAGGCTGACAAGACTTGTTTCACATCTGTCTGCACACTATAGCAAAACCATGAATAACGAGCGATGAAAAAGCTGTTTTGTTGACAATCTATTATTCCTAAATGCACCCAAACAGCAAGATGTATCCACTGCTTGTTAGTGCTGTTTTGGAGCTCAAGATTTTGTCCCTACACAAACTCTGTGTCTAAATATTTTTCAGATATCATATAGGCTGCAAGCCTTTTCTTTGCAACCCCAAAGAACAATGTCACTTTCTCCTACACCACTAACCATTGGAACCATACGAGGACACAGGCAGCCATGTGCAGTACTCTGCTGGGCCTTCCTGCAAATGATATTCTCCTTTTTTTGATTTCTTCTCCTTTTTCTCTACTATTACAACTCTGACTCCTTTTTCTTTCTTATAACAGCCAGACATTATGTTGATGGCTTTCACTTTCCATCCACAAGACCAGTGAGGATTTTTGTACAAACTGTCTCACAGTAGCTAATATAATTACTTGGTCAAAAAGGAGAACAGGAGCTCTAACTGAACCTCTGAGATCTTCCATTTCAGTCTGTAAAAACAAAAAGGCAACACTGGAGCTGACGAAAACAGTTCCCAAGGACTGGTGCATGCTGCCCTTGCAGTTCCCATCCACAACCACTCCAACAGCTCCTGGACACTTTGGTACAGGAAGGTAAGGGAGCACATCCGATGGCTTTACTGGAAGCTTGCTTAAATAACTGGACTGCTAACTCACAGGAGAAACATTCTGCCCTCAATTCAAAGTATCACCTGGCAGATTCTATTTAAAAGAAATGCTTAAGCAACATAACGTGAAAAGCAAATGAACAGTCATTCTTTGCTAAGGTCACCAGTGCCCTCATGTTTACAGGGTTACTGAAAGACTTCAGCTAACAGAAGAGATGACCACCCCGATGCAAAACACAGCAACCAAAGCCTGCCCAAGAGTGGGCAATGATTGTTTTCCAAAGACCAGCAGGTCCTATCTGTTGCATAAAGAACCCTGAATCTTTATATGACCTATGAATTAATTTGTGGATCTTTCAATTGTATTAGATGCAATCTTCATCCAGTTCAAACAGCTGTATGTATTATACATATCCTATACAAATTTTGCTAATTTCTTCCTACACTCTTCCCTTTGGGCTCTGAAAGATACCATTTAGAGGGTGTAAACACAGCAGGTCTGGCAACACATGGAAAAGCATGCATAAGATCACCTTCTATCACTTGTCCATACCTAATTCCAACAGCAGCAGACACTTGCAACATACTTGCAGGCATAGACTTATAGTAAATAACTCCACTGACTTAACTTACTTATTTCAACTACTGCATGTTTTAGAGAAAGGCCACGGGGAATCGAACCCAAGCTCCTCTCTTCCAGTGTCAGTTCAGCTCCCCTTGCTCAAGACAGCTGCAGAGTTGCCTGTTTCACTGTCAGAATAACTCTTCAATAACAGCTTTAGGTTACCATGGCTGCTGGCAGCGGCTAACAGCATCTTGCTGTTCAAAATCCATATTGTTAGTGAAACTCAGGCAATTGTACTTTTACAAATGCCAATTCAGGCATGTTAATAAGTAACTGCAAGAGAAACAGCATTAGAAAGTCCCTGCAGAGGAAAGAGCCTCTGAAATCAGCAGGCAAGATCCTTTTCTCCACATCTGCATTACCAGCTAGCAGAGGTAATTCTACCAAGGCTTTTCTGGTCAGTCTTCAGCAGTATTTATGAACAGAGATTTACACAGAGCAGCAGGTACAGCAGCCTGTGCTCTGGTCTCTGGCTCCTCCAAGTACAGTCGTGTATTTTGATAAGAACTCAGTTTTCACACAGACAAATAATGGGGCCCTGTGCACCATCAATTCCAGTACAAGGCAGACACGGGACATAATGGAACAAGTTTGGTGAAGGACTGCAAACGTGATTAAGGAACTGGAGCATCTATTATACAAGGAGAGGTTGAAAGAGCTGAACTGGGTCCATCTGCAGGAGAGAAGGCCCAGGGAAAACTGATCCATGAGCAGAAACACCTGGTGGGAAGGTGCAAAGAAGATGGAACCAGACTCCGTCCAGCCATCACAGAGGCGCCCACTGGAAGAATAAGAAGAACCAAGCACACAAGCTGCTATATGATGAATTCTGATTAAGCATATGAAAAATCTTCAGACACACTTTTCAAACAAGTCCCTGAACATGCCATGCACCTGCTCCCAGCCTGTGGTCGCCTAGGACCCTGTAGGACACGGCCAGCCGCACAACCCAGGTGACCTCATGGTTTGCTTTCACACCCTGTGCTGCCAGTAAGATAAAACCACACACATTCACAGACCAGAAACAAGATGAAGACACTTACAAAGCACCAAGCTTTATGACAATATGCTTGCATTGTCCCGTGTATTACATTTGTAGCTCTTATCCATACATACAGGTCATCGCCAACAGAAACTTTCTAACCTATTCCAGATTTGGAGAGAAATTCAACCAGCAAACAACATAAGACACGTCTCCCAAACACTCAAATCAGGAAAAAGTGTTTGGTTAAAGTTCACCTATTTTTTGTAAACACTGAGATGAATTCTCTGTGGTTTTAATGCTGATTATGTAACACATAAGCATATGTGCTTTTATGAACCAAAGGAAATTTAATTTAATGTGAATTTCACACCAAATTACAAGGGGAACAATCTCCTTGTTCTCAAGTATTGTGCAAAATAGAGAAAACATCTGCAGATTTCATATTTACAATCTTAACTATCCATATCATAATATCTCCTTAATAGACTGAAAAACTTTAACACATACTACAGTCATTTTAGGACCAAGTCATTAAACTGTGAAGCATCAACATAACACACTGCTCATATAATGAAGAGAACATACCACTTCTTGCAAGGTCATGATGAGAGGCAGAGCAAGCTGTTATTTAAAGAACATCCATCGTCTGGAATTGAATTAGATGCATTTCATTTTCACTTTGTCAAACTTAGTTCATATTCTGGTTGAAGACCAGCGTGCTACCTAGGATAGCAACTATCCACAAGGTAGGTATTATATCTTCATTTGACAGGTCTGGGGTCAGGTAGGTCAAATCAATATTTCAGAGATCTGTCCACAGTCAAAAATGGACAATAAAGAATCACATGATATATGAGTCTGGCACGTAGGGAGAATAACTCATTTAAAACAAGGGACAATGATAAGAAAAGAAAAATGAACTTCATTCAAAATAGAGGGAAGAACTGCATTTCAAGAACATACAAGAAATACCAAACAGACTAATTCAGTTTGATATCAAAGAGTAGATTTCTATTTATCACAGCTTTATGTAGGACCCCGTTTTAATTTGTATGCCAGTTGATAGACAAGAAAAAAATTACCATTTGTTTATATGGCTGTGTGCAAAAGGTTGAAAAAAACCCACAGTTGTTTTCAGACACTTGCAATGCTCTACGGATGCCAAAAGCAAAACAATAATTACAGATGTCATGCTGCACAGCGGAAGGGAAAGGAATTGGGAATATATGGATAGGCAATATGTTTGCACTCACTCATTTTTTATCTGTGACAAAAAGAAATGGAAAAGTACCATTCCTTTAAGTAAACTGCTACAGGGACTCAGAAAAAAAAAAAGCACGATTTCCCTGATAAGCATTTTCCTTTCCCTCAACAGTCCAATGTTCCTACCATCATCCTAGGAATAGGTTGTGCCACATTCTCCAGGAAAGAAAACCTCTAAACTAGAGAAGCTGACCATCATAAATTAAGCCAAAGATAAAAAATATGGAACAATAAAACAAGACTTAAGACATCTCTTTGGGCTCTGTTTAATTCCAGGACAAACCTCACCAGAAGTTTCTTCATATAGCTTCACTGAACCTATCCTCTATGTTATCATTAAAGATGAAACTGGAACCTGAACATTCTCCAGCAAATGGGTGAGCTTATGTCTGTCTTTCATTTTATAATTTGAATTTCCAGGTTTTGTACAGAATAACAAGTAGAAGCAGTCTTCTGAGAAGTTTTCTAAGTCTGGACCTAAATTTCCCCTAGTCTGAAACCGCTCAGCTACTGAGATTTGCCTTGGACTTACTTCTACCAAATATTCACCATGTGAATATAATTGTTATTTATTTTAAAACATTATTATTATTATTATTATTATTTATTGCTGTAAAACAAAGATTCTTACCGGTAACCTTCAATTCAACCGTTCTTCGTATAAGCTTGCCTTCAAACTTCAGCTCACAGGTGTAATTTCCTCCATCTTCCTCCTGGACCTCTTGTATTAAAAGTGTATTTCCCTTCTGAATTACAACACTTCTCCACATTTTTGGCTTACATTCCTGCAGAATAAGAATTCATTGCTAAAATTACCCATCTTGTATGACACAGGACTGTGTTGTTTGATCAGATTTTCAGTTTTATATTTATAAGCAAACAACCATCTCAGTGTATTTTGCAATTCAAATTCAAAGACAATTTCAGAAAGCATAGAGATCTGAAAGTGGAATTAATCTGAAGACAGAAATTAAAACAGAAATACTTTTAAAGATCAGTAATTGCCACTGTATCACACGTGCCACGTTTAATATCTGATGCTATGAAGCAGTGGTTAGCTATCTTCACATTTTGTGATGAACAACTGCCAA
Organism: Oreortyx pictus; assembly: GCA_036925125.1. NCBI lineage: Eukaryota > Metazoa > Chordata > Aves > Galliformes > Odontophoridae > Oreortyx > Oreortyx pictus. Next base: position 3,907,534 of record JAUPFR010000012.1, read on the forward strand.
GACATTTATTTTAAGATGCATGATTAAAATACGTCTCTGTTTGAAGGGAGTACAGGCAACATCTGGTAAGAGTCAGCCTGCAGACAAACTTCATGCAGTCACAGCCTCATTTACCAACAAGGGAAACAGGAAGAACAGCAGCAGCTTTGTGAGCAAGATAATTCAAGAAGCCCGGTTTCCTTCTGGTGCTGCGTCTCCTCCCTGGTTTCTCTCACACCTAATGAGGTATGAGCTCTGATTCAGCCTTTTCCTGTTACTGGGCTCTTTGTAACATCACCCCCAAGAGCATCATCTGATGGTGTATATGGCACTGTCAGCCTGCAACTTCCATTGACTTTCCCAGGCAGGGAAGTTTTAGGATCACTGCTACACGCTGCGGTCCTGCTGCAGCACCTGAGTCCTTCTGCACAACATGTAATACAGAGGGAGGCACAGCTCTCCCCTTCTATGAACTGTGAACCTCACAGCCAGATCAGGCCCCTTCTACCCTATTGGCACTCACGACTGAATACCTCTTGGATTGCTCTGAGCCAAAGGCATGGGCACGATCTGATCATTTCAAAATGGTACCTTAAGGTGATGTGCTTATCGTCTCTTAGTAGCTTTAGCATCAAGGCTTCCGCCCACAAATGCTTTCTCGGTTCTCTGAACACCCCGTGCTCTGGTTAATTCTGCTGCCCAGAGCACACAGAGCAACACAGTTAGGACCCAAGTACCTTGAACACCATTTATTTCCTCTCTCAACACAGAATAAGCTCTCAGAGCACAGCTAACAACCACACAACACCAGCAGCAGCAGGCTCCGTGCTGTCAGCAGCCTCAGCTTCAGGGGTTCACACCAGCAGCCCACGTCTACGTCCCACTTTCTGTTTGCCTGCAACAGCGCTGTCAGACACACAGCAAACAAAACAGAACACAGCTTTCTTCTAAGGAAACAAACAAGGAAACACAATGACGTGCGAATCTACTGGGTGACAGAAAAAGACCACAATGACATAAATATCTTTCTTCTTTTCTCCCTAAGACTCCATATATGCTCCAAATCCTTAACGTCAGTTTTTACATTAAAGGAGAATAACAGACTGTTAGCTTCTGGCCTTGCACCCAAGCTTTTATCTTTATCTCTATCAGGTCAAGTGCAGTTGCAGTGTAGTCCAATAAAGGATACCTAAACTGTGCAATTGCATTGCAGATATCAGTGCTCATGTTATCTGTCTTTCTGCAGAGCCCCTAACCTTGTCTCACACGGGAACTGTCGTTAACACCGCTGAGCAGGATGATCCAAATCCAGATCCTATCTACAGTGCTGAAAATCAGAGCTTATTTTTGGTGTTACAACACTGACGTGGCTTGAGGTTCATGTGGGGAACAGATCTGAGCAGGAAAATGCCATTAAACCCCTCCTGATCCCTACACAGTTTTTAGACCTATTGACAAAGTGGAACAGAGTTGCATCAGCCACCTACTTGGAGTGACTAAATCTGAACACCACTGGCAAAGAGCTCTGTTCAACCCTAATTTAGAAGGAATGCAGCTCCAGGAATACACACAGTACATGTATTTCAGATATGCATCCTTGCAGAGCAGCACTGGAAGACCCTGTCATAAATGTGTTACCACTTTTACATTCTGTATATTTATTTTTAAAAGTACACAAGTGAAAAAACTAAAAAAGATGCATTTTTATGAGCCAGCTGATTTTTTTTTTCCTGAAACTGTTCTTACTGTTAAATCCCATTCATTCAATCATGCCTTCATGCACACATCTGTTTAAAAACACCGTCCTTATATTGCTTGTCAAAACAATAGCAGAGCAGTCTGTATATCAGTGGCATTAACTGTGGAAATCTCTCCAAAGAAATATTTCACAGTGCAATTCTAGCCAAGAGTGAAGTTCATACGACTGTTAAAACAAGCCCTGATAGCAAATGTTTTATCATTCCTCGTTGGGTGTGTTTGTAGAAATCTATTCAGGCGTAATTATTTTAAAAGCATATTTAAATTACAGTTAACTCCCTCTAAATTGATGCAATTATTGGCTCAGATTCATTAATCTCTCCACACAGAGAAGGCTTCCGGGAAGCAGGAGAGCCCTGCACACCATGAGCTGTAGCATTACTCTTTGCTGAAAGCAGTTCACCAGTCGCAATCCAAATTCCCCAACTGCAGGGGACTGACGGGTTCCTTCCACAAGGGGAGAAACTCACGTGGATTTCTCTTTTCAGGCAACTGTAAAGGAGGAAACTTCAGAACTTCCTCATACATACTCTCATTCTATTCTATTTTGGACAACTTATGTTCTCCTCTGGAAAATCTTCTCTAAATATTTCAGCATAATGGAAAGCAAATCCTTACCAACACCTCTGCAGCAGATTTACATGGGAAGATGGCTGCTTATACCTTCATGTATACATTAGACTCAATCACAAAATCAGAGAGTGATAAGCTGAAAGCTGAAGAGCCACTGTACAATGCCTGGAAACAGATACCTACATCACACAATGCTATTTTGAGGAAAAGGGCATACTTTCTGTACAGTATGATCTTAAGTTCCAGATTGCAGTTCTTAGGGGTTACCCAAGTACTCCTCATACTGTTTTGAAATCTAAGTAATTGTGCATTTTCTAGAAACTATACTTATGCCTAGAAAGCCTAGAAGAGGCAGACTTCTACTCACAGCACCACAGTACCCTCTAGAATATTTTTTTAAAATGCTGTTTCAGAAATGTGTCTCAAGCAATAACCTGACATAACTTCCTACGTAACATTAATACTGACATTTTACATTACCGAGCTTCCTGATCCAGGTCCAGATAATATAAGTGCTATCTAAGAACTGAAGTGATAGTACCTTATTGTTAATTATGAATAAGGAGTTGTATGTAGTAGCTTATTCCATTAATGTCTCTTTACATTATCAAGCCAGAATAAAGGCTGTCGAGCTCAATTGCCTGTTAGCAGCCAAACATATCAATTCACATTCATTTCACCATGGTGACGACTTGTCAGTCAGCTGTCACACTCCAGCCTGGTGTCACAAAACCTGTCTGAGCAACCCAGACAACACATGTGGCTATATGGACTGAACACCCTTACTCTCCTGCTCTCGGATGGCACAAGAAGCAGCTTCTCTTTGGTACTTACTTTCTATCAAGACTTCAGATTTAACTGACCACAAATATTTTATGCATAAACAGCACTGAAGATATCCACCCATATGCTGAAAGAAACAGCTCCAATTGCTGAAAGAAGAAATTCGTTTATACTAGCAGTGGGTTATGGCATGTTTTGTTACTATAAGCCTGAATGTGTGAGATTTCTGTAAAAAATAAAAATAGATGACAGTCTTTAAAATTGCTCTTTTCTGATGCATCCCACAAAGGAAGAAAAAAAATCTGCACCTCTGCACATAACATGATATTAAAAAAAAAAAAAAAACACCTTCAAAACACCTTCAAAGAATGATGTTAAGGTTGCTAAATCAAGCACTCAAAATTTAGGATTTAATTGCATTCTGTATATCTGCCTTCATTACCTGAGCCCAGTTTGTCCAAAACCAATCCTTTATAACTGCAATCCAAATTCTTTTCCACCAGTCTCATCAAACTCTTCCTCTTGTCCAAGTACTATTTCTTGTCCCTTCTGACTCCCATCTTTTTATTCCTCCCCAATTCCTGCAGTTCCTCATACCCTTATTAAAACGTTTTGATGTACATGGTTCAGTGGGGAAATATTGGTGGTAGGGATGCTTGGACTGGATGACCTTGAAGATCTTTTCCAGCCGTGGTGATTCTATTACACCCCAGGGATTTTCAATTATCAAATTCTGGTCCAAGTCCAGATGATGAGTAAAACTTGTCAGGGCCTTAATAAGAACTTGATATCTGACATCTGCATGGCAACCCATATTGTTCTCTTGAGGAGATACAATAACACATCATATATGAATCTGCTGCTGAAAGTGCTGGGCAACACTTGAAAGGCCCTGGAGAAAGTGCAGCCAGAACAGTTACCTGCTGAGTAGCAGAAGGTCCTAGCAAATCTCAGTGAAAATCAACAGACCTCCATAAAATTACTCAATGAACTCAGCAAAAGTAAAAGTATGTCTGAATTTACGCAGCAGAGTTTTGTAAAACTTAACAGGCCTAGGTGAAAGGACCATACAGACTTCCTAAAAATTAACTGGGTGGCATCAGCTATGAAGACATCTCATCAGAATGGAAACTGGTCAAGAGGCACAGTGGTTTGGGAATACTGTACTGCTGTTAGAGAAACTACATAACCTTCAGAACAGAACACCCACATCGATGCTGCTTTCCGTGGGACAATGACTATGCAGGCAGATTTGCCTGTAGTTTGGTATTGCCTCTGTAACAGTAGGAGAGCACCTCCAGACCCAGTCAGAAACCACTGCAGGCTCTAAAAAGGCCTTCTCTAAGCCTCAAACAAGAAACAGTGGACATTTGGTACAGTTTCGTTACAATACCAATACACAGCAATCATTACCTTGTACCATACAACATCTGGTTCTTGACTGGCTGTTCTGTAATCCTCGATGTCAGGACAGGAGATTGTCTTTCTCTTGGTAACTTCTGATTTTTCCAGATACCTGATCTTGCTGTTGTAGCAAAGCCCAGATTCATTCTCAGCTACTGTCAAGGACATGGACACCTTCATGCAATATGTTGAGTTTCTGCAGGGACAGAAAGATGGTGTCATTTACTTCACCCTCTTCTTTACTTTTTTTTCTTTTTGCCATATCACAGTACGTTTCCTTGTTAAGTACTCATCTCCAGAGACACTTCAGTGACACACTGAAACCGTGGCTGTTATACTGTGCATTTTCAGCACAGAGGACTTACTAGAAGATGTGAAGGTTCATTTCTGGCTTACTACGAAGAACCTTGTAAAAATTTTGCTGACAATTGATTTATGCCAGCACAGCAGCTCCTTCACCTTCCAAGCCTATGAACACAGGAAATTGTTGCCACCTCAAACACTGGTCAGGATGCATTTATTCATGGTCCTCATTTCCTACACATCCCACAGGCACCCCTTCTCTCTTACCTTCAGATTTCACTCCAGTATGTAACATTTACGTTCGAGCAGTCGGTGCTGGATGTTAAGCCACATCATGGAGAGAATTTCTCCCTCTGAAGGAGCTACTATGTAAAATCCCATGGTGTGTGGTGCTGTGGGGGGACGACCTCTGCCTGCTGCCAGCCCCCACCCAGCTGCTCTCTCACTCCCTTTTGAGTGGACAGGGCGGAGAAAACACCCATGGGCTGAAATACAGAAAGGCAATCCTGGCCTGTCTTTGCTGAGCTCTGCAGCGTGCACTGGGCACAGACATCCAGCACAGGCATGCAACAGGTCAGGCTGGGTGCTTACACTGACACATTCTGGCCTTTAAATATTGAAAGCATTGCCTGCTCCATCACGAAAGCTCCCCGAGGGTTAAATCTATGTGAGTGGATCTGTGAGTTCTCTGAGCTCAGTTTTTCTTAATATCAGGTCAGAGCAAACATGACCAACCCACCTCCAGTGTCTCACAATCATGGAAATAGGATTAAATTAAATTCTTTCAGACTCACATCTTTAACAGAGTGATCAGAAAAAAAAACTGACATTTCTCGTGGAGTTATTGTAAAGAATTTACACTTTGCACAGGATTGTTGCAAGCCACACTGTCAGCTTCTGGCCTTCATTAGGTGTGATGGCAAACAGAGTCCTTCAAAAACCAACCACAAAGTACAAGAGACAGTATAATGAGGCTCTTCCTCCCATCGTACATCACTTTGTCACTTTAATTGACTACACCATAACCAAAAAGCCTGAAGTAAATCTGACATGCTGGGTGGTTACTCCAATCAAAGGGAGCTGAGGAGAGATCTTGCAGAAGATATTACTGCTTTGCTGTCACTTCTTCCATCACAGCTCTGCTGTGTACTCCAGCAATGGCACATCAGACTAAAATTGCCCCATGCACCTGGAAAGGGATCTGTCAGTCAGACCTTGACACTAATGGTACTAGATGCCTACTCCCTCCAATGAGACTCATGACAGTGCTTTTAAATACAACAAACTAAAAAAATCCACCACGCTCCAGAACAGATCTTTTCCCAGGCACGGTTTGAACAACACGTCACCCTGTCAAGCGAGCCTGTTGTTAGAAGAAAACAGAAAGGTCTATGTGGGCTCTTCATTACAGTTCTACGTCTCCCACGAAACAAGTGCTGACTGAACACCAGGCAAACAGCTTCTTGTCAAAGGCATGCCGCGAGCAGTTATTTGCAGAAGATGGTATTTGCACGGCAAATCAACGGGCAACCTTCTCAAACCTTCAGCGTTCAGTATTGTTAGAGGTGGGCAGAGCCCCGTGAGCCGTGTCCGACAGCAGGCCTCCCCACAGGGCCTTCCGCCATGCCAGGCCTGCTGCTCCTCTCACTTCCAAGAGGGAAACTGAAGCACAAAGAGAGACCTGGAGTGCAGGACAAGTCACAGCGATAAAGACACCTTCCAAATTTCAGATCAGCCCTTCATCAGCTCCTCTGTCTTCTCGCTGCCCACGTGAGCAACAAACAGCACCGACATGGAAATATGCTGCAGGGAATACGGAATTTACCGCAGACTCCCCCTCCCTGCTCCATTCTCTTCACGCGAATAATCATGTTCCTCATCTTAGAGGGGAAAGGCCCTCTTCGTCCAGTGCCACGCTCTGTTTCAGTTGAGAGAGTATGGAAAAGCCTCATTCTCACAAACCACAGGAATTACACTATTTGACTTGAAAAAAAAAAAATTATCTGAACCGAAAGAGACATAATTTGAGCTGGGTTTTCTGTAAGTACATGCTTTAGGGAACAGAAGTCAGCTCTTCCCCAAACAACATGCTTTGGAAAAAGGGTTGCCTTCTCGGTAAGAACAAAACGTATTTACAAAGTTTCAATGCTTTCTAATACAGCCCTGAAATCCACAAAATATGGATATGATTGAGTATAATCAACAGCAATTAATCTGAAATAACTGTTTAACTTACCTGAATAACGGTGAATACTACTGAGTGCAAATATGGTCACATGTTCTCAGGCTAATCAAGAATAATGACTGAACAGTTGACTATTATGTGGTGTTATTTAATAATGCTGTATTTTCTACTAACAATCTTGCATTATTTAGATTGTATTTTGAACAGTGCTGCAGGCTACTTCTATTTAAAACTCTTCCTGGGACCACGACCTAGAAGTGTAGTATTCTTTTCACTAGTTACAATTAAAATTGAGCAGAATTGAGATAACTAAGTGCCTGGTGAGCACGATCACTTTCGTTCACACTCCATGACAAAGACAATAAATCTGTTTAGGTTCATGATGAAGAAAGCCCGATGTAAGCCAACAGTAAGAGACTTGAAAGCTTTATGTGAAAGCTTTATGAATGCTCCTCTGCCAGCCACTCATGCTAATAACAGTGCTGCTAATTAAAACAAGAGGAACTTCTGCAATTGCAGGAATCCCAGTGAATGAAGCAAAAGCCTTTAACCTAGCTAGCTTAGGGTAACAGCTGCATGTCAGTCATGTGCAAAATAAAATAGCAGTTTGATCGAACTTGCTGTTTTTTTTTTTTCAATTCTGAAGCAGAAGCCTTGGAGCTAATGTTCATGAAGTATATCAGCCACTCCTCCCTCTGCTAAGCAAACTGTTCCTCAGGATCACACAGTCCTCTAAGCAGGTGATGGTCCGTGCTCACCTCTTGGAGATTTCCATGTCTACCACCTACCTATCAGCTTAGATGCTATAAGAACTTCCTAAAACAATACACAGCCAATTCTTCTAGCAGAAGAGTCCTTTGGAATGATCTTGTTCATTTTAAACTGAAATTAGCAGATGGCCAAATCAATTTTCCTGTACAGAGGCAAACTCATGAATTCAATTGTAATTTGCAGGAATATGTGGTTTTGGTTTCACTGACAAATGAGAACGTGCTGGTTCTCCTCCCCTGCGGGACCTAGGGCACAAAGGAACTCTTTAGCAGACTAATAAGAACTGAAGAAGGGTCAACAATGCAGAGAAATTATTGATGACTGCAATGTTTTGCTTCTACCACCTAAGAAGACAGAGAGGAAAATTACGGTGCAGACCCCCATGCAGGTCACTCAGGTGATGGAAAATCACCTACAGAAGTCCCTCAGAAAGCCCACAGAGTTGCTGTGCTGGGATGGATCCAACTCTTTCTTTCCAGCTGTTTTCATGACCTCTGTGTCTACCTGGCTCTTCTTAACCAAGCTGCACTTAAGTTGATTCCGGTAATGGTCTTTTTTTCCCTTTTCCAGTCCTTTATTTTTTTAATAATGAAGGTATGCACACTGACTGACGTGAATCCTCCATTTCTTTCTTTTTTCCTTCTGAAAGCTAAACAAATAATGGCCAGTTACTTGAATTATAGAAAGGAGAATCTACGTGTTTTCATAACATGGACATGGAGCTCTGTGCAGGAGGTGAGTGCTCACAGCAGTTTCAGATAAGCAGAAGAGGAACGAGGAACCTGGAACATGCAAGAAACAACCAGCAAGGCTGAGTTTTGCTGCCAGATCAGTGAATGAAAGACCAAAAAGGATCTCCGAGTTGTATGAAGAAGATGCTCAAAATAGAGAATATCAGTGACTACGTGCCACCTAAAAGAATCTGAGAGACTGCAGACAGGGCACTTCCCAAATGTATAGGAAATAAGTCAATGAATTTTAAAGTGGTTATTTTATGTAATGAATCCTTTCTGAAAGACACCTGAACCATTCATTCTCCACAGGACATGGTTTCCAATGGTTTCCATTTCTACTGTCGTGCTCATGTGAGGAATGGGAAAGGGAAGAGAAAGAATCACCCTGAAGTACAAAGCAGAAATGAAACGTTTTATATTTTCACATAAACTAAATTTTGTAACTCCCTATTTCAAGGAACTGGTCAGAAGCTGGGCATGCTCTCTGGACTGGAAATATGAAAAAGAATTAAGGTTTGCCTGAGTTCATAAAGTAGTTCTCCTTCATTCTAGTGCCATTTGTAATTTTCATGCCACCAGGAACCAGCTCTGAAATACAAACTGGAGCCAGCTCAGAATCCAACAGAAAAACACAGGCAAAGCAAATGTAACTTAACAGCTCAAATATCAACAGCTCAAAATCAAGCAAAATTGTGAGTTTTGCTTCACTTTGAAGCAAAGGCATGAGGGAAAAAGAAAGGCAACAGAAACAGTTAAGAAGGACACTTGAAATTGAAGTGGCAATCATTAATTGCTTTTTATCTTGTTTTGGAATCAACTCAATTCATTAGCACCAAGGTTGAATTCAAATTAGAAAAAATAAATTGACTTGGACAAAACTATTTTTCTATGACACTTGCTGTTTCCATCTGTTTGGGAGGTTTGTTAGAAGAGACAAGTGAAACAATTTTGTCCCTACTCTGAGAGAAATTTGCCCTCTCTTATAAAGAGGAAAGAGGCAAAGTGGTTCAATATTTTTTACAGCTATTAGATTTAAGAAAGCACTCCAAAAAATGGATTGCACACTTTTATAAGAGGATTTGCAGTGCATGTATGTTTGTTTTCTTGCAGGTTCCTTTTTTTTTTTTTTAATGTTATTAAAGTTTTAAGACTTTTAATGTAGTGGAAGATCCAAAAGCTGGGAAGTGTATTAATCAAAGCAGTGCTCAGGAAACGGTGCTTCTCAGGCTGAGAGCTCTCCCAGCGTACCTAAACACACTGCCTGTCTGTTTTAATGACTTTTTCACTGGCTCAGAGAAATACTGATTGCAGAACTGTGTAAGCCAGTTCCTGCATCCATCTTTGCTCATTCTGATTAAAATGAACAACAGCAACACTACCACCAATCACTGTTATCCATCTCCAGGTCCAAAGCAATTAATTTGTTACCAGCTACTATAAGAACGTGTAATCAGCTTTCAGATCCAATTGAGCAGTTGATTGCTTTCCTCTCTTTTCATGAGAATTTTATACATTTATTCCAGTTTAAATTTCACAGTTCACATAACAATTACCAAGCTATTTTACTGATACCTGAGCTTGTTCCACCCAGACCAATGAGGTCACAGTTTGCTGATCTTTTTAAAGACAAATAAGTAAGTTACAGCTTTCTCTGATGACACAGGTGAAGCACTTGGGCTTCAGTAAGGCTTTTAATGTGGTCCCTGATAACATCCTTTCCACTTAACTGGAAATTTGCAGATGACACCAAGCTGTCAGTGGTGTGGTGCAACTGACAGACCCAAGGGATGGGATGCCAGCCAGAGAGACGCAGACAAGCTGAGCAGTGGCCCAGGAGAATCTCATGAGGTTCTACAACACCAAGTGCAAGGTCTGGCACCTGGGTCGTGGCAACCTGCAGTGTCAGGGCAAGCTGGGGGATGTAAGGATGGAACACAACCCCACCAAAAGAGACTTGTGGGTACATGCAGCTGGGCATGAGCCAGCACTGTGCCCTCACAGCCCAGAAAGCCACCCAGATCTGGGTGCATCCAAAGCAGCACAGCCAGCAGGAAAAGGGAGGGGATCTGCCCCTCTGCTGTGCGCTGTGAGACCTCACCTGGAGCACTGCGTCCAGATGGGGAGCTCAGCACAGGAGAGACACGGAGCTGTTGGAGGGCGTCCAGAGGAAGGCCACAAAAATGGTCCGAGGGATGGAACAGCTCCGTGTGAGGACAGGATGAGAGCTGGGGCTGTGCAGTATGGAGAAGGGAAGGCTGCTGGGAGAGCTGAGTGGCCTGGCAGTATCTAGGGGGGCTGTGAGAAGGACGGGACAGACTCCTGAGCAGGGTCTATTGTGATAGTACAACAGGAAATGGTTTCAAACTAAAAAGGGAGATTTAGACTAGATGTAAGGAATGTTTTTTTTACAGTAAGAGTAGTGAGGCACTGGCACAGGTTTCCTAGACAGCTGGTGATGCCCCATACCTGAAGACACCCAAGATCAGGCTGGACCAGGCTCTGAGCACCTGATGGAGCTGTGGGTGTCCTTGTTCAGTGCAGGGGAGCTACACCAGACGACCTTCAAAGGCCCCTTTCAACTCAAATGATTCTATGGTTATAAGATTTTCTGCTAAGATTTAATTGCAATACTAGACTCACTGGAAACTAGAAGACAATTTGAGCTTGACTAGACCACACTATATATCACAGAGGTCCACGTTTTACAATGAAAACAAACTAAATCATCGTTATTTAAAAGAAGGAACTTCCAAGCAGTCTCTGAAAGATAATTTTAAAAGGTTCATGTTGATGACAGCTTGAAAAAGAGATATCCAGGAATATCTCTGCAAGTTAACTATCAGTAATATAGTTCTCACCAGAAGCACTTAACCCCAAGACCTGTAACTCCTCGCTGTACCTTTAGCTCTGTTCAGGGAGTTTTTAGGCTTCTTGGATACAGGCACAGAGCAGAAAAGATGTTTGGATCTAGCAGTGGGGTAATTCCGATAACACGAAGAGGGAAATAGGGCACAAAAATGTCAGAATATGTACAACGCAGTGACTGTGATAGAAGCCACGACAGTGAGGCCACGATTTGAAAAAAATCAGTAATAACCTAGTACTAAAATCTCTACTATCAAAAATAATCTCTAGTATCTGTAGTATTTAAGTCTCTCTGAAAACAGTAAGTGATGCACAGTCTGATTTGCAGAAGGTTAAGGGTCAGGAGGAGCTACTTCTTTTGTGGTTGCCTTCATAATACAAGCGCTGGTCCTGCTGACCTCTGCGTCATGACAGAAGCTGCTGAAAAACACGCAAATCACCAGGCAGTCATATACAGAACAGGGGATACTTCTGCCCAGAGAGAAACTCTCTCAACATTTAAGCTGAATCACACAGGTTACCCACGTAGTTTTCTTTTAAAGTCTTCAAAATTGTTAGCTTTTAGAAATCAATCTATAAAAATACAGTATAGAACACAGGAAAAAAGCACAGAAGCCAAAAGAACACAGAGCTATCTCAGCACATCACACCGAGGTTCATGAACTATCTGGTCTCTACAAGCTTCAACACATCCTGTTCCAGCAGAAACAAAAAACCCTGTAATTGCCTGGGTTTGCTCTCAGGAAAGCAACCTCTTCCCTTAAGTATTACAAGGCAGCAAGCTGTCCTTACGTTTGCCACTACAAATGACTAAGCCTTACATTTGCCACTACAAATGACTAAGCCCTTTTCACTTACTTTTTAATATTTTTTTAGGGGAACTCAGGATAGTACTGCTGTATTATATTCTCTTACTGAAAAGCCACCTCACAAATGACATAAATCTGAGGCACAGAGACAACAGCTCCCACGAAAAAACACGTTAAGAATTCTCCTTCCAACGATTTTGTATTTGCAATACACTGTTTCTGGGAGCACCGGACACTTCATTTCTTCCAACCCACACATGGGTAAATTCATCTATCTACTCTTCTTTGCTTTTTTTCCTCTCTCCATTTTTATTACTTTTATTATTTTTATTTATATACACTTAGCGCCCAAAACAAAAGTTGAGTTCAGGATACACATTAGATATCTCTGCACTGCTAAATCTCACTGATTTTGATGCCTGACAGAAAAAACACCCTTCCTCATGCATCTAAGTCCTATTTGTAGATGCAGCGAGGAAAAGCAAGCCCCCCTCTGTTTCTATACAGACTATTGAGCACCTAAAACAATGGAACAGTTGTTATCTGATGGGGTATAAAAAGAATGCCATCATGAGCAAACACGATGTGAATGTCTTTATGCCCATTTGCAGGGAGAGCTGTTTGAGTCCTGCAGCTGAGTCCTCCTGATTGTGTCCTACCTTAACTTTTTGCCAGAAAAGATGAAATTTTCTGAGATCATGTACCAAATATCAGCTTAACTCCCTATGGATCAGTCATGTCATACTTTAAGCATGATGCACTTCCTCAGGAAACCTTCTATTTGTCTGTCCTCTCTCAGGAGACACGTGATGTCGCCTACTGAAATGCCAGGGTTACAGCTTTGATGTGTGTTTCAACAGGAGTGGTACCTGGGTAAGCATATTCCTCTCCTTTGTTTTTTGGAGAACAGCAGGGAAATAAAACACCCCAATGTGCTGGAAAGGAGAGGGAGGAGGAGGAGGAACTGCATCTTTTCATCAGGTCTCCTGCAGGCAAAAACAACTGTGTGAGGAAGCAGTTATTCCACTTCATGACCTTTCTCCCATCCTGGTGGTCAAGGTTTGAAGCCCACCAGGGAAGGCATTTCATCCATCATCAACCAGTGATGGCGAGAAGAAATGTTACTGATGCACTGCAGCACACGGAGCTCTTGCTACAGCAACCTGTTGAGACTAGAGGGTAGCATCAGTCATTTCAGCGGTACCCAAAGCCGACGAGGAAAACTAAATACACAGTATTCTCACTCTAGTGCGTTGTTCTGCAACAGGGAAGTTGCTGGAAGCTCTCCAACCACTGAGCAACACAGGCACTGCTGCTTGAAGCCCTGACTGCTCCTCCAGCATCTCACTGACATAAACACTGGCTTTCAGAAAGAGAGAGGATAGAGATCTTCTATTTTACAGCTTTACAAAAGGAGAGCGAGTGAACATAAATACAACCAGGGAACAGAAACAAATTTTTGTTTTCTGCAATTGTATCAAAAGAACGCACAGAACTGATTTCTCTCAATAAAGACTGTCATCAATGTGATTTGCAGGAGCACCATCAGTTTTTACGCAATTTTAAATAGAAAAGTAGAAATATTCTGAATTGACTTTCCTTTGCATTTTGATAGTGCCAAAACATTATACCTCTGTATGTTACACTTCATTTCATGACGATTCATGCTGACTTTATGTTGTATGTGTTCTGGAACTGTATTCAAGTTTTAGATGCTATCTATCACAGAGATTTTGTTTATACAGAACCTGTCACATTAAACGGGAAAATGTCACATACGTTTAATGTGTGACATTTAATGTTAATGTCATACAAACCCTGGAGTACTAAGCCCTGCCATGTCCATGCACTTGCTCTAAGTGTGAAATGTAGCTGCCTCCTTCACAAACACCTGATGTGGTACAGCTATGAAAGCTATCTGTACCAGTGTGCAAGTAGGAGAGGTAACCATGAGATGTGTAGTACAGCAGTTACTTAGTTGTGCTCCTCTTGGACATCAGATGATTAAAGACACCACAGTGTCTTCACTAGAAGATATCATCTTTGGACCTTTACAGAGTAACATGATGTTCAAGTGGGTTTAAGATCCAATTTCTCTGATGAACTGAGCACTGGTGAAAGCCAAAGCACCTGAACATTAAACATTCTGCAGTGAGAACATACAAAAGGAAGGTGGCTGCAGAAAGACTGACCTTACCACTACACATTTCCACAGCGTGATTACGTTCCAATTTTCCTGTTTGGTCTTATAGTCCCGAAAAAAACTCGTCCTTCCCTCCATGTGGAAGCCAGACTTTCATACTCTGAAAAAAGCAGCACAGTTTTTCCTGGGATCCCGGGTGAATGCTGCAGCCCAGGCTATAGGCATCTGAAATGAGTTCCTTAGCTCTTCTTAGCACCCACTGAAGCGAGAGCACAAAGGTTATGTTGCAAATTAAGTTTTACTGACAGCATCTCTAGGCTGTCTAAATCTGATTTTGATTTGCTGGTCATGCGCTCCACAGACATTCAAAACCTGAAGGCTTAAAATCTACTTTCAGTCAATTTTATTGCAGCTCAGAAAGGACTATCTCAGTATTTCACTGATGGCTCGATGAAGGCTTGATTCTTCCGTGCATGTCCATAGCAATGCTACTCTCCATTAAGAACTCTACAGACAGGGATAAAGTAAGGGGAAAGGAAACACGGATTTCCTAACTTGATTTGTTGGCAGTTCTCTGGCATCAAATGCAGGCATTAAAGATCTGCAGGCTTATTTCCTCATAGGCATGCAAGGAACCCTCAGTCATAGTGTGCATCCTGCCCCACGTGGAGGCCCAGCTCTGTCAGCCAGCCTGGTGACCACAGGACTCTTGCCTTCCCTGCCCCCTCAGGCTCCTTACCCTCTCCACTCGCCTCATGGGAACAGCGTTATTTTATTACATCAAAAAATGTATTAATAGTGAACATGCTCTACTGTCATACCACACTTACTGATCTTGCTCACGAAGTGTTTGTAGTGCTTCAGTTTATGTCAGAGCAGGGCCCAGGAAGGAGATAGGGGCTTCAGAAGCAGCATCCTTCTAATGGCAAAGGTGCAGCTAAACTTCACTGACATTTCTTCCTAACCTCATCCTCCTTGGTCAAGATAAGAAGATCCAAGCAGGCCCAGTTCTTCTTACCTCTTTAAAAAGCAGCGGCTTGTGACACAGAAAAACTGATTTGCACAGAGGGCAAAAGCAACACATGATCAAAGAATGAACTTCTTTGGCTCTGAACTTTAAGGGCACCCCATGCTGGGGTGAAACTGAAAGATCAGTTTTAGTTTCTATGTCTGGTCTTTTGGTTACAGCATTTCCAGACTGTACACTAAAGTGATAATACAAACGCCCTAGAATTTATCTGGAAACTCTAATGAATGCGCATCCATCCATCAGAAAGGAGTCCCTTTCAATATCATTTGATCCTGCTGATCAAATGATTCAGCACAAAAAAGGTACCTGTTAACAAAGCGCTTTCATGTAATTTATGTGGGTTAGCTGACAAAGATGAAATCCATACTCATTTAAAACTCCTCGCGGAATTAAGAGCCCTTAATACGTCATGGCCATGCTTCCATGCTTAACACTGGAGAAAAATCCCATACTTTGTTCTCCATCCCAGTGTCAGCTCCACATCAAAATGCACTGTGAGAAGAGGAATAACTTTTCATGGAGTATTAATTCCCCCTATTACCCGTATGCACACACACTTGCCTATATAACAATGTCAGCTAGTTAATAAAGGAGAGGCAGTATTTAAATCCTGGCATCAGAACTCTTTAGCCCGGAGAAGCAAAACAAAACTTTTGAGTATTCAATAAATATACATATTATATATGTGTGTGTGTGTGTGTAGAATATATTCAATATATATATGGAGAAGCAAAATCTTTCAGTATTCAATATATGATATATATATGTAGTTTATATTCAATATATATAATATATTGTATATACATGTATTCAATATATTTAGTATTATGAGCTAATTTACAAAACAGATACCATGACTATTGAAACGACAACACTGTTCTTTCAATAATTCTCTGATGTGTGTCATTCGTACCCATCTCCAAACCGACATCTCAGCAGCCTTTCCTTCAGCTGCCCATAGCTGACCTTTTCAAGCAGCTTCTGAGCAGCTCCTTCCAGTCGCTTTAAAGAAACTCATCCCATGATATAGAGCTTCTTGCCCAACACAGGGTTTAGTAGAATAATGAAGAATCTTTTCAACAAAGAAGAAATTCAGTGAGAAGTGGAACTGCCTTTTTTCAAATACAGACGTTTGCTAAGTTGTTTTTGGACTGGTAAAAATGAGACCCAAACAAAGTTGGGAAGACTGTATTAGGACAGGTGCTGCTATTGCCTATAGCATCCTTTCTGCAGAACGTGTTTAAAGCCCTTGCTGCTCAGTTCCACTCCTCCATCAACAGAAGCTCATGCATCTGTTCTTCACTTCAAGACAGAAACTTCTGGGATGGGAACCTCCATTTCTCACCTCACACGCTCACAGCTGACTGTGGTTAACAAACAAAATGCAAACAGAGGAATATCCTCTGCTTAAAAATAAGTAATGGATTGATAAAGCTGATATTACACAGTTAATGGCATGGTCAGTTTACTGCAGACACGTGATCCTATTTCAGAACACTACACCTAACCTAATTTTAATGGAATTAAAGTAAATTACCACTGCTGTTTCCTCAGCTATTTTAGGCCACCTATAATTTTATAAACAATAACAGCAGGGACACGTTATCAAATTTTTGAAGGAAAAATCAGTTAAATCAAGGAAGAAATATGGTCTTTTATATGTAATCGCTACACATAATATTCTGCACTCCCACATAAATCTGAAAAAGGCAAAAATATCTGTAATTATATAAGAAAGTTCTAGCACAAGCAAGAAAAACACATAACTGACAGGGAAGATATTAGTGCTGTACAATGCATTCCAAGAAGCAGGCCGAACAGTTTTTATCTGAAAACAAGAAGGCATGAATTATTTAAGAACTTGCCCATTTGTTACCAAAAGTACTTTGTCATGTAAATGAGCAAAGGGTTTTGAAATTTCCTAGATAAAAGTCGGGCCCAGAATTTGATTCAAGATCAGTTCTTCATTGTTCACCTAGGATTTGCATAAACATTTCCAGGAGTATTAAACCAGTAACCTGATTATCACAACAGCTACATCTTACGAAAAAAGTACAGCTCTCTTGAAAGTCATAAATCACTATTCTTTCCAAAATATTTCAACATCATGGCATTCACGTGGCCCCAGACGTGTGATGGAGCTGCTAATAAGAGAATAATGAACTCCAAAAGCTGCAACACAGACTTAATAGTGAGTCTGGAAGACGCACCTGACAGACAAATGGGATGTTGCTTCACATCACACACCACGCACCACAGCACAATCTTTGATCTCAGGACTGAGGATCAGAACAGGCAGAGGCAGGTTGAGGCGAGGCAGGAGCACGAAGCAGAGATGGAGAGAGAGCACCTTCTGGGCTCTGAACAGTGTTGTTATTGATGTGCAAATATTTCACATTAAATTCATCAAGCCTGCATATAATTTCAGTCTGGAGCAGCAGACAAGGATGAAGCTTCATTTTCTAAAACCAATTTGCTTAAATACCAAAACGTATGTAAGAAGTATCTGTAAGCTCTTCCTAATTCAAAAGTGATCATCGAAGGGATATTCATTCACTCATTTCTAAAGAGTTTTAATTTTTATCCACTCGTTTCAGGCACAGAGCTGGTATCAGCATCAACATGATGGAAATCACGAGCTCCAAAATACTTGAGGCACGCATTCCAGCACCTCACCAAATGAGGTCAGCTTCCATTTATTAAAAAATCTTAAATGCATTTGAAAGTAAATATTTCCTCAGAGCCAGACGGAAATCTAACTCCCTATGGCCCAAACTCATCAGGATCGTGTAACCTGTGTCTAAACTCTCAAATAACTTTTGAAAGTTAAAAGCAAAGGGTAAAAAGAAGTCGGAAAATTATCAAATTTGAAAACTCATTTACGACTTGTCACTCGTGAGGATTTGAAGATTACTTGACCAAAATACTTAATGACTTAAGAACTATCTTGTTACGAAGGCTTATGACAAAATGTGAATTTGCAAATGCTTAATTATAGCTCTTGAAAGAGGTAGCTATAATTACTAGGGAAACTAATTTTAAGACAGAGCATTATGTGACAAATATAATTAAGAGAAGAAAAATAATGAGTATATATTATCTGAAAGTGTATTAATCATGAAAACTAAAGAAAACATTTAAACAAGATAATATATACATTCGTAGCCATACTTTAACACAATACTCACCTCAGAACACATGTGTAGAAACCACTGTCTTGCAAGTCAGCCGAGTGAAACCATATTGAGTCTTCATCCTTGCTCATTCTAACTTCAGAAAATATAATGGGTTCTTCTAAGTCTCCTTTGTTTTTGTACCACATAAGCCTAAGACCTGTGCTCTGGGCCATGCTATAATTAGTTCTGATATAGCTGTAGAAAAGGGCACATTTCACTCGGACTGGTTCACCTGCCAAAGCCATGTATGTCTTGAGATCCACTGACCAGTCAATGCAACCATCAACTGAAAGCAAAACAATAATAAAGAAACATTAGAGACAGATACATTTTTTCAAGATAGCGAGAGGCAGCCTGTGAAATGCAACACAAGTAATCTAAAGAAAAGAATATTTGTTTCACAGCAGCGTGACAAACCTGTGGCAGCTATTAGATATTAAATGGTTTCATATACTTTTTTATTAGTTATACGTAAACATAAAACATGCAAACTATAAGAGCAGATTCTTTTTATTATTATTACAGCACATTAGGTCTGCTCAGCTCAATTTCTTAAGAATACTGTTTCTTTAATCTATTTTCACTAGTTCTTTAATAAATAACCGACTGTTTTCACTTTAACTACTTGTTCAAATA
The DNA here is from genome assembly GCA_036925125.1 of Oreortyx pictus. Taxonomy (NCBI): domain Eukaryota; kingdom Metazoa; phylum Chordata; class Aves; order Galliformes; family Odontophoridae; genus Oreortyx; species Oreortyx pictus. The sequence goes on from JAUPFR010000012.1 coordinate 3,926,683, forward strand.
AAACACTTGAATTCAGTAGTTCTTTGCTGGATGAAAATGTATGTTGGTATCTGATCCTAACATTTCCATCCATCTCTGCTAATTACGTTACATTAAAAATAAAAGATGTGAGCATTCCTCTTCTCTGAGGCAGTCCCACTTAGCTTTGTCTTTTTCATACAGCCTACTCAAACCATAGAGATAGCAAGATATCCAACAGGATACAGCTACAACATGCTGCAGGGTACAACTGCAACACGCTTCCACGGCACAAAGCTAACATAGGTATGGTACAACGATGGAAAGGGATCTTCTAATGTTCTGTTCAGCAAAAACTTTTGAAACTTGGCTGTCAAAGGTTTGGTGCTTTAGTTTAAAAATGACTATGTCAGCCAAAAGATTTATTCTCCCTACATTTTCCTTCTCATTACTTCAAAATCTTCTCGGTTACAATATAAGCCTAGAACATACATACATATCAACATGTAATTTTCCCTCGCATATCAAAGACCTTTTAATTCTATCTGTTTTATTCCTGGAAAATTGGGAAACCTGAAAATCAACCAAGAACATAACCAAAAAAAATGAGTGCATGGGCAGACTGGCGCCAGGCAAACACGTTCCCTAAGATCAATACTCCTGATCAAATACATATTTTACAGAATTTATTGATCGCATCCAGCTACATGCAACTGAAACACCTTTTACCATTTGTCCATGTAAGGTTGAAGTTGCATCTTCTGCATTTAAAGAATCAATCCTCCTACTCTAAATGCTGGTACTCTCGCATACATTTCATTTCACAAACATCTTCAATAGCATTCACTCGTGAAGTGACTTTTTAATTACTTCCTAAATAAATGTACCAAGCCAAAATATGTATATATGGTAGAATACCAGATCCATACTTTTCAGAGTCCTTTTGTACCTTTAAATTATATTTACCACTTTATCAGGCTTCTCTTCAATCCTTCCAAACCAGCCATGGTAAATGAGAGGTTTTACTTTCCCCACAAATTTGTATCAGCTTTAATTGTACCGTGACCACAAGAACCATGCAGCTGAACCCTATTTTAAACCTGTTCACACATTCCTAATACATAAACTTCCATACAACATCTTGGTAAAACAAACCAACACAGCCCAGGGCAGGAGGAACAGGAAGCTGTGACACAGAACTGGATGCGTGGTGTCACAAGAGCACTCACAGGCAAAGGGAGACGGATCAGTGCCACCCTCTGCCACGTACCCAGCAGGCAGACCCAGGCAGCTGCTGCTTGTGCCAGCTGACATCCTGTTTTAAAAAAGCCCCAAGGCCAAAATATTCACCTGTGGTTATGTACACACTGTTTCTGTTAACTTCTATTTCTATTACCTTATTTCTTCTGCTGAAAGCACACTGCTGATACTGATAATGACACGAAATGCAAAGCTGGTAGCAATCCACTGACGTTCCTTCCTTATGGCTGCAGCATCACTTCCCCTTCTGGGTTTTCCCTCTGACAGCTTAGTGCCACACAGAACAGGACAAGTCTGACTAATCATTACTTAAAAATCACATATTTAAGTATTTGTCCTCCAATGCATTTATACGTTCTATATTCTACACTTGTAAGTTCCTTCTTATGACCAAAAACGTGCACTAGAACTCAAACAAACTCTTGGCAGGACCGCATCACACACTGCCCCTGTCCCCTCTCTGCTGTACTGTTGCACAAACACATGCAGCCAGCAGCAGAGCTGGAGAAGGAACCCAAATCTCCCAACTCACCCCAATCCATTTTTACAGTTAAGCATGGCTCCAACATCATGAACAATTTTATACAAAGGTGGTTTTAAAGGCATTTACATGGAATTGGTCTCAAAGCAGAGCTTTCTCAAAGCAGCTCTGTGCTTTTTTTTTGCTGCTGTGGTTCTGTTGTTTTTTTTTTAAGTCCTTCTTTCAGGCAGGTGTGAGCTTACAATTAAAATGGATTGCAGAGTTTACAGCCTCGTTCTCCCAGTAAGGAATGTCAAAGGAAACACTGAGCTCTCCAGATTGCTCACCTGCGTTCTCCAGGACATACAGACACTCTCAAACACTTCCCGCCTCCTGTAGTTTAGCAAAGTCACAGCACTCTTAAGTAGAAGCATAAACTGAAATGAATAGGGGTGCCCAGAACTGGAATTCGGATCCAAACTGATTCAGCCAATCTAATTAACTCTGTCAATCTTCTGTCAATGTAATCCTGTATAACTCATCTAAGGCTTTCAAACGCATGCTGGCTCAGCAAAGTTAAACCATGGTAAAGAATAACTGACATCCAGGTACACGCAGAAAGCCTTCGGGTCAAGCAGAAATGTGCTGGTTTTCCATTATCACAAAGCAGAGCCGCATTTACAAAGAGTTACGCAGTTAGATTCTGACCTAGTATGGGAATCCAGCCTTGGGGGCTGAAAACGCCGCTGCTTCCCATAAGATCTCCCCCCACCAGCCACACCAAGCACTGTGCGTTGACAAGCACAGCTCAAGGAAGCATCAACCACCCTTCATCTCCCTCAGCCTCCTCTCTCACTTGAAAACTTCTTCTACCACCCGCCGTGCACTTTGCTGCTCTTTTATCTTCAAACGTACAAGTGCTGAACTATCACAGCTGTGTTAGATCAGCGGAACAGATGAAAGATGTACAAACAGTTGCACAAGCCGAGATACTAGAGATGCAAGGCTGCCGCTGGCTGCCCCAGCAGTGCAAGGTGGGCTGGGGCTCTGCAGCAGAGCAGAGGGGCACTCACTGACACAGTCAGCACCTGCATCCCAAAAGGAGAAACGAAAGAAAGGGAGATTACACCAGGGCCTTCCTCGCATTAAGGGTGGCCAACAGGAAGAATTTGGCAAGCATGCCGGCCCCGGGCAGCACAACCAGGAGATGGTGGTGGCAGCAAGGCGCTCCTGCAGCACGGCGAGGTGCTAACTGCAGAGAGCACGACGTGTTGGGAGCACAGCAACCACTCATTACAGGGCTGATGACATCTGCAGAAGGGAGGGGGAAGTCTCGCAGGGCCCCCTAACGAAATCTTAATTTTGGAAGAAAGACTAATCAAACAGGAGACGACTTTTTCCCCTTACTCTCTTTTTCTTGTTACGCACAGTCAGGAATGTTCCCTCTGATGAAGCTGTAGAGGCTGAAATCTAGGTCAGGCTCCCTGCGCTCACGTGGAAGCTGGAACGTTTCCTCTCGCCGTGCTGTCAGTCACTGGAGCATGTGCATTGTCAGATTAATTTGGAGCATTCTCCAAGCTATCATTACAAATGACTGGAGCTGCTTAGGTGGAGTTCAGCGCCCCGTTATCAAGAACAAAGTTTGCTGTCATTTTTGTTGGGCTGGCCCTCAATATGTAAAGTAATTAGCGTGGCAAGAAGACAAAAGTAATGGCACTAGAGACACCGTATTAAAAAAGTGCATATATATCTTTCCTCTGCTACCTAATAATTAGCTGATCTTTAATAAATGCCTGATGGAGAGCCCGTTCAGATCAAATTCTCTCCATTGTCAGTGTATTTCAGACCATTTCAATTAAGACAATTGTTTGAAATATGCTTTAAAACTTAAAACATTGGGATGACATGGAAAAAGTCCCATTTCAGACCTGGCTTCCTGAGGAAGGAAGGTCTGCCTGTCCGTCTGTCCCACATCCCCAGCAGAACAACTTCTGACCGCACTGACTGAACACAACCCTATTTCATAGCACGTAAAAGAGCCGTGCTACATGAGAGCCCTATGCAGGTGCAAGAGAGCACAGTGAACACATCCCAGTTATTATCCAGGACCATCCCAGTCCTCTGCCCAGGCTACAGCAACCAGAGGAGACGATGAATTGAAAAGGAAGGCTTCAAATTTAGAAAATAAATTACAGATTAAGTAATACAGTAACAATAAGTTACTATACTTCTGTGTTAGCAGTCACCCAAAGTGTGCACTGCATCTCCTTCCCTAACATTTCCTGGTAATTTGCTGTTATTCTTATTTTGAATAAATCTATTTGTCTAGGGATTCTAGATGCATTTTAACAGGAACCATAATAATTTATGAGCAATTATAGAAGAGCATGTACATAGTCTCTGAGTAATTTGTCTTTCCGCTTGCTGTCATATAAATAATTTTTGCATTGTGAATCTGCCTGTAATAATTTTTGTAGGGATCTGCCACCCACAGCAATTTATATCACAGGATTGTTAAACATGTTTGCCTACCTTGCTACCTGAAATCTCATTTTAAATTGAAATTGTCTACAAACAAATAATTAATAAATAAATATGCGAGCTAACGTATTAAATTTATTGCTCCACAAAGCAAGAAATGCCTGTGACTGTAAATATTTAGCCACAAAATAAATAAATAAATAAATAAATAAATAAATAATAAACCATTCCTTGGAGTTATATTTTATTTATAAATCAGCCACCGAACAGCAGAGCCTGGGAACTGACATCCATCATGTTTGGAGCTTGCAGGCACGTAGCAATGATGGGTGCACTCCAGGAAGGAAGTCCAAATCAAGATGAAAATCTTGGACTCTCAGACGGGAGAAGTCAGCTACAGCCCACAAATTTTAGGCAAATCGGTATTTAGAGGACTAAAGGAAAGAGGATTTGCTCCTTTTGAGCAAACTCAGTAAGACTCTTAATAGTTTTGGTCAGATGTGACCTTCACAAAGTGTCAGGTATTAGATCAGATTCACCATACCAACTGGTTTCACATCTCTGCCCACCAGTGTACAGGAAGACCTCTGCCTGTACATCTCCGTCAGCTTAGTGGACCTATCATACCAGATGCCCAGAGGACACAACCATGGTAATTAGTAAAATTCTACTCTACAGAAAGGCATCCAAGTCTGTCTCTCTTCTCTCTCCAGCCTTGTACTACACCTCTCCACTTGGTTCCACTGGGTGCTTTGTCTCTGCCATGCCTGGTTACAGGAAAAGCATCGGAGACGACAGAACAAAAAACAAAAAGAAGAGAGACTTTCATCCCCCAGACAGAAAGCAGCTGGGAAGATTTCATTCCAAGACTTCATGTCATGCCCTTGGTGCTTGGAAAGCATCCCACCTTAGCAATGCCTCCTCTCTTATCAGATTCCAGAAGAAGCTTTAAACAAATTGCACATGCCAATGACTTACAAAGACCATAAAAAGTGCAACAGCTAAGAAAATGACCACACAAACAAACACTTTGTAGTTTCTCTGCCCTCAGCTCCACCTTCTGAAGGGTTTCTAACAAGATTTAGACCATTCCAGTTTAACGGTGAAAAGTTTTGGACTTCCGAGGCATTTAAAAAATGTAAATATTTAAGAATTCCTATATCGAATAATTTTGAGTCCAAAGAAGCTTCATTAGATTTAGCAACATGCAATTATTTCTTCAAGTCTGACTTATTATAAATTAAGAACAAAAATGCATTTATATACTGTTATACTTTGGCTGATTTTTTTTCCCAAATTCTGATCAAAGCTTAGAACATCTGTAACATGTCTTAAAAACCTTGAAGCTCATATGTGTTCATTCTTCTGTCTAGTTTTTCTTATAAGGCCACAGCTACACAACTCAGCTCAAATGTCAGAGATTCCAGCTGAACACTCATAATTTCCTCTGAGGTCAAATAAACTGTAAATATACAGTGCCAGAGGTCCAAATAACTCCAGACCTGACTTACGTATGCATATGGAGCCAGAAGCATTTTATTCTCAAATACATTTTAATCAAAATGCAGAAGAACACAGTGGTAGATCAACAATGTGTAAAGTTCTCTAGGAAGAGACTAAAGCCGGTTGGACCCTGAACAAAATCTCATCTTCCAGTAGCCAGGGCATACTAACGAGGTCAGGGCTCAGAAATCCTACTTGAAGAAACAAAACGCTAAAGGAGTGCCAGTAGAAGTTATCAGACAGGGACAGTTCATCCTGCAGCACTTGTCAGGTTGGCTGTGCAAACTGATGGGTCTGGTGCCAGCTTTTCAGATTTCCTGGGAATTTCAGGAAGGCTTGCTGATAGAGAGAAGAGCAAATCACAGCTGACAGGTTGGACAGGGAGCTGAAAAACACACTTTGTGATGGAAAGGAAATCTCCGGTTTCATCAGATTCTTTGCTACCTCTTCTAAGTCAGACAGACCCAAAGCGAAGTGCTCTTCCAAAGCTCTTTGCCTGGAGCAGATGGCTTTGCTTAGCAAACTAAGAGAGGAGGAGGGCACTTAAGCAACTGTTTAAAATGCAGTATTACCTACCCTGAAACCGTGAGTTTGGTGACCTTGATTTCCCCATCGCTTCAATATCTGGCAGATTTTTGAAGAGGCTGTGTTAAAGTGAACAATACAGAAATTGAAATGTATAAATTGCTTTGGTTTTACATACTCAGTGTAATGCCCTGCCAGTGACGAGGCTGAGGGGAACAAATGGAACAGGCTGCCCAGAGAGGTGGTGGAGTCTCCTTCTATGAAGATATTCAGACTGCATCGGGAAGCCTCATTGTGTGACCTGCTGTAGGGAACCTGCTCTAACAGGGTGCTGGACTCGATGATCTTCTGAGGTCCCTTCAAACCCTCGTTATCCTGTGATTCTGTGATAACTTCTAACAAAACTCATGTTGCTTGGATTGGAACGGCCAAGACAGTTACATGGTGCTACAGTTCCCTTGGACTGAACAAGTACACAAACTTTCCCGTTAAATACAAAACTGAAATGCTATAAACCACAACTCAGGCACACAACTCCTCAGTGCAAACACAAGAAGGAATCCGACAAATGCTGTAATTTAGCTGTTCAACCTCCTCTGAAACCCATCTGGACCCCAACCTTTTCTTTTTTTTTTTTTTTACATCAGGTCCACAAAAACTCGTAAATAATTCCACTAAATAATTCCACTTCTTAAGTTCCTGAAAGAGGAAAAAATCTTTATCTGTCACTTTCCACAATGAACATCTGCCATTTTTATCAGCTTTTTTTCTGTCGACAAATGATGCAGAAGCACAGAGATAGACTTTCTAGCATCTATGATACTTTTTTGGTACACAGAACTGCTGCTACACAAATTGGATACTGATTCTTGCTTTCTTTTTCTACGAAAAGGGAAAATAACGCCTAGGGTAAATAATGTGTAAAACAGACTGAAAACATCACACTGCACTTAACTGATTGTACTGAAGATTTCAGGTAAGAAGCAGAACACTGGAGATACGCCTTATACACGGAGGTATACACAATTACTATTTTAAGTGTTGTTGACTATCCAGGAGCTCCTTAAGGACACTGAGAGTGTTTTAATATTCTCCAGCAACGTACATTAACCCAAGGAGGTTTTCACACACCCTGTTTTTAAGTCTTTAGCATCACGCAAACTTTGGGAACAAAGCTGAACTCATTTCAATAATTGATGAGTCGCTTTTCCTTACTCCCTTTGAATAAAGTTACTGAAGGTAAAGTAAATGGAAACTAGATCCCAGATCAGGTAGTTGCAGTCTCAAGTAATCACAATTAGGAAACTCTATATTCACTGCTTGCTATTCCCAACAGGGAATTGTAGGAGAGAGCTGTGAATAATAAGAATTTAAAATTAAAGAGAATGAAACTCTGTTAACTTCCTTGCCCCTACTGGGGAGAGGGACTGGTGTACATGCACAAGATTATTTTGGTTTTCATCTGTTTTTCAAGTATGCAGATAGCTTCAGTTGGGTTGTGTGCTTTGAGGACACAGTCTCTTCAGTTCAGATAAGGTTAGGAAGATGGACTCCCTGTTGAACACAATGGGCTAAATTCACTTCCTCCGCTCTTAGCAGAGGGGAATCCTGAAGTGACAAGTTTGCCGTAAGGCTTCTTACTACATCTCATGGCTGAGGAGAACTGCTCGACAGACTGCTCGACAGACTAAGAAAATAAGACTATCAGAAGAACCTGTGGATAACATCATATCACACCACAAAAGGAAAGTAGGGCTGAAGACTGGATGTTACTCCTGTGGTTTGGCTACAGATAACACTTTGTGTGTGGTTTAAGCAATTATTCACAGGGACACCTCACTGTAGGAAGCCTTTCCCATGAGCATCCATCTCTGGGAGCACACAGGAACACAGCAGTGCCACTCTCCACCACATTTTCTACCTTACCCAATAACCACCTCTTGATTTTCTAGCTTTCAAAGCTGTAGTCAGCTTATCAGAAAATAACCAAGTGCTTTACAAAACTAGTTCCCCATCAGAAGGCAGTAGGTAAAATGAATGTCTTGAAGTTACCCGGAATTTATTTACAACTAATAAAAAGGTTTGGTCATTTGCTTTGTCACCACACTCTTGCCTTTGGATACATTCTATAACTGCTATGCCATTCATCCTGTTACCTGGCACAGATAGTTTGAGCTGCAGTGAGCCAAGTGCCATTTCCACTTGCATGACAAGTTGACCCCGGCTTGAAAAGGTTGCAATCCACACTCTAACACAGGTTGTAATTTCTCCTCTTATTTCAATACATCAGTTCCACATACTGAGCAGAATGTAGATAGTAACTCTCCTGGCAGCAGAACACACTGAATCTCATTTCAGTAAAATCAACAAATCAAAACAACACTGGCTTTTATAGGACAATTACTAGTGGAACTGTTAGAGGGTTATTTGACTAAAAGATATCTGTAACTGATGAATTACAATGTGCTATCAAAAGAAGATGTTTTTAAACAATAAACTCCACTCTTCAGACTTTTGTTAACATTTAAAATAAACAAACACTACAGAATTATTCTTCTTATGAGATACTGTAATTAAGTGTAAGAAAGAAAGGGGAAGTTATGATTTAAAAACAAACCTGTGTTACTGTGCTGAGCTCCGTAACGCAATGTTTCACACACATTGAAGTTCACCTTCATGACACACACACTTCTAAGACATGCCCATCACAACAGAAATAAGAACATACTGCAGCACTGCACTGGCTGGCAGCTTCACACCACCGCAGCAATGTACCTAACACAGACATCTCCAGCGCAAACTATGTTTATGGGACCCCATGCTCTTCCATTTCTCAGTCTCAGACTGTGAAACCAGAGCTGTGCTGGTGGCTCTCTCTGCCTGGCACATCCCACTGTTAGAACCCAAACCCGTCTGCAATCAGCCTTGAGCATTCCTCACACCAGCAGCGCAGCTCTCCTACCCCAGCCCCAGAGAGGAGGCTGGGGGTCATCGGGGCTGCAGCTCCGCACACAGGCACAATCCTGGATTGGGACTTTGTCCACTTTTCCTGATGTTTTCCTAGGTCTGGACTCAGGAGGTTCTGAGCTTTAAATAAGAACCACTGCAGAACCCCCTGGATCAGCCCAGTTTACAGCTGCTTCTTCTTCCCGTTTCCCAGTGCCTTCACAAGCCAGGAACAAAGCTGGCAGCAGGCAGCAGGGCTTCGTTTATGGGTAAGCAAAAGCAAACTAACTGCGAACACTTCATTACTAATACATCACTTGCTCCCTGCTCACAGTGGCACAAACAGGCGCGGATTTTATCCCAAGGCCTGCTGTCAGCCAGGAGGGCCCCAACCCACCTCGCAAAGCACACAGCTGCCGCTCACAGGGCCTCGTGCACAGGGTGATGCAGGAGGACAGGCAGGCTTTGAGCCCCATGCCGATGTGAAGCAAGGGCAGAGTGTGGGGGCCCAGCACTCAGGGGGAGCTGTGGGGCCCCCAGGGCCTCTCGTCAGACCTCCCCACCCGGCGGCCCCACCATCCATCAGCACATCGTGAAAAAAAGTCACCGCTCAACATTAAACGACAGCTCTGAATAATCACCCTAAGAGCCTCCATTATGATAGACCAGAAAAAAAATCTAAAACTGGACTGACCTTCTGACGTAACATTTTTCTGTCCATCTGCACCAGCTGGTTACTCCAGGTGCAGAAAGCAATGTAGACACTGTTTATTTTCTGCCAAGTTTCTCGGGCTCATCCTCTGCCATTCCTTCCTCTCACAGCCCTGGGAACCAAGTGGTGTAGCAGCTTCGGGACAAGTGTTTAAACAGCATCTTTAAATGAGCAATACTGTGATAAAGCGCTGAGCTGGCTGTGCCTGATGAGGTGGGTATGGTTTCTTTGGTGGCTGACCCCAACAAACCAATATGTCCAGCTCTACGTCTGAAGCAAGAGGACAATGACACTTCCCAGACAGAGGGGAAAAGCAGACACGAGGTGCAGGGAGACAGCTGTAGACAAGGACATAAAGGCCTCTGGCAATGCAGTGTGTGCTCCAAGAACAGAAAGAATACACTTTGAACTGGCTCTCATCAAGATTAAATCGTAACTTGTAGGCAACAACCACGGGCATCTCTGCACCCACTGGGTGCCAATGCTCTGGGGAGCACGGCCCTACAGCAAACACTGTGCAGAAGGGGAAGGAAACATGGGGAAAGAATGTCTGTGCTAGGAGCAGTAATATGAACCAGAAATAAAGATGTGCAGACGTCATGCAAACTATGTCAGAGGAACTGCTGATAAACAGAAGTTCTTCACATGCTAAGGCACTTACTGCTGTGCATATTTCTGTTAAAAGTAAGAGCATCACAAATACAATCACATTTTTTCATGTGTCAATTCTGAAATAAACGTTCAGTCAGTGAGAGGTTGACAGTGTAAGAAATGCAATTACAATGATTTACATATCAAAGACATTATTATGTCTTCGTTGTAAATATTTCCATCATGATGACTTTGAATAGAATCCTTGCACACAGAAATACGCCAGATTTCAGATAATCTGAAATCATGCTGTGTCAAGTTGTCGATTTTAAGAACTCTCCTAAGCCGTTACAAATCTCATTTTAATCTCTCTAAAGATTTATCTGACTTTATATAATTGAATAAAAAAAAAAAAGAAAGAAAAGAAAAACCAGAACACTGCTTATAACGTGTTAATTTTGATGCACAGTGAATATCATGGTGCCAGAACCCTTCCAGCCAACCACTGTTTTGAAAAGCTGTCCTAAGTTTCAAATCTCTAGTCTGCCTCAGGGCGCATAAACCTTTAACAATGTAATTTTTAACACTGCTTAATTCAAATATTCAAGAGTACGTCATCAAAATAATGAGAACTGTATATTTTCCTCTTCCCTGGGATTGATCAGCGTGCCTTCAGTAAGAAAGAAGAGCAAATACAACCTCATTAATGAGCTACACATTTGAGATTGCAAAAAGCATCACTAACAGCCTATTTGCTCCTGGGTGCCATCTGGTAGAAGACATACTCAGCAAGCATTAAGCACCCTGCAATACTTTGCTTCTATTTGCATATATTCGAAAATAGTCCTGTAACTACAGAGAACACATCTGAAGGATGGGAGGAATGAAAGCAGTGTCCCACTAGACCCAGATCATCAGACATGCAAACACAGGCATGGAGTGAGGGAACGGGGGTCACAACTCAGGGATATTCAGACTTTCCCTGCACATACATGTACATAAATTGAAAGACTGTGGTGTAGGAAAGAGAGACTTTCAACCTGCTTTTGCAATCTTTGCATTACTTAGAAAAGGATTTCTCAAACAGACATGCTTCTCTAAATGCTGTGCCAAGAAGACCATTCACTTCTAAATAATAAGTGTAGGCTTCATGTGAAATATTCTGAATTTTCAGTTCTCTCTGCTACTGTTAACCCAACATTACTCTTGCCTACCTTGTGTTTTTAAATGGAATTACATGTAGCCTGCAGCCTCAAATCCAAATGAAAAATGTAGCTCCAACTGAGCCCCAGGAAAAAAAAAAAAAGGCAAAAGTTAATGAGATTTAAATTAGTAACAGCCAAAGCTTTCCCTTAAAGAAAACATTATCGATTTTAAAGAGCTACCTAATGAAAACGAATGGCACTCATTTAGACTTTGCATGAGCTACATTAGAGATTCATTTATAATAATAAATAAGAATGTGCTTTACAGTGAAATGAATCAGCAGAATTTATGTACATATTTTTTATGAGTTAACTACACGCTCCTTAGGCCTTTAATCACAGTTTTGGGCGAACAGTTTACGGAAGTAAAGAAATTACAGCTTCTAAAGCCCAAATCATCAAAGATAATTACGTATCAATTCACTACAAGAGTTAAGCACCTACACTGCCTGGGGGGTTATATTCCGTACCTTGCTTGTAAAATGAGGATGGCTAACATTTCCCGTTATTCTTTATTAAAGAATGTTTCTATTTCAAGCTCAACTAATTATTGGGAAAATTCTCTTCCTGTGAATACTCTGCCATTTTTGTGTGCTAAGTACATGAGACGAGATGTGCATCCTTTGTAAATTCCTTATAGACGTGAGAAATTTGTAAAGGTTTTCATGCATTTTTATTCAAACACAATTTTATATGATCAGAAGACATGTTACCATGTAAGAATGCTTCAGGTATGCAATACTGCGATCCTACGCATTTTAAATATAGAACACCAATGATCATGCACAGATAATTATTTGGCTGCGTTTCATCAACTTCCCCACTGCTGTGGTTTAATCCAGCAGGCAGCTAAGCACCACTAAGCTGTTTACTAGCTCTATTATCCAGTAGGTAAGAGGAGAGAATCAGGAGGAAAAAAATGAAGAGTAAAACTCTATTGTTGAGATAAGGGCAGTTTGGTAGAGAAAAGAGAAGAGAGGACACAACAAGTGATGCCCAACACGATCACCACCAGCTGATGGATGCCCAGCCAGTTGCCAAGAAATGGCACCTCCCCTGGCCAACTCTACCAGCTTTATTGGTGAGCATGCCACCAGATGGTATGGAATGTCCCCTTGGCCTCTTTGGGTCAACTGTTTTAGTTGCTCTCTCCCAGCTCTTGTGCACCACAGAATCACAGGGATTGGAAGGGATCTCTGGAGACCACTGAGTCCAACCCCCTACAGTGGGTCGCACAAGGAGGCTCCCAGATGCATTCCGAATACCTCCACAGAAGCAGACTTCACCACCTTTCACACAGCCCCGTTTCTCCAGCTCCCATCCCAGAAAGAATTCACCACCCAAACACGGTCATGTGGAAGCTCCTCCAAGAGCTGTCATGGTGCTGCACAAGGCAGACTGAGTCCCACATATGAATGATAACAAAAGGTAGTGTTAAACTCCCAACGAACTCTAAGAAATGTCTCCCACATACGTCAAAACTAGTAGGGTTAACTTCAGATTTCAATTAAGCAAGCAGCATTTTCCCACGTCTCAAACTAAATGTATGTACACCAAGATAATACAGAACACATGAATAATCCCAATCCAGTAGAAACAGGTACCGCAATCCCAGTACAGCACTGTTTTTGCAATGTAGTTTCACGAGATCATCATTTTCACCTGTCAAAGCATATCTAAGCAATTGTACTTAAATTTCGCTTTGTTAAAGACATGTTTGCAAAGAGATTACCCTTTCCAGGGAAAAGTACCTTCTCTATTTTTAATAATAAAAATTCATTTTCACTAATTCAATCTACTTCAGGAATACGCTTCAAAGGGATTCTTTAAAGTAACTGAACAAAACTTAATCAGCCTGTTTCACAGAAGTCAGAATTACATCTGCCCGCTTGCGAGCCAGTTCACAGACCTCTGCGCGGTCTCTTCGCCTGACCTTCATTCAACACTTCTGTTGCCCACCTCTACACGATTTTGGTCATCTTATCTACATTAGACGTACAATGCAGAGCACCAACGCAGCTTTGAATTAAATCTTGCTGTTATCCCCAGTACATCTCTCAGGTCAGTTCACGGAATGGTTTCTGGCGTACAAAAACAATCTCTCATTAGGAGAATGCTAACCCCAGAATCTCCACTCCAGACGTTCCAGCCCGAAATGGAAACAAGCACCAAACTACTTGCTGTCATAGCTTTAGCCTACAGTTCCCTCAGATGTGACTTTCTATTCATTTTTTGAAAGTGATACGCTTCAGTCTTCACGCATTAAAAGAATAGTTCCCAGAGGCAAATCAACTCTCAAATACATCATCTTTGGTAAAAGCTTTTTGGAGAGAAAAGGAAATTATATGTGAAGTACACCAATTGGTTTCGTACTTCGTTCTTCCCTTTCTTTAATTATAAAGTAAATTAATAATCATATTGTGTTTGTTTTTAACTGCAGTGTTCCCTAAAGCACGACAAAAAAATTACCATGGCTGGAACCGCAGAAATTGTATCCCCAAATGGGTCTTAGGGGAAATAATTAATAAAATTTACCTTAGCATTGCTTTTTTTTTTCTTCTATGAACAGTATATTTAGCAGTGTTCACTAAAATTCCTTGGAGTTCAGCAGAAGCCAGTCCTTTCTACCCTACACCAGTGTAACCAGAGTACATCGCACAGCGGCACGATGTGCCACAGAGTAAGCATGGCGGCTTATGAGAGTGGTGCGGATGGACACAGCCACCTCCCTCCCCCACCCAGCTCCAGCGTAGAGCTCAGCTGAAAGGAGTACGAATCTCCAGCGGACAGAGGGCACCAGCTGGCACCTGAAACAGCCCTGCACTAAAGAATAACCTGGACTAGAATAGAGGGGAACAGTAAGAGGCAGCTGCTCACCTTGCTGCCATTGCAATTTGCAATTACTTCCAGAGCCAAATAAGTGTAAATTATAAAATGCTTCTCTTGTTTTTGCTCGATTTCACTTTATGCTGCGTGGTTTCTTTTCTTTTGGAGCTGACCCAAGGGTCACTTTCTGATGGATTATAGACCACTGCTCAGGAAACCCCAATCTGAAGCCTGCTTCCCAGTGAACAACTTCGCACACTGCCACAGGAAGCTGTGCTGCACAAAGAGCTGTTCTTCTTGTTAACATCTACCAATGCCTTCATTTAACGCAGGAGAGTTAGCACATCGTCTTCAGCTTCCAAACCTTTCTCAAGTAACAGGCTTCTGTGAGAATTGTAGTTCCATCTGCATCAGGCTTTTTTTGCATTGTTTCAACCCCAGGAGTTTAACTAGGTTCACCTGTACTCTGTACACCAGTGAAAACTTCAAAACTTGGATATTTAAACTTTTTCATTCTCCCCAGAAGCCTCCAGACGAGTGTTTGCTGTGTTTTATACATTCTAGGGGGAATTCCTACAACCGCCTTGCCCTTTTACTTCTGCCTGCTGGAGAAGGAAACAACTAAAAATGTTCTGGCCCCACAAATACAAGTTTCCCTAGTGCAATGCTATACAAGAGAGATGGCATTTCACTGGGGCTAGGGAAAGGTGCTGTTCACAAGGAGCTGACTGAATCACTCAAGCATTTGCTATGTCTATAACTCTACCAACTCTATTTTCAGCTTCGACAAAAGATTCATAGTCAGATGATGCCAAGCACTGCATTCTTTACACTTTGAGCTGCAAATGAAAGCTTTGCCAAGGTCTGCTCAGGTCTTATGTCTCACTAAATGGTTCAGGTTACCTTAGCAAGCCTTCTTCAGGAGACAAAGCCGATTTAGCATTCACAGGCAAGACCAGTATGCTGCCAAATTCCCCTGCCCATTAAGGACACGGTCTTAACACTGATCTTAGAAAAAATGATCTAACAAAGATTTGTGTCAACAGACCTTTGATAACTCTGACGTTTGAAAAAACAGCTGTGCTGGTATGACGCCTTCCACCCTCTTGTTCTGCACTATTCCGCCCTTAACAATGGACAATAGTGATTCCCTCCCAACCCTCAATATTTTAGCCTTGTGACAAGGCAGGAAGCCACTTTCTCATTTCTTCTCCTGCGCTAACGTATTCTCATTTATTATTTACATAGAGTACCCCTGCACTTTAAAGCTCACTAAGCGTGCAAAGCAACCGATAGCCTTTATCCCATGTTGGTTTATTAAAAACAGTCATTATACTAGTTCACAAGTAAGTTGGAAAAAGCATTTGGAGAAAGCTTATTTCTACACATGCAAAGTCACCATGCTTTCATACAAAATCTGCTCTGGCAGTCATCTGAGCACACCGAGCAGCTGTTCCTCCAACGCTCAAAAACCTGAAACAAGCTGAACAGGGAAATTCTTGGGAAACTGGCAACTAAAGAAATAACATCTTGCTCTGACACTGGAAGTGGACAAAAAGACCGTCCTTTCTAACTAGCACTTTTAAAGTACACGGGAGTTTTCAAAAAGCCGAAATTCTGCAATTTGGGCACAGGAGTGTACAGGTATCTGTACAGCCACTGAGGACAGCAGCAGTCGGTCATCTCTGTGCGCTTACCACACACCTCCACTGCAGAATGCTCCCAGCAGAAGTCAAGAGCCAGAACTAGTTGCTACTCGAACAAAAAATAGGCAATACGCCAGCGTGATACAAAGAGCAGATAAAACTAATAATTATCCAAAATTCCCAAAGAAAACGGAAATATTAAAGCTCTAGGGCAAGAAAACCTTTTCATGCACAGTAACACCCTTAAAAAGACACTACAGATGATGCACAGCTCCTGGTTAAGTTAACGACAAGGGACGTGGACACCAGCCTCCGTCCATGGATGTCACTGCACGAGCATCTGGCTCTGCCTTCTGGTGGAAAAGAAAATAGAATTAGACTGAAATAATAGCCCTTTCACATCAGTTTTGCCTCAGAGCCACCACAGTCTGAGAGAAGAAGTCACCAATGGTACCCTGAAGCCACAGCTTCCCCCGCTGAGCCCTGAGCACAGCAGTCCATCCCCAGAGCCCCCTCGCTGTTTGTGCCTCCAGCACCCATCCCAGCACACCGCTCCCCATCCACGTCCTACACACGCTGCTCTCATGGTGTGATTTTGCTATGACATGCACTCATGATTATCCCTTAAGCATTTCTGTTTGTTTTTTTTTTCTCTCAGCCTGGCTCCCCACTTGCTCCTCACCAGCTTTTCCTTTTCAGTCTAAGAACACCGATATTCCAGCTGGACTTTCAGATGCACCAGGCTGCTCCTGGAGGCAGCTGCCCACACTTGCCTGCCTATTTCTAACTATTTTTCAAGTACAAATGATGATGAGAGAGGCATTTAGATTACAGGGGTTGGATGAGGGCAGGAAGTTTTAAAAAAAATTATAGTCCCACAGGCTGTAGCTCACACCTTCATCATCACTAATCCATACAATTTCATTGACATCTACTGCGATTGCTGAATTTAGTTTTCCTTTCCATTAATAAATAGAAGCCTTCTGCTGATTGTGCTGAAAAAAAAAAACCAAAACAATCTGCCCTTGGAAAGACCTGGTGCTGATGTTCTTGACTTACAGCTTCCGTTCCCTCTCAGCACCACCCCTTCCATGATCCCTGCCCCAACAGCTCAGCACACAGACCTTGAGCACTTCACTTCTGAGGGAGGACTGCATGGGAAAGCAGTGCAACTCAGACACGTGGCCTCAGCCCATCCTGCAACACCAGATGTTCATAACATCATCACCAAAAATGACACCAGACTGTGGCTGGACTGCAGCTTTGAGGGTGAGCCAGCCCATGCCAGCAAAACATCTGTCCCCACATGTGGGCCAGTGAGAAATGGCTAGTGCCCTACAGCCCCACTGTAATGAGCCTGATGCTCATTAACGTGAGCGTGGCACTTGCTTTTATCTTCTGAATAAACAAAGCCCCAAAATCTAGAGGCTGCAATTCCAAAGGAAAGAAGAAACTTGCTTATTTGGCCAAGTTCTTCACACTATTTGTATTTTAAAGCTCTCATCCACAAATCGCAGCAGGTGCACTGTATCCATGAATTTAGAAGCTCAAAAAGGTTCAAGTCTTCCTACCACAGCTATAAAAGATCCTTCACGCTACAGTGGAAAACGTCTGATCTGCACATTTCACACAGCTTGTGGGTGAGTCAGCTGTAGTAAAGACCTTGCACGAAGCTGGGAAGCTTTACAGGACCCCACACAACTGTCCAGGCTTCCCACAGAGTCAAGCTTGCAATTTTGGGCAAAGGCTGCCAAAAATGTCACTTCTGGCCTTGCTGAATGGGTGTTGCCTTCTGAACAGGTTGCCTACCTGTACCACAGTGGAGTATGAGGGCTGCAGGCCAGGACTTCAAACTTCACAGAAATGTGTTCGCAAAACTTTGTTTTCATTTGAGGCATCCCATTGCTGTCCCCATCCCATCAGACCTGGGCATAGTGGGGTCACCAGGCCAGGGGTTTGCAGCACCATCAGCCACCAGCCCTGCACTCACACCGACCCCACCCCGCACCTCGATGCTCCTGCGGGACAAGCGAGGAAAAATAAGCCTTTAAAAATCACTTTTTTCAAAGGAAATGCACACCTGAAGTGAATCGTGACTGAATAAAGCTTCACTGCCTTTTTTCACCTTGGCTCCATTAAAGTGTATGACAGCTGTCACGCAGCGCCAGGAGCCAGTGTAAAGGGACACTCAGAAGCCAGGTTCCAGAACATTACGGTAACCGACAAGACCGTTACTCTCACTCCCACTATTTCCACTGTTTTCTTTTGCCTCCTGCAAGAAACACCATCAGTGTGTCCACCTCCAGGACAAGCAGCCCAAGGGTCACTTGGGCGGGTTCTTCTACAGGCACAGCTGGAAGGACGGGACATCTGTGTTGTGCAGGGAGCAAGCCCTTGGTGTGCCATGCCTGCTTGTGCAGCAAAATCCATCTTCTGGTTCCATCCCCACAAAGCACTTCAGAGGACTGCTGCTGGGAAGGGGAAGCATCGGAGCAGACAATCTTCTTTCCAGTTGTCTTCTTGCCAGCAATAGGGCGCAGCTATGAGTAACAGGGCACCCAAAGCAGCACCCTGTGGGCACGGGCAGCAGAGATGAGGTTGCACACTCCTGAGCAATGTCCTGAGGGAAGGAGCAGGGCCATAGGAGACATATGGATGCTGAGCCTTCTTGGAGACCATTGGAGCGCACACACAGGCGTTTCAGGCCTGCACTCCAAGCTGTTAAACCTCCTGCCTCTCTGGCTTAAAGTGCCAGCACTGTGCTTACAAAGAGGTGAGCCCGGGTCTGCTGCCAAGGCACTTCTGCTTGCCAGAGCAAGGAGAGCCTCCGCTTGCTAACCTCTTCCGACAGCCATCACGTGGGCCCTCTGATCAATATTTAAACAACGGTGGCAGCGCTACGGGAGCCTCCCCACGCAGCGATACACTGCCTGCAGCCATCCCATCTGGACAATGTCTGAAAAAGCAAGAAAAGATGGGCCTTGTACTCTAACTTGAAGGTCAGTAAGTTCAGGCATGTTTGAGAGTTTAACTAAGGCTTTATGGCGGGTCACCTCCCTACTTCCCGACGTGGAAACAATTTTATTTAATACTTCATTGAAGTAACAGACCGTTGCATAATACCCCCGACAACACTCATCAGCACAAAGCTGCTGCCCCAGCCAGGTACAGCTCTGCCTCGGTGCCATTAGCAGCCACAAACTAACAGCTCGACGCCCGAAGCCGAGTTGCCGTGACCATCCCTTCCCTTCTCATATCACCTCCTAAGCCAAGTGCCCAGGCACTGATGGGGCCATGACTGCTGGCAGAGGCTGCTCAGGTTACCTCCAGCCCACATTCCCACTCCGTGTGGCTGCAGTGCTCTCCAAGCCATGGCACGTTACCAATGACACCGCTAATGCAGTTCCCACTGTGAGGCACAATATGGCCTGTCCAAGCTGGGAGGTGGGAATCTGTGTTAAGATAAAACATTACATTGGCTGCTCTGCAGTGTGGCTCGGAGGCTCCCTGACTAATTGCATTTGGGTACAGTGCCTTTCTCCTCACAACACACAGGGAAAAGCAGTGTCAGACAAGGACTGGCCTCTGCCCATCACTTCATCGCCGTAGGAACATGGCCAACACCACCAGGCAAGAGGTTCCTTGCTCCTCATTCTTACTTTTCTGCTGGGGTTCATTTATTATCTTCTAATTTTCCTGCTTTCTGAGGTAGCACTCTGTGCAGAGAATCACCACAGCAGCTTCAAGAATAAGGCAGTTTGTGCTGAAAAGAGGGTCTCTGGTAAGTGCTGGGGAGAGCACAGACACTCTGGGATAGAGCTGGCAATAGCTGCCTGCATCCCTACAGCAGCCTCAGGATGCACAGAGCCAACCACAGTTCTCTTTGCTTCTAGTGTAGTTTCCAGGGAAACCAATAGAAGGCATTACTTTCAGAGCAACCTACGTATTTTAACTGCTGAAACAGAGCAAGCAATTACAATTTCCCTTTCTTATTCCAGGCCGGCAGAAAGTATGTACAAGAAGCTGCACTATGAACACCTGACTGCAAGGAAATGGTTTGCTGAGTCCCACATCCTTTTGCATTTGACAGGAAGGTAAAAACTGGAGCCAGCCATTAACTACAGAGCAAAACCCAGATTTTTAAGATGAACAGCTCTAGCACTTAAGTCCTGAAGAGCAAGCAGGCTGTGGGACGCCCCACAGATTCCCATCAACTCAGGCCCAGCAGTATTACTAGGTAGGAAGTTTTGATACAGATCTAACGTCTCCAAAGAGCAGACATTTGCCTCTAGCTGTAGCACACGGGGTGGGTTTCAGAGCTCCCAGCAGTCCCACTATACAGCTGGAACAGTTTTTCCTCAACTAAACTCCACCTGCAGCCACCACCGGCAAGCTGGTCCTGTCATCCTCCTCTAGCAATGCCTACAACCTTCTAAATGCTGTGCCGATTCCAGCGCTAACATTTTGCACACTTCCCTGTCACAACACAAAGCATGCCCACGTTACGTGAATACAGACACTCGTGGGACTGAGCATTAAGCAGACTTTCACGAGGCAACGCAGACCCAAGCAGATGGACTGACCCTGGCTCTTAAGCTCTACCATTCCACAGGGTTTCTCTGACCACCTCTGAAGAAAGAAAGCTTTACACCTGATGCATCTGTGCTGAAAGACCCCCTGCCTTTCAAATGACTTTTCTGAGTGTTATTGGAAACAACAACATTAAGATAATGGCGAGACTGACAGTGAGAAATTCATGGGGGACGTGAAATAAATGAAATCCATTAGTATTATAAATACGGGCTGAGCTTCATGTCTCACACGTCAATTATCCTTTCTGAACTTCTGAAACCTTACTATTAGCAGCTTTGTTTTGGACAGAGCAGTAAGACGAAGAGAAAAACCCAGCAGCACTGTTTTAAGCTTATGCCATCGCATTGCAGTCAACCAAAAAAAAGAAAAAGAAGGAAGAATATTTATATGAGCCATCGAACGGCTCAGCTCATACCAAGAGGCATTTACTGAAACAAAAACTGAACGAGCCTGCTTAACAGCCAGCACAGTGTTTTGATTTTCCTGATTAAATGAAGAACAGCTCGTACCCATAGATGAAAGTGGATGAGATGTGTGTAAGTATCAGCTCCGGCAGCGCTACATTAACTGAATGCCTGGGTTTTGAGGTCAGCCGTCATTCGTTCTGAATCGCTCCCTGAGCAGAGCACAGAGCAGATGGAAAAGGCCAGTCTGACATGACTCTTTGACTTAATTATAGCATTACGAGGACAGCATATGGAGTTGGTACGTAGCGTGGAATTTCATCCAATGTCTTTATTTCTCATAAAGTCGGTGATTTTGTTTCATTTGCTTTTAATTGATCTGCAGTATACGCATTCACTGCATTTGAATTACTTTTACCTGTGCGTTACTAGGTCAAGCTTTGTTACCAAGCACAGGAGAGAGAAACCTACATAAATGTTTAAAGAATCACAGAATTTGAATTCTGTGTCAAGTACACAATCCTTTCCAAAACATTAGTATTTAAACCCATTCACTGTTTTCAGCATTAATTGTGTCAGATCCCTTGAGTTACCCCACAATTGCTCCGAGACAAGCAATGCCAGACCGGTCTAGTGACAAACAGGCTTTGTATGGCATAGACTAACACCCCCTCTTCCCCCATAAAGAATCATCTCATGGCATATGCCTGTCCATATGCCCAACGCTGTACTGTGCTCAGAGAGCAAAAATAGGTCCAGCAGGAAGAGAAGTGCAGAGGAAGACCCGGACATACCTGCAAGCTGGCGGGCTGGCCTAGCATCTCAGCACTGCTCCACTTACACAGCCTGGCTTTGCAGAAACCACGGCAGCTTTTCAATGTGCAAAACAACAGCCTATCAACAAGAGATTTCAATTCACAACGTTGATCTTCTGCTGGAAATTTTGTAGGAAAAGAGAAAATCCAGCTGTTGCTCTGGTTCTCTAAACACTGTGTTCATGTGGGTTTTTCAACAGTTACCTGTGCCAACAGCTGCTCCATGTGCAACACCAATGACCCAGCTAAGGCTCAGCCAGGACATCGAGGATGTGTAGGTGCTGAAACGATCCAATACGAGTACCACCCACCATCATGGATAGGCACACGTTAGCTGGGCTGCAACTATCACTGAAACTTCTCCAAAATCCATTACTGCAGAAAGCGGTGCTTTGCTGCACTGGGATGTACAGAACACAACGTTACTGACAAATCCATCAAAACCAGGAGGCATGCAAATCCAACTCCTTCTTTATTATTTTAATGCCCTCTGCCTGTTTTTCAGAAAGGAGGAAATGGGGAAAGGACAAGTCTGTCCAACTGTGAGAGAAAGTGGTTCATTTCCTCTGCCCTCTCTGAAATCATTTCAGCTTTTTCCTGCTGGGCAGGAATGGAAGGAGGCAGCTGTTTGGAATTAGGATGGGAAACAAATAGCAGCAACAGCAACAAAACAAAGTAAAATGGTGTTTTGCTATGATTTCTAAACTGAACTTTCAGGGAAAAAAAAATAGAAAGCAACAATCTTTTCTTTGGAAATTTCATCTTGAATTTAAAAAGAAAACAAAGGTTTTCTTCTTAAAATTATACCTCTGAATCAGTTTTTCAGCAAGATGTCATTTTAATCACCTCTCAGCTGTAGCATAGCAGATGCAGCAGCTTGCCTTGGCAAAGCAGACTGTCAGACTTTCTGCTGAGAAACTTTCCCCAAAGCTGCCTCAGGACCCCTATCATCTTGGACACCTTCTGCTCCTCACGTTTGCTTTCTGCAAGGTAAAACCAACTTGAATTAATAAATTAGGGTGGAAAAGGAGAATACAACACAGTGCCAAAAATGTAACAGTTCTGAAGGCTTCTGTCTCTAAACCTTAAAATGCCCAATGTAAGAGGCTGTTCTTCAAACTGACACACTAACAAATGGTCGCCATCAAGCTGCAGCTTAACTACATACACTTCTAATCTCTGTGAAAATAGTCAGAGGTTGGTTAATGGCTCTTCATTTGTTTTCTGGGCAGGAAACAGAGCATTTTGCCAACTGGCATGGAGGTACAAGCTCCCTGGAGCACTGCAGCACTGGTGTGGGCACTCTCCAGATCTCCTGAAGGCTTTCAGTGCACCTCACCTCTGAGATGCACTGCAGGCCAGGCTGTGCATGGCGAGATCTGAATACCCAGCAAACACAGCCCTGCTGCGAAGGATCAGGCACCGCTGGCAGGAAAATATCAAACAAGAAAGAAAAAGAGGCACGAGCACGGAGGAATAAAAAGGAACTGAACAGGTACTTCAGGATGCTCCTCACAAGGCACTCACACTTGATTCTTGCATCAATTGCATGTAAGCCTGCAAGTTAGTATTTTCTCCCACATTGCTATGAAAAAGAATAAACTTCTCCCATATCATTGCAATTCAGAAACACTGAAATGTCCTCTGTTGATCTCTTTCTTCTTTTTGACAAAGCAGAGGTCAACTTTGGGTGTTTCTTCTAAGTTCTACTCAATTATCCACAGAACCCACACCCAATGCCAGCACAAAGCAAGCTACAATTCTGCCCTGAAAGTTGCTCTGCCCAAAGCTAATGGTTGATTGTGGGCACCACAAACAACACAAACTCCAAATTCCATCCTGCCACAACCTGGGATTTTAGCTTTATGACTGATGCATTAGTTAGAGAGGAGATGTGGTGAGGAGCACGTATCTCATGGGCTCTCAGTGGGAGCAGCCCACGGGCTCACTACAACCACTGGGTTCTCTCCTGGACATCACTGCAGTCCCAGCAGTTTGTGGCAGCAGCAGACCCTTTGCAACTCCAGTTACACGTGGCCCCATCTTGAAACTTAAGTCTCAAAGCTTTCAGTTTTTGAAGGTGCTGCTCAGCATTGCAACTTGGATCCACTTTTAGATGAGACTCAGATTAACACTGACAGGGGCCACAGGGGGAAAAATAAGAAGAAATTGAAATATTTATGGCTGGATTATTTAAAAAGGATTTAGGTAACCAAATGACATTGGGAATTCTCAGCCTACAGAGTGCAGTGCTCTATGCAGAATGCCATACTCCACACACACAGGATCATACATTTCAGCATCCTTATCTATGCATATTTTAGCTATGGTTTTAGCGTTCATTATTTAATAGTATAGAATTACTAAGTAACGCTTGTTAACAAAAAAATACAATGCTCACATAAGAGTTATCAAACTTTCACATATAAAACTGAGAAGCTTACTCAATCACTGTGATGTACTCTCATTTGTCTTGGAATAATTTTACATCAGCCTGTTCACATCAAAATGGCTTTGCACAGTGACGTGCATATCTGAAAGAGGAATGCCAGACTCTTTAATGTAACACGTCAGCAATAAACCTTCGGTTAGCTGCAAGCTCTGCAAGCTACAAACACTCCTCCAAGAAGTTATCCCACACAGCCCTGCTCCCCAGAAACAAATAAAACTTGAAAGAGGTCTCCAATCAGGCCACAAAAGCTGAAGTGAAAGGCTGCTCGTTACTGCAGGTGCATCTCCTAAGAAAAATTAATTTATATGTCATCTAGGGAACACATAACAGACTTTAAGATAACCAAAAATAGTAATTATTTAGGGCTACTTAAGCAAGAAAAATAATTATATTGCTTGTATGTAACATCTAGATGTTATGAATAGAAGCAAACCAGAATTTTCACTAAAATGAACTTTCAAAGCAAAATGTGAATGTTTCAACTTGATGAACTAAAAAAAAAACAACAAAAACTAAGAGTTGTTGTATGGGAACTGCTGAATCACAGCCTGACCCACTGATGGATCACCTGAGGCGAGCACTGAGTCAGCTGCAGGAGCACAGGTGAAGGCAATGCACCTGTGTGATCAGAAGGGGTGGAGTCTGGCTCCAGCTCTCCCAGACCCCATTTAAGGGCTGACCACCACTGGGGAAGGATCTCTTGTTGGAGATCCCTCCCCACTGGAGTTATCAGTGAGCCCTGACCATCCAAGAAGGTGAGTCACTCTTTATTTGCTAGCTGTCTGTCTACCATCCATGTTAGCCTATCAGAAATATACCATCCTCTGCTCTATTCTTTTTGACTACCATTCTTTGGGGTTATTCGCCCTACACTTGTCCACCCAGTTTTAAATGGTGTTTTTGATAATTCAGCTTGACACTCCCAGATCCGCAATTTAGCTTGTGCTGCATCCTTCGTAACAAGGAAGACAGGCGGTACAGGAGATAAAAGATGAGGTTATCTGCACCACTGCAGCAGACAAGACCTGGGTCTTTACATAGAGTCTAAAGGAAATTATCCTTTAAGAACTCTGTTATGGATATGAAAGGCAAAAATGACCTGACACTGACACAAGAGCCAGAGCCAGCTCTACAAAGCAGGCCATAACTTCGGGGGGTGGCACAGAGCAGGTTCCCAGGGTGCTGTGATGCAGAGCCCCCTCCAGGGGATGAGCTGAGCAGCAGTGACAGAGGTGGCCAAGAGAAAGCAAACTCTGATGCCAGGGATCCTCCTGATGTACACAAGAACAAAGATGCTGCCCTTGCAACTCAGATACTCAATGGGTGAAAACCATGCACAAGAGAGGAAAGGTGCCAGTGCAGCTGTATTACCAATATGTGACCAGGGCAAACATAACATCTTCAATGTCTTATTTAAAATTTAAATGCATGTATAGGAGAAAAAAAAAAAGCAAGGAGGATTACAGGGATTTAATTAACAAATCACAGAAGACACACTTCCTTTACGTAACAGTCCCAAAGTAAAGTCCTCAACTAAGAAAATGGCACACAGTGCAGTAGAACTCAAAGATGTGTTCTTGATGAGGAAAAACTACACCGTCAATAGCCTCATCTTAAAAGAATCTTTTCTGGGGTAGGATGGGAAACGTGTAATAGGATCACCTTAACCACACGTAATGGCTTTCCTGCAGGTAAGCTGTCCACAGACTCATTTAACCTTCTGCAGAACCCGTGGATAACAAAGCTCCTGGGGGAAAAAAGTATAAAAAGAACTCCAAAACTGTACCACCTTCATTCATGAAGAGAACTTCAGGTAAAGAATTACTGGACGTCAAATACTTATTTCTTGTCTTAAGCTTCTCTGGCTTGCATTACAGCTCCACAAAAGCAACGTCAGAAGCTGCAACAGAGCCACACACTCCTGGCAAATTCAGAAATGGTTTTCTCAAGACATCTCCTCCTCTTCAGATGTGACATGATATGCTTGGAGACAACCAACTAATCTATGCATCTGAGAAAATGCAGTGAGCAGAGAGCAGGAACCTTCATGGGCACAGATGAAAACCTCTCTAGTTAAAGTGAAGAGTCGTTAGGGTAAAAATTCATTTCTGGATCTCAGCACAGTCCCCAGTGGGAACACAAAGAATCTAAAGAGTACAGTACCACAACTGCAAGCTGCTCAAATTTACGAGAAGAAAATCACAACAAATACTGTCACTATGAAGTCTTTCAGATGAACTATATTTTTACCTTATGTAAATTATAGTTTATAAATTTTAACCCACAATAGTTTGGATAAATGGTAATTTAGATACCTGCTCTAATTAAAATTACATGTTATTTGGCTTCTGTACATCTTAAATCATCCCACAATTCAGTCACTCTTACTGCTATTCATGGATTGAGGGCTGAAACTTTTGCTTCTTAATTGGTCCAGAGATGAAGTTGGTCAGATTATTCTGGAGCTCACAGTGAAGCTGCTATGTTCTCTTTTGTTTTCTTTTTTTTTTTTCCTGTTCCCATTTAGAACACAAGACCACAGAAAAGGCAAATCTAACAACAAACTCCTGATAGAGAATTTGGCTTGAAGAAATAAATGGTTATATGCACAGAAGTGGACAACCTCTCAAGAATGTACCAAGGCAATAAGAAAAATACCCTGCAGAAATCAAACATTCTCTTCCCATCTTCTTTAAAATGGGAGGAGGCAGACTAATGAATGCAGCTTTCAGAAAGACTTTCCTTTTTGTCTAAGGAACTGGTGTTGCTGCGTGAGTCTCTGATTTGAGGCTTTGTCGTAAAAATTTTATTTGATTGTTCTGAATCTATTGCAGTTTTCAGGTGCATGACCTACATTCATCCAGAGTTTTCCCTAGTGACAATGAAGGATGGTCTATAGGTCCCAGATCTACACCACTTGGTACCAGCCTAGTGTGCAACTCAGCTCTCCAGGAGCCTTTACACATTGCTTTCCAGCACATTCACCGAAGGGCTGTACATAAAACTGTTATTTCTTTCTGTAAATACAGTTTTTGCTGAAGAAACGCTCACCTGAAACAAAGCCAGGGTTTCAGTCTGGCAGAGCAAGCTGATACATCAGTGATGGGATGAGTGAAGGGCAGGTCATGAAGTGCCAGGAGCAAAACCGCAGGCAGGGACTCGTGTCTGGGATGGGTGTGATGAAGGTGGAAGAAGTCCATTCTGGGGAACCTCGGGATGGTAATGAGAGCCAAACCGATAACATCCCTGTTTCAAGTCCAAAACCACCTGGGCCTGAGCTGTTGGGATCATTCTCACAAGTGACCACCATGATTTAAAGTGAATAATTTGAAGGTCCAGAACCCACTATTTTTACTATGCATTCTGCCTGGAGCTAAAACTGCTTTTCTCCACAGCAGTGAGAGATCAGAGATTGATACCAACGCGCACCTTCATTATTCTGGATGGTTCCTAATTTTCAGCTTCTGTTCAGACCCCTTCTCTCATCCCAAATTATTGACAACTGGAAGATAACTCTGCCATCACTGCTTGGAAAAACTACAAGGTTTTCCATGTTTCTTTCCCATCACTTAAGCTGGAACACAGCAGCATCTTACACCACAACCTGCATTTTACTGCTGCAGGATCTGGCCTCCAGTTTCTTAACTGTGAGATACTGAGCAATTCTCTGACCTTGTTCTTAAATGCAAGTTGCATCATTTGAGCTGATGCCTTCCAGCCAAACTCTGCCAAATACAGTTTGCTTAAAAACTTAAATCTACCTTTCTGGGGCTGGTTAAGAAACTTGAGGCAAAACATACTTTATAAATAAACCCTGTACACTTGCATTTAGGGGAAAAAGAAGTTTCACACATAGGAAACAGAGAAAACCTGATTCCACTTAACCAGTGGAGTCAGTAACTCAACTGTATCAGTACACTCACCCAAAGGGTTCTGCTAATTAAAAGCAAATGATTCCTTACAAATGGAGCAACAGTTGAGTTTGGTTTGAGTAGGCAGCATGTGACTGCCTGCTTTCAGTTGCAGAAAATGCGACAGACGTAACAGACAGACGTTGAGTGAGAAGCCACTGCCTCCACAACACACACAGGTCCAAACTTCCATTTCTTTGCAACTACAGTGTGATTCTGACAGAGATTACAAACGGGTCGGACTTATATTCTCCTTGAACATGCCCACAGCCACGTTACAACCATTGTGACAGAGCATCAAGTGCAGTTCTGTGGCAGAGGAGGACCCCCATTGGGCTCTTCCTGAAAATTGCATTTGGACCAAATTAAAGGAAAAACGAAACAGGTTTTAGCCTGGATACTACAAAACTATTTTCACATCATCACAAAGCACTGGATGTGGTCAGAATTATTTCAGAGTATTTATCATATGCTCAAAGAGTTATTTTTGATACCTTGAACTACATGGAAAATGTTTCTCTTCCCTTACACATGCATATCATTCCTTTTAAACCACATTTGGCCCAGCTAATGTGTAAGTGGGTTAAATGCCATAAGGATGGCAAAGGCATTAACTGCTACAGGGTTATGTTTTGACCTCAACTGCTTATTATGGTTTTGTTTTAATAAAAACACTTTAAATACCTTTATATTCTTGGCTTCTCAGAGGTCAAGCAAACTATTTCAGACCAAAGCAGTTTTCAGGTAATTATACCTCACTGGTGACCATTCCTAGCATAAATTTCAGGCATCCAAATGTCTGTCAATATTTGATCTTTAATAAAGATGAGCTCTCGATGTGCTCTGAAATCTGTACTAGAAAATACATTTATAGTGGAACAAATGGGAAATAAATTCCATATTCTCCGAGGTTTCAAGAATACAAAAAGAAGAAAGTCAGTTTTAAGAGAAAGTCAGCTGCGAAGTCCTTGAAAATTTAGGAATTACAGTAGAGAAATACAAAGCTACTTTCATAAATAAAATATATTTTAAATGAATGCTCCAGAGTCACTTTTATTTTGTACGAAGCCCTTAGGATGCTATAACAACACTGTTTTGCTTGCTGCTCTACCATCAAAATAAATAAACAAATAAATAAAACCTTGCTAACACCCACACGCTAATTCATAAAGCTCCAGGTGATCATCGCTGGTTCACTTCTGATCCTTACTAAACGCTCAGTGTGCCACACGTAGAGTGCTTTTTCTTGCCTATTATCAAGTAAAAAGCACAGTTATTTGTTATCATTAAAGCCCTGACGGAGATGCTCTGAGAGACTCATTTCTGTTGATGGAAGCCAATATGTTGGGAAAGGGGAAATCTGGGCTCTTCAAGCTCATTGAGAAAGATAAGCAGGCATTTCTATCTCTCTACTTGGTATACTTAGAAAGTGAGTTCATCAGTCTAGCACGCATAATTAGGCTTCTGTGTGAGTAGGGAAAGAAAACAGTAGCAAGGATAGGAATTTATGCCAGAAGCTCTGTAAGACACGCTGCAACTCTTTGTCAACCGGTTTGTTGTGCTGAGCTCACCACTGTCCCCTCCCCAGGACATGCGGCTCTGCACAGCATCATTCTCTGTCTGCCAGTCTGTCTCTCCAGACACATTAAATAAAGAAGCAAAAAACATAACAAGAACAAAGATCAGCCTATGATTGAAAAATCGACAACTTCCCAAATCAGATGTGACTGTGACCCAGATCAGGAGGGGAAGAAACAATAATTCATCCTGGCATGCTAATTAATTATCACATAGATTGCTTATTGATTTTCCTGTTCTTGCCCCGATATCTTATGAAGTACACTCATTTCAGTGAAACCTCTCACAGAATGGCAGCGACTGCGGATGCACAGCGGCTCAGGTCCGCACTTTGGAGATGGGAAAGGCCAGGGCAGATCCATGCCCAGTACTGAATCTCAGCATCAGGACAGCAGCCCCAGACCAACTCACGAGGCCTCAATTCTCCAGTAATGGTCTCCCAGTGAAGCAAACCAGTTCTTGCTGATGAAAGCTGCCACATTCCCAAAGTCACCCCTAAGACACTTCAGCTTCCTGCGCAAGACAATAGACTCGTTCCCAGAGAAGTTATCTAAGAGGACATTTTCTAATTATAGAATTAATTACTGCCACAAAATAAACAGTGAAAGCATGTCAGGCTGGAGGTAATGATTTGTACAATTAGCTCTTTCGTATCAAATAAACACTCTTAGCTGTTCTTGCCCTGGGAATTCATAATATTAATGAGTCCAACTGCCATCATCCCTGGAATATAGAACCACAGACTCACAGAATCTTTCAGGTTGGAAAAGACCTTTAGTATCACCAAATCCAACCATCAAAACAGGTAGCTTTATAGTATGGCAGGGCCTGGATTCCTGTCTTCCTGCAGCACAGGCACTCAGAAGACAATGCTGCCCTCAGCAGCACCTGGGGTGATGCCATGCACTACAGCTGTTCCCAGGAGAAGCCTGGGCAGTGCTGAGCAGCAAGGTGTACCACTGGGATGCCAAAAATAATGTTTTCCCAGTAGAAGAAAACTGCGGAAGGCTGTTTTTCATCCTAGGGAAACAGACAACAGTCTCCTGCCCCCGAAACAGCCAAATGAAAACTGTTTACATCTTACTTCCAACACAGAATGAACATGTGCCATTTAAGTTGTTGATTTTTGTCAGCATGCTCTAGGTACCAGGGAAGCACCCCAACTGCAAAGGTCTCAGTTAGTTTTGTTATGCTTTTATCAAGTAGCAAACTGGTTTCCAGCACACAGTGACAGAGAAATTGCCTGTTCTTAAGGTAGACATTTGTGTGTGCAGCTGAACCATCACGGTCATGAAGGAAAACCTTTCCGGGTAGCAGCTCGTATGCTTGTGAGGAGCTAAGGGCTCATTTCCACTTCTTTAGACAGCCACTGCAATCATCATTACAAAGATAAAAACAGCCTCTGAAGATTTCCTCCTGGTGAGAGACCTGCCAAAGCAGGATAGAGCAGGAAGGACTTTGGAAAGGGGCTAGCATATGAGAGGTCTTAATTTGTTGGTCTAAAGGAAGCATAAGAGAGTCAGCAAAAGCATTCTGGAAGTTGCATACCTCCGAGCATGGAACTGCTTGCTGGATTCAGGCACAATTCAACACAGCTAACAATATAAAATCAGGATTAGACACTTTCTGCAACCTCCCCACCAAGGCAGCCAGCATCCCGTGCTGAACCTCCCTTCAGACACTTTGGGCTCCCTTGAAGACAGGCAGAGCCAGAGGGAATCTGGCCCATTTAGCCTTTGCTTGAGATCCCCAAGCCACAAAACATGTGAAATGAAACAATCATTCTCTGCAATCAAACGGACCCTTAAATCTGCTCCCTATTGGCCATACCCGGTGCTCATTTCAATGAAGTTGTCATTATCTCTGACACCTTTTCCGTCCACCTTGCAACAGACTCCAAAGACACTGGGAACAGAGACACGCAGACCCACAAAGTGATTGCATTACCTCCCTAAGGAAGCGGGCTAAACCTAATTGAAAATACAGAAGCTCATGTGAAGCACTGATGGAGAGAAGATGATTTTCAACCCCAAAGTCCTCAGCAGGAACCTCCCAGAAGCTGAATACCACACGTGCTCCAGGCTCACAGCACGCAGGCCACCAAGGAGCCAGCCTTCACTCACACTCCCTCAGACACAGCAAGGCTGATGACTGCGGGGCTGCGGTGTGCTGAGCTGCTGGGAGCTGCCCAGAGCCTGCCAGCACCACAGCCCTTCCCGTGCCTCCCACAGATGGTTCTTTCTTGGACAGAAGAATTCAATTAATGACTCCAAATTAGTCATAGAATGGCCTGGGTTGGAAGGGACCTTACAGGTCACCCCGTTCCAACCCTCTGCCTCAGGCTGCCCAGGGCTCATCCTGTCCGGCCTTGGGGCACCTGCAGGGATGGGCACCTAAAGCTATGGGCACCTAAAGCTATGCAGCAGTGCCAGGGCCTAATCACCCTCTCAGTGAAAATTTACCGCTGACATCTAATCTACAACTTCCTTCTTTTAGTTTAAAGCCATTCCCCCTTGTCCTATCACTATCTACCTGTGTAAAAAGGTCATTTCCCTTTGAGATGGACAGCTGCATCAAGCCAAGCGATAAGGACTGGAGTGTGCTTTCCCTGTTTAAGAGGAAAGCATAAGTAATCTACTTAAACGAAAATCAATTTTAGACGTTCCTTCATTGCACTTTACGGTCTGTGAAGTTCCTTTCTTTTCATTCTGTTACATGAACAGTATGCGATTCCTACACTGTCAATAGATTTTCCTTTAGAAAAGTAGTGAAGGTCTTAACTTTTTAATACAAATTACTCCTTGGGAATCTTTAGCTGTTATTCAAGTACTTTAATTCAAAGAGTTCTATTTCTCATTGAAAAAAACTTTAAGTGACACTAATCGGACCCAGCTATTTTCATTACGAACGTATAACAATGCTAATCTGGTGTGACTAGACTCCTTAGCCTGAGTATTAAGGGCTTCTTCTCCCTAAAGTGGGATTTAATAGTAAAAAATTAACTTTCTTCCATAATCTGCTTATGGGTACTGCAACTGGCGAAGATTAGCTCCCCTGTTCTCTTTTCTGATCCTCTGCACAGACGTGCAGATGCTAAAAATGTAACTATATGTGCTTGTGAGCTAACGGGAATCTGTTTTGGTGTGCTTCCCAAAGAGCCATCAGGCCTCACCAGACAGCAGAGGCTCTGTGATAATCCACACACGAGCCTCAGCAGATACGCAATCATACAGCAGCCGACAACTTCCTCTCAATTCCCATTTGGAAAGGTACAGCAGTGCATGTAGATGGCAGATACTGTTTGTTCAAAGGGTGCCTTGCACAGGCAGGCTGCACACCTGGCCTCAGTCCACGATGGTTTTGGCAGAGGAAGCAGCAAGCCTGGTAGGTCACTGCTTCCATAGGAGGCTGACTAATCAGTGCACTGCATTAACCTCAGCATTCACTTTAGCAGTGACTAAAGCACTACAAGTAGTGAACTTTATCAGATGTTCAGTACAAAGGGCAATCCAAGCATATCCAAGAGCCTGCAGGAGCCCAGCTGCAAACCACTGAGTTAGGTGTGAAATACCTATATTCATCTTAATTGGGTGTTGTTCCTGAAGTATAATCAGAATCCTACAGTACCACTCACTCTAATCAGAAATAGGGCAATGAAATTCAACTCCCTTCACTGTTTGATTCTGATGTGTGAAAGGTAAGAGGCAGGCAACAGATCTCTTATGATGTCTGCAGGAGCCATCCTTTCCGTTCTCCTCTTACAAGACGCTCTGATGCCTCTTTTTATTTCCCCTGCCTTTCTTGTGTAGCTCGAAGCCAGCTGCCAGCACAGAGCAATGCACTGACACAAGCCACACGGCCCTCCCTGCACGGCACTGAGGAGCCAGGTGTGCAGACAGCATGCAGGTGGAGCAGGCACAGCACAGCAGAGAGATCTCGGTCCTTGACATGCAGCCTGACCTCCAAGGAACGGCACCAAGACCTGTACCAAGAAACCAGTTAGAAAGCTCCTGGATATTGTTTTGTTTTCAACTCTCTTTCCTGATCCACGCTAAAGGAAGGTGCATCCCCTAAAGTGGTAGATGCTCCATCCTTGGAGACGTTCAAGGTCAGGCTGGACCGGTCTCTGAGCACCTGACAGGTGTCCCTGCTCACAAAACTACATGGCCTTTAAGGTTTTCCCTTCCAACTCAAATGATTCTATGATCTTAATGCAGCACTGCACACCTGTGGGTCAGCAAGAGCCTCCTCCTCCTCCTTCTTTTCATATTCATCCCTTTCTATAACTTGGCACATGTTTCTCCAGGGGAAACCAACCCAGCCCAGCCCCCCAGAGCAGGGTCTGGGCACAGAGCCACAGGGATGCTGACAGAGCCACCGGGCCCCAGCTCAGGTGAAGCAGCTGGCAAATTCTCTCCCACTTCACCTGAAACCAAGTTTTGTCTAAACAGCACTCTGCTTTGGACTTCAAGGGCTTTCCCTTAAAGTTTACAAACTTCTCAACTTTTCATCCAGCTTTGAAATGCATTTCATTATCACAAAGCATCTCAGAGAAAAGAGCTTCCGAGCTCACAACGAACAACGTTCCAGGTCACTGCATTAACACTGACAGCTTTACAACAGTACCCACATCAGGTACAGCACAGGATGCTTTTCTGTGCTGCTCACACAGCATAACATCGTGACATTACCACGAAATCTAATACATGTTTCTAGAAAAACTAAAAGAAACAGCTCTCAAAAGATCTCATTCTTGCAGTATTAATTCTGACTAATATGAGGCGACAGTCTCTAATACGATCAGTCTTTCATACCTCACTGGTGACAACACTGATTCAACACAACCCCCATGAGCCGGGGTGGGGGAGAAGTGCTGATGTGGCAATGAGCCCAGCCAAGTGCCTTCCAGCAGATCTTCCAAGGATCGCATTCCGGTCTGCCAGTAATCCTCTAACCATCAGATATTATCTCCCCAAATCAATGAATACACAGCAAGATCAAGGTATCTCTAGTTTTTGGTGGGGTTTTTTTTGTCTCATGCCATGTAAATTCACTGAGAATCTTTAATAACTGTAAGGCAGTTTTTGATCTTGAAATTGTTTCCCTGATTTTCCCAGTACCTTCCCGTCACCAGGACAGGACATATGGACTGCCCCTTCTCAAATGAATTTTACTGCTCACACATTCATACTCTCCCACTTGATCGGAATTACATCCTGGGCTGTGTTTAATAGGCTCCCAGCAGCACGAGCTCTACAGCGTTCCCAGAGCTGCTGCTCTTCCAGCGCAGATCACCCAGCTCATCGCATCACAATGACTCCTACACATCAGAAACCCGATCTCAGGACTGGTTTAAAGCACAAGAATCCAGTTGACCGCGACAACTGACTTCTCATCAACCACTATTTATACTTGGATGATCAAAAAACTAAGCACGGCAAAGGACCCTTCAACACAGGACATCCCATTGGCAAAGATGCCGCAGTGTACTTCATTCAGTGAATACAGTGAAGCAAGGCTTCCATGTTTCGATGTGGTTTCATTAGAGCAGGATCACTGCAGGATCACTGCTAATCCTGGCAGCACGCAGCACAGCAGAATCATAAGCTTGAGAATGCAGCATTTCGTATTTCTAACATTATCAAAAGAATTAACTTGCATTAATATATAGTGTAGGTAAAAAGGACAATCATAACAGCAATATCTTTCCTACTTTTTGTTTTATGTCACAGCAAAGAAAATAGAAAAAAAAACTCCTAATATTGATCATCCTCACACCTTGTTCTCAGCCTGGAAAGAGAGCATATACTAATGAGTGATGAGACTGACACTACTGCAGTAATGGGACTCTGCTTCCACAGATTATTAAGTTCTATTTGATTTTTTTTTTCATTATAAGACCTTTGCTGCATCAACAGAACCTTTATTTTAAAAATCACCGTGAGGAAACGTACACTGACTGTAACAGGGTTGGGCTCAGACCCTGCGTTGCTCTGTTCTAGCCCACAGCAAAATTTAGAAACACAAAGGGCACACACATCTGCACACGCAGTGTCCAAGTTTGCAAAGCCTTTAGTCCAACCTCTGCAGTGATGTCTCCTGCTACAGAGAGCACCTGTAACCAACCAGCCTCACTGGCAAGATACTATTCATTTGTGCCTTATTTGGGAGATGCAAATCACAGTTTGCATTTCTCTCCAGAGAAATAAAACCATACATCTGTTGCATTTACCTATGAAATACATAATGCTCTGCCTGACGGTAGGGAAAGATCCTTCCTCTTGCACAGCAGACCCTTCAGTGCAGATCGCATGGCCAGGACCATCTCTTTATCTCTTTATTTTTGCAGTAATTAGCCAAATCCACCGCCCAGCTTATAGCTGCATATCAGTGCATGTGGTTTCCACTTTAACATCTGTCATTGCTCTCATGCCTCATGCTGGAGCTTCCACATCTGTCATTGCTCTCATGCCTCATGCTGGAGCTTCCTTCTACACCTCTGTGCGTCAACGCTTTATTCTGAATTCTACCTCGTGCGTTCCCTCCACTGGACAGACCTCACCTGCGCCTCCATGCCGTGGCCTTGCAGGTCTGTGCATGCCATTTAAAAGTTCTGCCACGAATTTAACTGACTGTGAGCCAAGGAAGAGCAGGAGCTTCAGATGACTGATCAGACGGAGGATGGCAGCCAGCATAACGGAACTAATGTTTTTATTATGAGAGCGCACAGAAGTGCCATGCAGGCACAGCCCAGCTGTGCTAGATGCTAGGCAGCTGGGAAACTGGATGCATAATCATTCCTGTAACACATCTTAATTCTATCCTGAAGACCTGCGGAACAGGTGACAGTGAGGGCAGGAATGGGGAAGAAGGAGAGGTGCAGAGAACGAACTACGGCAGGAAAGCAGACACGAAGGACGTATCTCATGAGTCTCCAAATCCAGCATTTGTCTCCAGGTCCCCTGCTATTTGCTCAGGGACATCTTGTAGAAACTGCAGATGCTGAGTTTTCTTAAATTAAACACAAAAAATCAAGACACAACTTCCTCAAAGAACCTTTCAATGACATGTCTGGGAACAGGCAGCCCCGTGCTCCCGTCTCCTGGGTCTTTTTGTTCCCCCACAAAGTGAAGAGCTGGAGTGAAGAGGTTTCAGGGGAAAAGCCTCTCGTCCATATGACTGCTTGCCCATGGCAAAGGAGGCCATGCAGCATGACTGCCCATGACAGCCCAAGGAGCAAAGGAGAGAGTGCAAACCAGTCGGGAAAAATGCCTTAAAATCAGGCATTAAGCATAAAAGCCTACGGAGGAAAAAAAAGCGAAGACTGTCTGGGCATGTTCCTTCACTGTAAATTAACAATAAAATATTGAATGTTCTGAAAAGCAACAAGAAGTTTTCACTCTTGAGTTGATCTAACCGAATGTAACAACACATTAGTCACTCGAACTCCCACTCTCAGAAATGTTTTTTTCACCCTCTGCAAGAAGGCAGCGAGAGAAAGATCCATTATTTGGATTTGTGCTGTTTCACCTAATTGTCAATTTTATATCTCAACTCTATCAAGCAGGCTCATCAGATAACTCTCGTTATATTCCCAAACATTTGGTCTCTTTACAAAGAGTTTTCTGGTGGCATCATGGGGTGAAGATGGCCGTCAGTTGGGCAAGTCCATCTTCAGAAGATGGCTGGTTATCCCCCATGGTGGGGGACCTCAGAGTTACACTGCATTCAAAGGACAGAGCACCCCAGTATTCTGGGTATGGACTGCATCAGGACAAGCAGCTTAAGACAGGCAAAGGCTGCTTAGGAACAGACTTCTGCCACCTCACAGGAACAGCATGCACCCAAAATTTCTGGATGAGAGGAAGCCACTCCTTGGAAAAACACAAAACAAAACCACACACACATGCCATGACTAGAAACGTCAGGGCTCTGAGACAGAGATATGCAAAGCCCACTCCTTACCAAGTCTTACCAAGAGGAAGCAACACATTGACTTAAGGATGTGATTTCCCCTGTCCTATGAGCTGGAAACAGAAATCTTCCAAAAGGTCAGGGACACTGGTCTTAGACTCTCACACCATTTCTTGGAGGCCTGTCATTTCTTCTTGGATGTGGTGCTCAGGGAGGTCATTTAGCAGAGAGTTGTTAGAGTTAGGGCAGTATGGTTAGGTCATGGTTGGACTCGATGACCTTTAAGGTCTTTTGCAACCTGAGTGATTCTATGATTCTTTGACAAGACATGTCTTTGGAAAGACTTGTGAAACAAGCCAGGAGATGAGCAACTGAGAGAAAGCCACGGTGAGAGCTACGGCCTATTTGGACGTCATTACACAGAGTTCAACCCATCGTATCCTTTTACAGCCTACAGGAGGCAGAAGTCAAATTGTGCTGGTGCTGGGCCCTCAGACTGAAAGCAGCTCTTGGCAGCTCATCCTGGGGTAGGAGGGCTCTGGGTGAGGCCCAGTGGGACATGGCACGGAGGCAACTCCCTGAGCACACAAGAAGGGCTGAGCATTGCAAATCCCAAACTCAGGTGACCTTATCAGAGGTCTTCAGCATTGGCAAGTGATCAAAAGGTGTCTTTGCAGTGCAACCTCGCAGCCACGGGCACCTCCAAAAAACTCACTGAGCATCTACCAAACTCTGTCAGCTCTCGAGTACTTACAGCAGATGGTAGACAGAGTTAACAGAATAAAATATAACGGCATTTTT
This sequence comes from Oreortyx pictus, assembly GCA_036925125.1. Lineage (NCBI taxonomy): Eukaryota > Metazoa > Chordata > Aves > Galliformes > Odontophoridae > Oreortyx > Oreortyx pictus. The sequence continues at coordinate 3,965,264 of JAUPFR010000012.1, forward strand.
ATAACGCACGTATTTACAACAGTTTTACCATTCTAAAAATAGTGTTTCCAGTCGTCACCATTGCAATCATAAAATCAGCCTTTAAGGGAGATCCACGTAAGATTTATTTCCTGAAGTTAATACATTATCTGTGCAGATCAGGGCTGCTTCATTTCCAGAAGCTTCACGTGCTATTGGTATTTGAGCTATACAGACATAACTTTATTTACCGCAGAAATAAATATATTAATACTGATTTATTTAAGCACTTTACCAAAGTGGCAGTTCAGTTTAATCAAATACAAAAATAATTGGGTTATGTTTGATTTTAAACTTTGAAAACCCAATGCGAAGATTTATCAAGGGGTAAATTTAGCTAAGTTATTACCATCACAAACTGGTGTTACGCAGTGGGCTATGTGGGCTTTACTGGCACGTGGCCGAGCAGCAGGTCTTCCCAGGATTCCTCACCCACAACCACCAATGCCCCGAGCACCCCACACCTCATGGCACCAACTCTCAGTCACCAAGCCAGAGTGGGACCAGAAGCACCAAGAAGAAAACGCTTTTACACTGATGAGGGGGGAAGCACGCCGCGCTCTTGGGGTGCAAAACTCATTGTGCCACAGCCATGCTTTGCCAGCTCCCAGCCTGCCTCTCCCAGACAGGGAGAAGGAAAAGAGCAAATTCTGTTGGCTGGAAAACCTGAGACTCCCAGCAGCCTGTGGAGCCCTAGGAGCACTCTGGGGCAGTGGCTGCCATGGATGGGGTAAATGCAGCGGTGGGGGGAACTCCTGTACCTGTAAGGGGGATGGCCAAGGAGCTGTGGTGTAGTGAGGGATGGCAGCAGTGCCGCCAGCCTCACACAGGCCTTGCCGCTGGGGGAACTGCAGCCAAGTCCTGCAGCAGAAGAGAAAAGGATGCCGACAAAACAGTTCCTGTGCATTTATAAGAAATACTTTCAATCAGTGATGCTGTTATTGGCTTTTTTACATTGCCCGACCTTGCAGTTTGACTTCCTGACTTCTCACCAAGCCCCTGGCTCCACAGCAGATTCTCCTTCCCGTTGGCCAGCAGCTCCCTGCCCATGGAGACCTCCAAGAGGCCTTTCTGACCACGCAGCACACGTGGGGAGCAGGCACCTCCAGGCTGAGGAACAGCGGCACTCCACCATGACCCACGAGGCAGTGAGGTCTGCAGCAGGAGCACTGGAGCTGCCAAATTTAAATAACCCAAAGCTCTCGATAGGAAAGGCTGATACAGGCACACTCAACTATTTGAAAATATTTTCTCAAGAGTGTAGGAACGAGAAAGCAGTGACAGCTGGAGGAAAACCACTACATCTAACTAAACATTCCAAATCATCTTCTGGAAGGAAATCTGTCCCATCGAACTTAATTTTTCTCATATTAAGAAAAAAGCGTCTTGTCAGAAGCAACCAGAATAGAAGACAACTAAAGGAAAAAAATCGGCAGTGCTTGTGACAGCTTGTCAAGTTATTCCACTACAATAAGCAACCGGATTATCTGGGTTTACGGAAAGGCCAGCTCATACACCTATACCATCCAACCACTCCAGCAATACATTGGCCAGTAAACATTTTCCTTCAGTAAAAAACATTAGAAGAACACTAGTAAGGACAAGCCGTGGCATCCATTCCCAGTTGCAGCGCTGACGTGAGGAGTGTCCCAGCAAACCCCAAGGGGAGTCCACTCAGCTGCTCACGCCAGCTCGGCTCAGAGATGCCATAAGGGCAGAGCTGGGAGCCATCTCAGCCAGGGCTGGTGTCGGCCATGGCCCCCAGCTGGGCCCCTGCTCATCCCCCCCAACCTTACCTCTGATTCCCACCTCTGGTGAGCTCTGCTTTGAGAGCCTGAGCACTAGGACTCCAAAAAAGGAGTTTCAGTGGAGCTGTAGGACAGAGTAATGCCTCATCCCTTCAGAAATAAGTAACCATGAACTATTGGAAGAGGTCAGACTACCACGTTTAAAAGGTTATGACAGACTCAACCTCTATTTACTTATCCAATTAATTTTAGCCGCTCTGTACACTTCATTTGGCATTCATACCATACAGCAAAAAATTAGCTACATATTGTAGCTTCATGACTTGTCTAAAATATATTGGATTTATTTACCCTATGATGTTTTCTCACTCCCCATCAGGTGCCTTCTAACTCTCACACTGTAAGGATAACCAATACTTGCCCCCCAGGCACCTTCTCAAGTCAGTTGCTCCTAATGCCGAAGATACTACATCGAGGACCACCATTTAAAGCAAATAATGTTTACAGCTTTTTAGTGCTCCATGCTCATGACTGTAAAGCTAATGAGAATTTTGCTTGAGGAACTGTGGATAAAACTATCAGATTTCTTGGCAGCATCAGTTTTGCCTTACTGAGACTTAATATTAATGAAAAAGTCCCATCACCCCTGGGGAGCAGCCAGACTGTGACCTGAACTCCACAATTTGTGCCTAACTTTAATCAAACCTAATTAGCTCTCCTCTTGCAATATGGGTTCCACACCCCACACTCTGCGCTGTCTCAGGGTACTGCAGATTTCCTGACGTGCTGACAGCACAAAGCAGAGCCCAGCTGCCCACTCGCACATGATTACAGCAAGGCAACGTGCAAAGTACCTGCTTAAAGATTAACTTTAAAGACAGTACACATTTCACTTCCAGTATTTTCATTACAGTTTAGGGATCCCACTTCACATTTGCCTGTTTCTATCAGCAAGATATACAGGAGTTTTTCAACTGATACTGTAAAAATACTTCAATGTCTATATAGGAAATAATTTAAATTTAACTTAATTATCCTCTGATATGACATGATCTATGACAAACATACTCCTAAACTTTGATAAGGCTCTAACACATCTCGTTTGTAGGGATATTCATATAATGAATGAACATCTCCCTAATGCTCCCTTGCAGGGGACCCAACATCATGTGTCTCCCACCCGACAGATGGAGCAATGGGAGTCCTCCAGGCCCCTTGGCATTGCCCCATGCTAACGAGGCACAGGAGGCAGCGCTGGCTTTGCTCTGCTCAGGGTGAACTTGAGCACAGGTGATTATACTGACAGTTCCCATTTAAGACACGTTATTGACCTCACAGTGCTCATCTCTCCACAGGAGTCACTGCTATTAATGCAGTAACTAGAATGAAGAAGAAAGAAGACTTTTGAACACCAGGTCTCACCTTGTAAACAAGAATGGATTTCGGGAGCTTCTAAAGAGCACGTTAATAGCAAGATCACATCTAGCAGCTTCAAACAAACCACCACAATGCATTTCATACAAACCTTTGAAGATCTTTCTCAAGTTCCTCCTCTCCCATTGTCACAGCCCGCCATGCTGCAAGAGCTGGAAGCTGGCTAGGTGGATTTGCGACATTAAGGCCAAAAACTTTTTAGAACCAACTGCAGAGCTGGTTCAAAAGCAAGTGAAACATCATTCTTTGAAGGCAGTTATGCCCTGCTCAGACAGGTTTCAGATGCTCAGCGGTGCTGAGTCTGCCTTGGAGCCAATTTGTTCCACAATTCATTAAATTCCCCCCAAAATAAAAAGCCTGAAAACAGCCAACAAGAGATGTGTCTCCCAGCGCAGTTCCCCACCCCCAGCTGCCCCAGCAGGACCTGCAGCTGATGCTGGCTGCCTGCAGGGAAAGCAGGGCCGGCATGGAGCCTGCACGGCTACAGCAGAGGAAAGGGCAGCGGGCTCAGGCCTGGGCAGCACACCTGGTGTGCTCACGCTCGCAGTGCTTCTTTGGACAAATGACTTTGTCTCTCCACATTTGTTTCCCAATATCTCCACTTTGCATGAGGCACTGAGCGCTGATGACCCATTATGGGATAGCGCACTGTATTAACTATGAGTATAATGGTGCAATGTATTAAATTTGAGTATGAAAAGGCAAGTGTAAAACCCCTGCAAATCACTCCTCTTCCCTCGGAAGCGTGAAATTGCAGGAATGAGAAATCCTCTCCTGACATATCTCTGCACTCTGTTTGCTTTAACGATTCAATCTTTTGAACACCTTATGGTCCCCCAAATAAAATAAAAATAAATGGCTTCCAACTAAATGCTGCGGGTTTATTCTGCTAAGTCTCAGAACAACTTCAGCTGTGATAAAACCTCCTGGAAGGAGGGATGATTTTTAGAAAAATGTTGACAGCACAACGACGGTAATGACACCAAGAACAGTGTCCTAACTTGATTATTCACGAGGGTTTTGAGAAGTTATGATAGCCAAAGCCCCCTCACATCTTTAAATTCATTTCCTGCTCAAACTGATTACAAAGTACAACACCTGTACGCTGGGCTCTGCCTGGCCTTGGAAGACAAGCCAGCAAAGAAAGCTGACCAAAGCAAAGCCAGAGCTTTACCGAGTAAATTGCCAACTGTCTCAAAGCTAATTTTACTTGTCTCCTGCAACGAGACGTTTGACTGCAGCCCCTAAAGAAAATGGCTCAACTTTAAATGGGGAGGAGGAGAGGAGGGAGAGAGACTCTGGTTCTCACAAGGAATACGCAATTAAAACATTTTGAAAAATAGTTATTAAAAGTGTCTGGGAAATGATTCGTATTTACTGACTACTTGGATCATGTGGGCTTTGGTCAGCCTTGTGAATACACTCTTGATTTTAACACTGCCATCAGTAGTTGTTAAAACTACAGCTTCCTAAATTGCGGGGAATAAATGAAAAGCTTGAAATGAAGAGCTTGTAAATAAAGCAAACAGCCATTTAACCCCTCAGCAAATGCACACAGTGCAATATGAAAGCACTGCAACACCACTTCCCTCGCTCAAGTTGGTACTTACAGATGTTGATGGGTATAAAGGTTGTGTTGTCTAACTAATATGCTAATACATTTTGAATCCCACAAATTATGAGTTAGTGGTGCCTTCTGTTCTCCTGCAACTCCTTTCGGTATGAAATCACCTTGTATAAAAGCCAGCAATCACTTGGGGAAATATTACGTATTTCAGAGAGTATGACTGAGATTAATTTGACGCATTACAAATAATAAATGCATGATTTTTTGCCCGGTACTTTGCAAGTATTCATCCTGGGGCTTTCCCAAAGAATTTTCATTAGCTAACGAGGCATTTCTACCACGTGAAGTCATTAGGGTTTGCTTAAGTAGCAAAGGAACATCTAAATTGTAGTAAAGGAACATCTAAATTCATACTGATCCTAGTAGTTATCTCTGTCAAACAGATGGTCTATTGTTCACATCTACACTTCCCTGACTTCTTAATTGCAAACGTATGTGCGACCATTAATTGTACAGTACTAGTAACCTCTGTACAGTAACGAACAAGTCAAAGCTTCTTGAAGAGTTCTGGTTCTGACGGCTGCAGCTTAATGAACCAGCCACCACACAGCTTTGTATTGCAGACCACCATGAGGGCAGAAGGAATTTCTTTTTCCCAACCTATGAAAGCCCAAACGCTCTGCACCAGGAGGAAGGAGCGGGCAGCTCAGTAGCTGCCCCAGGTCCTTCAGTTTGCTTCTTGGCTTCTGCACGGCAGAGAGGGCTTATGGCCATGGATGTCTTCTGCAGGCAGCACGGCCCAGCTCTGCAGCTGGAACGGGCACTGCCAGCACCATCTGCTGCCAGGACTCGCTGCAGGCACGGTTTGCACAGGGATAGATTAGCATTTCTAGGTTAGGAAATGTGTTGTAATTCCCAGGGATGAACGCATTTGCAATTCATTACTTCTTTTCTCAAGCCTGCCTGCTTTCTTTTCAAAGGTTTATAAAGCAGATGTGGAAAATAAGATTGCTAAAATCATTTGGCAACTTAATAAAGAGGAACTGCACATTCCCACATTTTCAGGGAGATTTTCAACAGCTGTGCACAACAAGTACCCTAGAAAAAAACTGTCAGGACATGGGGGAAAGCCCTTGAAAACCTGGCATCACAGGAGAATGAAAGTCGCTGTTTCATTTATGCAATCTGTTCTTTCCATAAAGTAATTTAGCCCAACTTCACGTAAACATTTCTGCGACGTTTAACTTCCTATTTTTGAAAGGGAAAGGTTCCATTCCACTTGTGCATCCCATTAACTGCATCTTGTTTCATTCCAATAAAAAACATGCACCTTAACCCACATAGGTAATACTTCAAATAAGAACAGTATCAAAATCCCAGTTACTGTTTCAATAAAACTAACCTGTAAGCATGGAGTGGAACAAGAGCAGCAGTGCAAAAGCCAAGAGCAGAAAGGTTCCAACAGGACATGCTCCCACCCACAACCATCTAATTGTTTGGGCTAAAAGGGACCCTTAAGATAATCTAGCTCCAACCCTCCTGCAATAGGCAGGGACTCCTCCCTCTAGACCTGGTTGCTCACAGCCCCACCTGTCAGCACCTGCACACAGACATGCTCAAAAAGAAAGGGAGAAGATATGGAATGCTGCTGGAAAAGGGCCCAGCAACCATACCTGCTCACCTTGAACTCTTGGGCAAGGCACAAGCACTTGGTATTTCAGGAACAGTCAGAAATGGTAATGTTCCCTAAAGGTATTTTGCATGCCAATTAAATATTCCAAGTTTATATCGAGATTATTGCCACCTATTTAATGGCTCGTTGATTTTACAAGCCACACCAATTTTCTCTTTCCTTTCCATTGAGGTGGTTACAGTACCGACTAACCACAGAAATTAGATGACATGCTGCAGTGTGAAAACATCTATGGATTCAATATCCATACTTCTAAGGGAGAGATGAGCTAACGCTCCCTGCCTTCCCCCACACCACCACCTTTGGCCTGCACTGCTCCAAAGCCAGAGCAAGATCAACTGAATTACACGGAGCCTGACACTAGGAACAGCACCAAAAAGACCCTAGAAATTGTCAGCCATTTCTTCCACAGTCTTCCAAGGTATAGTGCTTCCTATTGCCGAAGAGCTGGCTCCCAGGGAAAGGCTCCAACCCTCTTCAGAATGATTTCCAAAAGACCCCACAGGATCACGCATGCTCCTGCCCGTCCCCACATCCATCCTTCAGAACACGCCAGAAATCACTTCACTGTAATGTTTGTAACCGGATAAGCAACTGCACAGCAGTTGGATTGGGCAGCACTGCACCCTCCTTCACATTTTCCCTCTGAAAAAAAAAAAAACACCTGGGAAGTGCAAACTCTGCACTAAACAAGCAGCGGGTTTCATTTTTATTCTTCAAGTAGACATTATTCACTGCACTAAACACCTAAATAAAACGTTCTGGAGAAAATGAGAAATAAGAATCTCAAGACCGCAGTGGAAGTTCACTCAAATCAAATATTCCAACTGGGAAAAAAAATTCACAAATGAAAGGCTCCCCATCTTACACAAGGTAAAGACGCTAAAAGTCTCGAAAACTTTTTTCTCACAATACAGAATCTTTTTGAAGCAGGTTAGCAATGTCACCCCCCGATTCCCGTGCTCCCTTGATCTTGCTGTTCTTTCTACCTGCCTTAGCAAATCATTGTTTTCAAGGATCTGAGTCAAGAATAACACGGTGTTTGTGGTCCCCACGGAAGCATCCTGCCCTGTCCTTTAACAGCACTGCCTGCCATCACCGCGGTGCAATAGGATTGCATGGGGACACAGTGCAGAGTCTGCTGACTTCAGGTTGTGTTCCTAGCCAGAGTAGAAAAACCCCTAAAACACAGCTGCCGATGGCCAGGGCAATCACTAGCATTTCTAATGCTGAAAGCAGAATTTCACTTCTTGTGTGTTAGAAGACACTCACTTTCTTTTGGAAGATGGCATGACTTTCCATCAGAAAGAGGACAGCAAGCAGCGCAGCGTTACAGCCACGTGGCCAACAGATTCCAGTGGGACTGGAAACTCCCTCAGGAACACAACAGAACTTCATTGTTCACCTTCTCACATCCCTTTGTCCTACACTACTGCTTTCATTCTGTAACGCTTTCAATGTTTACTCCTTTAAAATATGCATCCTTTTGTCCTTGATTGCTTTTTGCTTATCTCTGTTGAGATCCACAAACCTTTTCCTTTAACTCCTAGTATTTTCACTGCCAGGTAACGCGGGTGACCTCTGGGCATCTGTTCAAACATCTCTGCACGCTTCCCTGACATATCTATGTCCTTAAGTGGTGGCTCGCCCACATTTGGTTTTATGGAGTTGCATTCACTGCTTTATCTGCCCTGCAACAAATCTATCTGTAAAATCTTATCTTTGTGGCAACTACCGGGGTCTGTGCAACCTGGGCTAGTAGCAGAGCTGGAGGCTGATGGCCCTGAGTGTGGCAGGGGATTGGAATGTGATGAGTCGTGGGGTCCCTTCCAACCCAAGCCATTCCATGATTCTATGATACCAGAGCCAAGTGGTTATTCCAACAGCACTCAGTGCATGGCTGTTGCCCTTCCTGCAGGGCTGCACATCCCGTGGCCATGACTGCTCCGAAGCCAGTCGGGAGCAGCTCTGCAGGACACAGGCTGGCCACAGCACAGCTTCTTTCATATCCCAGCTCTGACAGTGACATCCTGGCCACTGCCAATACAACCCTGGCACAACCTAAATAAACCCAATCACACACTTGCACAAAACTCATTTAGAGAAATGTGCTATGAGCCCAAAGCTTTTCATTAAAATAAACTGTGAATACTCTTCAATGAAACTTAGAAGAATGCAGCTCTGCACTGTCAGGCATTTCACATGCCCCCAAGTCAAATCCATTCGATAGATGACTAATTACCCTAAGTTGTGTTACAATTTGCTCTTGATTGTGATTATTACTGATTAAGCACTACTCGAACACTACACTTCAATTCAGTACAATATCTGCGATTCAGGAGATGAGCAGTGCCCGCTGCTTGTGGCAGTGCTAGCACACTCCAGCCATGGCAAAAATAAATGGGTTCTGATTTGACACATTCATTTTTTCAAGCAACTGGGCTTCATTACTTTCATAATACTGATGCTGAGCTGCAGGCTTTTGGATGTGCACCTTCTGCAGACTGCAAACAAGCAAGTACAGCACAAAAGCATACAGTACTTCACTTCAGCCCTGACCCAGACAGTCTGGATATGAACTGTCTCTGCTTACAGACTCTCCTGCAGATGAGGAGTGAGTCCATGCTCAGCCACTGGTTTACCTATTGCCAAAACGCACATGTGGCCAACATACCTGTTCCACCTACTGTGTTTGTTAAACATGTACACCCCTTAAAAATTCACTCCTCTGTGAATGTGCTTCTCTGCAAATGTTGCAATCAAAGCAAAATATATTAAGTTGGAACACAGCTGGCAATTAACTATTAGTTTCACTGCAAAGAAGAAGTTCAGTTCTTGGTATTTGATTTTCCTTCAGGGTAAAGGATAGCCCCTATTTACTGGACCTATAAATAAATCATTTTTCCAATTATCTACTGGTAAAATACAGTAGCACATACAAACATGATTTTGCTGCGTTATTAAAAAGAGGGTCAGTATCTCAGTGTCATTTTCGTTATCAATGAGGTTGCTCAGCAGTCATGAAACAGAAGCTGAACATCCCGTGACTCTGAAATGTTAAAACATATCGTCCCAATCATTCTTCCGCTCCTTGCTAAGTACCACTGCAACTCAGATTGCAGTGTCAGCTGCCTCGATAAGGGTTATATAACCCAGTGAAAAAATAGAGCCGGCATCTAACTGCAAGTCAGCACGGAGATGAACGACTCAAAACATGGGAGAATTCAAAGACCAGGACCAAGGATAGTGCCTGAGTCCATCTCTGTGCGAAAAAAAAAAAATGTGTTTATCATTAAATATCAATAAGGCACGGATACATTTCATTGAAATTTCCCACTCCCAGACAGACTGCAGTGTCAGCCAAGGAACGGCAGGAATGTTATCAGGAGAGAACAGAGTGCTGGTAGCACTCACCAACATTACAGTGCCCATACTGTGTTCAAAAAAACAACTGTAAAAAAAAAAAATACAGTAGTCAAGAGACAGCATCAGAAATAAAAGAAATGGAAGTTGTGAGGTCCTGCAGCATGAAGCCTTATATGACAGAGACAGGGCTGTTTTGAAAGGAAACTGATAACAAATTACATGAGACAGGCTCGAGCCACAGGATAGAAGAGGAGGCAAACACAGTTGTTTCTTCTGTCACAAAATACTAGATGTTTTCAAATGCACGTAACAAGGAAATGGTAGAATAAGACAGAAAACTGCTTACGGAGCCCCAGACCATTACTATTAACTTGTGGAAAGGGCTGTCGATACAGCTGGCAGCTCAAGCACAAAACCTGGGGCAGGGTAGTCACCTGCACTGCATCTAAGATCCTGGGCTCCACACAGCCATTAAGAGCCACTATCAAGAGCCATTCTGACACCAAGTCACTGCTTCAGCAAAAATCAACTCAATGTTGTCTCCATAGTAAACAAATCACATTCCAAAACAGAAGTGAGAATCCCTTAAAAACAGCACTGTCCAGATCCAATCCTGTTACCACTTCAGTATTCCAGATTTCTTTCCCATTGAAACTAAGCCATCAAGCAATGCATGCCTGTGTCAAAGTAGCACTGCTATTTACATGTTTTCAGAGCTTGAGATCTGACCAGAGAACACCCATATCTATCAACTCCTTGTTCTGCCACATGGGCGTCATCACTGTGCCTTTCCTACACAGCAGCGGACCCCAAAGCAACTGAGACGCACAGAAAGGCTGAGCTGAGAGAGCCACATAACCTCCTTGCCAGGAGCAGAGCGAAATGAAAATAGGACAGAGAAGCCAAGACCAAGGTACCCGAATTCAACCAGAGATGGACAGAGAGACCGAAAATTGTTACCTTTGCTTAGCAGTATTTGTTACGGGGAACACAAAGGGTTTACAGTAAGTGTAATGGGTGCATTTAACCTCGCCCTCTAGAACAGTTCAGTGCCTGACTTTCATATCCAAACCCATCTCAGTAGTTAAGACTCTCCAAAATTTCCCAAAAAAGGCCATTAATTACTAAAAGAGCACCAATATCACCACCTTAATGGCTGCTCAGAGAAAGAACAGAGCAGATGAAACTCCTTGCCTTCTTCCACAATAACAAACCTCCAATGAAAAGCTTTGCTGTCACCACTCAGAGGCAATGTAATTGCTCAGCCAAGCATAAGACTTTTATCTGGTTTCTCAAATAAAATAAGTTTAGCCTCAGTTTTGAACTGATGCAGAATTTGACCTGCAAGTAAATACCAGTTCTACTTGGATTGGTTCATAATCCAAAAGAGAAAACCCAGCTTTACCCTCCTAATATTGTACAGAAAATTGGCAAAGCTGTCTTGTCTGTGACTCCCATCACAAGTCATTGAGCTTGACCTGCTCAGCCCAGCTTGATGTTAAACAAAATCAAGTGTTTCAATCAAATTCTAACTCTATCACCAGCACGCATTCTGACACGAGAGGAGAAAAGAAAAATGACAAAGAATCACAGAACTGTAGGGGCTGGAAGGGACCTCTAGAGAACATCTAGTCCAACCCCACTGCCAAATTAGCAATCACAACAGTGATTTTACTGAAGGCAAAACCAGAGGTTTTGCTCACACTCACATCAGCTGACTGGTTAATTTCAGCAAGACTTTCTCACTGAGAATGAGTCTGACAGAGCCCTACAACACTGGAGCATCAGTAATCCACCTGGAGGCACTGAATCTATTGCTCAAAGTGAATGTAGGGCAAAGAAGGGAGAGTTCACACCTGAAGTCCAAACAAGAGCAGGTAACATGGCTCTGGCAATAAGCTGTGACTGGACTTGATCTAGAATTCAACAGGAAGAGGCAGAGGAACTCTGCTGAGGTGGAAGCTGGGTCAGGTGGGGAAAGCAGGCAAGAGGGAAAAGATCTGAGGTGAGTCTCCAAGGAACCAGAGATGCAGTAAATGGATTTGAGCAGGACGTTCAGATCTTCAGCTCTGTTATGAGCTAATGAAAATCCAATGTCGGGTAGTTCAGTGACTTGATGCAAATGCTTCCAAGAACAAGGGACAAACAGAGAAAGAATCATCTGCTCTGAGTTTTAACTCAGCACGGAGTTTTGGGAAATGTCCCCTGCACCGCTATTACCCACAGCAAGGTGACATCTCCCAACCGAGGGCATGAGGGACCTCGGGGCAGCCAGCTGCAGATAGGTGGCCCAGCCTTTCAGGAGCTTCTGGAGGCCCAAGAAAGGCACGTTTAGGGAGGGACAAAAAAGGAAGCAGTCCCTGAGCAAAGCACAAATGTCTAGCACTTTGAAGACCTAAAAGAAACAATGCAAAATACGTTCGAAGCCTCACAGAGAGCTAGTGGACAGAACCTGATCCAGCAGAGCCCTGAAGAAGCAGCAGGCCCACAGCAGCCCTGAACTCCTGGGACCTCCTCTTTGGAGCACAAGCAGAGCCCACCCAGAAGTGCAGAAGCCTGCATGGCTGAGCAGGGAACTGCACGCCAAGCTGGGGCCGTTCCTTCTGGATGCTGTCTTCACAGCTCCAGCTCCCCTGCTCCTTTCCCACTCACAGCACACTCACTCCTTACAGAAAACCTGGCCACCCTTTCTTGCCCCGTTCCTCCTCAGTGATTCTTTTCCTTTCCAGCACCCACCCTTTGCTCAGTGCACTTCCAGCACCTCCCTCCTTACGCAGCAGCCCCACACCACCCGCAGGTGCCACCATGGGCACCAACAGAGCTGTGCAGGGCTGCATCCCACACCTGCCAGCCTGGCAGACAAGAGCAGGCCTTTGTTCCACGCAGCACAGACAAGCTCAGATCAGAGCCAGCCACGCTCTGAAGAGCAGAAAGGGGATCAATCAGACCCCAAGTGGGCAATTTGGCATTTGGCAACGGCGCATTTTTTACAGACAGTCAAATATACTTTGGAGAATAAAATGGTAGTGGAGAACAACATTTTCCCCAAGTTTTATAACTGAGTTATTATGGAAGTGTGTAAAAAATGGGGTTTGTAACAGAAATGCTGACGTGAGAACAGCATGAACACAGCTGTTGTAATACAGTGAATTTGTAAGAAATTGTATAGTTAACAAAGTAGGTCAGCAGCTTCCAAGGAAACGCTGTGTTTCAGGTGGCATGCTAGCTTAGGACATCTCAGCGCTTTTTCAGCGTAACAGAGGCGTTTTCCATCCTGTGCTAATTCCCGTTACATTTATTCTTAAAAGTATTCATGCTGAAGGTGGGGCCGACCTCCAAACACCAACAAATAGAAACACAGCACCTTCAGGTAGGGGCCTGCTCCTGGCAGGAGCCGCCAGCCCTGCCCTGCCCACGGCCAGACACAAAGGAGGGAGAGGAGACAGCTGGCACCAGGCAGGTTGGCAGAGTATTCTCCTAGCCACAGCTCACGTGTTGGAAACTTCCCACACCAGAAGGGTTGCCTCTGGACGTAACAGTCCTTAAGGTGTTTCTTCTTCCATGAATTTGTCCTCTCTCTTCTTTGAACTTTGGTGGATTTCCAGCATATTCCCATGGAAAGGAATCCCAGAGCTTGGGAAGGAACACAGCAGGGACAGAAGTATTGTCATGCAGATCGTATTTTGAATCAGCCATGCACTTCCACTGACAACCCAGCGCACAGCAGGGAGCTGCAACTGGTTGACCTTTAATGCCCGTCCAACCCAAGCCATCCTATGACTCTGCAGTATAGATAGGAGATGAACAGTTGCTGTTTACCTTCTCCACATGGGTTATTTTCTAACTCTTTGCGGCCTCCTCCTCATTGTCTCTTCCCACCAAATATGTCCTCCTAGAACGAATTAAATTCTTAACGTCTGCAAAATTAGTCATGACCAGATCTGGTAGAGTCACACCTTGGGATTCTCTTTGGCCTCTGACAGCAGGGAGTCTCACCGTATAACTCTCGGTAATATACAGAAGCTAGATTAAATTCTACAGTTCATCGTAAAATGTCACAGAAAATCTTTTATCTGTTCATGCCTTATTCAGATACAATCAACAAGGGAAAGAATTTAGCTTTGGTCTGTCAGTGGATCTTCCCAATCGCTACCTAAGCATGTATATGACATCTGTCAATTCAAAAGTAGTTAATCCCAACAGAAAAACGATGGGAAAATGTTGAGTTGATATGACAGCAATGGCAAAAAACAAAAAAAATTAAAGCAGGCATCCCTGTAGGAAATGTTTCTGCACTGTAACAGATGGCCAGTAGTTAAAGGAAACCATTAAAGCTTGAACTGTGGAAATTGGGTAAATTTCTCACAGCAAAAAACAGCAGATAGAAATAAAGGAATTTTACCAACGCTCTAGGAAGAGTCAGTCCTCTGGTGGAGTGCAGCTACGAAGCAGCAGCACAGGAAATCTGGATCTGTGTTTTACAGGCACACTTCTGTTGTGCAATGGTTTTATCATCATTCGATCATTACCACGCACCATGCAAACAACGCGGTCACACAAGCGTCATCATTGCATTATTACTCTATTAATACGCAGGAAGCAATCAGAGGGACACTGGCAATACACACGAGTATTTTACAGGATTTTAGCAAAGTCTGTCTCCTAAACTGCCTGTCTCCAAAGCTCCTGTGCTCTCCGGTATCGGACAGTACTCATCAGCTCTGCTTTTTCCCTGCAGGATTCAAATACATGCCAGCACTGAGCAAGAAAATGAAGTTTTCCTAAGAAAGCCCCCCAGCTAGGTGGAAATGAAGGTGTATGAGCACTGTCGCAAGTCTGGGCTGCGTTCCAAACAAAAAAGGCTACGAGAGGGGACTGGGGAAATTAAAAAAGCCACAACTTAGGCAAGCTTCCTTCTGGGACCTGTTTAAACACAGAACGCAGGGACTGAGAGCCCGTGGGATTCAGGGAACAGATGCCCAAGTCATTCCCACTTCTGAAGACCTTCTTTGCAAAAAAATAAAAAATTATAAAAAAAAATAATAATAATAATTAAAAGTAAATAAAAAATAAGAAACCTCTCAGGAATGCACAGCAATACTTGTTTGAGTGAGAGCACCTCAACAGCTGCAGTGCTGAGTTGAGCGCAGCTTGCCGCAGTTTGCTTTACTCCCTGTCCTGGGGATTTGCTTGTGCTACAACAACTGCTGCCAAGTCTATGGATATCAAACTTTTCCAGTCTCATTCTTTGAGCAGAAAACAGAAGCGAAGCAGCAACAGTCGTCGGCAGCACAGCACATCCAGCTGCCAAGCAGCGGGCACAGGGAGATGATGCCACCAAGTCAGAACCAGCTCTGAAGCCGATCTCAGGACACTCCTGGGTCTCTGACAGAAAATAAGGAAATCTCTCTCCCCCCCCCAGAACAGTGTCTATTTTGAGCCTGATTGGCTGATCTAAGCGCAAAGGCTTTAGCTTTTAGCCTTAACAGACGTGCATAGTATGAACAAGAGCAACTGAATTAAATCTGTAACAATGGAGTGGGATTTCAAGGGGAAAAACAGTAACACACAAAAAAAAAAAAAAAAAAAAACTAACAACTGCACAAAGTGAAGATACATACTTTCTCATCAAAACTCTGTTATCTGAACCAGGACAGCTCAGCTTCCAAAACATGGTTCTCACTTATTTAATAATGGGACACACTTTTGAGCTGCATGTTGACAGAAAGCAGAAGTGACAGAAAGCTCAGGAAGCTTTGCTTTTAGCATTTGCCTTTTGGAATGAAAATACTCAAAGAGAACCCCTGGGCTGATAAAATCTGTCACTTCAATATCAAATAAAAATAAATAAAACCAACTTTTATCAGCCGCTATAAATAAATAAATCTGTTTTTGTTGTGAACTGCAGTAATATCTATTTTAGACCTTTTCCATTTCAGAAGTTTGACAAGCTCCCTTCTGCTACTTTGGGATCCAAATGTTCTGAACCTGCCAAGTAAGATAGCAGCATTACTTCAAGGCAGTGTCAAACTACCTGCACAGCTGCAGCTAGAACCCCACAAGACACGAGCAGGGCTGGGTGCTGAGGGGCACAAAGCAGGGCTGGGTGCAGGATCTCCTGCATGGGGGCTTTGCCATTCCAGCACTCAGCTGAGCTGCAGACAACACTGCTGCAGAACTTGTTGCAACTCTAAGATGAGCACCAGCTCTTAAGGCCATGTGAAGGTCTGTCCATCTCATGGAACAAGACGAATTAACATTAAGCACTGAATTCCTTTTGCGCTAAAACATGTTGGTTTTTTACAGCCTTGCAGTAGTACTTAGTTCTGACAAACACAAGCTATTTAAGCTTAACTTTGACCATCTTGACTTTCTCACTTAATAAATACACAAATGTGCGTGTGCCTTTTAGACAGAGGCAGTAATCACAGCTGACAGCTGTGAGAGCTTTTCACATGTTTCAGTAATAAACCTATCTATCCCCATTAAATATTAATACACCATCTCTCCCTATTACCTATTATGTCATCAGTCACATCAGTTTTAGGAGGAAGGTCAGCAAAAACAAGATACCGTTTTTGTCATTTGAGCATTTTATGGATGTTTATACAACTCGTGACAAGAGAAGCACTATTTATTCTAAAGGATGGAAATGTAAGCAGGAAAAAAATAAACAGAATGTCTTCCTGCTGCCAATTGTTTATTCATTGTACCAGGATTTCAGAGGTCACAGTTCAGCCAAGATAGGAAGGGCACAGAAAGGGAGGTGATCATCCGCAATTACTATTTCCCTTTTTAATTTAATAACACGGCTTGGTGCTCAGTTCTGGAGCTGACCCACTTGGCATTCTGACTTTCCTTCTAACAAAAGCTGACCTGACATAAAATGGGATGTTTCAGAGGAATCCACTTCTCGTGAATTACTCCCCAGCAGTTACACTGAAATCTGCGCTTCCACATGTGGAATTTTTGAACCCCTTACACGGATTTCAAGAAAATTCCAGCTACTGAGGAGACTCCACTTTTCATTTTCACCCTTTTCAGCTTTCATTTTTGGTTGACTATCTTTATTGCTGTTCAACTTTCTGCTCCACTTCAGCCTCTCCTCAACCTTCCTTCCACCCCAGCAGCCTCCCAAACCTGGGGAAGCACAGAGAGACAGATGGAGAAGCTCAAATTCTCTAGTCATCTGTCAGAGGCAGTATTCTCAGTCCGAGGAGGACAGAAACCAAAGGCAGGGATGCTGCTTGAAGATGGAACCTTCCCCATGCTACCCACAAACACACTGGCTCTGCTTTTCCATCAACTGATGCCCAGCCTTACTGATAGCTGCTTTTTACTTTCACTGTTACTGGAGGAGAACTCGTCCAGAATCTCCCACCAACATCATTACAATTTTTTCGCTAGGTGCATAACCAACTTACATCCTGCTATTCTTACGGCAACCCTGCCGTTGCCCCCAGACAGGTATTGCTTTCACTCCCAGGTGCTGATTCCCCACAGTATTATCAATGGCAAACACACCTTCCAGGATGTTGCCTACAAGATTTCCCCTGATAATCCACGTAACCCCTCTCTGCCTTTCTAGTTTTTAACACACCCTTCCTGAACTCGCTAACTGTTGATTTGCAAACCATTGGGAACACTCTCATTCCTCAATCCAAAGAACTCAAGCACCACTACAGTGCTAGCCCTTATTTTATAGGGCTTCCTCAGATCATATCTAAATTTCTCTGCTCTTCCTCTTTACTGCTCTGAAGCTCTCTCGGCCCTTTCCAAAGTTCCTGAGTGATCTTTGCACTTGCTCTTTATCTGCTTTGAATGCCAGAGATCAACAAACAGAGGACTTTCCTTCAGTGATGTCTGCCCGTATCTTCCTCTCACTGCAGCCATAGTAGGTTGGGATGGCCTGACCTATTTGTTTTTGACACCTTCTTCCCCTCCTGAGAGGGATCTGTTCGGAGCACAGAACGGAAGAGTCCTTCAAATCACAAAAGCCAAAACACAGGGGGAAGTTCTCCTCTTGGAAAATCATTATTTTGGGATTTTTATCATTTTTTTATTTTGTAATTCAAAAACAGTTTAGACTGCTAATTTTGAGCCACCTTCAGTGCTTACTACTGGCTCCAATCCCCTCTTACTAGGGGATTTAGTGTCGTTAAATCAGTGTTTTCAAGACTGGAGTCCAGGAGAATTCCATTCTATTTCATGCTTCATTATGAAAGATTCATACAGCCCTACTCATCATGTTTCTACAGTCATCTACATCAACTCTACCGTACTAAAATGTTGTACAGTATGAAATGACACGCTGAAATGATCAGTCAGGTTCACCAGGCTTAACCGCTATGACAATGATATGTAATCATACTTGGGTTAAGCATTAAAAAGAAGTCCTAATAGGCATACAAGAGCAGCCTTTACTGTGGTAATTAGCGTTTACCAAATTGTAACATCAAGCTCAGAATGCTGAAAAATGCCCTAGAGGCAGAAGTACAGGAGAGAGATTACCAAGAGGACACCAAAAATGGAAGCTGCCTTTGTGCTGAAAGAAGCCCTGCAGTGATGCGAGCACCACATGCCACAGCTTATTTTCTACAGGAACAGTGGTAATAGGATTAGTTTCTACAACATGACATGTTAATAAACTGTCTCTCACAAACATAACACCCCTGAAGAAAAAACAAACTCCTGTGCAAGAAACACTGCATTATTTAGCCATTGGAAGAGGTACCTGGAATGCAGTGCTGAAGAGCAGAGTTAATCATTTGAACTTCTTGGGCAAGTAAAGCTGATGCTTTATTTCACCGTGGGTTTGGTGCTGTTGGCTTGAGTCGTTGTTTTTTCTTTTGTGGGTTTCTTTTTGTTTTGTTTTTTTCCACTGCATGTAAGATGCCAAGTGAGAAATACGAAACAAGACTGCAACTAGGAGATAACCAGAGAACTAGCCAGAGTCTGTCAAACCAGGTTTTGCCATCAAATTCTGCTTCTTTGCTTAACAACCAATGTAGAGCTCTACACACACAAAGGTGCTAATGTCAAGCAACTCAGAAATCACTACACTGAAGGAACTGTAGGAGCTTCAAAGTGAGACCCACAAACACAGACCAAACTCCTCCAGCCACTGCCTACCAAAAAGATCACGTAAGGCTTGTGAGAAAACCACCTGCAAACCACAAACTGCTGAACAGCTTGGGCTTCCTGTATTTCTTTGTTCTGTCCTCCCAGCTGCCAGAGGGGGCTCACACGGCAGGCAACAGTTCTCATTAGGGTACCTAAATAAGAGTTCTAGGGATGGTTAGCTTCTTACTTGGATGATCCCATTAGGGAAAGCAGATAATCTGCTCTTTTATCTACCACTTTCATCACTACGCTATTTCTATGCTATTTCCTGTTTGCTACCCTGTCGTGATCTGTTTGCATTTATACATTTGTGCCATTATTTTACCAGGGAAAAAAAAAAAAAAAAAAAAAGAGATTTTACCAGGGCTTCATTTGCATTTGAAGATTCCATTTAATAGCCCTGTGGGCTAAATGCCAACTCGTGAAAGTTTTCAATTCATGATGGCAAGGGAGGATGTTAACTCCATTAGCATCAAAGAGATGACCAAATGTCAAGACTGTTTTCACAGATCCATCCCTGTCCTTCCAGACCAGTTACAGCTCCCAGAATCAGGTTAGTCAGTGGTGCAGACTAGTTCCTCACTTCACATTTGTGACGCTGCTGTCAGACACTGTGCGCTGAATGCATCACCCATGCATGGACCCAGCCACTGGAAATTTCAGAAACAAGCACACTGGAAGATACATGAGCAGTTCTTTGCACCTAAGAGCTCTCCACAAAATGCCTAAGTATATAAATCGTTTTTCTCTTTCCCCCATTTAAAACGAGGGCACTAGAATTAAATGCATGAGATGGATAGGATAGGTATTCTCAGCACCGTATCATTTGTCCTTCTCACTACCACGACACAGGAAATTAAAGCAGCTTTGTAGCACTCTCAGACTTGACAAAATAAATCACAGGGTACGCACAGAGGTTCAAGGCACTCCTCACAGAACTGCCCCATACGTCTGGCTGGATCCTCACCACCTCCTCAGACTCGCTCCCACGAAGCCTCCCTCCTAACCAAGGAGCTTTTCCAGGCTGGCAGACTCACTGATGCTAACCTTAATAAGACCTCACTTGGGGTCTTTTTAGCTCTTTCTAAACTTCTACTCTTCTTCACTTCTACCTGTTCACTTCAGTGACGCACAAAACCTCCACCAACAGCGCAGCCAACGGCACACAAAAACTAACTGAGGGCCTCTACAGGCCATGCTCCAACGTGTGGTGCCAGTAACCAGGCTCACGGCGAAATTCCGACTCCAACTTATTCCTTACTGAATTAAGCAGCTAGAACAATATTTTTGCCAGTTCTTCTCTTGTGCACAGTTGCTGTGGACAGTAACAATGTTTATGCTCTGAAGAGAAATACCAAATGGAAGAGAAACAAGGAACAGTCCCTCCCCACTCCCTAAAATAACTGAGATTCATTTCAAAACCGTGACAGAATCCTCAAAAATATGGGTCAAGGAAAACATTTTTTTAAAAAGTCTCAGTTAATAACAGTATTTTCCCTTCCAACCAAATTCCAGACTTTCGACTTAGGCAATCTTAGACTTTTCACTCTATTAATAGCTTAATGCGTGATAAATAATACATTATTCAAAAGGAGCTCGTACTTTCGCATTTGGTACAATCCTTGTAAGCTACTGGCACTGCCTTCCACTTGATTGCAAGTGACATGCCCAAAGTCTTTGCAAGGGAAAATAAATCTGCCCATTCAAAACAGATACTCTGACCAGAGGAACGCAACTTTTATTGAAACCAAAAAAGAAAGAAGAAATATTAAGTTCAAAATGTACTTAAAATGGGAAGAAAGCACAAAAAAGGATGAGGTGTCCTATTCAATTCAGGTCACACCACTTCTAAAAGGATGTAGCTGAATTATAAAAGATTCAAAGATGGGCAATAAAAATGATTAAAGTTACACACATTCTTCCAGTAGAGACTGAAGACGTTGGGATGAGAAAAGCAAAAGCAAAGGCGGAGATGACATGAAAATAAAGAAGACAATACGATAAAAGGTACATCAAAGACAAATCAGGGTCAGCAATTCAATCTCTTTCATAATGTAAGATCAAGGATGCATTCAGCGCCATCAGAAGGTTGCAAAATTGACACAATGCGTTATCCATCTCTAGAACTAGCAGCACATGATATCATCAATGTCAGGAGTTCAGGCAGAATAAAAACCAGTCAAGTTACACATATACAGTTCCAATGGCTTCCTTTCAATAATAATAATAATAATGCTCTGATTAAATGAAACTCTTTTCTTAACCTTTCATATGAGAAGTTCCTCGACTCCCGTTTTGACGGTGCCAAGAACACTGCACTTTCAGCTTATCATACAGCCAAAGCACTTCACTTTGTATTGAATTATTCAGTCATAATTAACAAGACAACGGGAACTGAAACAAAACATTTTGACTTTCCTGGTGTCAGTACTTCCATGACAAAATGCCTACACCTCACACTGGACTTCTCAATAAAGCCTTTTTCAGCCAATACTGAAAGGCAAATATACTTTCCAGAAGTTAAACTTCCAGTTTCAGCTAGCACCTTTCCCTAAATACTGTAAATAACAATATCTCCCAGATGTCTTTAGCATGAAAATAACTCATATTGCCAGGAAAACAGGCTGACACAGCATCAAATATGAATTAACTGCAAACACAAACAATACAACAGAAAGGTGCACACTAACACCTGCTCAGGCAATGGAGCTCTACCAGACAGCTAAACAGTCCTTCAGGAGATACTGGCACTCATTCGCTCCTCAATTATACACTTCAAATAGGAAGCCAATTTTAACAAAAATTTGGGAGCAAACTTCTCCTGTCTTCTGTTCCTCCCAGTTTGCTGGGGAGGCACAAAGTTCAGTGCCTCTGCTGCCAGGAGAAGAGACTCGCGCCAGCGGTGGCAGATGGCCATCCCCAGACTGCAGCTACGTGCACTGAGCACACTGAACTCTTCCAGGTCTGGAGACGTCTTGTTCTGTTAGTGATGCTGCAGACACCACGCCACGGTGAGCATCAGAAACCAGAGGCTCACGAAGATGTGAATCTCCTGCGGTAGCTCTGAGCTACAGAGCCTTTGAACAAGACAGAAGGCAGATACTGCACGGCAGCGGAGAGGAAGAAAGTCTGTCCACAGGAAAAGATAGCAGGAATAGCACTGGTATATCAGTTTACATCTGTGTTACTATTTTCTTGTTGCTATGGGAATGTGGGAGAAAGCAGTTTCCATTTTGTATTCAAAGACCCATGCAAAGTCTAGGTGTGAAAGGTATCATTTGTTTGCAGCCTATAATTTTCTCCGGCAAGTACAGTTAAGTAGCTTTGTTTGGGGGGAGGGTATTAATAATATTCTCTCCTCTATTCACATGTTAAAATTAGCTAACCTACCTGCTCTGGAGAACGTCCAAGAAAATCTAAAGTAATGACAAGTGCTAACTTATCAGGGTTAAACAGATCTTTTCCCTATATAATTAAATTTAACATACTAACTGGAACACTCTTCACAGAGTTGATGTTATCTTGCTTTTTATGATGAGGCCATCTATAAAATTAATTCCATCTTATTTAACCTGAGTGTCAAGAACCAGGGCTTTGGAGCACTTCAGAAAAATAGCTTTCCAAATTTTCCAAAGGACCACAGGGGCCATTTAGAAGCCCTCTCTCATCCAAATTCAACAGCACTGCTTGTTTTCTCTGAGATGGGATCAGAGATGGAAGTCAACAAAAATAAATACAGAATTTTTCTCTTTGTTGCGTCTACACAGAACAGTTGGAGAAAGCACACACAACACTCTGCCCTGTGTTCGTATACTCACATGACCACTCATCATTTCACCTGGAAAGAAAAGGGTTCCTGGTGGTCAGACAACCACTGGGAGGAACAAGCAGACGCTGAAGGATGGGCCTATTTTTTAGCTTGCAAAGTGATTGGATTGCACTCAACACCATGGCAGTACAACCACGATTTTATTTGTGTATAATTAATAAATTGCTTGATGACTTCTACACGGATACTTAAATCACACAGGAGTGAGTGTGCATAGCTAGCTAGTTCCTTCGTATTTTGGTGAAACTAACTAAGCCCTGTAAGGTTCATAATGCAGTCAATCCCTGTTTTCTACATAGTTTATACAGTGAGTGTTTTCTACACAGTTTATGAACAAGGGCAAAAGACAAGTGATATATATATAAAAAAGGAAAAAAAGAAAATGCTAATTCTCAGTCTCCAGACTGAAAATAAATGCTTGAAAGTCAGTCTAAGTAATAGCAGTTCTACAACACCAGGAAAGGTTCAAACCACTACGCTTTCCCAGCGCTACTATTCAGCGAAACATTCAAAATTATTTCTCCTGAACTGCAAGGGCCATTACAGCAAACAGTTTGCACAGAAATCCTGACAGGGTTCAACTGAGAATCGGTGTGAGGTGCAGACAGGTGCCATTCCACATCCTCCCTTTTCTCTCAGTCCTAGTCCCATGTCACAGAGATCGACCCACCTGGCCTCAGACACTTCTGAATCAGTTCCCTTTGTGCCTTAAAGGACGTTCTAAAGAGGCAGTTCCTATGGAGAATTGAGTACACCAAAGCAAACACAAAGCTCTAAGTAGGTGTATAAATGAAGGGATCCCAGAGGGAAAAGCCATTTCCCCACCAGACAGAAGGAGGAGGACTCTAAACAAAACGCCGCTTAAAAGAACTACTTTGTTTCAGTTCCATATTCTCTTACAAAATACCATCAACCATTGTTTGAGATGTATGAAACTGAGAGGGGCAAAGACATCTTGGATTTATTTGAAGACCTATGCAACTTGTAGAAAAATGAGCTGGAGGCATTTGATGCAGCACCAAAACCTGAAGCAGCGGTTAAAATTCAGCTGCTGTAACCAGAGTGTGTGAAATGGAGAGCTACATAATTCATAAATAGAAAGCTGCATTAAACAGCATTAAAGAGCCTACTTATGCAATAGCAGAGATGTCCAGAATGGGTGCTGGCACTCAGCGTACGGAGCAAGTCCTGCCTTCCCCCAGACAGTGCAGGTGATGCAAACATCACTGCATGGCTTCAGCAGCACAAGGAGAGGAGCTCTCACAACAGCAAGAGGAGCCGTCAGCGGGAGGACACCGTGCTTTTAACAATTAATTGTTGCAGGGAGCCTGGAGTTGCTACGGGTGGGGAGAAATTAATTCTTCAGGCTTAGGAGCAGATTCCTTGAGAAAGCTGATACGTGTTGAAGAACACAGGGGTCAGCTCAGCACGGAGACAGCTGGTGCTGCACATGCTTCCGAACTTGGCAAATTCTCAATCGCCAAATAATCACTACTGCCAGGCACTTAATTTGAGATTAACAGGGGAAGGAAAAAAATTAAAAAAAATAAAAGAAGCAAAAATAGCTGAGTGCTAAACCTGGGCCAATTCCATCGTAATGAAATAACAGGCCAAGGTCTCTATTGCAGTGACTTACCTCCCCTGAGGTCAAGGATGAAATTTGGCCCCAGTACAACAAGCAAAGTAAATACTTCAGTCTGAATTGTTTATCTAATTAATCTCAATTTTTCAGCATGAATACAAACAGGCTGCAAAGTCTTCACTTATTTTTGTTTGTATTTGTTCACCGAATAATCCACGTTCATGACACAGCTTTAATGCGTCCACCGAACGATGGGAGAATTTCTGACCTGTGCTAAGGTTGTGCAGTATGTGCCTGCCCACAAGGAATGTTCGTTCTGGAAAGAAAAAAATGGCTTTCCACTATTCCTCTGTGCCATTTGCTGGAAAATCAATGCTATTGTTTAACATTTTTTGCCAATAAACTGACTTACTGAAGTGCTCAAAAGAGCCAAATGCTACAAATTCTGTGAAAGAATGCATAACAAAGATCATTTACCACTGCTCCTCCATCGCTTGTATTAAAAAATAACCAGGAGAAATAATCCCTTTTGGTTTTCCCTCTCTTTAAATAAATGCAGGGAGTTGTATGGATATGAATAATTAAATAACACAGTGATTTATAGCTATTGCATATTTATATGTTCTCTCTCTCCCTCTGTGTTTTTTAAGGCGTTTTGGTTATTATTTTTTTAATAAAAAGAGTCTGGAGATGAACTACGCAATAAATCCCCACTCCATGCCCAGGGCTCATTTTTCACTCGCCACACCACGTAAGGACAGCTCATTCTTTACAGTCACTGTTTAAGGGTGTCCTTCCAGTGCTCCTGTGGTTCTTGCGTGGCCGCTCACCAACCGAACTGGGCACTCCTCAGCCTCACCGGAGCCTCAGTCACCCTGTGCAGAGGTGCTGCCTGGAAGGCACCGGGTGGTCGGGTCTGCAGGAGGCAAAGTAATTGTGCCCTCCTCCAGCATGGTCACCAACCCAGGAAGATGTTTCAGGCCCTTCTGAACAAAAAGATGCAGCAAAAATGCAGGTGACAAAACAATGTCACTGGGGAGCTGCTGAATCAAGACACAAAGAACATCCAGCCACTTTTTCTGGCTGGCAGTTGTCCACAAAAGCACTACAGGAGATGTTGCTAAATGCTTCTCAAAACACAAATGTTACCACTACCAAAAATTGCTTAGTGTGGAGTACATGGCCACAAGTGTACATTACCTGTCATTTCCTTATTTTTAAAGCATCCTGTTTAAGCCCTCCTGCTTTGTCCCCGCTGCAATTTCCTGGTGCCCTTTCCCACTGTACTGGGCCGGACTGTACCGGCGGAAGGACTTCTTTGCACACATTTTCTGTACTAAAAAGCACAGCCCTTCTCCCCATTCCATTTGAACAATAATTTGTTGACTGGAGGAAAGCAAAAGGATTAAGAGTTCTCATGCTTCCAATTAAGTGCTCTGGCCTTCCCTATCTTGCTTTTTAATCAGCGGCTCAGGGGCCCATTCCTCGTATACCAGCAAATTAATATTAGCTCTTAATGAAACAGTTACTGATAGCCAGGAATGAAAGCTGCACAGAGTGGAGGAAATTACTACAGAAACATCATTTGCCTTTCAAACTGCATGCAAAACCAATGACAGTGGCGTGCCCGTTAGTTTGTGTACGCCTTACCTATTCTCCCTGATTATTACATCAGCTGCTGCTGTGTGCTGGGAGGCCTGCTGTTTCTGAAGCACCCAGGAGATCACTCTGCTGGGGTCAAACAAGTTCTTTTAGCACGTTCAGCTCCAGCAGCCCTGCCTCCCCTCCTGCTCACTGCCCCAAGAGGTCCTCAATCCCAAACACCGCGTCCAGCGCTGACAAAATCCCACAAGCTGTGCCAAAAACACTCGATGACAACTAACATCTACATCTGCCTTTCAGCACCAGAAGCCATCCCCTGCGCTGGTTTCTCGCTCCACCACTTTGCAGAGCTTTGAAGGCTGTCATCAGGCCTGACAAGGGAACTCCCACACTCCCCATCACCTACATGTTTGCATAACGGAGCCCTCCGACTCCTGTGCACCTCTGATGAAAAAGAATTCCTCATGGTCGCAGAACCCAGAGTGACCTTCATCGGAAAGCACAACGTTTGTGTCACTTCGGACCCTTATGAAATGAAGAAGTGCATTAAGGAAGGCAAAACTGTACAGAACAAACTTCCTTTGCTTGTTCTTCTTCCACTTTACTCCGGCAGAAAGGAATCCCAACAAGGCTACATCAAACGTATCTCACAATACTTTCTTAACTGGCATTAACCAACATTTCAGAAAGAATGGTTTCACTAATAAAAAGAAAACCAGAAGCAACTTCCTACTTAAGTTTTAAAATCAGAAGCAACTTGTATTAGCCAGCTTACAGTAATAGTACCCTTCAGATTTTGGCAGCAGCGAAGATAAAGCAATAATGCATTCACAAATAATTGCTCCCCACAACCCTGCATCGCTTGGATACTATTAGCCTAGAGCACAATCAAGGCTCATTAGGATTCTCCAAATAATAAGTGAGAACAAACATGAGAAGGACTCCTGGTACAAAAGCCCACATAGTTTGCCCACATCACCAAAGCACTCCAGCGAGATGGAAGTCACAGCAAACATCGCGGGTTTAAACGATTTAAGTTATCTTTAAGACTGGAGCCAAAAAAAAAAAAAAGGTAAAAAAAAAAAAAACAATAACCCAAAAAGCTTTAAAATTCTGCTCATGCTGTGCTCTGCTTCATCTCCTCTCTCCCTTGTGCAGGCTCTCCTTTTTCCCCAGCCTCTTCTCCCAGCTCTGCCTTCACCTCTCTGGCACTCCTGGTATTCTTTCAGCACCCTCCCAAGAGGGAAAGCGATGGAGGCAGACAGACATGAAACACGCCTAACAGCAGCCCCAGACAGAAGGATGAATCAAGGTGAGGAGGGAGCACAGCAGAGCCTCGTCAGGGTGCACAAGTCTCTCACTGCTCATCCTGCTCCTTTCCAAGCAGCAGCAGGTCCCAAGAGGCGGACAGGTGTGCTCCTACAGGCAGAGCAGCAGTGTCAGTGCTGCACTGGGACAAAATCTTTCAGCACACTGCAGAAGCCCACGGCCAACAGCAAGATAGGTACTCATTATTCCCTACAGCATTAGAGACTGAGTACTGCGGGATGCAGCACGTGTGGGAAGCAAATCAAAAAGGCCAAGTGACTGCCCAGCTCCAGCGAGTCAGACCACAGCAACCGCTCTTCTCTATTCAGCCACAGGAACACAGCAAGAACCCTTCGCACCACACTGATGCTAAACGCAGCAGAACACTGTCCAAGGGTGGTTGTCCACTAGCTGGCACAGTTTGTCTTTCTACCCTGGGAAGCTGCTGTCCTGTGTCTCTCTGTGATGGATAGACAGAGCCTCATTCCTTTCAATGAGGAAGCGGAGAACCAAAGACCTTAGTTTTCCTGGAAGGCTGAAGAGAAAAGGAGCTTTGAATGGAGAGGATAGGTTTGGCTCTCCCAGGCTGAAATGCTACTAGCCAAGAACAGTGCAACAGTGTAAAAATTCAAACCAACTTTTCATAACTCAAGTCAGAATGTTGCCTGGGGACCTGTGAAATCAGGGAGCTGAGCAAGGAACAAGAGCAACACTGTGGGCTGGAAATCTAAGACCTGGATCTCACTCCCAGCTACGTGATCCCAAGCTGAAAACCTAAGAACGATCTGAGCCTCCAGACCTTGCTGCGTCACATCCCCTCCCTCCACTTTTACTCACCTCACAAAGACCACAGCAGGGATTTGCCCAGCACATGGCACGCATCACGACCTCAGCGCTCGCACAGCAATATTATAAAGCAAAGGATTTTAATAAGTCAGTCAGTATAAGGAAATCAAATCTTCCTCTGCAGAAAGCACAGGTTTCTTCAGCCACCAAGAAGCAGCGTTCATGTGAAGGGGCTCACACAGGGAGGCAATGCCAGAACAAATACCGTGATTAAGATTCTCCTGGCCTAGTCTTGGTAAGAATTGATAAAAATGTCAGATACACTTGTCAAAACAAGATGAAGAATTGCTGCACAAAAATCCACACCAGTTAATCTGCCAGAGCAAACAAAACTACCTGGAGTCATATCAGATAAAGACAAAGATAAAACACTGTCAACAATAAAGACAGTAATACAAAACATTTGGCTGGGGAACAAAGGCGCTCCTGGGCTGGGAAATCATCAGTGCTCAAAGACAAGAGGAGCACAGCAGCACGGCACTGCTCTGCTCACGACCTGTGCTTGTCCCCTGTGAGCTTTCCAAGGAAGGTGGTAGGGGACTCACTGCAGCAGGGCCCATCCGCTCACACCAGGATCGCTCAACATTACACCACTGAGACAGCAAAGGGAAACCATAGTGGTGTGGGAACGGGGCCGCTGAAGCTGAAGCTGATTGTTGGGACTGGTATGGGACAGCAGCACTGAGCAGGTGGTTAGAGGATCAGCACAGGACATGGGATACCGTACGCAAGTCACGCTTCTGCAAAATGCCTGTGCCTATGCACAGGAAGGTTTGGAAAGAGCCACCAGCGTCAGTACCGTTTGTAAGTCCCCAACCTGTGCAGACGGGTGTTCTTTCCCAGCACACTTGATGAAAACTTCCAAGATTTTTGCTGGTTTGTAGGATTTCATCATCTTCCAGGATTATTTTTGCCACTTGCCTTCTTTTACCTCTTATTTGTATAGATTCATTCAAAACCAAAACATAATTTTAGCTAGGTATTAAAATAGCAAGCGAGCACAGTTTTGTATACTACTGCAAGGTCTGCACAGAACTTTTAATGGTTATTTCATGAAAGAATGTCTCCGTCAGCTCCAACAGAAGCGCAGCTGTGTACATACGAGGAAAACAAACTTAAAAGAAATACATGAGAAAAAAAGGCAAGATGGGAGAGATGACCATTTTACAGCTACTTCTGTCACAAAGAATAAAGTTGATTATCACTCTTTGATAAGGAAGAAGAAAGCTGCCTAATGCTTCTAAAGCTACGTCGCTATATAATTTCCCTTTGAGTTCTCTGACTTTCCTCACGAGCCTTTCTTGTGCAAGGTTAGTGAGCAGAAAGTGAGCTACTGTGGCTCCCTCTGAAACCCAAGCTCCAGGCACCCAGCTGCTTCCAACAGCAATCCCTTAGCACAGTGCTGAGGCACAGCTACACTGCAGCCTCCATCCCCCAGCCCCCAGCTTGTTATTTTCCCAGGAATGCCACGTCAGGCTCAGTGCTGCAGCGCATCTCCAGTGATCTTCCAACCCCATTGCCTTCTCTTCCTAGGACTGAAATTGATTTTTCTCCTTTTTAGCACATAAAAAACTCACGTGCTATCCTCGCTTTACTGTTAGACTACACAAAGTGGCACCTGAGTCGAAGATGTGTAAGCAGGCTTTGTCTAGCCCTGACAGCAAGAGCCCGCAGCCAGCACAGAACCATACGAAGGCTGCTGCCATTACCTGCTCCTGTCCAGAGGTGCAGCATCAGCTGCTCCCACTGGTGACAGTAAGCAAAGCAGGGGGAGCTGCCGGGTGCCTGAGCAAAACACAAAGGCAGTGCCTTGTATGAATGGGAGGCAGGAGCATGAAGCGAGGTTTAACAAATAACCCTACAAGAAGCAAAGATCAAAGAACTGTTAAGAACAGAACGTGCTATCAGTAGCCTCTTTAAGGTATATTCTGCACACAGCAGCGCTCTGATTTTCAGGAGGAACACGAGTCCTTTTCCTCTGATGATGAAGAAATCACAAGCAAACGCTAAGATCAACGTGACTTTCTTCTACAGCATGCTCTATGAGCAGCCTGGGCGCATTCTGAGACACAGCAAAACCTGCAAGCATTTCACCTGTGCAGAGGAGACAGCGTTCTGGTCGGCCGCAGGGCAGAGCTGGGGAGGGGCTGCTGCCCTCACTCCGGCTGTGAGCACAGGTTTCCTCGTTGTCTCCAAGAGGGCCCACAGCGCTGGGTGGAAATTACATCCATGCTCTCTCTCATGCCCAACCTCCTCCCCAGGGCTGTGCCACCAGCCATCACACAGCTTGTCCCATGTCCCAGGTGTTCCATGAACTGCCCGAGACCCCCGAGCTGCTCCCCAGCAGCTGGCCTCCTGCTTCTGGGTGAAGACAAGGCTCTCACCTCCCTTCTCAGTAGCGTGGGGTTTTATATTCTCCTCACAGGAACGTTTTTGCTTTGTTTTAAGATAATTAGATCTACAGATCAATACAGTTGTCTCCAAGCAGCAACTACGACCAAAGATGTCTATCAGCAACACGGAAAGCCATTCAAGTAGCGAGCGCCTGCAACCCCAAAGGCAGTTCATCCCAATTTCAAGCATAGAGAGGAAGGCCACATCTCCACAGGGAGAACACAATTTAATACTGGGCTATGAAGAGGCAACGGGCTCAGGAGCAGAGCCTCTGAGAAAAATGTGGCATCAGAAATACAGACTACTGTGAATTAAGAGGCTCAGCCAGCCCAACAAAGCCAACCCGTGGACTCCTACCAGTGTCACGTCAGCCAGTGCCTTGCTGTGTGGTTGGGAAACAACTTAATTCTTTAACCATCATTTCTGTTTCTCACATCCTCGTGGCCCTGGCCCCACCACCTCCACTAGGAGACAGACACACAAGAACTGAAATGCAAACAATATTTCTAATTTTGGACTTTGTAAAAAAAGATGGAAAAACTGTCTGTGTTTTCAAAGTGCTAAACCACACGCCCAGAGGGCTTGTATTTCAGCTGAAGGAAAAACACAGTAGGAGTTGAGAAATCTTTCCGCTCTTCTAAAAAGGAAATAAATTGAAAGCAAGATACACTAAATAAATTTTACTGCAGTACAGCATGAGGGATTAAGGGGGATTCAACCTGTGCTCAAGATGCTTCTAAGTGCAGATAAACTTGTTTCCCCCAGGTACAGCATCCCTTCCACACGTCGTTTTCATTTCCAAATCATTCAACGTAAGCATTCTCTACTCTTCCTACACCTATCAATTCACTTCTGATATAAGACCAAAAAAAGTAATGAAAAAAACACCTCCAAAAAAGCCCACAAGACATCTCAGGAGAGCACTGTTCCTCTTAGTGCGTGGTTTTCACAGTGAGTTGCCCCCAGCTCTCCCAACAGATGTGGCAGCACGCTTGTCGCAGTCCACACCGGACTGCAGGATCTGTTATTGGGCTTTGATGGCATGGGAGCTCTACTGGAGAGCATGACATTCAAGTACAAAATCAGATTGTTAAATGATCTGAAAATCCGGCCTTGAACAGGCTCTAACATGGTCAGCCCCTCCAAAACAGGTTTCTGATGGGTCCTTCACAACTAACTGCATTACTTCTGTGAGGAAAACAATTGGATGAGAACAGAACGTCCTCGGGGATAGGAGATAATTTTGTTTGCATACTGCAACCGTTAGAGTTTATTTAACAACGGGGACCAAACCGAATTATTTTTCAAAAGGAGTTCCTATTTCAACACTGCAAGCTTCTTTGCGACAAAAGGAAGGGGGGAACACACTAACTTCTTTCTCACTCCTTGTTTTGATACTATTTTAAAATAAAATCCTTCTTTGGATGTGGGAGCTCGCTTACCACTTCTGCTTTTACAGCCCCATTAAGGTCACAACCATCTCTGCTTCGCTCCTTCACTCACCAGATGATCTTTTCTCTGCCCCCCCCCCCGGCTAAAATGTCACTCCAGTGGGCTGACCTTCAAAGCTTTCAGCTTTAAAATAGCAGTTTGATCTGCCGTTCCGTTTCCCACTGACTGAGTAAAAGCAGTATCTGGGAGCAAGTTCTCAGATCCGTTACACCCTCCTTAAACGCTGAACTCAGAAGATCAGAGCCTAGTGGGGCATTACAGTGCATGGCCAATACACATTCACCCCCACCTCGTCCCACCCTTTCTGCCTCTCCCCACTCCCACCAGGAGCTCAGGGCTCTTCAGCCTTGAGGCAGATGCTGCTAAATGAATAAAGCGTGCCGGAGCACAGCGCAATCTATCATCAGATTTTCTAACTTCTTTTGAGCGCAGCAGCGATCTCTTCTTTCCCCAGGTTCACACTGTGGCTGGAAATGAAGAGGGCTCGCTCATACCACACGGAGGCAGATGATGATTTGGGATGCACAGACCACGCCAGCATCCCCTTGCTGGCAAGAGTGACAGGAACTGGCTGCAGCACAGGCAAAGCAGCCCAGCCTGTCCCAGCCCCACTGCTGTCAGCACCCCACACAGACATCTCCACCTTATTAGCTTCAAGTTAAGGGGCATTTAATGCAATCTGCTCTTCCAATATGCATGTCGAAAGGAAAAATAAAAAGGTTTCAGTAACTACTCACCTAGTTATGAGATAAGAAAATTTTATCATAAGAGAATCAGAGGGAGGATTCTAGCACTGAGCAGACTGCAGTCGTGCAGGCAGACAGCGCTGGTACCTTCTCTTTCAGGCACTGAGCAGATCGAACCGCGTGCATTTCTCACTGTATATCTCCACCATCGATTTCTGGGCCGCGTGCGCTGTGTGTATGCACATAATGAGATTACGGCACCTTTTTCACCATTTTCTTCAGGGGGAAGAAAACTAAATAATGAGAATCGTTTTTCTACGAGATCTATATATTTAGAATACTCGGTACTAAATGTGACTTTTAAATCCTATTTCCCCTTACACAATTATTCTGATATTCCTTCGGGGGAAACGGAATGGACTCAGACACCCTCCCGATGTGTGAAGAATACAGAAATCAGTGTTACTTCATGGAACTGTTTGTGTTTGCCATCAACATATGGACATGTGTTAAACACATAGTTTGCTAAATATCAAATATTTCCCCCATAAACACGACAAAAAGCTCAATTTCTGAACTATGACTTCGGGAAAGGGTTGGAATCACTTGAGAACAAACTGGTTTTCAGATGCTGGTCGGTCTGCAGACTCTGTCTCCTTTGAATTAGTCCCTGCTCAGCACACAGGGAAGCATCTCCCCCCAGAATGAATAACAGATTGCTGCAAAATATACAGCTGCCCGGACTGTAAACTGGTCTGAGATTAAACTTCCATTTGTCACTGATATTTCATTTATTTTACATTGTTTGAGACTTGTGGAACACCGCTGGCTCAAGATATTCCCCAGTCTCCAGCACAACAGATTACACCAAATCAAGGAAGACACGACGAGGTTTACTGGGTTTCATAACACTGATATAATCTCTTTTCATAATGCAGCTTTCACATGATAATGACCCAGAACGATTCCCTAGCCAGGAGCTGCTGGGAGTTTCAGGCAGCGTTTGAGTCCTTCTCTGAGCACAGCAAACCACGTAGGTGCTCGTGGGGATGCTCCTCTCCCTTCTGTCAGCAACCCAAATCATCCCACATTCTGACTGCCCAATTTCAAAACGCTGCACTTTTGGAAGAACTGTGCATGCCTTCACCATAGGAAAGTCAAAAGGAGCTGTTAAACTTGAAGCTGCTGAATTTCCCTGAGCTTTCCTTCCCCTCCCTCTCACCTCCATCCACACGCTCTGTACTGGGATTCTGCTGTCTCTTAGGGCATGCAGAAGTCCTTGCAAAGTCCCCGGCAAGCGTGGCTTCAGCCATACAAAGCCCATTTTGTGAAACTCGCTCTGCATTCATTTTTTTCCCCTCTTCTTTCTCTCGGAGCTTTTCCTGATAAAGAGTCAAATTAAAGTTCACTCGAGCAAGATGCGGCAGAGACGGCTGCTAGCCCGAGGCCAGTTTCCACTCCTGAGATTTCACAAGGCAGCCACTCGGAGCTGATTACACGGTTTCAACAACGCATTTCTGACTTGACACTGGGTCTCAAGGAGCTCTAAATTTAAACCCCTCACGGTGCAGCAGACTCTGCCAGTCGGGGCTGTGCAGGTCTCCCTGCACCTTCGGTCACCGCTGCCCTTCCCGCAGCACCCCGAGCAGCCCCACGTGGATCTGAGACCTACATCACGTGCACACCAGTCTGCAACCGGAGCTCCCTGCCTGGAGAAAAGCACGCTGTTGGTATAAATACAATATATTAATTCATACCATTACCTTAAGTTTCCTCCCAGCGGACCATACTATTTTTAAACTCACTCTTGCTACAATTACAGCTTGGCTAACAATAGTACCAGCGCACTACACACTCAGCATTCCCATCTACTACCACTCGTGTTTCTCTTTACTAACCCATCAGAAACCCAGCCCGAGGAGTTAGCAATCTGCAGGCACTGTAGCTGCTCCAAAAGCTGTTTCTCCCAGTTGATGCGGACGGCTCACGCATTAACCCAGCCACCCCTTGGCCGACACAGCTGGAAGGCAGGGCCGTGCTGTACACGCTGTTTGCTCTCAGCCTCCTCTGGGTACTGCTTCAGGCTGCAGCAACACCTGCGACAGCATGAGTCAGTACTCATTACCTCCTATTAAAATGCAGCATGGCTGCCTGGCTGGGTTCACTCCTGCTAAAAAATCACTGAGTCCTACTGGCTACAGCCGCCGACTGAATTTAGCACGGCAAGTCCGATCCTCTTCTACATCACAGCAGACAACTTTTTGATGCACATCTGCCAACTAATGCTGCAAGCACACTTGTATTTTCTGTTCTGTGTTGCCTTTTTTATTTTACAATCACGTAGACGAGAGAGAAAGGTCTACAGAAGCCATAGGCTCAACACGCAGAAGAGTTATGGAGGATTATTCACTGTTTTTGTTTTTGTCACAGCTGATGAGTGATCCTTTGGTACTGCCGCTTCATGTTTACAAACAAGCTGATCCCTGGCTGAGGCTGAACACCAAGTCCAATGGTAGTTTTGAAAGGTGATCATTTTCTCTGCTTTAACAGTCAGATTCAGAAGCAAAACCAGCACCGTAACGCTGTGTCCACTGAATTGTGTTGGAACTGCACAACCAGCAGTTCCTCCTGCACTCATGGACCTGTCGAATCGGAGCATGAGTGCGTTCAGGCCACGGAACAGACAAGGGAAGTACACTGCATGCAGACTCACACCAGCTGCCTAACAGCTCAATGCTTCTTGGAACTGAGCCCTCAGCATCAAACCTGAGTTAAACTGAACTCAAATGGGAGCGTGGCCACGATCACCTTGGGGATTTGGATCTCTTCATAATCGCTGAACTTACTGGCTGCTCACACCGCTGCTATTAACCACATCCCATCTCCAGTTCTCTCGCATATTGAACTCAGAGAAATATAGCTCCCCAGGTTACCCAAGCCAAGAGAGATCTGCTGTATTCTTTCCTTAATAGAACATTTGTCTCATCAGAAGCAATTACATTTTTATCATTACTTTTGATGACTCCACTAAACGTGGTGGCATTTTAATTTTTAAAAGCCCTCGGTACCACAGGCTGCCAGACCTTTGTTTTCACGTTACGTTTTTGAATGTCTCGGTCCACAGCTTTACTGCTTCACATCAGAGAATAGGACAGAGCCTACAGCGTCCACTTCCAGCTCCCTCCCCACCATTGCAAGCCCACTGCCCTGACACTCTTATTCAGTGACTCTTTTACTGTGCAATGGGCACACCTAAGAGCAGGGACACTGACAGCACCTGGGCTCCTG
Source organism: Oreortyx pictus (assembly GCA_036925125.1). Classification (NCBI taxonomy): domain Eukaryota; kingdom Metazoa; phylum Chordata; class Aves; order Galliformes; family Odontophoridae; genus Oreortyx; species Oreortyx pictus. Next base: position 4,001,200 of record JAUPFR010000012.1, read on the forward strand.
CAGAACAATCCAAGAATCCTGTGGCAACACACAGAGGTACTTAACATCCTGCTGCTCCACAGCCTCCTCAGCATTCCTGACTCCCAGGGCCCAGCCGGATGAACCCATCCCCACCAGGAGCTCTGCCCATGCCCTTCTGAGCTGGGTGCAGCCCACACCTCAACCTCCTCATTTCAGGGGGGGAGAAAAGGGGGGAACCCTCCCTGCCTTAAGTCCTTTAAATAATAATAAATAAAAATAGGTGGCCATTCTCTGTACGTGCTCCTGCCAAACTCCAGCTGCCAAAAACCTCGGCTAAGATGTAGATGGGAGGGAAGAGGAGAGCAGTGCTCTCTCATGCTAATGGGATGGACAGCACACCGTAAAGCCATGGTGGACCAGGACTATGGTAGAAAGACATAGTCCTCCACCACCTAATCTCACAGATTTCACCATGCTGCACTGGAGTTACAGTGCTTCACATAAGCTAAGATTCCCAGCTGTTTCCTTGAACGACAGCCTCTCTCTTTCCACCCAAATGTCCCTTTTACATGCAGCTGCAGCACATGACGTTCTGACTCCCCCCTTTGCAGCCCTCCCCGGGCTGCTCTCCCTGCCATACCCCTGGGTTTAGCAGCAGTGACCAGGGCAGCACCAGGCCTTGTGGCAGCAACCCAAGGGGCAGCACCACAGCAGGGATCCAAGCACACCGCTGTGCTGGGAGTACCAACTCCAAGATCAACCTCGGAATACACACCCTTTGACAGAGAGCTGGAAGAAAAATGCTCAGCAGCAATAACCTGTGTGTTAAATAAATACCAGTAAAGCTCATAGCAACATTACAGCCACTTCTCTCGAGAGTCCTGCACACTTCAAGGAAAATATCTCCCAATTATCATAAAAAGCTATCTCCAGCTTTCACAGTTCATCTATAATATGCTGATTGAGAATGTAGAACGTACGGCTCAGGCATTTCTGTGTAATCAGCTGTAACCGTATCTTCAGACGTAATGACGAGCAGTCGGAATAGCAAGACTTCAGCTACTCAGAGCCGGACTGCCCTGTGTTTACACCATATTCCCAGCAGAGAAAGGAAACAAAATATTTGCAACAAACAAGCATCTCCTCTGTAATATTAATCTTCTCTCATAACAGAGCCCTGGTGGAAGAACAGATTAATCAAGCTGAGAACAGAAGCAGACGGCCATGCAGTTCTTCACGCTGCTTCCAAAAGTGAGCAGGAGGCCAGCATTCACACCTCCAAGAAAAAAAGGCACTGTGGATGCAGGGAGAACGCAGAGGTCTGGGATGAAGCTGAGGGCAGAGCACCCACGGGCATGCTGTGCTGCAGGGCTGGAGGTTAGGAAGGGAAGGGCTCCCATCAGTGCTGCTGGTGCAGGGCTGTATGACATGCCTGTTCCCAGGGCTCTGCAGACAGGTGCTGCTGTGTACGCATCAAAACTGACATCAGCTGTGGTGCACAGCTGCACAAACCTGAATGTTCTCAAGGTGCAAAAGGCAGCTCCTGTAGAAGTAGGCCTTTTGCTCATGGGGATGCAGAAGGAAACCTGATTACTGTGCTCCCTAATAACCAACCACGTGAAAAGATGAGGCTGAAACTGGACTCTTAGCAAACCATCAGCTGCTCTCCTAACAAAGAGGTTGTAAGAGTGCAAATAGCCACTACACAACGAAAGCAACTTAAAGGAGAGCATCAGCAAGCAAGGAGGAACTGCTGAAGCACAGCCAGTCCTCAGCAGCTGCAGGGACAGCCCAGGTAGCCCCATTTCTCACACTGCACCTCTGCATATCACAGAGGACGCTCCTTGCTCTCAGCTTTTTGCTACATGCCATCTGTAAAACAGCAACGAGCCAAAAGACGTGCCAGACTGCAGCCAGGCATCGGACAGAAGTGAAAATACGTCAGTGTGAATTAAATGTTGCTGCAAAGAGGTTTTACCCTTCAGCAGGCCCACAGATGTGCCTGCGCACACACAGCTGTCTTCAATAACCAAATAACGTCAAAAAAGCCAATGAACAGAGGTGCTAAAACAGCCTGATCCCAAGCACAGCACCAACCTGACAGCAGCACTGGGCCAGGAGTGGCCGGGCATGGCATGGGCAGCATCCAGCCAAACCATCACCTGCTTTGGGGAAAGTAAAGCCTGGGTTAAAAGGAAAGGATATCATATACCTGCTTGATTATTCATTCTGTTGCTTGGATGCTGTAATTTCTTGCTAGGAAGTCACTGTTTGTTTGATTTTCTGCATTTTTCCAGGTGACTGTACACTGTGTAAAGTACTGCCCCTTTGTGCTGAAGTGCCCCTCCTTGCAGGCTGCACAGTAGCAGATCATACAGGAAAAGGTAACAATTTTGCTTCTGGGCTAATCACCAGCAATTTCTATTAGTACTAACATTGTTCCACACAGTTCAGAAGTCTCAGTAGCACAACACTGCTTCTAAACAGCAAAAGAGCAGCATTCAAACAGCAGCCAAACTGATAACTTGTGCCAATGCATTCAGAAAGAAACATGTTATTTATCCAAGAGAAATGTTAGAGTAAAACGTTGGGGGTTATCTGCACTCATGCAGTCACTTCATTCCAGTGCTCCTCCAAACATACAAGTCAAGGAAAAGAAAATGTACATTATTTTTTAACAAACAGTTTTCCCTCTGAAGCTGAAGCACCTTCCCACTTTGTGTTCTGTCAGCTGCCATGGGAGGCACGTTACCCAGGAGCTAGGCACACGCTTCCAAAAGGGAGAGCAAACAGAGCAGGCAGTCCATGCAGGAAGCGAGAGGCACTTGAAGCTTCACAGGTCTTAGACACGTGGGACAGAAGTGCTTTCCTTCTGTCCTTCAGCGTTTCTTTCTGCCCCTCCTCACCATCCCCTATCTCCCGTTTACCTCTGAGAGCTGAACTGACTGAAATCACTGCAAATACTTTTAATCTTAAAGCGTGTGCTTATCTCCTCTCCTGAAGTCAGCCCTGTGAAGATAAGGGACTGAGAGGGCTCTGCAGGCAAGGAGGGAAGAATTACCGGGGAATAAGGAAAAGGAGAGCAGGGACCGACGCGTCCTGCCACTGGGATTCCTGACACGCTGCCATTCATCCTTCCCACTGACACGAAGCTGCCGGTCCCACCAGCAGCCAGCACAGATGTCTCGTGGAGCAGCAGAATGTGGGGACACACACACAGCAGAAGCACTGACGTGGTGGCACACACGTGCCACGTGCAAGAGATCTCTGGACACACAGCTTCTGTGCAACCTCGAGTCTAACGCGATTAAATACCCGTAGTAAACTGGCTGTGTGATCCATACACACTGCTACAATAATGAACTAAACGTGGCACTGTACCACACTGCAGGAAGGAAGAACTACGGGAACGATTTCTTTGTCCCCTACACAAGAGCACTGACTTGATAATTCTTTAAAAATTGAAAATAGCTGGCATAATCAGATAAATTATTCGAAGGCATATAAATCATTACCACCCGATAGAACCGCAGCAAGATTCGATGTAATGTGCAGATAAATAAGAGGAATGACTACTGCTTTTTACCGAATTAAAACTGGCCAAAGTTCTAAGAAGACAAATGACACAAAATGACTCTACCTTCATTTGCAAACTAAGAAGGCAGAAGGAAAGCAGCAGACAGATCAATCTTCCATTTTCAACTATTCTATAGCTTACCCTGAGAACAAAAATTAATTGTAGATGGGAAAAATATTTTAATTAGAGCGGGGTGGGTGGGAATCTGAGAGCAGACTAAAGCTGTATGGAAATGTTGAACACTTGTGTAAGGAGGTGTCCTTCCTGTGCAGGATGCCCCGCTGCACACTGCTGCTTGGGTTGCTTTTGTTGGTACGCTGTGCCAGCCCTGGGAACCTAATATTTACCCACAGATGACATTTCCTTACAGAATGCATCTTCTCTGCTCTCTGTGCAGCAAAGAGCTGTTAGCATGAGTGCAGCTTCACTTCCTGCAGGGAGTGGAAGAATTCATGGACAAAGCGTGTCACCAAAGCAGGACCAGGAGCAAGCAAGCAGCTCTCCCTCTCAGCAGCACAGGCAGCCCAGGAGAAGTGGCTTCAGTCCCCAGTTTGCTCAGGATGTGACTGAAGCTCCTCAAAGCAAGGCTTTTGCAGGCAGCCACTCACCTCTGTGCGCTTCCAGTGCGTGAGACCCAGCAGTACCAGCTGCAGGAGCAGCACAACAGATACCCTGAGACAGCCCCCAGCCCCTGCTTCCCCCAGCAGGGCAGGAAGGCACAGCAGAATTTCCTCAGGCAAAGTTCATCACCACCTGCAAAGCATCACTTCCCATTACTGGAATCAACACCTTGGGAAATCATTGAGGAAACTGGTCGTTCTGTCCAAGACTGCTCACTGAACGGTATGCACAGTCTCAAACCAAACAAGAGGAATCTGAAGCATCCAAATCCTGTTCATGACACCCAGCCTGGTGCACCTGCCATCCACGGCATCTCTGCTTCTGTCCCTCCCCACCTTTGGCACATCCTTCACCGCTCAGATCCTGGAAGACCTCCCACAGCACTAAGCAGAGATTCACAATGGGTGTGAATCCCGGAGTGCTCCCCCAAGCCTCTGGGCACTATGCCCTGCTTATCTCACCACAGCTTCAGACCTCTGCACCACGAATCTGAACAGCCTTAAGTGTCTTCCTCCTTCTGCTTCAGCTCCAGAGTCAAGAGTAGAGCGAGGGATCTTCAATAGCATCCAGTCCAAAACTCTTTATAGGGTTTTTATTGCTCTCTAGCTTATTTTGGCTGTATCAAAACACATACACAGCTTCTAACCCACATTCAGTAGGTAGTATGCTTGTGTTTATACGTGAAACATGCCTTTACCTGCCAGGGTGGGAGAGAGGATGGGTGAGCTGATCTGACAAATGAAATGCCCCAGGAACTGTGACCTTACCATAAGCCCTAATCCCTTCCATTTTAAGATCTCCTTGGATAAAACCATCCCTGTAATACACAATGCTCAATATAATGCAATACTTTCTGCTCAAATACACCTTCTCCTGGAGGAACCAGGGGAAAGCAGACCACTATGAAACAAGCAGCAGACTCTTCTGCTTACTAAAGAAATGAAAGGCACTTCTACATCACAGCAGTGAGTGGTCTGTAAAACCCAGACAGAACAGGGGAGATTGATACCTGTCCGGGGGACCACACTGCAGACATCTGGTGAGTGTGTGTAACACACGCATGCACATGGCACACATGTCTAAGACATGTAAGACCTCACCCAAAGCATGGGACGTTGATCCTAAACGCAGAATGACCCATTAACCAGTAGCACAGCCTGCTGCCATCACAGTGCACAGCAATGTGCAGCAGTGTGCCGCTCTCCTCGCAGACTGCTCACGTTCAAAGGCTGTAGAAGTTCAGTGTGATTTCGCATGATCAGGAGTTTACAAACTCTTCCCAAAAAAACAGCAGCTGCCATCACCACCACTAAACAAAGGCGACTTTCTGGCTCCACTCTTCAGTTTTACGGGTTATTTCCAGTTCTTTGACTTTATGCCTTACCTGCCATGCCCAATTAAAATACGGGAAAGACTACCAAGAGACAAGCAGATCATTTCAGATAACGTTTAAAGCTCACAGCTGACAAGGCCTGGAGGAAGGGGGCTGGGAGAGGCAAAGAGAGGAGATAATTGTTTCTTTTCCCCTGGCTGCAGCCCCACAGTTTCAAAAGCCCCTCCGTTTCCAAGTATGGACACAATCTTCTAAGTGCTGATGCTGCTGCTCTGTCTTCTCTGCACGTGACATGTGAAGTTGCACTGACACAAGGCAGCCCAAAGCCCAGATGCTAATACAGACACTAGCGCTGGGGTCTGGATTTCTGCAGCTGACATGACTACAGGGAACAGCTTTCATTTCAAATAAAAGCCAGAACATTTCTTTCCTCCCAAGGATTTTAAGCAAGCACGATTCAATGTAGCACAGCACATGCAAATAACTAAGACATCGCTGTGAACTAGGAATCAGAACAGGTGGATTACAGACTGAAGTGATTCACAGGCACCTGCTGTAGGCTCTCTCCCTTATTGCCTCATGGATCGCAATGCTTATTGGTAATGGAATTAAGTTCACCTCGACAGCTCTTTGGAGAGGAAGGGGTTTACATGCACCTGTAAGCAGAGCTCCTAAATAAACAAACACTGTAACGTGCCACTTGCTGCTACTCAGCATCACAGAAGCCCTGGACTAACCATTTCAGAAAGCACAATTCATGTCACTGTCAATCCCCTGCCATCCCACCAGAACAGAACCGACAGAGAAGACAGCAGCAATTTGAGATGACTTCAGTGAAAACTTAGGAGACCTGGAACTCAGCATCTGGGGACAGCACATTCCTCATGCTGCCCTGCAGAAGGGCGGTGTGGGAGCAGGGAGCTCAGCAGGCACAGGCAGCAGTGTGGTACCCGAGGAGCCAGCACTGCCCAGACCCTGATCCTTGATGTACAGGCAGAGCTCATACTTGACACTTACTTCAAACAAGGCCAGAAATCAGGAAACCTGATGGATCCACTTTCTCAGGGACGAGAAAAGATGAACCATTTAGGTAGTATTCAGCTTCATTTTACAGCACTTGCTAAAGGCTTCTCAAACTGCAAATAAAACTGGAGAGCCTCCCAATTCGTACGTACCTTCCTTGATCCTCACCCAGCCTGGTTTGCTGTCTATGTGGAGCTGATGCGCTCCATCCATTGCCCACCTGCTCACTCTGGTCTCCAGCACAGTGCTGCCTGGCAGGCTGTGCAGCCAGCAGTCTGGCCCAGGTGGCAAAAAGGAATAAAGAAAAGTTCTGGCCAACGCCAGCAAGCAAAAACAGGTTCTGACCTCCCAGGTTAAGGGATTCAGAAACAACCAGCCATCCTGAAAACATTCACCTGAGGGCATCCTTCTCAAAGCCTGCTGTGCCGTAGTGGGGACCAAAAGGAGGAACTCAGACCTGGCTCCCAGCACCATTTGCCTGGTTTCACGTCTGGGAATTCAACATAACATCTCAACAAATAATTCCCAAACAGTGTTTTTAAAACGTGGGTGATTTCAAGCATGTGGAATATTCTGAGAACTTCACAACATCCATATGTCAGGTTTTTATATATAGGTGCTCCATACGGCACACAGATTACATCATTCTTCACAGCTGCTGATAATTGTATGAGGGGAAAAAAAAAAAAAAAGAAAAAAGAAAGCCCAGTTTCCCTACAGCCAAAGCACCAGGGCCACTTGTAAGGTGTTCATGGAGATCCCACAGACCGGTACCATGAAAGCGCTGTGCTGTGGGAGCCCAGCTCACCCAGCAGCTGAGGAGCTTCAGTCACTAGGAGACATTTCTAAATTCTGCCCCAAGTTCCCAGGACGAAAGCCCGGGGCACTCATTCCCAGCGTTTCCCTGAGCAGACACGGGAAGCAATCCAGTAGCTCCTTGTTTGCTGCAAAAAACACGTTACTATCAGGCACAGCTCTTGTTTTTCTCCTCTCCCACCACAGCTGCTGATTAGCGTTTCAGTGGACCAAGCCAGACATTCCCCTGCTCCCCAGCTCTTCCTTTCCATCTGACCTCAACAGCCTCGAGAAATCCAAGAACAAGTTCTCGCTCCTCCTTGCATCCTACTGCCCCAGGCCTTCTCAGAACCAGGAGAGGATCTCAGCCTCTCCTGCAGAGCCGGGCACAATTCTCCAGCTCTGAATTCTCCCACGTCTCTCCTGACAGATCACCAACGTGGCACTAGCGTCCCTGGCTTGCTTCCTTGCTGTTTTAAGCTTCCAGCTATTTAATCAACAAGAATTGAACATACGTAAGGTTCGATGCCTGGAGAGAATTTTATTTTTGTTATACACCAAAAAGGCATGTTTCTGGTTTGTCAGGCAGGTTTCATTTACAGAGGCTTATAGCACTTGCACACGGCTCATTTTATTCTCAGCTTGTCTCCAGAGTGGCTGTAGGAGTACACCCATATGGTCAGGGCTTTACAGCTAAACTGGAAGTACCAAAACAGAGACGCAACTTGACTGCAGCGATATGCACTGCCTCGCTTCCTGCACTGGGAAGCGCACAGCACCTCGCTCCCAACGCCAAAACAGAGGGAGATGTGTGAGCGAGGCCGAGGGCAAAGCAGCTCCTTTACCACAGGGAGCTGCTGCTCCGCCACATCCCCGCGGGGACTGTCCCCCAGCGGCTCATCCTCATCACAGCTCCCTCAGCCACCAGACAGAACCGCCAGAGAAACGCCGGCACCACCCGTCAGCAACATAAGGTACACAGGAAAACGAAATCTATGCAGTCCCTGTGAGCTTCTGCTTCTCAGCAAACAGGCGATTCACCCTGCTGGCCATCCCTCCCAAACACTGCCTAGTGCGGGACGGAGGAGAGCCGGCTCAGCTGCAGGTCAGCAAGCGGTGATGGGAGCTGTGCACACACATGCGGACATGCATCAAAAAAACAAAAGCAATCAAGCTGCTCTCAACCTGAAGATAGGAAGGATTATACATTTGCATCACAGGCCAGTTCATTTCCTCAGAACTTGAAGTTCAAAACGCCCAGGAGCTCAATAAGTAAATGCGGTGCCTGCGCACAGACGCACGCATCTCCTTCCTCAGGGCCTGTGATCAGACCACAGGCGCTCACACTGCTCCACTTTCCATGGACTTGCTCACTCACGTGCTCTCCAGAACTGCCCATTAAAGGCAGCCTCCTTCTGTTGAGTTTTTGCATCTGACAAATGGTTAACTCAACTGGCCTGCCTTCGTGAGAGCCCCCGCTCCTGACAGCTCACCTTAATCTAATTAATTTATTGATCAAGCCTACAGCAAAGGAGCATTCCCCATTAAGCTGCATTTGATCATCCCGAGTTATATGACTAAAGGCCTTCTCATCACCTGAAATTTAGTTAGCAGTTGACATGCTGCCCACCCAAAAAGCCACACGTGGTGAGGGGCAGTTGGAGGTTAGAAATGACCTGGGTTCAAACAATGACCAGCAGGTTATGCCAGAAGTTGAACAACAGCCTGGTTTGCTTCTTTTACCAGAAAATGAATCGAAATTGCAATAAATAAATAAATAAATAAATGCATAAATCCTTGAAAGTCAATTCTCAAGATTGACTGGCTCTACCATTGCTCTACACTTCATCGTATTTGTGTCACTTGTAGACAGTTCTATTTCTGCCAACTGTGATAATTACTTCACTGGGGAAGTGCAGGTTCCTTGGCACTACAATATGGCTTGAATGGCTTACAAAAAATAAAACAAACAAGGAAGCCAACTACAGACTGAAACAAAAGATCAGAGTAGTCTTTACACCCAAAATGAACAAATCACATCCAGATGATGGACATCCAGATAACCCATTTTCCCCTGCTGCCTAAGCCCAGCACAATGGTCTTTCTCTCCACAATCAAAAAATCCAGAAGCAGTTATAAGCTGGCAAGAAATGAGAAGCTGAACCAGCCAGCACACTGCACATCCGACATGTTAGCCCTGCTAGCTGCAGTCCTACTGCTCTCTGTACATCCACATCCGTGCACACACAGAAAGATGCAAATCAGACTTAAGTCTTGAGGCACTGCAGCCACTGGAGGGTAATTATAATAAATACTGCTTCCACGCTAATTACTATTTGTGTTTTTGCTATAAAATTAATTTGTTCAGGGAAGCTTGACTGAACAGGTAGAGACAGCCAGACTGAAGAGCAGATCAGCGGTCTCATTCTAATTAATTTTTGATGTTAAATAGAAATCCTCATTTTAAGGAGTGCCAGACACATCATTTTGGCATTAGTATACCAGGTGACTTATACCTATTGCTTCGTTCGCTTACTAATGTAAATTAATGTAAACTGGTGACAAACAGGATGCAAACATTTCACATAAATGTTTCCAGAGTCTGAAACCACGGTGGGCCCGTGAGCAGCAAGCTGGGGGAGAGGTGGCATTTTTGAGAGACAACAGCTGGATGTGCACATTTCCATAGAATCACAGAATCCCTATTGTTGGATGGGACCTCTGAGGGCCATTCGGTGCAACGCACAGGGACACCACAGCTCCATCAGGCTGCCCAGGGCCTTACCCAGCCTTGCCTTGAAAGTCTCCAGCAATGGGTCACCAGCATAGCACTGGGTCACCTATTGCAGTGCCCCACGACAACTTTTGTGGTGTTCACAGAGACCTAGTTCCAACCCCTTGCATGCCTCCAGGAATGGGGAATCCACAGCTTGTCTGGGCAACCTGTGCCAGGGCCACACTACCCTCAAAGTACGGAATTTCCTCCTGCTTCCCGTGTTTAGTGTAAAGCCTCATCCTACCACCAAGTTCCCAGACGAGGAGCCCCTCCCCAGCTCTCCTCATTTTAGAGGCACAGCCTCTGCCAGTGGCACGAGGCAACGGCAGCTGCTCCTGGGGACAGAGTCTGCAGGAGAACTGAGCAGTGTCATCCTGGCACGGCCCTCCAGCCCCCATGGCATAGATGTACACAGTCCCTCAGGAACCACGAACAGCCTGGTGGAAGCTCTGAGGTCCTGAGGGCACCAAGAGGGCTTCTGGGCCTCGGCCCCATCGTGCCCACCACACCCCATAGCTGCCACAGCCAGCACTAGGGCCAGCACAAGGAGAGGCAGCAGACCTTGGCAGACTGGAGGCTCAGCCATGGGCACCTGCAGGAAGTTTAACAAGCATCAGATTGTGCTTCTTTGTCATGTCCCTGTACCTGAGCACCAGAGGACAGACTCCCAAAGGACTTCTGCGCAGCTCTGGCATAGTGCAGGAGCCTGGAATCTGAAACTGCCTCTTTGAAGGTAATTACACTTAAAAGGTTGAAATAGCGTGTCTTAATCTGTAACACACTAGCAGGAAAACTGGCTGAGAACATACCAGAGTCCACGGGATGCTGCTCTGCAGAAGAATCAAAATTAATTGCTGCTCTCTCTCCTCCTCACTTTCTGCAGTCTTTGCTGAAATGAAGCAAACCTGCTGAAGCTTCCGCTCCATGCAAAAGCAAACCATGTGTCAGTCAGTGCATCCATTAGCACACAGCCAACAACAGCCACCAAAATACCACACTCACTACTCCACCAGGTGAGTGGAACCTTCGTGGATGGGCAGTGACAGACCCCAGCCCACACTACCACTGAGTCACCCCTGCCCCTCTCATCCTCCCATCCAGAACGGTGCGTTCCCATGGCTGCATTCTGCCAGTCCTACCCAGCAGCACGAGCTGGGTATCGGATGTGGATGGGACTCTGTCTTTCACTACAGAAGGATCCCTCTGAGGATCCCTCCCTCAGAGCTAGATAAAGGTCAGCTCTCCTTGTGGCAGCTTCACAAAGTGGGAAAACAGCATCTCTGTCATTGCAGTGCATACAAAGCACAAGTCACTGGCTGGCTCTACTCGTATCGCTGTAAACATTAACAATCACCCAGAACACAAAGGCCTCTGTGTCAGACGGAGCTCCCAGCGATTTGCAAGACCTGAAGCTGTCCCACAGCCAAGAGTTCAGCTTCAAGCACAGCCTGCCTGTGGTGCCAGCTGAAACATGGCCACGTCTGTACGTGTGGGGAGGCAGGGCTGGACTGGTCTTCCTCTTGCAACATTCCCCCTCGGTATACAAAGCTCACTTATCACTTCTGCACAAGAGAACAAAGCAGCTCAGACCCAGGACTCAGGGGGACATGCCACTTCCCTGATGTTAACAAGTGGGATATTAACAACAGCTACGAACAACTGCAGTCCTCATTCGGCTTCACTGAGTCAAGGGCAAGTCTGTGGCCAACACCACACATCATCACCACCTGCAATCCCACAGGAACACGTGAGACTTTTCCTGTATGAAACCTTCTAACACGAAGAAAAGGACAGAAGCGCCATCGTAACATCATTATTTCGAAATCTTCTTATTCACTATCAAAGCTGCCCAGACATAGGTGATGGTTTTTTTTTTAAGCAGTTCCAAGTTCAGACCACCTCCTGCTTTCCCAATAACATCTGATTTCTGCTCACAAGCAGCACAAGAAACACTTTAATATCCCAGCGTACCTGGATCCCCACATAATGTAAGTATGCACCACGGTGAGTCAGGTGCTGTCAGATGGCACAGCCAGTACTGCAGCTGGCATAGTAAGCACTGTTCAAATGCTGGTTAGCCTGAATTCACAGCACTGTCATGTACATAAAGTTATTATTTTCAATTAAGATAAAGCATTCTGAAACAAGAAAAACGTTCAATTTTTGTAACTAAGCGATGCAGAAAAAATTGTCTAAATTATTCCAGAACTAAATTTCACAATGGTTATGCTGTTTAAAAGTTACAGAGCTTGGAAACTAGGCTGCACTCCTTAAGAGGCTCCTTAATAATTCAAGACCATTCAAGGTCAAGAGAAAGCAGAGATACAATGATTTCTCTTCTTGAAATTTAAGAACAACCTCACCTCTCTAAGGCACCCATGTACGCTCCAAAGATTACCACGGGATCTGAAACAGTCAGGGTCAACACGTTCAGTCAGTGCATACAGCCCACTACTTTCATCAGCAGGCTGACTTCAAAACATCACTTACTTTAGTACTCAGTTTGGTGCAGCCTTGACAACATGTGCTCTTGTTGCACAAACTCAAGGCAACGCATCATTCAGAAGTAGCTGATGACCAACCCGATCTCTAAATGAAGCCTTTACAACATGCTACTCGGAAAAAAATAATCAGTAACAATAGTACCTACTGACTGCAGGAAACAGAAATAACTCCCAATTAATCGCTACTAAAGCACAGCTCCAATTTGAGATCTGGTGGATTGTGCAACCTGCACAGCAATGTTCCTCCTAAGCAATCCATCTGACCATTAAAAATTCACTTAGAAGTAGCAAGGAATGTTAGAGGATTACATAGCAATCAGCTGCACCACTAAACGTGTAAATAAAATAATTATCTTCTAGAGGAAAAAAAGCCTCCCAGTACTTACTTGACAGAGAGACGTAGAGCAAAAGTATTGCTCTCACAACACTAGGTGTCAACGGTTTACCGGGCTGGATCTTCTCTTCTGAGACAGGTATACTCGGAATTATCAATGATCCACGGAGCTGGAGTATTAACTCTTTAACTCTTAATGCACTACATGATGTTATGATGTGGAATACCAATGCCAAAAATCATAAAACCATGACAGTAGGCTAAAATAAAGTGCACAGGCCGTTAGAGATTAAAGTGAACATCCTGACACTTGTGCTGGGCCACAGAACAGGAGGAGCGGTGCAAGCCTTCCTCATCTTGCCGCTCACTGCAACATCTGCTGGGTGGACACGCTAGAAAAAGCACTGCCATGCCCCAGAGCAAGACGAGAAATTACACACACCTTGCCCACCTGTTTTCAAGCACTTCTGTACCTAGCGGGATCCTCTCTTCTGCCTCCAGAGGGCTAACACAACCAGGTGTCCTCCCCACCCTGAGATTCAGAAAAGCCCGCTCCTTTGCGAATACAAGAGGCACAATTCCAGCCACTCCCTCCTTCCTGTCCCTTACCATTGAATCGGGAACAGTGGCTGTGAGCAATCTGTTAGTTATTTGGTGTCTTCGTACTTTTTTTTCCATGTAATTTCTGGTAGGTTTGTTTTTGCACCGACTTGTCAGCCTGTTGTGCACAAAACACGATTCAAGTCTCAGACTATCAGCCCCTCTCTGCCAAGTGACAAATGGTAGATGCTTAAAAAAGTTCAGTGGCATTCCAGAGAGCGAAAGGATAACAGCACACAGCCTGAAAAAAAGCCTGAAATCCTTCTTTCTTTCTTCCCCCATTCCCATTCTCTCTTCTCCCCATCTCCCATCGGTCACTCACAGGGCTCAAAAGAAGAGCAGCTCTGATTCTGAGCTTTAGCAAGGGGTTCTTGAGCAACGGCAAAACCCCGTTTTCACTCTGCATGGAACGTGGTGTTTTGTCACTGATTAGGATAAGGTGACTGAAGAGTGGGAAATGAGCTGTAGCACCCTGGGTCTGCTCTTTGCTGTCGGATGGAAAACGCCAGGTAGTGAAACATTAGCTGTGTTTCCCCTCGCTGTGTAAAACTTGGCTAGCACTTCAGGACACAAACGGCACTGTTACAGGAATTATATCAAATCTGAGCTAATCTTCATTCTTTGCTTTTAAATTACTTCTTTGTCAAATTCATTTTTAAAAGGTCTTACTCAGTTTAGAAGATCTCTGCAATGCTTGGGACAACACAGAGATATCGTAACAAATCCCACTGTGACTGCACCTTGCGAACACAAGTGGCTCTGCATCTTGGGGTAGATGCTAGAAGAAAAGCAAAAACTACAGAACATCTGTCAGCTGTGTTTCTCATCTCTAAGGCACTGACAAAGTTTTTCAAGTACTGAGACAACACAGATTAATTCTGGAATCTGAACAAAAGAAGCAAAACAGTAACAGCACAACAATCTCATACATATAAGGAATGAAGTACACTTTGTCCTTCCATCCTGGCAGCTCCTTTCACAGCCGTCGTGTGCATCACTCGTGTGCTCACACTGCACAAAGGCAGACAGTGTCCTGCCTGGAACAGCAGCACGGAGCATTCCCTGAGTCCTGCAGCTTTAGTGGCCAAGCCTGCTGAAGCAGTGGGCACCCTCCTGCTCATGATGAGGAGCTTCAGATCCAGCCTTGCATTTTTATCTTTTAGACCTTCCCCAAACAAATAAATAGTTCACCCAGTGACTGAGATGGGACATCTTTGTATTTCGAAGTCTTTGTAAAGGTTACGTTCAACTTTCAGGACCCAACTGAGGAAAAAGAAATCCTTAATTGAGATTGAATGTGAACACTCAAACGCTGTCCTAAAAAAGAGCACATATGTTCAAAAGCCGAAGGGACTGTTTCATCACAGTCTCACAAGAGCACAGAACATGTGATGAGGGATGGTGATAGGCAAGTGACAGCAAGGTCCCACGTCCCAGGGTGCTGCCTCGCTACACGGGATGGAGGCGGGCAGTCGCTACCTGCCATCCCCACAGCAGCTGTCCCTGCTGAAGAAGGAGATCTCAGAGGAGCAGTTTGCACACCTCCTTTTAGCAGCAAAATTCCTGGCATCCATGGGCAGGTAAGTGTCACATAGCCATACACAGCACAGAGCCCACTCCTGAGACAGCTCAGAACTGCCTCCGAAAAAGCCACTGACCTCCAGGGAAACAGCAAGAGCCAGGCTGAAATTGCCACAGTGAAAACGATGTCTATTTCTGTTTGTATCGGCACCAGCTCATCAGGATGGGAGAGCAACAGGAAAGCAAGTGCCCGGAGTACCGCTGCTCGCTGGTGGGGAAGCTGTGTTTGCTGCAAGGAAACAGCTGGTCACCGTGCTGCTCTCACTTGTGACCGTGCCAGCAATTAGCTGCTAGCGACCTATCCCACGTGAGGTCCCCACCGTTACCCACAGATTGAGATTTAGGACCCTCACACATCCAGCTCAGAAAGACAACCATAATTAAGAAGCAATACGACGATGCGTGGAGACAGCAAAGCACTGGTGAAATTCAAGAGAGGAGGGAAATTAGACCAAGGGTAGAGGAAAAAAAAGAAGAACGTTACTGCTGGAAATCTGACTGCAAACGCAGAGGTCAAAAACATTTTCTTTGCCATTTCAAAAACATCGGACTCTGTTGAACTTGAACCTCAGGTTGAATAAAACATTAGCGGTTAACAGCAGATGAAGCAGCCAGGGAGGGAAGCATCACCTCAGCGCTCCTCTGAACGGCGGAGCTGCGAAGCCGCTCCTCAGCAGTGAGCACGCACACACTCAGCAGAGAAAGCGAACCCATAACCTTCTGAAAATTAAAGTTTCTAAACAGAAATTGTTTTTAGTAGCTACGTAGGAAAAAAAAAAAAAAAAAAAGGAGAGACAAAAAGCTCCAGGGAGCCAAATTAACCTTCTTCTATCAGCAACTCATTTGTAGGGCTAGGCACATCTCTAAGTTGTGAAATCTCTGACGCACACAAGTCACCAAGGCTGGAATCAAGAAAAAGTGAAAATGAAGTGTTTGTATCAACTGATTCCAAAAGCAAAACAACGCATTCATTCAGACAGATCTGCCTGTAGTGACTGGCTGATTGAAAAGGCCAAAATTTGAGGCCCACCTGAAAATCTGAGACAAATCACGCTGTTAAAATGAGCTTGGATAGCGCTCTGCAGAAGAAAGAAACCCGGTCTCGCTCATCTGCCGATGACTTGTAAGGTGTGCGTTGCAGCAAGGCCCTCCTCCTCTTGGCACGAGACAGGATAAGGGGATGAAAAAAGCAACTTTACAGGATAAATAAACTCCACGAGTAATTCAGATATGAAACATCTAAAGCCCGCATCTTCTGCACAAGGTACCCCCTCAGACACTCAGAACAGACGCTTTTAATAGCCAGGCTCCCAACCCATCACAACATTTTGGATGCTTGTGCAAGCAGACAGTTTTCTCAGCCATACTCTGTGTCCCAAAGACATAACTGCTAGGGCTCTCTGCTCACCCAGTGGTGAAGCAGAGGCTGTAATCTCAACGGAGCAAGCTGCCCAGCTGACCTGCAGGGCAATGCCCGCTGCTGAGGGCCACGTCCCCACGGCTCTGGCATTCAGAGAGCTGTGCATCGGATTTGAGCTGAGCTTGCTCTTACTGTGACATAATTTGGCTGTCAGTCATTACATCCAAGTTTTCTTAATCTCTATTTAAGGAATAAAACAAAAAAGCAATCCAGATTAGAAAAAATAAGTCTTCAAAACCTGCAGATAATACAAGATTTTATAGGGAGGAGGAAAAGAGCAAGAGGAAGCTGGAATATAAAAAACGTCGAGAAGAGAGCTCGTACGATTTCAACAACATCCAGCTGCAATTCAATCCCTGCTTCAGCTGTTATCTCTAAATCGATCCAGATCTGCCCAGAAATGTTTTATTAGCTATATGGGCCCACAGTTATATATAGGAAGTACAGGAAATAGCAGCTTCTATTTCTTTATCTTCACCGTGGTTCAACTTTTAAACTTATTTACCTTGAAAGTGCTCAGGGATTGCAGTATTAATTATTTTCAAAGGACGTTCGATGCAATGGTGGCCCAGAATTGATGAGTATATAAAAAAATAATAAAGAAAGAGAATTAATTGGGGATCCTGGGACCTTATTAAAGTCTACTCTTGATTGAAAGTTCCTTGACTTTCTTCTGCTAAACTTCTCTGGATAACTTAACCGCATTTTTACTTTAAAAATACCATTTGGTGGAGAAAAATAACCAAAGCTTAAAGAGGTATAAGGATACATCTGCCAGAAAGAAGAGCTGGATGGGGCTTTCCTTGCAGAGCCCCATGCAGGACCTGGGGCTTCGGGGCTGCGCATACAGATCATTTCTTTGCATTACCTACCTCACAAGTCTGAGCAAGCTTCTTAAAAGCCTCAGCCAATCCTACAGCTTCAAACAGAGAAGTCAACGGGCAAAAGAAAAATCGGTAAATCTTCAATAGCATTGTGAAAAGCAGTTCCGACTGCCAGCATCAGCACGAGCTTTTTTTCATCTCATCGACAGGCAGCTTCAGCGCTCCTTCGGCCACACAGCCCCAAGAGCCTTCTCCATTTCTCAGCACTAAAGCTCCCAGCTGCACACGATCCATCCAACGCTCAGCTTTAACGGGCTGTTTTTTTCCCCTCGCTGGTATCACACCACCAACTTCAGAAGTTTACACAGCACGTAGAAACGTTCGTCAAAACTGCACCCGACCATCACTTGGTCCGTACTCGGCTTTGTTCCCAAAGCCTCTGTCTTTGACCAGACCAAATCACGTCATTCCCTGGCAATATGTTTGCTGACCTTTTCCACGGTGATGAAAATCTCCTTTAGCATCTCCAGAGATTATCCTTTCATAAAAATCCCATGCTTCCCTCCCAGCACCTGTAAAGGAGGCAGGAACTGCTGCCCAAGCTGGGCCTAGTAGGGGTGCACAGATCTTTCTTTTCATTTTCACTATATTCATAAATGAAGCAAGGAGGAATTAAGCACTTACAAAGTACCTCTGAAAGGAGAACGTACATTTCATAAGCAAAATACTTCTGGCTCTGAACTAATGCCGGAGGGTAACGGGGGAAGCTGAACCCTGAGCTGCTAAAAAACAAAGTAGAAATAAAAAAAGGATTTTTTCTAGTGAAAGATTTGTCTGAATTCTCCCTCCAGCTAAAAATTTAAAATCTGATTCATTTTTTCATGCAAGTCAACAACGTATTAATTTTTTAAATAGATTTATGGGCAACAGCAAAGGGAGCAAACCCAAGCTGAGTCACAGTGCACAGCCTCGGTTGCTTACTGCTCAGTTGGGTCCCGCTGGTTTTGTTGGTGTAGAGGACCAGGCTGAGGGACAGCCCCACACCTTCAGGCCAGATAACGAACGTGCACTTGTGAAGCAGCCAGCAGCTGGGAGCTGCTGTCCCAGGGGCTCGCGCACAAAGCGAGCTGCCTTTCCTGAGGACGCAGCCTTTCCCAGCAGCTGCTGCTGAGGAGCTTCCCCCTTCCCCTGCTGGCTGGCTGCCACCAGGGAGGAAAGGCCATGCCAGGGCTGCCCTTCTGCAAAACCTTCCTGAGCGTTTGAAGAGGAAAACAAAGCCCTCGAATACACGGGGATAAAGTAAGTGCGTTGGAAAAAAAAAAAAAAAAAAAAAAAAACCTTCCAGTTTGATCAAAAAGAAAGTTCTAACTTCGCTTAGTTTCTACGTGAGAAACAGACCAACAACCCACCCATTTCCACAGAGCACTGAGAGCTCAGCAGAACTGGACAGCTTTAATAAGCAGCCCTAGCGAATGACTGGAATGAAACCATTCTCCTGCAGGCTCCCTCCACCGAGACAAAGCCTGTATTTTAACTTCAGCCAGAGCTCTGTTTCAGACTGTGCACACTGTCCTCTAAAACCGCTGAAAAGGGAACGGTGGGCAGATGGAGATGAGCAGAGACCCAGTGGAGACAGTTCAGGCAAAGCCTTTCTAGCTTCTGCACATGGCAGCAACAGCTCAAACTGCAGACTTGCTGCAAAGGAGCTCCACCTGAGACTGAGGAACTGATACAAGACAGAATTAAGGCCAAAGCTCACGCTGCAGCCAAGCACTCCTGAAACAAGGCTCCACCGTGGCTGTGCTCTGCCTTCAGCTTTCACACAAAAGGGATCAGACCCAGCACAACCTCACCCACTGAAAGGCAGATGGCAAGTCAGCTCCACTACTTGGTCATGTCAGCCCCCAGCCATCACACACCCTGGCAAGCAGGAGACACTGGTTTGGCCAGGACATTCAAGCAGTGGATTCAGCTCCATTCTCCATGTCAGCTCCCCCAGCCCCAACACGGCAGCACCACACTAAATAAAAGCAACACAACCCAGGAAAAGAGTCCTGAGAGAACGTGATCACCAAAACAGTATGGGAAGAAAACAGTGCAGACGTGGATGCATATTAAGAATAGCAACAGCAGAGTCTGAGAATGACTGAGGAGGAAGGACCTGGTACAGCTGTGCCCCATGCAGCACCACTGGCCAAAACGCAGCACGGCCCCTGGAGTGCTAAGAATACGACAGCTGGAAGTAGAACGAGAGCAAGCAGAGGAGCCCATCTTGCTTCAACTTCAGATCCTCGTTTTAACTTGAGGAAATTCAATTAGTTTCTACCCAGAAGCAGTTTAGCTGCCATTGTTGGCAATCAATGGTCCCTAAATGCTGAGAATCTGGCAAGTGTTCAATGTGCTGGCAGAGAGGCTTTCCTAATTAAAGATGTCACTTTTCCAGCTAATTTAAGTCTGCCATCTCTTTAAAGTACCAATTGCCACAACAAAATATGAATAGGAAATTGACTTTCTGTGCATCTGTTTTTGCAAAATACTTCCTCCGAGTCATATGTTGCAGCTTAAATGCCTTAGGTCACTTGCTGAGAGGCAACAGCAGAGCTTTGCTCTACCTCTCCAGTCCCTCCCAAACAGAGAAAAGTAAGAGGTGGTTCAGTACTCTACAAGTATGAAATAGGTATTTCTTGGCATTCCTATCTTCAGCCAGTATTGTCTGAAACTGATTTTGTTAGGATAAAAGAACAACAAAATCCCCGCTGAATCAGTCAGCTTATCTAAATAGATCCCCCTGCGCTCTGTACTTATCCCTTATCCTCACAGCAACCCCAGGGACGGGGAAGCACATTATTCCTGCTACAAGGAAACGTGCATGGGTAGGGCTGGGACACAGAGATTGCTAGATTTCTAACTAGTCACATTTCTGATAAATGTTACTTAGCTCCTTTCTGTAACAGCTAAGCTGTGTGTCACTCTCTAAGGACTCCAGTTACCCCAAGACCTCGGCTAGTGGCATGTTAAGAGTCTTCATGCTTTTGGGCAACCAATGGAAAGCAGTACCTATGCTTCTGTGAACAGAATTCCTACTTCCAATAATAAGGCAATGCTGTACTTCTAGAGCAGTATTTGATGCAGTCCCAGCTACGCTCACTTCAGTGACTGCCATGGCCCCAAACTCCACAGCACCTTTACCATCCAGTCTGGGACAGCTGAGGGAGGGACCACAACACGTCCCTGCAGAGCTGCCTTCATCTGAACAGCTTTGGCTTCCTCACTCCCCCTGATCTCGTATTTCATGGCCCATTTATGAATCTGTGTGGAGCAAAGCATGCTATATGTGCTGCTAATTCAGGCAGAGCAATAGAACCCGTATCTGAAACAGTTTCCTTAATTCCCCAAACCTCTGACCAACAAAGCAGTTACAAGCAGGACATGGCATCTTCCTCCTCCTCCAAAGCGGAACTTTGCTTTTGCAGAACACCTGATACAGACAGATGAGAGCTATCCACTACTTAGTTCCAAGAACAAGAAAACCTTGATTTTCAGTGAGGACTTTAGATCTTATCAGCACACACTGCAGTTAGATCCAGCACAGACAAGGAGCATTCACCAGTTGGTGCAGGTACTCATGTGAGTGTTACTGACATGATGCTGTGTTTCTGAAGCCTGGAGAGTCCGTATGGCCACATAGAGTTGGTTAAACAGAAACGAGACCTACATTATTTAGAATTGATTAAAACTTACTTTAAATAATTCCTCTCCCACGCCATCATTTGATCAGCTCTGTTTACAGTCTACGACTGCAGAGCAGAGGCGTGCAGCAATAATGAGGCCGCGGGGCTCTCCCACCCCCAGGTATGTCAGAACAGACCCACACTTCCTTCCTGAAATGGAAACCTCCTAACATTTGGTAGGAAGGAGGGAACATTTTATACTTAGATGTTTTCTCTGTGCCAGTGCAAGCTCAGCTATTCCCACTGCAGCAGGTCAGGAAGGGCAGGGTGACGAGCTGGTCGGGAGCTGAATGGAGGGACTGCACACCGGGCTGAGAGAGGTTGGATACATCCTTTCCTCTCATCCAGTTCCCTAGAAGTGAATTTGCTGAAGCTCTAATTTCTCTTCTAACCTCCAAATGTATTGGCTGCATTCACTAACACCAGGAGAGGGTGTAACTGCAATGGCAGCCCCATATTATTTGCAAATTGTTCTTCTAGGCTGTGACAAGGGCAAGTTTTTCCAAACTCAGTTCGGCAATGTCATCCTCGTGCCCGGCTCCAGCCCTGGGGCTGGATGTGACCTTCATACCCCGCAACCAAGGTCAATGAGGCTTTCTTTTTTTAAAATTAAGTCACAGAGCACTGGAATGAACGCTATGCAGAACTAATTTGTACGCCCAGCCGCAGTGTCGTTATGTCTGCATATTTGTCGGCATCCTCCCACCCTGTCCTCCATCACCACTGGATTCAATACTTGGCCTGTCTGCCCCGACCCTGCTCCTTCCAAAGGAACACTGCCTTTGCCATTCTCAGCCCTCCCAACCAACCTCTCTCCAGATACCACGAGAGTGCGGAGCAGAGACAGGAATGAGCACGACAGTTAAAAGCAGAAACAATTTTATGCCTGTATGCAGGTATGGTGCTCACATATAGCATACTGTACACAGTAACGAGTTTAACTCCATATTTTGTATCAGTACATTTCTTTTTAACTCGGGGATAAATTGTATCTATTCCAAGTTAATTTGTACCCATAACAGCTATGCATGGAGGATCCGGTGAGAAACACGCAGGGCACTGCTTCTAACTTCTATGTTAACGGGAAATCACCTGCACACAAACATCTGGCAAAGGATGGGAAAGCAGTTATCCTGTGAGGTGGCAGCCACGTGGCACTTGGCCCTCCAGGAACACACCACAGCCCTTCTGCACCAGAAAGGCTCAGCAGGTTGGCACTTGAGGCAGCAGCAAGCCCCAACTGTGGCCAGGTAACCCACGGCCACTGCCGCGTCTTGCTCCCTTGTGCTGCCTTCCCTGAGTGCCCCCAGACCCCCACACCGCTCCCTTAGCTCCCATGGGGAGGGAAGAGGCTGAGCTACACCTTGTCCATGCTGCGCTAAGGACAGGCCAAAGCTCTTTCCCATGGCAACAACACCTGGCGAAGGAGTGGGGGATAAGGCAGTTTCTGGAAAGATGAAGCACACTTCTGTGCTTGGCAGGGACACCGCGGATGACCACGAGCACAGAGAGCAGCAGGACCAGCCTCTCTGGCTCACACAGCCCCGGAGCATCCCCAGGAACAGCTCTGCCCAGCGCCCGGATCCGGGCTGCGTGTGGAGGGAGCACGCTGGCACGCAGCCCCAGGAAGTGGTGGCAGGGATCTGCTTATTTCTGTTTAAACTATTCCCGATTTAATACTGTGGTTCAAAAGAAAAGAGAGGGGGAAAAAAAAAAAAGAAAAAAAGAAAAAAAAAAACACAAAAACCCCAGTGTGGCTGCAGAGGGTGGCTTGTTCTCCAACCATCTGTGCTTCTGGCAGGAGCCATCCTGCTCCTACATACCCTTCTGCTCCCTGAAGTGTTACACAACTGTACAGAGAAGGAAAATCAAC
The DNA here is from genome assembly GCA_036925125.1 of Oreortyx pictus. Lineage (NCBI taxonomy): Eukaryota > Metazoa > Chordata > Aves > Galliformes > Odontophoridae > Oreortyx > Oreortyx pictus. The sequence goes on from JAUPFR010000012.1 coordinate 4,024,153, forward strand.
AGAATGAGCAAGCGGCCAAGCACAGAGCCTCCAGCAGGCTCACATGGCACTGCAGAACCTCCAGCCTCCCTCTCCCCAACCTGGCCACATTCATTGTCCAGAGCTGCCCACCTCGAGCTCTCAGGACAGCACCACCACACCATGGGCCCTCAGAGCAGCAGCAGCACACTGCTCCTTTCCCTGGGGCTGCCTGGCACCGCTGCCAAGCTGCAGCCAGCTCCTGGTGTGACCCCCTAAAAACCACTCTGTGACAGCTCCGCTACTCCCTCATCATTTCATCTCTGGATTAAGACTGCAAACTCTAGAAAACAGTGGCTGATCTGTAGCCCCTGGCTGCCAATCCAGTCAGTCATCACTAATTGCTTAGGAGAGCAGGGAAGAACACCATGAAATCAGGGGCTATTGTTGCTCCCATCACCCTCTCCTTTATCCTCCCCGTGCCTTGCAGTTGCAGAGCACCCTGCCCACCCAGCACTGCCATCACTGACATAAATCCAGCCACTCTCCATTCTCGTGGGTGGGCTGCTCTCCATCGCTGCCTTTCATTTCATGAGGGTTTTAGTTGATGCTGTTGCACAAAGCCCAGTGTAAAGCCCAAGTCTGGATCCATAATTTTCCTATGCTCCACCATTTGAATCCATGATCTAAAACTACCTTGGTTGCCACAAAAATAGGAGCTTACAATCCCCTTTTGCCTTGCAATTAGGTCTCTAAATCACTTCACTATGGGAGCCAGATTTTCTAGCAGAGCTCATTCATAAACAGAGTGAGCCAGCTGCAAAGTATTTATCGTGGTCCAAATTCCCTCAGATTTTCAACATTTGGACCACAGGATTTTATTCTGGTCCAGGTCTGGGACTAATGACTGAAAAAAAAAATCATAGGAGACCAGATCAATCAGAACTTATTTCCATCAGAGAGCACAGCTTCTCCTTCAGCAGAAGGAAGTGCCAGTTCTTGCACTGAAATTTAACCTTTACAACTTCTTCACTGCTCTACTAATAGTATGACTTGAAATTGAAAGATGCTGAAGAATTATTCAAACAAAGCATAAGTGGTTCTGTGGGGTTTTTTTGTTTGTTTTGTTTTTTGTTGTGGGTTTTTTTTTTTTTTTGCTAATTAGCAAAAAATTGACTTCCACGTCAGACACCACTCTGTGAGACTGCCCCTCTGCTGCCACCTGTCACACAGCCACACAACGTAATGGGACACTGGTGGGAGGTTCAACCTCTACTGCTGTACCACCATCATCTGCCTCTGGTGTTGTGGACCAAGAGAATAAAATAGGAGGCATTACTTTCAGAGCATCCCTTGTATACTATGATCAATGCTCTGTGAATAACTGTCACATCTGTTATGCTTTCTTAAATAATCATTTCCTAAAAATCACAATCTTCTACTAAGAGCAAGCTTATCTTTGAACCTAATTAACAACTCAGAAAACCAGCAACAACACACACTTGAAATGTGTTACGCATTTCTGCAAAGGTGACAGGGCAAAGCATCACACATGGGCTGGGTGATTTGTGAGACCGTGCTCCACAGGAAATCAACAGGATTTAAGTGCTCAGGAATCTAACTCTCTTTTCAAAATGAGATTCATATAATTATTTTCTCTAATTATCGGGATACCACAAAGAACACTGCAATCACCCAAACAAATCCCTCTTGCATTTCTGCCAAAGCTTTTTTTCCTCTCTCCCCACGCAGAAAAGACAAGTTAATAACCTGAAATACATCCTGGATTTCAATGAGTTCAAATCCTGAAGCGAAATTCTGGGCAGGTGCAGAAATCCAACCCCACAGGGATGAGAGAGCAATGGTTCAGCCTCAGATGGTGAGGGTCGTCCTGCCTGGGTGGCTGAGCATTTCCAGGATCAGTGCCTGCCCATCAGCAGTACCAACTCCTCCTTGGTTGTCGCACGTCAGAGATTTAACATCTTTTAAACACCATTTCCTTCTATTTATGACTGAATTAGAGCTCAGGAAGGCGGCCCACACAATCACTGCACTTCCTCAGGATAAAATTCTGAGGGCATCTCCATCCCCAAAAGTCCTTCAGGCAGCGATGAAAAATGGAGGCTGAACAGTGCTCATCACGAAGGCATGAGCTACCTCTCCAAACAGTCTTCGGTGCAGAATGGGGCACTCACAAGAGTTGCACAGAAAAGAAAGGAGACATTTCAATTCGCTTACAGTATGTGGCAGTGACTTGTCTGTGTCACAGAAACCATTCGAACTCCCAGGCACCAATACCCACGGCAATATGAGAGTAACTTCAGAAGACAAGAGAAACCTTGACTCACAAAACAGCATTTGGAAGCTTTCAAAGACTTTCTGTGTGTAACTGATTATCTGCTTTAAATTAATAACCCTTTTTCAGCTGCAGAGCAGATCAGTTTCTGGCTACAGAACACAGCACTCCAAAAACACTGGTTACTGTAGCACTGCTTCAAGAAACGAACACACTGGCTGGTATCAGAAATCACAGGAGCGTTATTTACCTCTACTGAACACTGATCTAGACGCTTAGAAAATAAAATGCAGCTTAATTAAGCGATTTTATCTAAGAAACTCTGATTTGATAGTAAGTACCTTAAATATCAGCTAGAACCTTCTTTTTCAAGCATTTCAATTACTATTAACAATAGAATGGGTGCTACTGCAATAGTAATTCCTCATGCCAGTGGAAAGGACTTTTAATATAAATTCATAATGATACCATTGTGTGGACCAGATTCCAATCTGGAAAGCACGCAGTGCATCCGAGATCGGTGGTCATGAATCAGAAGCTGGCTTCTCCCTGGGAATACCGCGCCCATTTCCAACATCTCCTCGAGAACCTCCAGCAGTGCTGACTGCACACTGCATCAGAACCAGCAGTACACACCTGCGAGGTGTGCACTTACTCATGCTCTCTTAGATCCAAGCCCATTTCTCTAACACTGGAAATGGCACTTTTTCCCAGGAGTTACGTTAAAGACAAATGTGGAGCTACAGAATTAACGGTGTGCATCACAACAGCAAGTCCTGCAAAACCTGGCCCTTGCAGGCCTGGTGCTCTCAGCTCCTGCTACGTGACCGGCTGCTGGAGCAGGCTAGGACAGGACTGCTGCTCACTCAGAGCTGCAGCTGTGAGGCTTCTGACCTGTGCTTTGAGGGCTTCCTGGGTAAATTCCTCAGGAAAGGAGCCAAAGGCATACAAAGGCATGTCCTATATCCATACCACAGCTGATGGATGAGGAAAAACAGATATTTGCTTAAAATGTAGGACAGCTAGAGATTTGTATTCACAGTTCCACCACTGGTGACAGTAGGAGAGGACCTCGGGCTCACAATGCTCTGTTTGGCTCTGGTAAAGCTCCACACGCAGCTCCTCTCCTAGAACAAGACTAAGTGCAGCCTGGCCAGGGGTTCTTGCAGGATTTCTAGACCTCCCTGGGCTTTGTGGCTTCACAGAATGCTATCTCCACACGGGCACTGAGAGTACACTGCGGAGGTGCTGGATGCTCTACACTGAGAAGTTTGTTGCTGCCTTCTGCACGTGACACTAAGCAACCCTGAAGAGCTATTCTCAAACTATAAAGCTGCAAAGGTTAACGATCCCACCAGCTGAGGGAAAACATCTCACCTGTCTCATCCTCCAGTACGGAAGCAGCAAACACACTCTGAGCTTTATTTGCAGAAATGGGACAATCATGGCAGTTTTTCTAGGTTCAGAACAAAATTTCCACCTAAAAATAGCGTGGCAAATCATCACTGTAGTGATTCTGCTTTCTCAGATACACAGCAGTTCCAGAGACGAACAGCACCTCTGGCCAGAGAGCTGCAGCTGCATGTCCCAGGTTGTAGCTCACTGTCTGCAAAATGACTCTGTGCACGGTGCCTGTATGTGTGGTGCGTGTGTGCGAGCACATTTCCACACTGATGCATCTGTATAATCCACACTTCCTACATGAATTAAGCCAAAGAGTGATCACAATGCGTTATTTAAATATTGCCAGGGATCAGGAGGTCCAGAAAGACTCCAAACCCCATAAAGTGATGCTAAGCAGGATTACTTGCTGGCAGTGTGTGGATACAAGTGTAAGCTGATTATACATTTCCATGACCTACATATGCGCATAAGAAGAGCCACTGTCCTCCCCCTCTTCAAACAGAATCAAATCAAATTGTATACTTGTCAGTGACGGATTCCAATTCACTTTTCTTCCTTCCTTTCTCTTTAACAAACAAAAAGGAGCGAGAGATGAGAGATAGACTTCAGCAGCCTAAACAAGGTGGAACTGCTGAGCTGCACAAATAACCACAGCGCTGTGGCAGTGGCATTCAAAGCACTAACAGCAGGGATCAATTGAAAAAAGGTAGGGAGAAGTGTGAATCTGGAGGCAGATACAAGGTCACAGCAGCTGGTGGGAGAAAGCTGAGTGATAGAGGGGAGTAAAGAAAAAAAAAAAAACCCACCAGGGACCATTCAACATTCATGGCATAACATCCTTGCAGTAGTTGGTATGCTCCTACCTACTTACTGGTAATTTATATTATACTGCTTATAAGTAAAGAAGGAAAGAAACACAGCTAATTACAACAAGGTGCTACATACACAACGCAATGCCATTGCTGTGCCTTACAGGTCAAGGGCAAGCAGCCTGTGTTCTCCTGCTCAAAAGAGGCTAAATAATGCAGTAACTCTGTTTGCAAAATCATACAAGCAAAACAAATGTTATTTTTCATGCACAGAGCAGTTACATTTCTTCACGCATATGATCTTCAATTATTAAAGGAACTGCGATGTCAAGAATAGAACTGCAAAAACAATGAGGGGCTGAGGACAGCTTCTACATTCAGACTTGGAATTGGCTTTACATGAAGACTGTAATAAGCAAACACTTCCCAAAGCAGAAAGAATGTTAAGTGGCTTGTGGTACATACCTGAGGTACACAGAGACCTTTAATTAATGCTGCTGCTAGCTTTAATTCAGATACAGGCATGCCTGCGAGCACAAGGAGCCACTCACTTCACAGCGTTACATTTTCAGTGTGAGAAACTGAGCGAGTGTTGGACTGTTTGTAACACAGCGCTGGCCTCTGCCAGGAAGGGATCTAACACTACTGTCAGGGGATAAAACACGCTGGTTGGAGCATGTTTTCCTCTGCCCAGGTTAAGAGCTGTTCAATAGGGATATAATAGAATCTGTAAATCTACTCTGACTCAAGAGCGGTGTATCTGACGTTGAATATTCTGAGCTGTCAGAGTGCACATAACCCAAACACTGAACACTAAGCATCTGGGTATGGATAACACGGTTAAAAAAAAATCAACATTTAAAATCAAGTACAATAAAATCAGGCCACATGCAGACTACTCCAAACTCTCCTTTAAATAGGCACTAGAATGTATCACCTGCTCCTTCTTAAAAAGCAAGATCTAAGGAAATCGTGTTGTGCTTGTGCTGCCATCACAGATGAACACCCCAGGTGATTCAGGGCCAGATCCTGCAATCCTTAATGCAGGAAAGATGCCAGTTACTGTTCAGACACATTTTACATAGGCAAGAAGTGAGCCCCACAGGGATGGGAATTTCAGCAGTGCAGGTGGACTACAAAACCCTCCTCTTGTCCACGTCAGTGCAGTACTGACAATTTCTAAGCACAGGAAAGTCAGACAGGGATGAGGAGATCAACTCCAGCACAAAGCATGGAAGCAGAGGATCAGACCTAGTCCTGTAGCTCTTCCAAATCTGGGCAAAGAATACACAACAGAAACGCTCAGTGGCTGAGAAAATTAACTAAAGAGAAGAAACCAACCAGAAAACACCATGTGCCAACAGAGGAGGAGGCTGAAACTTAAGAGCAGCCGTAGTCCAGACCTGATAACCCTCTGCACACAAACGCCTACAGCCAGGTTTCATCATTAAATACGATGTGACTGCATGTAATTACTACCTTCATTTTTATAGCTCCTTCAGCAGTCCTGTCCTATTCAGCATTAGCTGAAGCTTCATTAAAACAGACAAATGTTACAGGTTTAGCTTTTGCAGTGCCTTGCAGAAGGAAAAGGTGGAGATCTGAGCTGATTAAGACAACATTTAACCCAATAACTGTAGTATAAATAGGGTCTGAAGGTTTGATCAGATGAATTAACAACTTTACTTTTTATCTAACAACGAGAAACCCACAAAGATCACAGGCAAGCTTTCCTTAGCCCCTCAGTTCCTGCAGCTTGCTCTAAGAAGCCAGCTCTTCTCGCCTATATTGAACATGAATCACAAATGCTATTGCGCCTGCCAACATTCCTCTGAGGAGGAGGAGGATTTCCTCCCCACCTTGCTAGGGAAAGATGGCTCCTGCAGAATACGCACACCAGAACAAATCAGCGTGGTACCGACCTGTTTGGATGCCAAGTCATTAACACACAAATAGAAAGCCTCACAAAGACCGCAGAGAAGAAAGAAAAAGATGGTTTGCAATAAAGGCAAGGATGATCTGCTCAAAAAAGGTCAAGCTCTTGCCAGAACAGGAAGAATTATGGCATACGTGTAAGCGGTAGGATCTTCAGATTAAACTGAGGAACACGCATTCATTTCAGCTAAGGGCAGGTTGACTATGTATCTTAGGCATAAAGAGAGGAAGATGTTTTCAAACAAAGCTTGGGGCAACACTGGAGAACGCCAAGGTTCCCATCCAAAGGAGGAACCAGCAAGGGATGAAGGGAGCTCTGGAGACCTGAAGGCAGGGTAACCAAGTGCAAAGGCACGAGTTGGCTCGCAAGCTTACACAGCTCCCGAATGGTGGGGCCAACTTCTGCTGACATAGCATTGTTGTGAGCATGTCCCAGTCTCAGCTGGAAAGGCTGCCAAGAGCACAGGCAGCAGGGCTGCAGCAGCATGGCGCTGCCATGGCTCAACAGCAATGGCAGAGGTGGGAATGGCACCTTCACGGCAAGCCAACCCCTGGTGTGGAAGCCAGGCAGGTGTACTCTGACAAACATCTCCCCCACCACAAGCACGAGTGCACACAGACACGCTCCACAGATCTCAAGATGTGCACGCAAAATGTTGCTTTTCCCAGGATTTCTATTATTTTGCCTTATAAAACTACTGCATTCTGCGTGCTGCCTGCCAGTTGGCCGCAATTCAGAGCTACTCCAGCCCACACAGCTAGATTTTTTAAGGCACGAAAAAGTTTATAAAAGAAGCCCAAACAACGCTATAATCTTGATTAAACCTAAATTACCCCAATTCTTTTCTATTAGGAAGGAATTAGTATGCTAATCCCAATGTTCTGAAAACCAAGAAATGCTTAAGGCAGAATTCAAGATGTTTTTATCCGCCTCTCCCAACTGGCACGTATTTTATGCAACGAGAACATCCACAGGCCTGTCCCCAGTAGGCAATCTCTCTCCTTCCACAAGGAGTCACAGCAACAAGCTGCCCCTCTACAGCCCTCAGCTACAGCCCTCTGCCAGCTGCCAAGCAACGGTCAATGCATTTTTTGCAGTTTGGATATGGGAGAAAGACACCACAACAACTGCTTTGCACAGTGAAGTAACACCACTCCAGTGCTTGATTGATGGCTCGCCACCTCCAAGAAAAGGAGAGGAGATTCCAGAGCTCCAACACTTGAATACAGCCTTCTGACAACAAGCATCTGCTGGTACCAATGCCCCAGGTTACAGAACGCATAAGGCAGAAGTCACCTCCTCCTAAAAGCGACCTCCTCACCTGTGGTGACCTCAGCTTCCCCAGAGGGGCTTGAAACTCCTCCCCTGCCCCTGGCCTGTGCTAAGCCGGGATCACTCCAAAAGCCAGGGCACAAGGGCAGCCCCAGCCCCTCTTCTGGCACAGTTTGCCCACCTTCACCCAGTCTGAAAACCCGAAGCAAGAAGCAGAGATACGGTCTAAGCAGGCAGGCTGCACCAAGCACTGCATCTGCTACCAAGACCTGCACAACGCGGGGCATCCCTCGGGAGCAACCCTCATTCCCCTGAACTTGCTCTATCCCACAGCACCAAGGGAGCTCAGCTAACAGCCAGAGAACCAAGCCCTCACATACCCAGCCAGTGACACCGTCTCTGTCACCGACAGATCAAGTGCTGCACAGGCTCTCCCTCACCACGAGTCCCTTTCTACCCTTTCAAATAACTCAGGATCTCCAGCACCAATTCCCTTCCCCTCGCCTCCATCAGCCCCCGGAGTGCTGCCCAGCCAGCAGAGCTCCACACGTCTGTTACTCTCCAGCGAGCACTGCGCTGTATCACAGGGACTGGAGATAATGTTGTCATAACCACATCTTTGTGTTTGCAATGAAGTGCGAGCTCTTACTCACCTCTCTTTTTATTAGATAAAAATCCTTTCAAAATTGGTAAATTAATGGCTACACGCCAGGCGTGCAGCCCTACAGACACGAGCAGAAAGCTTAGCAGGCTTTGTTCCAAACCTCCTTTGCTAGTAATAGCCCTGATGAAATTCAGCGATGGTGGAGATTTTTAAAACGTTACACTTATGGCACTAACAGATCTTAAATTTACTTTTTACGGGGTATTTTTAGAACCCTCTCTAAAACAGCAGATCACCAGCTCCCATGGCTGCCATTAAACGTCAGCTTTTGACAGTTTCCATACAGATGCATCTGAGACAACAGTTTCTGTCTGTAATTAGGACAATGAGTGCTGTAAATCTGAGGTGGCTGCTGGTGAATGCCAGCTTCCTAAGGCAGGTCACTGAGCAGCTGAAAGAACGAGGCCCGGAGGGTCTTGCTGGATCCCTGTGAACCAGAACACTCTGGTGAAACAGAGCTGGGAAATATAAGGAGAAAGTTAAATGATGCACAGCCAAAGCCATCTTCTCATTTTTGTTGTTCACAAAGGGCAAATGAGTAGACGATCTTTTGGCAAGATTTAAGTAGTTTGTTTATTTTTTTTTGCAAAGGAATCTCAAGAGAGCCAAATTAAGATATTTCCCCTTTGCTGCAGGAGCTGGCAGTTGGGCACAGAGTTCCTCAGCAGCACCGACAGATGAGGAAAATCAAGGTATTCATCTTTCTCTTTTCCTGCTGCTACATCCCTTCTCCTTCATGGAGATTGATTCCAAGTTCACAATAATCCCAGTAAGTTCTCATCAGCAGATATATTCACTAGCCTGCAAAACCTTCAGGTTTCACATGCTATCATTTTTCTGACAGAAGAGAAAGAAATCACAGAGTGGCAGCGGTTGGAAGGGACCTCAAGAGATCACTGAGTCCAATCCCTTGCTAGAGCAGGTTCCCTTAACAGGTCGCACAGATGGGCATCCAGGCAGGGCTTGAATATCTCCACGGAAGGAGACTCCACCACCTCTCTGGGTAACAATGCACCTTTGTTCTGTCCCAGTAAGGATCATTCTCATAAGAACACGAGCCAGTGGGCAGAAGGACTGATATGGGATGTGCAGAAAAAGGACATTCAGCTTTGGGCATACAATGTCCACCACCTCTCCATCACCCCAGGAAAGTCTCATGTCATCCCTAGTAGGGAAAACTGTCTCTGTCTCTCACAGCCCCAGATACACAGACAAACCTGACACTGCATGCCCCTCACATTTTTCCCTTTTCTCCTCAGATGCAGCCTTCACCCAGGTAGCCAGACTGCACTGTGGGCTGGCTGTGCTGTTGCTCAGAAGTGCCAAGGTGCTACAGATAAAATGGTGGTAAGCCTCGAAGTGCAGCACATGTTGCTTTCCATACACCATGAGAACGCACCTCAGGTTTAACATGTAAATCTCCTCCACCCGGAGGTCTCTCCTGCCTTGTCTCTGAAAGACAAGTTGAGGGCTGCCCCCTGTCCTCTGGCAACAGCCCCAAGCCTCAGGAGCTCTGCAAAGCTACTTCTAATGCTTGTGGCACACTTCAATAGGATTTTGTATTTGCACTTGTGACACCACAACTGAATTCAAATGTACCGACAGAGCAGCTGCCAGGGCAAGCAATTTCTTCTGATGCTCAGAAAGCAAAGGTATTTCAAAATATAAGAACCAAGCCCAAGTTTAATGACTTCTCAATGTTCCTAAAAGAATTGTAATTTTGAGAATGTATAAAAGAGAATATGCTGGACATGCTAATTGCATCCTCTGTCCTCAAAGACCAAAAGGGAAAGCAATTATCACGTATACTCAACAGGCTACAGCACCAAAATACCCACCAGCATCAGGCAGCAGCTCCACTGGTACATTAGCTAATGCCTGTTGTCTTTGTACAGTCAGCAGCTGAAAAAAGTTTGCTGGAGGACATAGTACAGGAGGGAAAACACACTGAGTACAGCTGGCATGTCAGCCCGAGCTCACTGTGCTGTGCAGCCAGGAGAGCCTGAGCTTTTTCATGTGCTCCAATGGCTGACAGCACTTCACAGTCCACTCAGCCCAACTCCTCTCCTGAAAACATCTAAAATAATTAGAAGAAAGGGCACAGTCTTACAACAGGTTGAGGACAAGGAGTGAAAACAAAGCAGTACAATCTCTCACACATTCGAGGAAGCCCCTTTCACTGGGGGTGTGCTGCATGAGAGGCAGCAATTAAGCAGTGCATGTGAATAACCTCCTCCTCCAGCATGCACATGGGACACCACGGTGCTGGGGAGAGCAGCAGCTGCCACGCAGCCCCTGCTCCATGCAGGTCTCCAGTTGCGCAGGCAAAATTGAATTTTGCCACCCACTTTGCTCCAGCTGGTGGAAGGTGCATGAGGAGGCAGACTGCTGTTCCTACATCCAGAGATGGGACGGCAGAAAGTCAGCAACAGCAGGTGCTGGGACCAAGTCATCTCCATCAGCAGTATGTCCAGCCCTGTTCCACACGCCCTACCCGGCTCACTGGGGCTCTGGCACCAAGGAGGAGGCAGCAGAGAAGCAGCTGCCCAAGCACCCTCCAGCTCTGCCCAGATCTGCTCATCTTCACACCTCACTTCAGGCACCTGCAAAAATCAGCACGAGAGAGGCACAGGAAGCACCAATTCACCCAGCTAGGGAAAATATGGATACCTCTGCAAAGGTTCGGACTGTTTCCAAAGCTGTACTTTGTTTGCCTTCCTAAAAAACAGGAGAAGAACTGCTATCAGTATGATACGAACAAAGCATGGAGAAGCTGGGTCTTTGAGTAGCAGCTTAAGCATTGCAGCCAGCTCCCTAGGTCAAGGAACGCAGACAGCTTTGATAAGGAAAACAAGCACCCAGCTTGCTTTGGCATAGATCATATGTTTTATGAAAAGCACTGCAATCCACTTGCTTTTTATTTATCCTACTGATTTAAAAATCTAGATTTTTACTTACTTCTTTTACACAATAAGAAAACTGAAAGACTTTCCAGTGATAAACAAAGACGAGAAAAGTATGAGAGCTGGCAACAGAAGAAAGATACAGAAATAACCAACTGTAGGAAGAGATGAGCACAACAGAAGTCAGCCTCCGTGCAAACAACCAACCAACTGCACACACACTGCCATCTCAATCCAGCTAACAGCAGCAGCTCCTCTGGGTTCAGGCAAGCAATGGGGTGGGCAAATCATGTCCTGCTGATTGATGCTGATGTTTTTCTCAAGCTGAAGTTTGCAGGCTCCCCCGTACGCTGCTCTGCTTACACACCTCCTAATGGATGCGACAGCCCAGTCAGCACGCCAGCACTGCTACGCCTCATTCACGGGGAGCCGACCTCCACTTCTTCCACCACAAAGCATTTTTTGGCAAATCTGTCATCTCAGAGGGACACTTGCAGAGCAGATGTGCTTAGAGAGCACCAGCGTGCAGAGCAGTTCTGCCCTGCTGCTGTGCCAGTTTTGGGCAGCGTGATGAGTTCTGTAACTTCCATGTTGAGTTCTGCTCTTTCAGAGATTTGAACTACCTGCTCTTTCCAACCGAGGGAAGGCTTGGCAGGCTCAAGCAAGATCGAGTAGCTGACCTGTTGAAGACAAATTCCACTGGGGGTTGGACCAGATGATCTCCAGAGGCCCCTTCCAACCCGTACAATTCTGGGACTCTGATTAAAATTTCCAGAACCTGAAACGCCTGTTTCATAAAGCAAAACACCTGCTACAAAATTAGTACAAGCACAACCACACATGAGATCCTCCTCTGCCAGGATGGATCCCATCACCTGCTTGATGATCAGAAATAACACAGCTTTCTCCCTAATGAACACCTTCTGGTTTCCGACCAGTGACACAACCGCGTGCAATGAGAGATGCCCTGCATCTGTACGCTGAGCACTTGCAGAGCAGGGCAGCAGCAAAAGGAAAACAGCAGTGAGGTTTTGCATGTAGTCCAACGCGCTCTGACACAGACCGTTGTGAGCAGGCTGCATTTTTATTTACATCCTAACACAGAAGTTTCATCGATATCAATAGGTTTCACTTGAAAGCAAACAGGATGATTACCTGCTACCTCAAAGTAAAGCTGAGATAAACAGATAAAAAAAAAAAAAAAGAGATGCCGAATGGTCACAGATGGCCATTTGTTCTCATTGTGTGCGTTTCGCACAGCACGCTTTATGGACTGTAATAGTTAATTAAACGGAACAAGATTAATTCCACACTCAAACGCTGAGCCTGCCCGCTCTCTGCGCCATGCCCTCCCCACCACACAGCCCTGCTGCAGACTGGCAAGGCACTCTGTGACTCGCAGTGCAGAGCTGCTGCCCGCTGCCACTGCACCGGCACCACACCACAGCAGATCCCCGGTTCCTTAGCAGCAGGAGAAGTACTGCCCATGTGTTATACAAGGGCTTTCTCAGGGCTGTTCGTATTCACATATCGTCCTCTTCTTCCTAAGCCGCATTTGCAGATTCTGTTATTCAGATGCACTTTTATGAAGGTGAAAGATAACAAACAGAGCCAGGCATGTGGTACTCTACAGGACAGAAATATAATTCACCTCGCTGGAAGATGGCTTCAATGGCTTTTAAAAATACCCTATTTGCAGAGTCAGCAAAACTGCAGTTCTAAAGAAAACTTTAACAATAGGCACTTATAACCCACTCCTCCACAAGAGTGTTACTTGGAGGAAATAATGGAAACAAATGGAAAATAGAAAAGGTACACTCAACGTGCCACACTGCTTCCTCCAGCCAGCACTCTCCATGCTCTTTTACTATTGTGCCCCGAGCTTATCACAGCAACAAAACTGGGCCTGAGACTTTCCACAAGGTGGAATTCAGGGCGACAGAAGAAATGCAGCTGGGATACTTTGCTGCTGGCCAGCTGCACGAGCCCGAGCTGCTCCAGCACTCAGCTGCAATGCACAGAACCCAGCAGAGCCCTGCAGGGAAGGCCGCCTGGCTGCTCCTTTCAACATCAGCAAAGCAGTTCATAAATTATTAGAAACAACAAAACTGAAACGATCGAACAGAGCCAACCCAGCTAACATATCTTTCCATCTACCACTGTGAATAAACCGATTTCAGGACGAGTGTGCATTCCGTAGAAAAAGAAATGTTGATGGCAGTGTCCAGCCCTGCTGCCTGCACCATCCCGTGGCCACGTCCAGCCTTGCTGCCTGCACGGTCCCAGGAATTGGTGCGGACTGAGGGCAGGCTGAGGATGGAGTACAGCATCCCCAGCAATGCACAGGGCTCCACCACCAAGCAGAGAGGAAATAACTCAGCTCCCAACATCCAACAGCTGTACTTGCTGCTCCTCACCAACACGGGCTTCGTTGTCAGTCATCACTGGAGTCATCTTCCACGTTTTCCATACAACCTGTGGTAAATTCTTCTGACTAATTCATCTCTAGACGTATCTCTATTTAAGCGTCCTACAGCTAAATATCTGGCTACAAAGCTGTTTTGTCTCTGCACTTTTCTCAGTGTTTATTACTATGCACATGAACTGTTTGCAGCTCCTATAAAATGCAGTGGATTTCTCTAGGAGAAGGTTAGAAAGGGGCTGACACATTAATGGATTCCTGGCATTTTGGGAAACAAAAAGAAAAAAAAAAAAAAAAGCTGTTTTTGAGTTGTTTTGGTGCTGTGCTTCCACTGTTTCTTTTGGAGGTGGCAGGTTTTGTGCCTGGGCTACTTGTTTTCATCTGCATATCACTTTTCCATTGGAATAAAAACTCAACATCCTACAGGTTTCAGGTACCATTTTAACAGAATCTGAGCAAGCCACAATGGAAAAGCTTTCCCAAGTTTGATGTAATCACCACCCAGGTTTACCAATACTTCACTTTCTTTGCAGATGCTGCCCCAAAACAACTCAGCGGAGACCAGATATCAGAGGAGAAGGCCCCCAGCCCCCTTTTAAACCCCCAAGCAGAGCCCCCCACGCCCACAACCGCAGCATTCCCCCTCTGCACTGCCAGGATTTTCTGCTTGCCCACTAGTTACGTAATGCCTGATGAATATTTCTGCCTTATTCATTAATCGTGATGAACACATCATGAAATTCTCTCGTGTATTCATTACTCAATATTATCCAAACAATTTGTCAGCAAATAATTCTTGCTTTATCGGTCATCTGAATTGCAAATTGTGACTACCACAGTCATAGTTTGCTGATTATTTTTTAACATATGTAATTTAAGTAACACATGCAGCCAATTTAATCTACAAGCAGTGAATTACAATTTGCGTGTTTGACTTCAATAATCTCAGTTACATAAATCATGCACTCAGGAAACAAAATAATAATGTGGGACTTGAGCAAATAACTGGAAGCACACAAACTGGCCTCACGGAGAACACCAGAATGCAGTAATACACACAAGCCAATCTAAATTCCTCTTTCCAAATACAATGAGCATTTGCAACTGGTTTTTTTTTTCTCCCCCCATTCTAATTCACTCTGATACTGTTAATTTGTAGCAAGACCATGCCAGCAGCTACAGCAGACATTGCCAGATTGCTTTCCACTTCCTCCTTGTATCCTTATTTAGGATATTAATTAACACTGCTTGCTATTAACTCCTCTTCATCCAGTATCTCAGAAGATATCTGTCCACCACAGACAGCAAAAGACCTTCAACTTCCTCAGCAGTTGGGAGGCAAGCTGCAATTAGTGGTTACCTGAATCAATTATAAATAGCCAAGGATAGCTCTCGTTACTTAATGCTTTTGATTTTATTATAAGACCAGAGATAAAACTATAATGAGGTTCACTGATAATGGGAAGTCGGTCCTCTGGGACTTGAAAATTGAAGCAAGTCGGCAGAAATTAAATGTTTATCTAGCAGATCCCAGTTTGTTCATGTTTTAATTTATAGCTCCACCTATACTTCCACTGTAATGAGGAAACAGCCCAAATTAGCCTGATCATTCTCCTTCAAGGAGAGGAAAAACAAAAGAGAAACCAATCTGACCAGCAACTTCTATTGCCAGTACGATTTCTCCTACTTAAAAGATCTTACTTGAAAGTGCCAATGGACCAAAGAATGTATCACCTCCACAGCACCAAGACTTCCTCTGTCTACTGTACCCAAGGCAGAAAACACAGCATGTGGATGGACAAGCAATCTGGAACAAGTTTGTATCTGCTCACCTGTAACAGTGCAGCAGATGGTCTGCAAACGAGCAGATGATCTGGAAGCAAAAGCAAAGACAACGCTGTGTTCTATCACTGGAGTCAGGTTCCAACGGAAAGCACAGCCCTTACCCTCTGCTGCAAAGTCTAGAAAGCAGTTTCAGACATCCTGAATCAGTGCTGAGGTCCAAAGAGATGGGTTAATTCTAAGAAAAGAATCAGCCACAGACACTCAAGATCAATGAAGTTGCATTCCATCCCATCTAGTTAAACCTTGGAGCTGCTCAGATGTGCAGGGCATTGCTTCAGGCTGCTCTCCAGTTATTAGAAGATTTGTGTTTCACAGATGTCAGATCATATTCAAGACAGACTGACATATAAAAAAAAGAACCCTGTAAGCACTGCCGAACTGCTGCACTAGCATTTAGATGGACAGAGCTGTGTTCATGCACGTGAACAAAAATGGGCTTTTACGAGTGGAGAGGCAAAATAACAGAAGCTTCTGCAGATGGTTTCGTGCAGATCTGCACAGATACTGCTGTTGTGTCTCCTGCCGATGCCAGGCACAGTAATGACGTAACACTTCTGTACTGCTGTAGAATACATAAATGGTCAGTTCTGGAAGCAACATCCATTACAACTATCGATCCTCATGGAGAAGTTCTTCTGATGGCAACTACGGAAGGTGAAACAGACTTCTGAGGTTGTCCTGACATTGAGATGTTGGATCTGAGAAGGAAAGCGGAAGAGGCAAGCTGAGCTGCCCTTCCAAGGGGCAGCCAGGCCTGTAAAGGCTTAGATGGGAAAAGGCAGGATCTAAATATTCTGCTCACTTGGGTGATAAAACAGAGCTCTTCAAAGGGCTCTGGAGCACCATGCACATGGGTAGTTCTTTCTATGATGAGCCATCCAGCCATTCAAGCCTGCTGCGTGACTGAGGGAGCTGCACCACTGGCATACCATTAACTGCAATGCAAGGGGATACAGAACTTACTGAACTCATTCCTGGATTTCAGCACTCCACTCCTGTTTCAGGTGGTGCCATCAGCTCAGGCAGGTGGGTGATTGCCAAGGTGAGAAAGACAGCCTGCATCTATCAATTCTCACCCACAGTGCCCTGTTTACGGCGCAGGGATGGAAGAAGAACACAAGCTTCCACGAATTGTTCGCAGGAAAGGTTTAAGAGGAGAGCTCAGGAAGCCTCCAACACAAGCCATGTCGTACAGCAGTGGCCTGCTGCA
Organism: Oreortyx pictus; assembly: GCA_036925125.1. Classification (NCBI taxonomy): domain Eukaryota; kingdom Metazoa; phylum Chordata; class Aves; order Galliformes; family Odontophoridae; genus Oreortyx; species Oreortyx pictus. The sequence continues at coordinate 4,040,872 of JAUPFR010000012.1, forward strand.
GTGACAGAAACAAACTGCCCCGCCTAAATGCATGTAAGAAGCTCTCCAACTAACACAGCCCAGTTTTTGAGATGGGCAGAAGGAACGGAGGCAGAACCCGTTGTGCTGCGCAACCACTTCTAACTGCAGTTTCTGCAAGCCTCTCCTAGGGCGATGCTCACCTGCACTGCTGCCCACTGCAGTCCTTCTTCCTTTTCCACTTGAATCTTTCTCCCCATTCTACGTGACAACATCTGAAATCCTTCCTAAATGCCGTGACACACTGAATTGTTATTAACAAGCTTCTTAGAGCTGTGAAACAGGATTTCCATTACATAAATCTCTTACTTTTCCCCTTAGTACAACAGGGTACCATCGCAAGCATCTTCCAGTGCCCAGTGACCTACCTACTCCCTTGTAAGAGAAGCAATCATCTCTGATGTTGCCCTTTATGAATTCTCCAGCTGTCTTGATTCATTAACGTACTGTTAAGTGTTCCTTGTCTAGCAGTGAAAATGTCCTGCTCTCCCATTTCGTAAGTAGCCTCTCGCCATTCAGCTCCTTGTTTAATCAATGCTAATTACACAGTCCTGTGATCATCTCCTGAAATTAGCACAAATGGTAACAAGTTCTTTGATTGCCAATGTTTTTGTAAATGTTACATTAAAAAATAGCACTATAATAACAGCACAGACAAAATCTGTATTAGAACCATGCGTGCTGTTTCACAATTCACAACAAGGGATGGCATGCAGAGTGGGAGTCTGCTGTCATCCACTTCAACCGATTCTAATAAACAGAACACAAAGAAATCCAACTACTTCCAGTTTGGAAGAGTGCTGGTGAAGAAAAGCAAGTCTGCTGCAAACATTAGCAATAAAAGATCATGATGCCTAGAGCTGAAATTCCCCACGTACCGTTTTTAAGTCACACCAATAATGGTTTAGTTCTAACTTTTCTAAAATTTTGCAATATTTGGGGGCAGGGGAGGGAAAAAAAAAAAACAGCACAGGCTCATTTCAAATGTTTCTCAGAGAGTGCTCAGGAGCAAGGCAGCTGATGAAGACTGCTCTACCACCATGTTTCTAACCGTGCAGCACCGTGCACCAGGTCCTGCACAGCACTGCCACCAGCACCAACCAGCTCCCAAGGAAACTCAGGAAAAAGACCAGAACGTGTCTGCCTTGCAGTGGGAATCAAACCTCCAGAAAATCTCATTACTCTGGGAGAGCTAAATAACTAGAAAAATGTAGGACAGGTCATTTCAATATACAATGAGATGGAAAATAAGTGACTATGATAGTAAGAAAAATGAATGAGGAATGAATTGTGTAACTGGGTCAAGCCATTAATTCTGAAAAGAACTGGGGGCCTGACAGATCATTTAGACTGATTCCCCAGGACCAGAAGCAGCTCATTGGAGGACATTTTTATGAAAATGATGTATTAAATATTTTACTGTGAAATATGTAAGAAAAATCCAGGAGAATGACCAGGTCCTTCAAAGACGGGAGTTGATTGTCTAGCACGTGGCCAGAATCTGCACAGGATCCTGCCCTGATCAAGAGGAAACAAAACAGGATGAAATCCCCATACATCTGAAGCTGGGGGCAAAATCCCCACCAGTTTCACTCTTACCCAGTTCTCACTGAGTGTTCAGGCAGATGTTTCCAGTCCCCTCAGCCAAGAGCCAAGTTGAGGACCAGTTTTACATCACAGCATTATTAAGATCTTCCTGTGTGGGCTACAGATGGAAATTCACGACAATTGGATTCAATTTCCTAATTTGAATCTGAACACTACTTCCTTACGGTCACCCTATGGTCATTCTTTGCAAGAGTTAAGAAAATGATGTGCCCTTCCCTTCACCTGCTTTTATTCTTCCTTAATTTATCCACGAGGTTCTGAAAGACACAGAGGACTCAAGCAGACATGCCCAGAAAAACAAACATGATGCATCTCAGCCTAGCTCAGTATAATAGCACACTTGCACACTGATTATACAGGTGGCCTTGCTTTTATTCCACTTCCAAAGGAATAGAGCACACTGTTAAACACTAAATACTGCAGTGACAGAAAGCAGACTCTAAACCAAGCAATGGTTCTCATCCCATGAATTTTTTCTGCAGCACAAGTGACTGTGGTTCAACATTACAAATCCCCCTGCAAGGACAGAAAAACCATCTGAGACTAACAGCTACCTAAAACTCTCTCTGTCTCAGCAGAGGATCTAAGAGAAAGGCCAAGCAATGCTTGCAGTTGCACTGCCTCACTTGCTTTCCATCTGCAGCATCCTCCCATGGCAGGAGCAGAAGCTGCAGGAGGCTGACTGCCCCATCAGCCTGCAGCCCAGCAAAGAACACTTCTGGAAGGTCTGAGCACCTGCAGAGCTCCCAGACACCCTGGTGAGGCAGCCATGCACTGTGCAGTGCCAGCAGCACACACAAAGCTGTCGTCACACGCAAATGACATCCAACGGCTCTTCCTTTTAGTTCTCTACTCTGAGACAAGATGAAGACACAGTTAAATCTTTTTAATTTTTTTTTTAATTGCCCAGCGAGCATGAGGTGCAAGAAAGAACTGGCACACAACTTTTAAAGAGACATAATGGTTAATGGATGCTTAACAATCCCCACAGCACTGGGAATATGAACAAATGACATTTCTGACGTCCCAGAGAAGACAGTTCAGAGAGCATGTTTCAAGAAACTCAAATACAAACCACTCTGAAGCTTTTGCCGAAGGGAAAATTATTCTTGGCCCCTGGTCACGTCCAATGCAAGATTTCATGCACCTCTGGGATGCCATCAGCAGATGAGGGAAGAACTGTTAAGGTACCACTCGCCCATAACTGATAAATTCACATTGAAAGGAGTGCTCGGAAGATTACCTAGAATGCCAGGCAAATCAAGATTGAACTTCACAAGACAAAGGCAGCAAAATAATTGACTCCTCAGTACATGAGATGAAAGCACCAGGGAGGCAGAAAAGCTATTTTCACAGCCCTGAGTGACTACACAAACCCTCGGGGTGGGAATAAGAAGATTTCCAGCCATCAGATCGCAGCAGACAGCAGCGCTGGGAGTCTAGATCCAATCCTTTCACAAACAGATCTGGATACAGTTAAGGAAAGGGAGTATGTGACACGTTTGCCCAATCCAGGAGAACACTTGATCCAAAGTCATCCTTATCCCTCCAGATATCTACAGCCATTTGACACCATGAGCACCTCCATTCCAATTGGTTGGTCACATTCCACTGTTCCCTAAAATGCTCAGCCTTTAAAGCCTCAGGAAGCATTTACAGTGACAATTCTGTCACATATTCAACACATGAATGTTTCTATGGAGACTTTATGCACCACACTGGAATCTTTTCCCTAAATGCTCTAGGTACTCCCACACCACCCTGCAATCCCAATCCTAGGTAAACCAAAATGGAAAAATCAGTTCTACATTCAAATGTAAAGCCAAGCTCTAAATATGCTTGTGCTGTATACCCACGCATCACACCTCCATGGCCTGAACATGTTCTAGGGCAGTGCAGGATGACGCCACGTCATCCAGCTAGTGGCAGTGACAGAGCCAGAGCTATCCTTTCCTATATATACGCACCACGAGCTCACTTGAGCCTGGAATACTGGAGTATTTTGACTTGAAATGCCACCTTCCATTGGAGCATTTATACTCACAGGCTGTTCACAGAGACTAGAACACAAAACCCACCTATATACAGAATATCTACAAAATAGACAAGCCTTCCTTGCTGCCTCCTCTGCTTCCTTTTTTTTTTTTTTTCCCCTTATAAACTTCCTTCCCTTTTCCATTTGTATCCTCCATCCCGCTTAAGGGCCCACTCACCTCTAAAATAGCAGTGAGATACCAGCAAACACCTCCTGCAAGGGGCAGTGCTGTCAGAGCAATCAGAGAGCTCACCAGCACTCACCCAACACTGCTGCCCACAGCTCACCTGCAACACTGGAACATCCTCATCCATCTGCTTTTAAGTCATTGAGTCGCTTGTTGACGAGCCATTACAGCTCACAATTAGCTCTCAGACCCTGTCGGCGGTACTGCAGGATGAAACTTCTTCCCGTCAATTCACCTTCTACCTCATCAAACCAGATGACAACCACGATTTACCAGGGCATTGGTAATACAATTCAACACTGTGCACCAGGCATTTCCCTCACTGACAATTATCTTCATGTTCTGGTCTCGTAAGAAAATATTTCCTTAGAACTCAGTAAAGCCCCAACACTCACAAAGCCTTCCCACGTGTTTGTGAGCATTGCCAAATCACACCATCCTTCCTTCCTGTGGTACCTCTCTTTACACATTAAAGATTAATACCCTATCTGCTACAGAGCTCTGCTATTCTGTCTCCCTCCATCCTGGCACCAACAAGACTTCCTGCTGAGTTGAACACAGTGCTACAGATATTTTATCTTCCTTCCTTAACGTTTTCTGGCAAAGGTGTTCACAAAACGGAGGTTCTTGCAAGCAGCATCTGTTAGGAGCAGCACATCCCTGTGTAACTATTTAAGGAAAATAATGAGGGCTGTTTCCTTTCGGGGAGCATGTTTAAATGGAGAGGTCTTGGATGCGTAACTCAATAGGTACCTGAACCATTGGGGTCATTTTGGAATATTTTTATTAAACTAGGGTAGGCTCAGCCAAGCAAGGTTCAAATCACAAGGCTGCTCTCTGCATCACACAGCTTTCAATCAGCAAAGCAGGCAGTGGGGTCCATATCCTACAGATTGCTGTAGTTCAAGTCTTCTGGGCAAGACACTTTTTAAGAAGTTCACTTTTCAACGGGCTTGCACATGTATATTCTAGAAAACCACTCCTCTAAAACAACACTGGGGTTATGAGCCATTGCCACAGAACTGAAGCCGCTCAGAAGAAATCCTGATGCTTTGTGCTTAACCCGTGCCACGGCGCTTCTGCATCTGCTAATGCACAGGACACAGCGTCAACTTCAATGCTGAAATTCTGTGATGCTGTCACTTTGTGTCACAGCGTTAAGTGCTTTTGATTATCTGATGTCAGCCCAGTTTACATAAAGCATCTCCACTACTTGCAGTCGCTTTCCATCAAAACGTGCCAGAAATCTCTTAATAAAAGAACCCTTTTCAACCCAAAAGGGGCTATGGATGTAACTGCTGGAGGTCATCACACACAGTGCTTACTCAACAGGTTCAGCTGTCCCCCTCACAGTGCCGCTGCCATCGCAACACAACAGTTCTTGGCCCTCTTACCTGGACGTGCTCCCACGAGCAGGGCTGCCAGCAGTGCTCAGGGGCAGCGAGCTGGCCACACTGTTTGCCCACATCTTCCCACGTGGGCAGACTCCGATCCTTCCCAGCACTGCATCTCCTCTTCCATCTGTAACAAAACCTCTCTCAAGCGCTGCTAGTTTTTCAATACAGCAGTGGTTCCAGACACAAATACTTTGTATTCACCTGCTTCATTATGAAGACGACATGTGTGTGCAATGTGTGTATGCAAAGATGAGTACTCAGGGTTGGATTCGCCCCTCCAATACAAGCTCTAAGAATGAGAAGCAAGGGATTGTAACTGACTTTCAGCTTTTCTTCTCATTACTCATTCATTTCTACAACCTGAATTCACTCTCCTCAGCCACAGAGCATTAACAGCCTTCTCAGAGCATCCACAAAGCAAGAAACATCAAGCAAAAAGCATTTCCACTGACATTCGACTCCTGGAGCATAAAAACCTTCACAGCCAAGTGACACGCTCTAGCACTGAGCTCGAAAACAAGCTGCGGGCTGGATGAATGAGTCACTGAACAACACCAGAATTATTAGGAAAATCACTAAGAACACGTTCTGTAAAGCTCTCCCAACCCTAAGGCCTAACCTCCCAGCACACCGTGAGCGCTCGTAACGCTTCCTTTATGTCAAGGAAACTACATTCATTGCAAACTGACTCATGCGTGGTCAGAATCAATCACCTGCGTTTTCAGGGTGATCCTGGACACGAACTGAATGCCATTAGCAAAGGAAGTCAAAAGCGAAAAGCCCGCAGAAAGTGGGATTGTTGTGGGGTTTTTTAACACAGTAAAACTTAAGAATAACATTGTTCTTAAATTACCGGATGACGCAATTTACCCCCCAAACACTTGAACCATCGTTAACACTATAAAGAACTCCTTGCAATCATTCCTACCCACATTCAAGGCTGTGCATTTTGTTAAGCTTCTGTCTTCCTGCTCATACTTGTACCTGATTAAACCTCAGTACAGGTGCGTACGGGTTAGTAATCACACTTTTACATTTTGCATGCAGATTAGCCCTATTCGAATCTGCATAAATTTGTTATGCATCACCACAAAAGTGAATGCTCAAGCAACTTTTATTTTTATCTAATCCAATCACTGCCTCATGAAAAATGAGCGACTGTGCACAAAGGTGCACCGGGGCAGACTCTGGGGACCAGAAGCATTCGCTGCTGGTGACCAGGTGTGGGCCTCACTGCCTCACAGGGACAGCGCGGGCAGGGTCAGCTGCATCCTGACTGCCAAAAAGCCTCCTGCAGAAAGACCAGAGCGACGTTTCCATCGCAGTGCGGACCTAAAAGGAGCTGCTACACAACTCCTGCGTGCAGTTGATTGAGACGTGATAAATCACGGCCAAAAATCCCTCATCCAATACAGAAACAGGTAAGCCTGCCTTACATCCAAGTTTGTTGGTTGCACAGTGAGCATCACATCTCCGTGGGTGAACAGCTGCAACAAGGAGAGCTGAGTCCCTACACAGGAAAACAGTTCAGTGCTAGGTAATAGCAAGCAGTTTACTCTAGAATTGACAAGAGAAAGAACACACCTTCCCCTGCTAAAATTGTATTACACAATTTTTAAAAAGACTCTGCAACGAACCAAGCATGCACACACTGGTATGGCTTCTTAGCACAAGTGGCAGGACCTGGTCCAGCAACAAGTCTGGTGGTAAAGACAACTTCATGGTATGGGTTTTTTTAAAAAAGGAAAATGAAAACGTTGCCCTTCAGAAGGCAGCAGTGTCCTGATGGCTGCCTCACTTCATGCACATCCATCCTTCCTCATCCCAAGAGCTAAAGGAACATCAGTACAGGGATCTGCAAAAGCCGTGCAAAGCAGTGTGGGGCTGGGGTAAGGTGTCACTGTGCATTCACCTGGACAGCTGCAGCAGAAGCGGTGAAGACGTTACAAATATAGGTCTCTATCACATGCAGATCATTTTAACATCTGCCTCTCTGTAAGAGAACATTGTGCACCAATCCCATCTCCAAACTCGCACAAACTGTACAAGCACGCTGCCACCTCAGAAGCACACTCTGTTCGTTTCCTGTCACGCAGCATAAACAAGCAGGGCAGAACGGCTGCACTCGTTCCAAGTTCAAAGCAGAAATACAGATGCTTCATGAATTTACTCCAGCAAAACCAACAGAAGAAGTCCTCCAGCCCACTCTCCTGTGGCAGGGTCCTGGGGTCTGAAGAGCCTGCAGGCATCCCTGCTCACCTACCCAGGAACTCCAGAACTGACACTTCTCCTTTCACATCCATCCAAAGGATTTTGAGAAAAAGAGTTTGAAAGGAATTAAATTAAGGCTTGAGAAAAAGCAGCAACTGGCAATAAGCAAGTTCCCCAAAGTGCCTGAGTTTGTCCTCCTCGCTCACAGCGCATTTCAAGGTCAATTACACTCCCTAACAGAGTGCTTAGCCACAGCCGGGCTGCGCGAGCTGCTCGGGATGCAGGATGCATGCACAGCTCACATCCACGCCTGGGCCAGGCTGCACCACGGCTCGCTCCTCTCCTGCGAGGAAGGCTGTGAGCTCACCGTGGAGGCCACCCTCTGCAGCTCACATTTCCTGACACAACAGCCGTTCTGCTTACCCAGAAAGTCCTTCCAAAAGTCTTTTCCCCTCTTTTTCTTTTTTTTTTTTTTTTATGATGTTTCTATTTGCACTTCCTTTAAAAAGTATATCATAACCCTCTGACTCCCCCACCTAGCAGCTCCACCCACAACGCACAAACATAACCATTGCCCGCACTAAAAAATTCAGCACTGGGGTAACTGAAAACCTGATACCTGGCATTAAAATATTTATGGAATACAGTCAGGATAAAAAATGAAAGAGCATCTTGGATACTCCACTGATCTCTTTTCAGAGAATGCATGCAATTTTTCAGCTTTTTAGCTCTCTGTGGACTTGGAGGAAAAGACATTAGTAAAGTCCTCGGTAGTCCATCTGCACAGCAACTCTACACACCCACCCTCCCCACTGTAAATGACTTCTGCCACTCTTTTATCATAGCAGGTAACCTATTTCAGAAATCACACAATTGGATTAAGAAAGAAAAAGAAAAGCAGCTTTCCTTCTCCACCACCAAGGAACACAAACACGTTCATTTTTCTGCAGCAGGACAGCAGTCTGACCCTATAGGTGCCACCTTCTTCCCCCCAAACCTTCCCCAACTGAGATTCATTACCTGCTAGGGGGCCAATAAAGGCAGACAACATCTATGAAAAATTCCAGCATCTAACAGCTACACATGATCCCTTGATCGCTAATACATTTTAGACAGCTTTCTCACTGAGGCACTTAAAAGGACAAATGTGGATAAGAATCCATTTTAGGCCGACTTACCACCCAAAAAAATCCCCAAGAGAAAGCATTCTTACTGATCATCAACACCACTACTCAACAGATAAATTATTGCACAGGGTTAAAAGCATCCTCCTTGAGGGAAAACATGAACACATTAAACCTGATTTTCACTATTGTGGTTGAGTACAGTGCCAAAAATATATATAAGTAACTTAAACAGCTCCAGTAAGCTGTATTTAAGAAGTACCACTTAAAGGACATTAACTACACAATGCATTCAGCTTGCCCTTTCTTATTCCCTTTTACTTTGGGGAAAATAGAAAAAAGAAAATAAAAACAGAGCATAGCTTTCAGATTATCACCACGTTACCTTTCTATGCAATCTACACAGCACTCAGACAGTGTGAGCGCCATCTCAATGCCAGACCTAGGTCAGCTATTCCACCTCCTGCCAGACAGCAGGTCACCAGCAGCCACCTCTCCCTCCTCACTGACCACAATTAGCATACAAAAGTCTGACAGAGAAACACAAAGGGAAACCAAAACCACCCTCCTCCCAGAAGAAAGCAGCAGGGAGGCAGGCAGGGCTGGCCAACGGATGGGGTGAGCATGCTGCAGTGCATCCCACCCGGTGCAGCCGCCCCGAGCTCTGCTACCAGCTTCAGCAAGGCTGCATTCCAACCAAGCATCTCCTTCTGTAACTTGTGGGATGCTCTGATTAACCACAAATAATTAGCTCATTTTAAAATGGCATAATCTTCTTTGCTCACACCGCCCGTTCTAAAAAAGGATTAGCGCAGGGTCTAATGCCGGAGCCTCTCTGGCATTAAAGGATTACAGGACATTGATCTGAACCCACAGCTCATTGGGAGCACTGCAGCCCCTCACCAAATCCCCCTTTCCACCCGTGCCACAGGACTGCAGCGTGGCAGGGCACGCACACACCTTGTGCAAATGCAATAGCTTCTGCTGCAGCTGGAGCAACCGCTTTCTGCAGTGCTGATGTTCTGAGAGCCGGGCACAAGGGCGCTGGACTGGACATCGCTGCTTAATAACCCTGGAGTCACAACTGCAGATGTCTCCATTAGCGCGAGGTTGGAGAGGGGAGCAGATGGTGAGGAAGCTCTTACTGCGAAGGCTCTAACGACTTCCAAAGGTAAAACAGCAAGTAGCTTTTATGGATAAATGATGCTCACCATATGGTAGGCATGATCGAAATTTTAAACAAAAAAAAGGAAATTATTACAGATAGGTTGAATAGAACCAAACTTGATTAGAAGTAGAGCTGAGCGCTACGATGAAGAATGGAAATGGTTTTCATGAACAACATCCGTGCTGCCCAGAAGTGGAGTGGAACTCCTCCAGAAGAGTAACTGTTAAGCACCAGATACTGATCCCATTAAAGTTCAGCTTGTTCTTTTGATGATACAGAGATGAAACTGGCATTTCCAGCCACTAAAAGCAACAAAAAGACACAGAATCAATACACAAAACATATTTCACTGAGATTCACTTCTAATTGATGTATTAATTTATTGATTGCAATTACAGACCATGATTACAACCTGATTACAGGTTGTGAATAAATATTTTTCATACCTATGCATCCCATAAAAATAAATTAAATGCACCTCCTCAGATGATCAGAGTATTTCCACGCACACCTGGACACCCTGCACCGCTCCGGCCATCAGGTCACCTCCTGCTCCACACCTCTCCCAGCACAGAGAGAAGCACGTGCAGCCCATCTTTAACTTCATACAGTAAATCAAAATAGCCACCCATGGATCATTAGATTATCTGCTGCCTCTCCATGTAATAAGCAGTTAGATTACTTGGCACCCTTCAGTTCATTAAATTAAGCACACTCGATGGTATGTAGGCTGGCTCTCAGAAATCCGGTAATTCTACCAAATCCTGTCAGTCATTCTTTAATTTGTCACGAGCCTGTGCTGAAAATACACCTAACATTTTGGTTTCATGAGCATCAGTCTGAAGTTTCCACAGACTTCATCGCAGCCAGGCTGTTGCAGGGTGTTACATGAGTTAGAGCAAAACCCTAGAGCCAAGCCTGACGGTGGTCCAGCACTGCTACAAGCTGGCATCTCTGCAGAGACCTGCCAGCAACCCCACATCTTTTCAGCAGGTGCACGGAGAGCTGAGCACAAACCCTGTACATGTGGTACCGAGCTCTTGCAGATAAACCCTGCTTCGATCTTTCACGTTCAATAAAAACCAGAGCAGCTCAGGAAATGCATATTAAATCCAGGAGAAAAGATCCCTGCACACGCACACACGCAGAGCACAGACTTTCCTTCTTCCCTGGTTCTATCCCTCTGCCAGTCCCTAAATGCCAAATCCTGGCTCGCGCAGATGAAGAGCAATACAGGATTCTGGAGAAAACCACGGGGTTCCTTCGGGCTGCTCACTGTCCCACTCCTCAAAACTCCTATCCTGGGGAGGCTCTTCAGATGCAGGCCCCTTCCCCAGGCCTAACCCCACTGGTGCCACGCAGCGAACCAGAGGAGCTGAAGGCAGTGCTGGATGCAGTCAGCCCCATACTGACGGGCAGCTCTCTCCTCTCATCACAAGCAGCAGAGCAGAGCTGCCCTTTGCTACACCCCCACCCTGCTGGAACACACGACTCAGGTGAAACCCTGCGGGCTGTAGTGAGCAGGGAGGCTTCAACACCAGCACACCTCAGCCACCAGGTGCAGGAGCTGAACTTGCTGCCTTGCTGCAGGTGGGAGACAGAAAAACCAAAGCACGTTGTTCTGAGAGTTTTGTTTTTGAATGTAAGTGAACGAGAGATTTCAGCCTCCAGATATTTCTTCATCACTGCTGACTTCTATGCAATATTCCAGGGTTCAGAAGGCTCACTTCTTCGTTCTTTCCCCAGTGTGTGTGGGGACAATGAGAGATAGGGAGCACTCAGAGAGTAAGCATCCAGCAGCAAACTACAGCCAGTCCTAGGGCTGCTGTATGTCTTGTTGGTTTATTTTAGGCCAAGCTCCATCCCGAGGGGAGGCTATTCCCACAGAAATATGGGTCACCAGGATAAATATTTTGCAGCAGTTTAGTGCTGAGGCAGAACATTAGGAAGAATGTGCATCCATCTCCAGGCTGTGACAGATGGGGCACTCAGTGTTACTAAATCCCACTCCCTTCCTTTCAAACAACCTGCACTGAGTCACTGTTACACTGCCATCCCATCACAGCGCAACAAGCCTCTCAGTAGTAGCACTGGGTACCAGTCACGTCTCCTCACCCTGCTACAGGAGCATGCAGACAAACAGCAAAGCCTGGGCAGGAGGCCATCGTGCTTTGCCACAGCCATGTCGGTAACGCTGACGCCGGTCCTGATGTGAGGGCGGCCACCGCTGCCCTGGCTGCCCACCACAGAGCCCAGCTGTAAGATGCTGCTCTTCTTATTTCCCCACCTAGATCCAGACACAACAGTGATAAGTACTAAACGAAACACACCATGAGGATCTTCGACTTCTAATTATTTTATCACAGCCTTCACGTACTCTTTTTTGGATATTATTACCTGGAGAGTATGCTAACAACATGAAGTTGCTGACTAATTAAGTTCTGGTATACTCCAAAGCTGGTTTTTGCACACTAATTAAATTTACAGGCAGTTAGATCTGACAGCTACGACACTATCTGCCAACGTGCCTTCATCACCAGGTGAGTTATTAACTCCGAGGTGGCAGGGCATGCCAGGTGGATATGTACTGTCCTGGCACAGAGCTTCCCACGGTGAGCTGCAGCAGGAAGCCCACAGCATGAAGGGTAACGGGCTGCGGGGCAGCACCTCCTGCCCATCTGTTGGGGAGCCATGTGAACATCAAGACCCAGCAGGATAGAAGAGCCTGAGGCACACAGGGTGCACAACTTACTCCTCCTATTCAGGGACAGGCAGCAAAAACCAGCAGAGGACTGGCCACCTTGGGCAGCAGACAGCACCCCTCACCTCCCCCGGCGTACCTTAGGGTACCTTCGTAAGGCACAAAAAACCAGTGGGCCTCATCACATCACTATTCCCAGTGCCCCACGTGGAGCCCTGCTGCCAGAGCTGCCCGTGCCATCATAGCAGCCAAATCCCTGACCTGCGCTCCCCACACCGTCACACCTCCAGGCCCTCTGCAGACAAAATATTTGTTTAGCAATCTATATGATACGCCATGTCAAACGCCTCTTTGATAGTTCCCTTAGGACAGCTGCTCCTGCTACTTCATCTGTTAAATATTTCCAGAACCCAAGAGTCCTGAGGGAGAAAAGCAGTTATTTTGACTAACTGTTCCTCCTCTTCAGCTAGTTACTGTGCTAGCTTCCTCCCACTCAAACACCATGAGTTGATTAAGACATATGGATTATCTCAACACTACCAAGAATTTCAATTTAGAAAGTGAAATATTGACATTCTTAATGTCACATCCCTCTTCCACTTGGGAGCATTTCCTCGCAATTGACACCGAACCCCGCTGAGCCACGGCAGTGTCACTCAACGCCTATTCAGGAGGCTTTTCTGTGGGCCTTTCTTTGGTTGAAGATGCTGATGGAGCCACTGTGGGTTTCTTAATTCTACAGAAAACACTCCGGGTAAGTCACTCTTATGGAAATCTTTGGGTCAAAAAAAGAATTATTCATGTCCCCATTCGATTTAGAATTCTATTTTATGGCCCTTCTTGTGTAAAATAGTTTGTAATGTGCCAGGCGATTTTTAAATGTAACAGAAAAATCTTGAATTCCAGAAAGTAAAATTTTACATTGGGAAACCCTTCATCTGGAAGTCCTTTAGGAACATGAGTCTCAAAATCAGAATCTTATTTCCCACCTGTAAATGCTTTGAAAGTTCTGTTTTACGTACAGCAGAGGAAAGGTAAGTTTTGTTTTTGGAACAGGAACGGAAACTAAATTTACAGTGTGCAAAACCAGAAATCCCAAGTCTGAACTTCCCCTGCTGGGATCCAACGAGCTCCCATAAAGCAGAGCCACCATTATCCCCGTCTGCTCTCGTTGGCATCTCATTTCGACAAGCTTCTATTTAAGATAGATGGCCTTAAGCTACAGCTATATATTTAACCAAGTCAAGAAGAAAATCGGAGTGAACCTCACTGACCTCTTATAGCTCAACGTATTGAGCAGACCTATTTAAGTTAACCAAGTTTCTGTACTGTTTGGGCTCGCACAAAATAATCTCAAAATAAAACCTCACACTCAGAGACTACCCCACATTTAGAGATAGGTTCCACAGCCAAGCAGCATTTTTTAAGGAAAAAAATGCAGGCCCTGTAGCTGTGACACTCTGTGCTTAATAGTGACAATATGCACTCTGCAGCAGCTGCACAGTTCACAGTTGCAGGACCCTACAGACTGAGGCACAGGGTGGAGGACGACCAGCTTGGCTGACCTGGTAAGACAACTTGCATAATGCGCTAGGAAGAGGGCATTAATTAACATCAGTGACAGAAGGAAACTGAACTCAATTTTGTGCTTTGGGCAAATCATAAATAAGCAAACACTAGCAAAGGCACTATTTTAGGCAAGAGACAACAGGGTCTTACAAACTTCCAAAACCACATGGTCTCAAGCAGGACAGCACTGGATGGGGAAAAGCATGCACCCAGAAGGACAAACTCCTCCTACTGCCAACGCTTTCTCACAGTTCTGCCTCAAGAAGGAGAGTGGTGGGCCCCAGGAGCACCGGTACCCAGCAGGTGACATCGTCAGCACCCTGAGCCACCACTCCTGAGGCAGTTATACATGGAAGACGCAAAGGCGACTGCGGGGTTGATGCTGGTCATCACATTGGAGTCAGCAAACCAAGACAAACACACACTGCGATGTACTGAAACCAACAAACTAGAAACAAGCCAGAGGCAAAGAAAAGGGGCTTTTCTATGTTAATTAAAGCCTGGGCTTGGTTTCTGCCTTGAATAGTTAACAGAAGTCAGCAAGCACGCAACGCAGGTATAGCAAAAAACGTGCACATCAGCCAAATGACCTTCCAGCACTGGGCCCAAAGACTTCAAAAACGAGGGAAACTTGCCTGAGGCAAGGAGCAGCCGTTCATCCTCGCTTTGCTGATGCAAATCCTCTTTACCTTGACAGCCATCCCTCTGTTCCAGAAGTGCTGTGGGTGACAGGGGCCAGAGTTGCGCGCTCGGTGCCACCACCATCCACAGCTCCACACGGTCCCTTATCGGAGGGCAGCCAGAACCACACACCCACCAGCAGCACCATGACTCCGACCAAGGAGAGCCAGCAGTGCTCGAGGCAAACCAAGGTGACAAGGTGAAGCTTGGCACGGCCGTGCTCGGGCAGGGCCTCCCTTTTGGTAGTCTGTGTGTTTCAGCACAGCACAGCTGCAGCCAGGCCTATGGAGCAGAACCTGCAGTGCCTCTTCAGCTACATCACAATTCTGTGCATTTTTAATTGCAATCTGCCCTTTACTTGTGTTTTCCGATTGCCTGAGGGCCCATGCAAAATTATTTATGAAGACAGGTTGAAATCCTGGAGTATCCTAAACTCTGTGGGCGCTGGAGCTGCTTTCAATTGGAGGGGAAGTTCAGCCGGGATTCCCCCTGCAGCCAACGCGCACGCTGCAAAGCATGCAACATGAGCTTTCTGCTTGAGCCCTCTGAGCAAAAGTCCCTGCTTCTGCAGGGGAAAATATTCCTCTCAGTGTAGCCTGGTAACACAGAAAGGATTCAGTGGCTCTCCCACCCCCTTTTTGTTTTTAGAAAGGAGCTGTCTCTGCCTGCTTGACATTTTCACTTCCCTCTCATCTCCTCTGTAGCGGTTCCCTGTAGAAACCAGAGCCCCACGGACGGCACGAGGAGCACAGCAGCAGCACAGCCTGCAGCACCGTGATGAAGGCTGCTGCTGCAGCCCCTGAGATTGCCTCCAGAACTTTGAGAGAAATTCAGAGATCTCTCAATTTTGTCACACAAGATTTCTTTCCTCCCCAGACTGTATTCATTTTCTCCGTCCTGTGGCTCTTCAGGAAGTTCTCCCTGGGGGAAAAAAAGACCAAAAAAAAAAAAAAAAATCCCTCAGCCCAGGCTTTAGCTAGCCAGGAGCTGCCTGCTTACTCTGGTTAGCACTGAGCCAAAGCCAGTGCGTTCCCAGGGGCACATCCCCTCTGCTTGGAAGGCATCGCAAGGATGTAGCTAAAGATCAGGGTTGTGGGGAACAGAACGCTGCACAAGCAGCCCACCCTGCCCAACTGCAGCAGCATCCTTCTATCCAGCCTCTGAGTCCTGGCAAAGCTCAGGGGCTTCGCAAAAACTTCTTCCCCTCCTCTTCACCATCCTTCTTTCCTTTACCCACCATGTAAAGAAACTCAGCTTCGCCAAGCTTATAACATGTCTCCACTGTGCTCTGGTTAAACCTTTCCATAACTTCAGAGAAGCTAATTATACCCCCAAAGCTCTGCGACTGCACAGAGCCAAGAAAACTCTATTTCCTTGGAAAGAGCTTGCTTACAGAGCACAGGAAGAGGTGGCTGTGAATGAACTGCATGCAGCTCCAAGCATGCACACAGCTCTTATGTTCCCCTTATTAACGGTACCACTCCTTCAACATATGCTATATGCACTAAGATGCAACGCTGCAAGTTTGGCCAGGGCATCTTTTTTCAGTTGGTAGTGCAATTAGATAAAAATAAGAAGCACTTGATTAAAAGTTACAATCTCTAATTCTGAACACTCACGCCACAGCCTGTTTTACACAAATAGTCCGCTGACTCCTTCCATTTCGCTCCCCCAGTACTCAATGACTTCAAGTGCTAGCACCAACCCACATACCAAAACAATGGTCTAATAAAACCACATCCACTATGGTGCATGTTGTTAGCTGAAGACTTGAAGTCACTGACCAGCAAACGAGGACATACAATCTGCTACATTAACAAGGATGAGACCTCCCACCCTGGTTTACTCTTCTTCACATTTATTTCCTTCCCAGATAGAAGCATTAATTTATCTCATTAACAATAAGCTACAGCCATCACTAAGGAGATCCCAACTGCTTTCGGGTTCAGAAAAGATGACAGGAACACTGGAAGCCCTGATTTCATTACTGAAGTTACAAAGGAATGATATAAGGAATTACGTCCTAAGAGAGAAACAAGAATAGTGCAAGGGAACCACAGGAGAATCCACAAAACGTGAGAAAAGCCCCGCTTCTCTAGACAGCCATTCACCCACTTCCACTTCCCAGAGAAGGGAGGAACCCGCCCCACCACCTCAAAACCCCAAATTACCCCCTCTGTCAAGAAAGATTTTCAGTAAAAACATACTACTTTCACTTTGTTGGCAACAACACACTTACAGAGCACCATGTCATTACCCATGAAGAGGTTTTGAAGTCTGTTTACACAACAAGAAGTACTTTTACTTTTCTAATTAGGCAGCTATTAACTAACATACAGAGCAATCACACCAGCATATGAAGTTCTGCTATCAGCAAAATCTAATTAAAAGAAGAGCTTAAGATTTCCCCAAGAACAACAAATTAATCATGACAACATGCTTTTAAATCACCAACTGCAGAAGTCAGGGGGAGCCTTTAAAATTTCTCTGAATCGACATTTGCTCTATTGATGTCAGAATCATTCAGAACATTCAGTAAGGGCACAGCTTCTTCAAGCTGCTCTGGCATTACCCTGCTATGAAGACCTACCAGAGACACTACATGAAGCTGAAGTTTGATCCTGCATCATTCTTCCACTGTTACATAAGCAAAATAACTGCTCGAAAGTTTAGAAGTTGTTGTTCAACATTTCTAAAGCATCTGCACTGAATACATCTTTTCTTCGGATCATTTTTTGCTCTTTTTTTGTATAAACGTGGCCTGATGCAGTGTTGTAAGCACAATGAGACAAAATTTAACAGGTTAATTCAGCGTGTTAGTGGTGTTTTTGGAATAGCAACTGAGAGCAGAAAATGTGACTGTGCCATCAAAGACTATGGGTGAAAGCAGTATAATCACCCTGATGTTGGAGTCCTATTCCAAGTGCTAGGAACCTTATTTTGTCTTGACAGTTAGCAGTGTGAACTGTTACAGGGACTCAGCCTCAGTGTTTGCTCTGAGAAAGACAACCTGGCAGAGATACTGGTAGCTTCCACCAGCCTTCACAGACACGACAGGACAAGAGATGCTGGAGACCTTCAGCATCCCCCCAGAACTCGGACCAAACAGTTTTTCTGGCAGAAGCACCTTCCCTAGATTCCTGATCAAGCATGATCGATTTCCTTGAGACAAAATCAGTTTGTTCTAATTGCTTAAAAGTATGCCTGCTTTTCCCTTATACAGGGAAGAAGACAGGCTGCTACCGTTTTAGCTGAATCATACACATTACACAGCACTGGGACTGGGTCTCTCCATCCCAACAAAACTGCTCTCAAAAAAAGTACCCGTAAAATACATGCGTATGTGTTTATTTCCAAGTTCATCTTTTTCCAGCTTTCAGCCAGAGTAGCAGACTTGTTCTTTGACCCTTTGGACAAAAGGAAGCTACTGGTCCCCATCTCAGCACTCAGACATAGGTGGTGCAGATCCTGGAAAAGCAGCAGCATGAAGAGAACATGCAGCTCTTCAAATGCCAAGGGCCAGGTAAATCCTGCAAAGGAGGGAATGTGCCAACAAGATCAGCTGCAAAAAAGCCTGAACAGGCAGGGCAGGGCTGCAATGACCGACAGACATCTGGACAGGCAATTCTGGGTCTTTAGCTGCAGAAAAAGCTACTCTGTGTGAGCAGCCAGCTGATACTTCCGCTCTTTTGTACAGCGAGATCCCAACGTCCACAAATAATCACAATTGCTGTTCTGGGTGATCACTGTTTTATCACAATAACTTCAAACAAGTCCTTAAGGACGGACTAGGGCCTTCAAATTAGCACTACTAAAGTACTCCTGGTCCTTTGTTCAGCTGAAGCACCCAAGAGCTTCAGTCAAAAGCAAGAGAGAGACGGTGCCCATCCAAGAGAACTTACAGATAAATGAGTCAACCACTTCAGAGGCAGTTTTATCACCACATGGACTTGACAAAAGATAGCTGCTTACTGATATAGTCAAGCTCTGTTTTAAGATCTCATTCAGCCTTCCAGGGACAAAGGCTGCTTCACAGGGAGAAAGTTCAGCTAGAGACCGCGGCAGCTTTGTTTCTTTATGCCATATCTAATAGAGAGTTTCCAAGGATAATTGTTGTTGAGAAATGTATTGATTTGTCCCTCAGAAGCCTAAGGAGGCCTGAGGAATCGCAATTGGGGTTTCCTCCAAATGATTAGTCTTCAGAATTAAAATAGAAGCATATTACTTTTCTCTTGCGGCTACAAAACTTCACTTAAAATTCCAATTATGTATTTGGAAACAACACCATGGTATCCGAACGGATTAGCATTAAAGGGCCTTTCAAGTGGAGGCAATGAAGCACGGTATGGCAGAACCCAGCCTGCACTGAGCCATGGCTGCTTTGTTAAAGTACAGCCAAGGCACGATGTGAGGGGGCTTCTGCTGCTGCATCTACCGCATTGACAGGACTGTCTTATCTTAACCAAGAAGACAGATCCCTATAAGATCCACATCAATGCAATTTGCATCGTGGTATGGCCCAGAAAAGACAAAGATTCCTCCTGAGGATTGACCATGGCACGTTCATGCTTCTCTCACTTGTTGCAGGGCCCGAGGTGGAAGCAGGGCAGGGAGCTGCTGGAGCCCACTCGCACTGATTGCTTGGTTTCTTCACCTCAGCAATTTGCGGCAGGCATCAAATTATACTGGCAGGGAAATTTAAGCTCCAGAATGCTTCAGATTTACAGAGTACAAACATCCAATTAAGTACCCGTTACTTAAATTATAATTGCTGTCCATTTGCATGCATGACAGAGGCAGCTCCGTGTGCAGAGCGGCTCCGCAGCCGCATGGCAGGCAGGTCAATGGGAGGTGCCAGCAGCAAGAGCCAGCACGACTGGGCACCACGGTGAGAACTGTGTTGTTGCAGGCTAAACAGGCAGGCACTGCTGCTTGATCCTGCGGGTTACAGGGTAATTAGCTTCTGAATAACTGAAATCAATGGATGTTTTGCAGAATCACACCAAACAAGCAGAAGCTTGGCACGCAGACCGGAGAAACGGTCCCACTGCTACACAGTTGCGTTTGTTAATTCCTAGTTTAATTCCACCAACTTCAAAAGCTTTGCAGCAGGAGGAAAAAAAAACATAGCCTAGGGTTACTAGTAAACCCAATCAAATTACCCTGCAATTTGACAGCTAAAATGAAACGCTGTTCCTCCTGCCTCACCGCCTTCACCGCAAAGCCCTCCTCTCTCCCAGCAGGACGAGCCCTGCCGCCTCTGAAGCACTCACGGAGTCCCATCGCTACGTAAGTCTCACAGTTTCTTTGGAAATCGCATCGCCTCATGATTTCTCATCCAAGCCAGATCTACAATCAGGTAAACGTTTTACGCAGTTATCTCCCACAGTCCAGTTTAAAAGGAAACAGCTTCTTACACAGGAAAGCTGACACGCTTTCAACTCCACAGACTGGGTGAGCTCTCGCTAACGGACAGCGAGAACTGCAAGATGGGCTCAAACTCTGCTGAGGTGTAGCATGAAAAAGCAGTGCCCGAGGGAAGGATGGAGCAGCTGTCCGTTCAGTGATACACTGAGGAGGAGAAGCAGAGAGCAAGTCAGCCATCTGACAACTAAGCCTCGATTATGATCGCCTCTGAATTCCAAATCCAGCTTTGCTCCCAGCAGAGCCCCTCCCAGGCCGCGCAGCCCCAGCAGTGCTGCGGGATTGGCAGCAATGAGGCTGAGCTGCCCCTGCCGAGCACGAACAGGAGGAGTCCAGACCAGGAAGTACTGTTTCAAATAAGCTATTAAAAAACTACACGCAGATAAACAACACATGAGAAAGAATGAAAAGCAAAAGCCCGTATGCATTCCAAACCAAAATTAAATCCCACCCACAATGCAACGGCATGGGTAAATGAGCTACAGAATAAGTGAAATTTCAAGTCTCTCCTTGCAAGGAAACTTCTCCAGGAACAGTAAATTATTTTGAGAATTTATCATAACCTGCTACCAGCAGAAATGTGAAAACTAAATAAATTGATGAAAATGCCCTTACCTAATGATATTTACCAAATGACACCGTTCCCTCTGCTGTTCGTAGCAAGCTCAGTCACAGAGTAAGGACAGGTTTGCCTTATTAGTATAACTTGCTGCCTGTGTGTTTTAAATACCTTGAAGCACAGTACCATCTGTGTGTAATCTACTAATGAGCTACTGCTTAGACTGAAGAAGGCCAGCCAGCTAACACCAATTACTCAGATGGAGGCTGCCTAATTTTTAGGCAATTAATGAGTCCCTCTCACTTTATAGAGGAAACTTAGTTTTCCAGGTATATTATTGGAGATCCTCATCTGAAGAGAGTTTCTTCAAGAAGAAAATAAGAAGGGAGTGAGACGCAGCCCAGCCACACAGAGCAGGGGCTGAACCCTGCTGCAGGGGACAGGAGCAGCACAGCCAGCACAGCCTTCATGGGAACAGCAGCTACCAGAGAAGCACGCTGCTCAACCCACGCCATCACTCCAGACCATTTGGGGCACTAGGATACCTCTATTAATGCTCAGAGAGTAGAATAGCCAGAGCCATGCTTGCACAAGAGCTCTGCTGGTTTTACTCCCACTTGCCTCCCAGTCACTTGGAAAAGCCTAATAGTGAGAATCCCCAAATGCTGCACGGTCACTGAACATCTAGGAAGAAGACAGACAGCTCCGTTCTCTAACTGATGAGGTTTTAATAAGCTGGCCTTAAGGGGTTATTAGGTTATGCAAAAATAGAATCCCCTCTTCTGAAATTAGAAAATGTGTCTTAGTAACCTAAACAAAGTTTAAGGAGATGGAAATTACCTTTTAGAGATCCCTGTTGGAAGGAGCTGTAGTAAAGCATAGAATGGGTAATAAATTATCACAGTAATTACCTTGATAGTGCACAACTTTCACATACACAATGAAAACATTAAAGGAGATCTCATTTTTACTATGCATCATGCACTACAATTAGGGAAAGGGCAGCATTATGTGCAAGAAAGGATGTGCTTGTCTTGCACAAGCCTGGAGAACATGCCATCTCCAATCACAGCAAGGAAACTCACAGAGGAGAGCTTTCACCCAGCAGCAAAACACCCACCTGCCTTGAGGATGCCTATATTTACACAACAGCAAGGGTCTGAAAGTGACACTTTATGTTGACCTACATCAGAAATCAGCCAAAACACTTCAGCTTACAGTCTGCTCCAATAAAGCTGAGACACTCTGCTCCTAAACGTAGTTTCCTCTGTAATCCCAATTTGCCTAAAACGACACATGCCATTTTGAATAGAAATGTCACATCCAAAATGCCACTAATGATATTTACTTTCTTCCCCACAGTTTTGACTGTCTAAAATCTGTGTATTTTCCCAACAAACCATGCCCTGCGCCAGCAATTTGCAATGAGACAAGGGCGAGCAGGTTCAGAGCACACTGCCCACCCCAGGGCCCCACAGACCCCTCTCCGCCTGCTCCCAAGGAAGCCTGGGAGAGCCAGCTGCACTCACTGCCTCAGTTTTCAGATCTCTTCTGCAGGTAAATTAGGAGATATAACACAGGAAGCTGCATCCAGAACCAGTAGGTCCTGACCATTACATGCTCAAGGTCTTACAGCTGCTCCATCTACACCCATATCCAGGACTGGAGGTCCCAGCCTCCAGCTGCAGCTCCTGACTGCCCCGGATGCAGAGCCCAGGAACAACCCTGCCGTGATTTGTGTCCCAGCAGCTTTCCACTGCCTACTAAATATACCCACCTCAGGGAGCTTCAAAATGAATCTGCATCACTGAGAAATAAATTTCAACCAGCTCTATTCTGCAGAATGAGATCTTTCTGCATTTTACCATTGGCTCAAAGACACCAGAAGGATTGTACCTCATATTACCCTTCCTCTTCCAGGCCCACCCATTATTTATTTTGCTGAAAATGTAAGACAGCAAATGCACATGAGATAGCTTTGCACGCTGATCCAAATAACCTCAGGACCAGAGAGTAAATCAGCAACAAAACAAAACAAAAGCCTTTATCAGGAACACGCACTTTCTGCTGCCTCATGAAAAATCTGACCTGCTACATTAACATCATATTAAGTCAGTTCTACCTTCAGCATTCTGGACAAAATCTATCAGCTCTCAAACAATAAAACAAAACCTGTGCAACTATTGTGTACTCAATCTTGACATGTAGATGAAAGAATCAGCATTTCTTTAAACAAAAAAACATCCAGATAGACTATACACCACAGTTTCCTTGGAGAGAGCTGCTTTAAGCTGTTTGCACACCTGACTACAGACTTCTAGTTCCCTCTACCTCTAAAAATCTAAAGACAGACAGTGGGCAAGCAGAGATGGAGTGCAGACTGGCTCAGATGTAGATGGCTGAGGAGTGGCATCAATTTATGGCCAGCAATGGTTGTTTAGGTCAGAAGAGCAACAGATGCACAGATTTTTGGGTTTCTTTTCATACACTAGTCACCCTGGAGACTTGAGGCATCCCCAAGGCTCACGGTCCCTCAGGAATTTGATGTGCCACCTTAAAAATCTAAAGTGGTTTTCGCTCCCGTGTGTCCCAGTACAAATTGCGAGGATGTTTTAGAGCCAGTATACACAATACACATTCGGAGGCAAAAGCTGTTCTGCCATAGCTGGCTTTGAGCACTAGCTTTAGCATAACTTCTCTGCTCCTGCCCCACCACTCGCTTTGGTTTTTGTTTGTTTGTTTGTTTAAATCACCTGTAGAACTGAAGACACAAGCATAAAAGACACTTACTCATATCACAGTAGTAGATGTTTTCCTAAAACATGAAGAAGTCCCATGAGATCTCTAAAAACAACCTTCACAAGGCAGGGAGGCACCATTGGAACGTGAAGCGCAAAAATCATACTATCATCACGCTTAAAGCTTCTGCCACACAGCCTTAACAAGAGTTTCCATAGGACACGTGGCTACTGGCTGCCAAAACAGCACGTAAGAGTGATATATAAAACACTGTGCTTCAAACAGCTGTCAGAAACACCACCACGGTGCCTCCCTTCCTGCCCCAGACTGGGAACACAGAAGGCCAGTGAGAAGGCAGGGATGGCAGAGGCATGGGGCAAGTCATGGTGCGGGCTGCTCAGTCTCCTCCTGGGAGTGCTAGGTGCTCGGGTTAGAAGTTGAACTTTTTCCACTAGTCTCTTCCTTCAGTGGGGAAGAACTGAAACCAAAACTCAATCTCCTGTATCTTTTTTACATCAGTACATGTTATACGTACTAATCACATTCTTTGTAGGAAAGAATCAATTGGATTTGAAAGGGTTAGAAATTAATAAAACGTACACTCTAGAGGTGACACCAAGCTCAGATCAATTTTGCTTTCGACTCACAGATGGGTAATCGTTTCTGCTTTAGCAAGTAATACCAGCATGACAACAACCTCACGGAGGTCTATATACTAGCATTTCCATATACTGAAAACAGTCCCTTCCTACTTCACAGGTCAACAACTCAAAACACTCAACTCCACACCTTCAGAGAGAGGGCATCTCTGATGTCTCCTTTGTAAAAACAAGTCCTCCAAACTTAAATGCTGAAAAATAACCAAAACTGCACCATCTCGTTTCTCCTTTCTATTGCTGCTTCCCATAATGACCCAATGTCTCCTCACTCACAGTTTTATTGCTTGCTGCTTCCACAGATCACTCACAGCCAAAGCAAATAAAGCAACAGAAGGGAAGCTTCTGCTACAACATCACAGGGACTGTCCGCTGCACAGTGCAGCACACTTCAAACAAGTGCAGTGCTGAAAGTAACATAGAGAAAGTTCCTTAAACTCAGTGGACAGATATGGGAGCATACGTTAACATTCATAGGTAGTTCAATTTAAGGAGCTTTACTTATGTTCCTTTAATTACACAGTCCATTATGCCTGCTGTGACATAAGCCAGTTACACAGACCCATGCACACAGAGCTATACTGGACCGGGAGCTGACTCCAAGCTAAGCCCAACATCACAGCATCACTGCAGCATCACATGTCCACAGCCCTGGCAAGGTCTGCACCCTCCTCGGTGACCCCAGAGCCTCTGCACCACCACAGCTCCCAAATGTGGCATTTTATGCTTCAGGCATGGATGTAACTGATCCTTCAGGAAATCAAAGGCAGCAGGGAGCACAGCTTGAGGGCATGCCTGCCCTATTCTAGAGAAGGGCCTGAAATAACACACCTAGCCTACTCACAGATCACATGTGCAGAGCAGCACGATGGCTTCTGGTCCTAAAGAGGTTGAAAAGAATATGTGTCAAGGCCCCAAAGCCAGGAATGGCCCTTGTAACACAGCTGCTCCCTCAGACACACACTCATTGGGCAGCGAGGATGGCTGCTAACAGTGTTGGGCTGCTGCATGCCCACTGCCCCCAGCCCCATGCCCACACCGTGGGAACTCTGCCTCCAGGCTCGGTGTCCTGGCATACAGCTTAGACTTCGGGAGAAACGGTCCCTGCTCCCCTCACAAGCTGCAACCCGCAGGCATCTCCTCAAGTCCTCTCCTGAGCCATCAGATCCGCTCCTCTGAAGCCCTTCCTCCCTTCCTCAAAAACTCAGGTTCTGCAAATGCGAACCTCTACTCCATAGAATTTTCATGACACCAGAAAAGGAGAAGCAGAGGAGCAGAAGCCACCTCTGCAGGGGCTGGCAGGATGACACGGTTAGCTTTTTTCCTCTCTAGGTCTTACTTAGCAAGGTGTAGAATTGAAAATAAATAAATAAAAGCCTGTCTAGCACTATATTCCCAAACCCAAATGTACTGAAGGCTGCTCCCAACATGCAATGTGCCACAGTAGTTCACTGGAAGGAAGATCCACCACCTCTGTGCTGCAAATGGCAGATGAGTTCAAAGAGGTTGCTGGGCTGCCCAGCTCCTTTTCTCTTTTTTAAACAGCTAAGTGAAAGGAGACTCACTGGGGCCAGCAAACACGCTCACTGCATCCTGGGTAAGTCGGCAGCTGCATTATTTATCATTTCACTCAAACATTACATAAGACAGACCTTCAAAAAATATTTCTGTGAACAAGAGAAAGAACAAAACACAGCAGAACAACTGCCCCTGTCCCTCAGGATGGTTTGCTTCAGAATAAGGGCAACAGCCCACGACCCACACCTTCAGAGCCACAAATACTGAAGGCTCTTCCAATTTCTATTTAAGATCTTAAAGAAAGCAAAGCAGACACCTTGATACATATTTTTTTCCATTTCATAAAAGCCTCGTTCTGATCCCAATTAAAGGCACAGGGTTGGAAAACCTCTCAGTCATGGAGGTGTGCCTAGTAGAGGCTCAGACAGAGTAATACTGCAGCTGGACGCAGAACAGCCATCCACGGCTGACAGGAAACCTTCTGCAGAAGGGCAAGAGTATAGATTTTTAACTGAGGAAATGACATTTCTTTCATCTGTCTCTTACTTCCCTCATCCCTCAAGATCCTACCTTTGTAATTTACCGCTGTCTGAAACAATTTAATTGCCTCCATTCATTTTATTCAGATACAGTTGTGGTTTCTCTTTTGGGAAAGGAGTCTGGCTTTAATATTTAAATATCAGCTCAATATTTTAATTGTTTTAATTATGCATGAGCTCATTTTAAATGAGCGTAATAGCTAAAAATTCGAGTGTTTAAATAAGTTCAATATTTAAACCCTGTCAGGCTGAGGTCACTACAAATACCCAAACCGCCCGCAGATCCTTTCCTGTTCTTCTCTACACATCTCTCTTCCTCTCCAGCAGCACGGAGCACGTCTGGGCGCTGCCAGCTGTCACCAGGCCTGTCTTGCAGCCACGTCTCCGTCTGTCCAGGGCAGAGGAAGCCAAGGCTGCAGCTCCTTTCTCGAGGTGCACTGAGTACCCGTGCTGTGCAGCTTGCTGAAGCCCCCAAGACATGCCTGAACACCGGAGCGTGTTCCTCCCCTCCTCCCCTGATATGAACTGAACAGATGGAGTGGAGCCCCGAACCAGTGAGGCTTTACGCTCCTGCCTTGACGACAGCTTAGAGCAACATCCATCTTGACTTTTTTTGTTTGCTGAGGCCGTGAGTAAGTTACAATCTTCAGAAAAAAAAAGCAAGGGGTTGGTGCACATTGATCACTGCTGCCAAACTCCCATTTCCTCTATGTTACTGCATTATTTGCAGAGAGGAAAAGCTGAAAACCTCTTTCACACTACTCATATCTCAGAAAATGGGAGAATTCGCAGCCGTGCATTTTACATGATGGGCAGAAGTCACCTCTTTGGGCAGATGCAATTGCAACAAAAACCAAACACAACCGCATGAGCACCGTGCAGCCCCTCTAGGGGCCCATTCCAGCAGGGGAGATGGACTTTTAAGAGTAAGGCTCCTCCAGAATATCCCATTCCAGGCACAAATCCACACATCACCTCTGAAGCAGAGGCAGCTCCACCTCCATGTGCACTGCAGTTTTCAGAGCCAAAATGATCAGACAGCAACAAGAGAAAAAGAACTGATCTTCACAGAAGGGAGCAAGGGGAAATCCCAGGCTAGAGCAAAGACAATCAGTAGGAAAGTGAAGGGCTCCTGACACAATGCAGTGAAGACAGGAAACTCTGGCTCTGCAGCTTGGAGAACACAGCAGCACCAAGCCTGAACCAATTAAGCTCCATCAAGCTGGAGAAAGACTCCTCCCAGCTCAGCAGCCAGAGTACAGAAGCCTCAGGGGTGCCTGCCCATGCTCCAGTGCACAGGGCAGGCATGCCCTCTGGAGCTCAGGCACGCTGAGAGGGGGTGTTTTAGCTCAGCAGATAAATACAGCAACAATAAATGGCATCAATTATTCACTAATGGAATTATGCCCAGTAAGTCAAACAGAATGTATAATCTGAAAAATCTTTTGCTTAAGAAATGCAATGATTTTTAATTGGTTTTATATCCCCTGCTATGAGCACTCCAAGCGCTATATACAAAAGGCTTGGGAAGAGAAGTCTTAATCAGATTAAAAGGAAATCCCTACCAGCTGGGAACCTAACGGCTCCCACATCTTCAGTTTATTTGTATAACCTCCACCTGTAAAGCCTTGCCAGGTTGTTACTAGGGCTGCAGTCCCAGCATTAGCTGTTTGCGTCGTTTCACTTCTCAAAGCAGGCAAAAAAGATGATCTGCAGCTTTCCTAAAAGCTTCTTAATATTAAGAAATGCTTGTGAAACTTAAATCAACATTACATTCACACAGATGCTCGAGGCGAAGTATTCTGTCCCCACCACAAACAGTAATCGCTACACTGTAGACACGACAGTTTTCTTTTGGAGCACCTGGAAGCCGCTGCATGCAAAAATGAATCTGACTAGCATAATTAAATTAGCTCACCTATTTTAATTATTTTGGCACAGCATCTGAAGTGGGAAGAAGCCAAATTTACTGCGGTTTCTGTGTCATTTTTGCAGCGTTCTGGAGCCCCCACATGCATTCCTGTTAGTCATCTCCAAAAGGAAACAAGAACAGCTGAGGCCATAATGAAGGGCAAGTAAAGCCACCTGAGACCATTTATTTCAGTTTTGGCTTGGTGGGTTTGTTGTTGTTTTTTTTTTTGCTGTTTCCTCAGCAGACTTTAACTCTACACCTCCAGCTGGAATACCCCTTTGCCACCTTCTCCTCCACATCCCTGGCACTCTGCGGCCGTCCATCTCCTCGGTGCCTCCTGCCTGTTGGCCAGCCCTTGTGTTCAACCTGTATTTGCTATCTGCAGTTCACACCCTCAACCTTCTCCCCCTTAGGTTTTCATTCCATGACTTCAAAGATACGTTTGCCCCATCAGCCTCTGCCAACATCTTTCTAGCCAAATCCCTGTTCTCTTTAAGGCAATTCCAGTTTGACTTCTGGACACAGTGCTTTCCTTCAGACTGTGTCAGGGAAGCCTCTGCAGTACCTGCACACAACACTGCACCTTCTCCGCTGCTCCACCCCAAGTCCCGTTCAGCTTCCCCCCTTGAGAGTCTCCCTACCTTTTAAACATGATATAATGGATTATGTGGTACTGCACACGCACTAATCGACTTTGTAATTGCTCTTGTACTCAACGCCTATTACAATTTTTGTCACTCAGGCTGTAATTCTACGTACTGCTCAGAAAGATGCCAGTCTGCATAAGTCAAGGAAGACACGGGCACCCCGATTTTGCTGGTTTATTGCCCTAGTAGCCCGAATCTGTCTTTATCATCAGCATCAGCACTTTCCACGCACTGCTTCACACAGCTCTACAGAAATGTCTGCACAGCTTCCCTTCCCCTCTTAAGGATGCTCACCAGCTCAGACATCCCAGAGCTGACAGCCAGCAGGACACAGCACTGCGCTGCCCACCCCGAGCACAGCTCCACACATCCTGTCCGTGCAGAATCATTCGGGCACCCCATCCTCCCAGCCCCCTGCAGCTAACCCACTATCACATGTGCTGCCATTCTGAACAACTGTACACAAATAACTACAGTCACCTTCCCATTCTCACTCTCCTGTATCAAAAACATCACCCATAAAAAAAAAAAAAATCAAAAGCCACGGAACCCAGCATCGGACCGGTACCATCACCCCACTGAGCAACAAGGCCGTTTCCTTCCATCTACTGTCTCCTGTCTTATACTCAAACACAAAGAGTTAAAACTCAGAAGCTTTTTGAGTGCCTGCCCCTTCCCAACACAGCACCCAGAGAGGCCCCAAGCAATCAAGTGACAGTACTTCCCATCTAAAGACCCCTTTCAGAAAGGGAGTCAAATTATCAATTTCGCTCCGAGTGCTGAAACTACAGAAACAGAAATTGTGTTTCACACACAATGTACTGGAAGAAGAAAATAAAAATCAATAGTTTGCTCCACGCAGCAATCTAGAAGTCAGCACAAGAGAGAATGGATATTAAAAGGTGAAAGCCGACTACATGATCACATACTTGCAAAGAAACTATTCTTACTTTATGTGCTTTTTCCCCTTCATCTTATACTAAATGTACACTAGCTCAACTAAATGAAAAGAACAAACTATTCACTGCTGTGGGCTATATTTAGCCATAAGCAGGCTAACATATTAAAGCATTTTTCCCACCAGTACCCAACCTGAATTGATACTGTCAACAGCTGCCAATAACACAAGGCATTCTGCAGAGTCAGTCAAAGAAAGCAGCTAAAAAGAATACTGCACTAAAATATAATTAAAGGTAAACTATCAGCTGAATGACGCTATAACTGCAGGCATTTTATTTCTACAGATGTGTACTTCTGATACAGGAGATGCAAAGGCCCTTCCTTGCAGCCAGCGGTATTGCCTGGCATCAGTGAATCAAGGCAGCTCAATTACACAGGTTACGGCTCTCATAGGGGCTCCCATCCAGGTCAGTAATAGCAGTTTTGTAAAACAAAAACACCACTGCACTTAGCAGGCTTTAGTTCATGCTCCACACTGTAGCCAAATCCTAATTTCTGTGCCTGCTCTCACAGAGTAAACAGGGCTCACAGCAACCACGACAAAAGACTGCAGACTACTTTGACTTAGCCATATCCATTCATACATCCATGGAGCTCAGTTAGCCAGAATTCAGCCTAGGACCTGGAGATTCACAGAGTAACATTTCCCAGCCTGGGATGGGAAATACAGTTTTTCATTATGGACAGACCAAAAAGTCTTTTCCTCCTTTTTCAAAAAAATACAGAAATTAAACTTAAAACTGGCCACACCAACTAAGCCAGTAATTTCTGCTCATACTGCACGTAGCGTGCAAGTGCAATACCACAGCAATACCCTCATACAGGGAGCTCATGTAGGGCAGATGCTCCATCACAACAGGAGTTATTTCAAGAGGGCAGCAGCATGCTGGTCACCCATCCGTGTACACAAGGCCAACAACGCTGTGTAACACTGAGCTAACCCACCTGCCTGCCCAGGTCCCTGAGATTACCAAGCAAGGCAAATCACTCCGGATTACGCTGTTCCCTCTGAGCAGGGAGAGCTGCTCAGAGCAGCAGTTGCTTTGCGCTCAGAGAACCAATGGTGGAGCATTACCTAGATCAACCATCTGTCCCAAAGAGGGGAGATAGTTCAGTGCCTCCTTGAGGTATTCCGTTACGATAGGTGTGCTTCAAAAGCAGCTATAAACACAAACCGGCTCCTGCTGCCTCACACTGCCAGAATATTCACTTTCCTCTGCCCCGGGAAGTTCTTCCCAGTTAAGCCCACATACGATCACACATACGGCTGTCATGACTTTTTGGGAGCTGCCCTTCCAACATGCAGTAAAACCTCCAGGAAAATCATCAGGAACCACATTCACAGTTAAGAAAATCTGTTAACATGGCTACAAGAGTGGATTTTAAAGCAATGCCAAATTCATCTCTACTTTAGTGGGCCCTCAATCAGATCTCTTTTTTTTTTTCCTTCTTTTCTTTTTCTTTCCCTTAAGAAAACACAAGGACATTCTGGGATAGCTTAAGTCACATCAACAGAACATTACAGCGATAAAATTCATCCCGTAACATCTGGTAAGCAGATCGTTGGACTTTTTTTTTTTTTTTTCCCCAGAAGAGAACAAGTATATATGCAAAACAAAAAGCAGCCATTTAAAGTACTTGTTTCAATCAGCATTGTCCAGATCCAAAAGTAAAAACATTTTTCTGCGACTTACCAGAATTTCTCTTCGACACGAGCTTCAAATTCATGCTGACTACAGTACAGATCACAAGAACCAAGAGAACAAGAGGCTTCATCTTTCACTCTCTTTGGCAGCTGAAATGCAAACATAGTATGAAGTCTGAATCACAGGTCTCCACCACAGCAATGCAGCAGCTACAATTAAACATTTCTCACAGGGCCATTATAGGGCAATGCTTAACTTGGTGACATCTGGGTTTGTTTTAACGCAGACATAGGAAAACACCACGGCTCAAAGCGACTGCCAATGAATAATTTACCTCTGAGTACTACACAAAAGGTTGCTGGTTTGGTTTTCCAAATGATACTTTGGAAAAATTGTTTTGCTTAAAAAAAAAAAAACAAACAACCTAAGACATATCCTCATTTAAAACAATACGAGTTTAATCTGACAGATTTCTGTATATTGTAGAACACGAATCACAACAATTAGAATTCATTTTGGTTCATACTTTAAAAGAATGCTTCACATTGTCTGGGAAAACGTAAGAGCAGGTTACTTGCTTCATTTCTCCAAGAAGCCTTATTTTCCCCACTGGTGACCTTGTAAAAGCTCCTACAATGAAATGATGCCATTCCAGAAATTTCTCCTATAAAATGAAGTAAAGACAGCTGAATGAAACCCAGAAATCAATGAAACCAAGTCTCAAGATTGTTATTAAAAATACCGTAAGACTCATAGGAAAGGTTAATTCTATCTACTTTATGATATAAAATTGGAAGGAAAAAAAAAGAAGAGAAAATTCTAGTTTACAATTGTAGTCTGAGTTGGATGTAATTACTGGAACTAGTCAAGTTTTCATTTACAACTCCAAGGTCATTCAAGAAAACAGTAAGAGCACAGTGAGTTTCCCTATGTGTGATAAAAACAGGTGCAGTCAAACTGAAACCAGCAAAGGCCATCCTTCTCTCTGAACAAAAAAGGAGTGAGATGCTTAATTAGAAGCCAGAGCCCCAAATACACACTCAGTGTGAAACCACGGGACTTTAAGTGTCAGGAATCCATCTCTGTATCAGATACAGAACTCAGCTCAGGATCCTCGCTCTTGGATACAGAGACTAGTTACCTAGATCGGTACAAAGTCCTTATTTACACCAAAACAATCAGCCAGCACTCTATGACAGCTCTGTTTAAGCAGAAAGGTGCACAACCACCTGCATTAGCAGCCAAGGCAAAGACCAACAAAACAGAGGCACCCCAAATGGCAGAGGCAGCCCCAGGCCCGGACAGCCCAGCCGCTCCCAGCATGGGCTCAGTGCAAAAAGCAGCAGGAGAGCATCACATCCTGCAGGTCTCTGGAAATTATTCCATTTAATTGGAGCTTATTACATCAACCACCCTTCCTTTGTCATTTTACTGCCAGCACACTGTTGCGTGAAGAAAATCTAAGGAACCACATATAATTTTTAACGTGATGGCAATTATGCTGCTACTCAATTATTTCAAGCTTACTGCTGATAACCCAAGCTTTCACCCCTCACCCTACCACACTGCACGCTACAAAAAGGCAGCACACTTCTTGCTGCATTTCGTGCTCCCCTGGGCACTTAGTGCCTACTGATTCCCCCAGGTAACGACGCGAAGGATCCTAAGGAACATCCGAGGAGTGATGAGCACTGAAGGCTGTCTGACAAGTGCTTAATGGCAGAATCCGTTTTCGTTCTTCCCTAACCTCTCCTCGGAGTACCAAAATCCTGAAACGAGCAAGGCCATCTTGACAAGACAACGAGGAGAAAGTAATTGAACTAAATCTTTTGACAGATAATTTTAATGATGATGTTATGCTAGAATGATTTTCAAGCGTAGCTTTGCAAATTGCTTTCCCCACTCCCTTCCCTTTGGTTACTACAGCTGAGGTGTGTAACTCCAGGATCCTTCCCTATGCGGTCCCTTCATCCTCACCCCAAATGGGCCATGCTGCATTAAATAAACTCAAAGCAAGTTTTGCCAAGCAACATTCACACTAGAGATAGGGGAAAACTCTGGGTTCTGTCAGCATCAACAGGTGCTTTGCTCTTTGAAGGCCAGGCCTCACCAAAGCAGTCACTGCCTGTACCCACACCAGCAATGTTAGGAAAACACAGCAGGAAAAGGTCAAGAATCTGCCCCAGCACCCAGCCATTCCCATCAGGTCTGACACTACAGATGCAAACACGTACCAGTACTCAAGGTGCCTTCTTTGTATCCTGGGACACCCCAGCAGAAGGGAGGAGCAGTCACTATATGCAGGGCTGCAAGAATCTAAGACAAGGTCTCTTTTGTTTGCTGGGGAGGAGATGTCGGGCTGAGCCTGCTAAGATCACCCTGATGTCACCCAGCCATGGTGGGCCATGCTCTCACCTATGGGGCACAGGGATGGCCCAGAGATGGTCTCGTGCTAAATCTGCTGGCACTTCTGGAAATAAACGAGGTGGAAACCATCTACAAACCGACGAAGAATGTGAATGAAATTGTGCTGTTTTTTGTAGAGATGTTAGATAAGATGAAATGATTCTTATTCAAAACCATTTTTTATAACTTTTCTGCTTTTCTCCCAAGCAGGACTGACCTGTACCACAATACACCAGAAGGCCAAGCACTCACACAGTGCCCCTGAGAGGACACCACTGATCCACACAAAAAGGAGAAGCATGAGGAAGGGGTTACCCACCCAATTTACCATGAGGGAAAAGAAATTCAGCCTCAGGGCCTATCACTCCTGTTGATTTTAGGCTGTCTATTTCATACACACAGTCAAAGCTAAGGATCTGACCGAAGTAACTGTCAGATACCAAAGAACGTGTGGCTGACGAGACTCCAGATAGCCACAGAGACTCACATCTCAAAAGGTGAAGAGAAGGAGATCCCAGCCACAAATTACACACCTTACTACTTACTACACTTCCCAGCAACATTTTGCACAATTGCAACACTGCACATTTTTAGCACTGCCAAAGCCCCGGTCAGACTCTTTGACAACACTGCCATGGGTAATGCATTGCTCCTCCATCCACTGCAGCACTCCCCCAGAAGTCTGAATTCTGGCTTTGCATGAAGAGCTGAACCCAATCTTCATCTACTGGCACTACTGATCTTCAGTTTAATCAACCTCCAACAACACAAAACCCTCCTGTCTGAAACGTCCACAGAAGGCAAGTTACAGCCTGGAGCGTGTAAGATTTCTAAATACTGATTTTAACAGAATTTTGTATTAAAGTTTCATTACATGCCAGGCAGCATCTTCTCCTCCCCATTTTCAGTTAGCTCTAAATGAAACAGCTATGTTTTAAATCCCCACACTCCTTCTCCTGGAATAGACACACTTCCTTAGAAACAGTAACAGCTTCCATTTAGGATACCTACATGCTACAAAACTATTGTTATAAAAATGCATCTGCCATTTCTCTTCCTTCCCCTCTTTATTTCAAATGTGAGGACCAAAAACAATTTTGACCACTTTCTCTTTTGAAATGGTTATGAAAACCATCTCCTCTGCCCACCTCCCACTGCTGTGCACAGCTGCTTGTCTTAAATGCTTTCAGCACTTAAGAACTGTGTAACTAAAATCAAAGACTTAATGACCAGAACGCATGACAGAAGTGTTCTCATCACATGAAACTAAAGAGTAATTCCCACAACCTAGCTGGCAACACAATTAACTTTGCACTGAGCCTGGAAGTTGGGACGTTGAGGCTGACACACATGGGGTGCATCAGTCAGACCTTCACACCGTGCAGCTTGAACATCAAACTCTTCTGGGCACAGCTCAGAAGACAGTGACAATGTTGAAGACCTTTCCCAGAAGAGCGAAGATGTTTCCCTTACTGGGGATAAATAGAAATGCTGATTACAGCTAACTCAAGGAAGAGACAGGCAGAATAAAGTGCTCGCTGAGAAGGCTGAAGGAATCCAGCCCTTGGTGTGACCTACCAGGCTACATTTGAATGGAGGTAAGCAAAGGGAGGTCGCTACCATCAGAGGGAGCAGTGGAAGAAAAGCGAGGGGCAATGGTTTTGTTCTCAATCACTCCTTCCCTCCTCGTGCCACTGCGATGCTGCAGAGCAGATTTCAGGCAGCCCTCCTGCTCTAAGCACCCAGCAAACAGGACAGTACCAAGCTGCAGCAAAGCACGAGCTCTGTTCTTCTAAAAGCAAACCAACAAAAACCACCTGACTTCCACATGCTGCCTTCAGCAGCACTGACATACTGAGGCATTTCTGCAGGGCCCTCAGGAAACAAGGCGTGGGGAACTGCAACAGCATCCAACACTGGAAAGAGCTTCACTCAAGCATCAAGGTTCCTGGAAGCGTTTAGAAACAGGAAGGCAATCAATGCATTAATACTCCACACAAACCCCAGCACTGAGTTCCCAAGTTCCTGCTTTACACACTAGTTTTGCACCAATTTCCACCACAAGCTTTGCTTCTACGACATTCCTTTGTAAGGGAAAGCAGGAAGAGGAGCACTGTGTGTGTGTGTGTGCGCTCAGCACACGCCCGTGCACAGACCAAGATCTGCTGACGCACCGTGAGGCTCCGCAGGCTCTGGCTCCTCCGCAGAAGCTGTGATGCACAAGGTGCTCACGATGAGCAGCAGCACACCTCTTGAGTGGTTTCCAGTTGTCAGGCTCTGTTGTTCAGAAACCTCAGGGAAATAAATTACTGTTTTCACCCCCCACACAAAGTAAGAAATGGCAACAGCAGCTCTTCCGACGTCTTTACAGGATGCTAGATGGCGACTTCTGTTCACTCCTTTTCAAATCATTTGCCCACTCTGCTTTCTAAGGTTTGCAGTTTTAATGAGAGTTCTCTCTCAGGTCTCCCATTCCGCTGCCAACACACCAAATGTTGAGCTGTGCACTACTGAAAAGTTTTTAGCACACACAGAGTGGTGGGTGGAAGCAATCCACAGCGGGCACCAGTCCCTTTCTGTTGACACCGTGACCTCACACACACACAACTAAAAGAATTAAAATCAGAGAAGCCTGCTAGTTCAAATAGCGTTCCTTCAGCTCTACTTGATATGAGTCACACACCACCCTTCATTCTGCTGCTCAATGAGCGCCACAGATTTCATTCTGCTTATCTGCTGTACATCCTCACCACCGTAATCGGACACTTAAGATGTCCAAATACACTGTGAACATTACTCCACAAGGCAGCACGCATTCAGCATTCACCTTGCTGGATTGGAGTGCCCGTGGCATCCCTGTTTCATGGGCTCAGGTCCTTCCCTAAATTCACATCTGGCAAATTCTCTTTCTTCAGATGTAATTCTATGAGAAATGTACAGCTGCAGGAAGCTCAGCAGCAATCCAGGCAGCACTCGTGTTGTGAGAACTGAAAGTAACCAGGGCTGGATGGGCCCTGGGCTGCCTGAGCTGGGGGGGAAGGAGCAGCAGCCTGCAGCAAGGAGTGGGACTGGGGGGCTTTAAGGTCCCTTCCAGCCCAAGCCACTCTATGCTTCTATAAATGCAGAACCTTAACAGTTATGTCAGAAGCCATACAACACACGACCCCTCGGGTGTTAACACTGAGGTTTCATTTGAAAGATTACAATGCTTCCATCAAAAAGTTTGTGTCTTCCGGGTCACCATTTGGAATACATCTATGTGCAGCATCTTAACACTTTAAAAGGCCTCTTCCAGCACAGCTTCTGAACAAAGACTGGGCTTTGGTGGCAGGCACAAAAAAAATACAATGGAGGGCCTGCACTCAATAACTTGTGCCAGCAAAACAGTGGAATTGGTTTCAGTTGTGTTAAAGCAGCAGGACAACACTATGAGCAAACTGTTGGTTTGTCCCGCGTTGAGAAAAGCCCGCAAGCATTAACACAAGGAGCTTTTCCTGCAGGAACCTTCAGACCCAATAGCTGTTTAAAACAGTGCAACAAAGAGCAGAAAACAGAAAAATGCCCTGCAATATTCCAAACGCAAACAAGGATTCCAGTGTCGATGCAACCCAAGTGCTAACCAGAGGGATCAGTGCTGAACACGCAACCATGGCACTCACCTACATCTCTGCTAAGATAACAAAACCTGAGCAGCCCATCTGAGCAGAGGAGTGAAGCAAGGAGCTGCACTGCCCAGCCCTTGTGGGCACACCAAGGCCTACCAGCTCACACCACACACAGACCTGGATTCCCTAAGCAACTCACTCATACAGAACTCGAGTTCATTATACCTCCAGATTGGATTTTCAATCTCTGAATCATACTCCTTGCTCAGAGCAGCGACTCCTGCACACAGGCAGCACACAGAAGTAGTAAAAAGCAGTAACAAAAAACAAATGGGAAAGTCAGACTTTGTTTTTGGGGTGCGTTTTGTTTTGCAGCCTCACACTCAGCAGTGCCATCACATGTACTGACTGAGCACTGCCCTGCGTTCTACAGAGAGCTATGGTTCCAGCCTCAGCTTTGCCACACACTAACTGCACATCACACAAGATAGACAGACACGCTTGTCCAGTATCACAGCGTTTCAATTTGAGCAGTCCAGGCCCCTCATAGACGCTCAAAGTGAAATACATGCTGTGGGAGGAGGATCACCACTGCACTTCAAACCCTCATGGTTTATGAGGTCAGCATAATGGATATATTAATTTACAGCTTTTTTTTTTCCCCCTGGAGTAGGAGCTATTAATATTCGACATATATTTACTTCTGCAGATGGTGGTTTAATCAATGCAGTACCTTGGGCAAGCAACATGAAGGCAATGTAAGGACCATAGGCCCCAGCGAGCTGATGCTGACAGTGTGGCTCAGCCTCTCACCATAGCCTTGCAGGAGTGCCTAGAGGGCGACAGAAAAGTCAGCTGAGGAGGGAGAAGAAAACACAAAGTCTGCCTGCACCTGT
Organism: Oreortyx pictus; assembly: GCA_036925125.1. NCBI lineage: Eukaryota > Metazoa > Chordata > Aves > Galliformes > Odontophoridae > Oreortyx > Oreortyx pictus. The sequence goes on from JAUPFR010000012.1 coordinate 4,079,078, forward strand.
AAAGCTAAACCAGCACTGTAGCACGGGGAAAGCGGAGTGTTTAAGACTCAGACTGGGCTAAGTGCTACAGCCTGCAGAAGAGCTCTGCTGAGCGCAGAAGCTCTGAAGCTGTGGTTTCAGCTCTCCAGGGGTGATGGGCAAGGAAAGAACAAGCTGCTGCTGAGACTGCTAAGGGCAAACCAGCAGCTCTGACACCCGAACAGCAGTGACAGCGCCGGCTGCACCTGGCTCCAGCTCTCCTGCTGCCGGCTGACACCCACAGCAAACACGGCAGCTCGGGTCACGGCCTGGGGCTCCGGAGTGCTTGAGGGGACCGTGCCAGCGACCACAAGTCTCCTTTTGTGTCTGACACCACAGAGGAGAAGGACTTCTCATGCAGTCAGATTAAAAGAGATGAGAAAAGTTCGTTCTCACCCACACCGATTTCTAAACTCGCTCAGCGCGCTAAGATCATAGGAGAGGTTTCCAATTCACAGCAGCCTATGCAAGAGCATTACTAAGCCCAAAGACTGGATGCTTTGCTTCTTTGATAGTCGTACCAAACCTTGCTCCCCTAGCAGCTTTTGTAGAAACACTATTAAAAATGGAGAGAAAGACAGTTCAAAGAGAGGTCTCAATCCTGAAATACAGCGCATTCCCCCTCTCCCTCTCCCACGTGCTTCTCTCCTTCCTCAGCGCTGCTCCTGCCCAGCACAGCACAGGTTTTAGACTGGGCTGCCATCTGCATGCTGAAACGTTCCCTGCTTTCGTAGAGGAGCTTCTTTTACTGTCTTAAACCTGCCCTCTTCCTGGGAGCGCAGAGAAGACGCTCGCAAGCATCCGCTGGAACGAGTTTCAGCCTGCTCCTGTGCACCTTTCCACCCCTGCAACATTCACACAACAGCGTTTCCACTGCTCGTGGCAGACTTGGTCCCTGCTCCCGCACATCAGAGGAGCAGGCAGCAGAACACAACTCCGCATGCAGTGCGCTCAGAATCCCGTTCCTTGATCTCATTCATGGCCACATGCTTCCCTAACTAACACACAGTGCCCAAAGCAGACAGAATTAGCAGAAAAAGATGAGCGAGAAGCTGATACACTTCTTAGAAAATACTCTTACTCGTTCCAGAGAAGAGAGACGGGGCACTCTGCTCCGCTGTCAGCAAAAGGCAAGTTGCTATCACTGCTTTGTGCTACCTTAGAGGGATGAAGACGTTCTTGGTGGGGGTTTCTGTCCCTTACACAACCAGAGGACATCCTTCACCCGGACATGCTGTGCCAGGTTTCCCAACCCAAATCTGAGAAGCACGAGAAACTCCCTTGCAAACAGCATCACTTTTGGGTGTTCTGTGAACAGCAGGGCACTGCAGGACGAAAGCAGATTCAAATACCTATTTAATGCATCCTGGAACAGCTCCGTCAAATAGATATCCTTGTTAAGTGTTACACATAGAGGTGGGGAGAGGAGCGGGGGGAATCCCTCTTCCCACAGTGCTTTTTCTATAGGAGGGGGTCCAGAAGGGAAAGGATCAGCCAAATATATCACGTAACTGCTTAAGTTTCTCAGTGCAGCCTCTCCCCCAGCAGCACATCACTGCGCACAGCACAGCCCCTGCCCTTCTGTCCCAGGGGAGCTCTCCCAGGCCAAGCAGCAGCTGCTCAGAAAGGCACTGGAAGAAACCCTCTGCCCATTATTAGCACGAGCCTCATTACTTTCAGCAAGGGCAAGATCTTCCCCTCCGTTTTCCTTTCCAGGCTGTTTAAAGGAAGGTTTATCCTTAATCGGACGCCCTGAGAAGCAAACGGCCTCTTGAAAGCGCCTCTTTATTTTGCGATGGAGTTTAAACGCTCGCTTCCTCCACTGAAGCCGTAGTCACCACGAACACGAGCGCTGCCCCGGGACACGGGCAGGTGCGGCCCGAGCCCGGCGCTGCCCGCAGCTCCGCAGAGCAGCGGATCTCCGTCCCCCCCCCCCCGCAGTCCCGCAGCACGTCCCTTTCCCCGCAAACACCGCGCAGACGGCGCCGTTCCCCGCAGCTTTAAACTGGATCGCCGGAACACGTTACCCCCCCCCCCCCCCCACCACCACCACCACGAAACAGCTCCGTGCAGTCACGGAACGAACCGCTCCGCGCTTCGCAGGCGAACCAAAGCCTTTCCGCAGCACCGGAGAGCCTCACCTGGCCGCTCGCACTGCCCCCTCGCAGCGAAGCATCCCGAGGGGCACCGGCTCGTTCCCGCCGTGCGCGCACTCCGCTCCCACGGGCGGCCGGAGCCAGCAGCCGCTCCCCCCACGCGCGGGCTGCGATTTCTACCGCGATAAACGTTCCCCGGCACGAGCGGCAGCGCGCGGCCCCGCCCCCCCCCCCCCGCCCCGCTCACCTCCCGCGGCGCGGAGCTCCGGCAGCCACGGGCCGCCCACCCGTGGGCTCCTTCCTCGCATCAGCCGCGAACGGAGCTCCTCGGGGCCCCCGGCTGCCGAAGGGCTCCGCGGGGACCCGGCACGGACGCGACTCCGGGCGCCGACGCCGTAACTTTGTGAAACTGCTCTCCGACGGCGTCTCCCACACGAAACCGCCGGCGGAGCGCAGCGCGGCGCTCGGGAGCGCGCGCCGAACCCCTCAGCCCCGTCCCGCCCAACTTTTTTCCCCTAAGGGGACGCGGAAAGCGCCGCGCAGTTTACCCCCCCCCAGCCTGCGTTTACCTCATGGCTGCGCTTACCTCCCGCCTACGCCTCCATGCCGGCGCGCCCCGGCCCGCGTCCGCATCCACGCGGGAGCGGAGCGGGACGGCGCCCACGGCCCCGCGCGCGGCAGGTGCGCCCGCCCCGCGCCGCGAGAGCCGCAGCGCCCCCTGGCGGGCAGACGGCGCCGGGAAGCGCAGCCGGAGCGCCCCCGCGGTGCCGCCGCCGCCGATGTCGGAGGCGGGAAACCGCCGCGCGGAGCGGGCAGGGCCGGCGCTCGGAGACGTCCTCTCAGCGGCGCGCCCAGGCGCTCCTCCGCCCGCAGCCGTGCTCTTCGACTCCAGGAGGAGTTCGGGACAGCGCACCCGCTAGGTGCGCTCCGGGGAGCGAGGCCCTTCCCACGTGCTGGGACGCACAGCCGACGAGCGCAGCTGTGGGAGCGCGCAGCAGAAGGCGGCGCGGCCTCCGTGCCTGGATGCAGCCCTTCGCTAGCAGACGGACGCGGTACTGCTTTGGCCCTCGCTCCTGCCACGCACCTCTCCCGGGCTCCCACACTGCGGGACCGCAGCGTCCAACAGCTCGTTGTGAAATTAGCGGCTTCCACACTCGAGTCACTTTTTAGCTGAGCTATGAGATGAAAGGCCTTGAAAGAAAACGTCCCACGGGCTTCGGATTGCAGTTGCGTGCAGTTGTATTTCACGATAGCATTGATCAGAAATGAACAGGTAAAGCCGTATCGGCAGACGCAGGTCAGCCTTTATACTAAGTCAAAAAAGGTAATTACCATGCTACGCTACGGGATCGTACATGTTATTCATTAAAATGAGGCAGGTATGCCACAGACTGAACCTGTACGAAGCTGATTTGTTCCCCGTGCTCCGACTGCCTCTGATACACCACCACAGCGATGAGAGGCTCGTCTGGCCTTCGTCTCTGACTTCTTCCTTACAGGGTGTTAGGAAGCAGCAGAGGGACCGCAGCTGACATCACAGGTGTGCCATGTGTTGCAGACACGGAAAGAGCAGAGGAGAATGCAGCTGATGAATCGGAGAAAGGGATTTCTCAGTCATCGCTGTCCGCACCGGGAAGAGATGCCCACAGAGGTGCATTGATGCGGGCAGCACGGAGCGGTGAGTGGGGGTGAGCCAGGCACTCCCTGCATCTCCTCAAACCCCACTGCGCTCCCAACTGGCAGTTTGTTAGATCTCTCCACTCCTTCCTCTAAACCAAATCATCCTGTGATGTATTTCCAGGGCTTGGATCCAACACCGCAGAATTCGGTGAAAGCGACTTTCCCTCTGACTTCAGCTAGCTTTGGAAGCAGCCCCAGACACAATTTCTTGATCTATTTTGATCCCTGTATGCGCGGACTCACCCAGATGGCTCACGCTCAGCCCCAGCACTCCTCAGGCTGCCACCAGCAGCGGTTCTCTCCCAGCACTCATTTCTCACCCCCCCCAGGAATGGACGGCTCTGCCTGCTGAGCACTTTGCTCCAGTGTCCTGCCTCGGTTACACCAGAGGTTTAACTTCTGCTATTTAGAGCCAAACGGCAGAGCTCCCAATGAGAAGCTTGCTGTCCAGAGCTGGGGAGCAGGGCGATGCAGAGGCACTGCCCCAGCAAAGCAGCAGCGGGGTGAGCAGGACACCCCCAATCCTGCTGTGAGGCTCTGCTTCTGCATCTGCGTGACTCTCACGTGTTTCTTGCCTGGATGGGAAGATGACGGGGTGAGAGAATTTACAGCTGCGCAGAGGGACTTTGTGCCTTGTGTCAGCACAGACTGCGGCCTGATCTGTGGGAACTACAGCCACGCGGGCACCCAGCGCGTGCACACTGCTCAGAACAGAGCGTGCCACCATGCAGTGGCCACAGTCAAAGCCCACAATCCCAGTCCGCCCCTCCAAAAGCACCACCACCCTTCCCCAGCAATTCATCTCAATGGGTGATGACACAGAGCTGGTGGGTGACCCCACTGCAGTCAGACCACGCAAGCTAAGAGCAGGTGACAAGGACAGACACCTGTGCTGCTGCCCCGAGCTGCTCTGCCAGCAGCATCCACACGGCTGGAGCAGAGAGGTGGAAGCACTGCTGCGATGGATATGAGATGCTGAGGCTGCAACAGCAGAGCACGGGAAGGAGCTCAGCACAGAGAGACTTGGCAGCACTGCCCTGTCCTGGGACAAAAGCCAAAGCAAGCCTGTTGTGAGAGGAACGAGAGGGGACATCAGCAGGTGGATGAGACCAGATGAAGGATTCAGTGCAGGAGGGTGTCAGCGGACAAGGGGAGAGCCCTGCCTGGCTGTGGCAGCACGGTTCTGATTACTGCTTGTCAGAAAACAGGAAAACAGGTCTGTGCTGTAACGTATTTCCAGTTCAGCTCTGCTGAGAGCAAGGTTTAATAGGGTGCCAGTTCCCTGCGGATGGAGGGACTCGCCCAGTAATGTCGCTGCCGCTGTCTGAAGTTGCACACAGCAGTAAGTGCCAAGACTTCAGAAATCACTTTGTGTCTGACATTCTTCCTGCATTCTTTCAGGAGAAAGATAAATGTACTATCCTCCACGTGGTAATCATATTTGATACCAACAACGCTCGCAAGTAGTGAAGTATGGAATAGGGCAACTTTGCTGGTTTTGTGCTTGAAGGCTGAACTTAAAATTATTAAGTGCTTTGCATGTAAGAGGAGTGACTGCTTTGCCTAAGTATACGGATTAGAAAAAAATAATTCCCCTCTCCAAAAAATAACATGACAGGTTTACAGTACGGGTAACATCTTCATGCAGTGAGCTCTGTATGACATGGTCAGAGCACACTGGCAACCCACCCGTCCCTCTTCAATGGCCAACGGCAGAAAGGGAAGCACTGCCTGGGATTAATGAAGAGCAGACAAAGCCTAACTTCTCCTCAATGCAGCCAGCAGCCATGAAGCTTGCTAGTGGAACTGCTCAAATTGAGCTTTTTTCTCACGTGCAGAAGAGTTTGTTGAGCAGGAGTGCAAAATCCACCCAACAGACAGTGGAAGTGCTTTCAATTTCCCACTGGGAATTTCTCAGACACGACAAAGACAAATGCTGCCTTTGTTTGTTTATTCCACTTCTTGCGGGGAGAACCAATAATCAATTGAGAAAAAAAGGAGGAAAGGAATAGAAACAATCACCCCACGTGATTATTTCTGACATGCAAACTGTCGTGGTGATCGCTGCCCTCCAGACGGCACGCAGCCACACGAGCAATGTGTGCAAGGAGCAGCAGGAGCACCCCTAAGCAGAGAGAAGCCCTCCGTCAGCCCCTTGTTTATCCTGCTGTCATCCTCTCCCAGTTGCGCTGCATAACCCCAGCAGAGATAAAAAAACAGAATCCAAGTTGTGCTCTTTCTCACCCCTTGTGGGACTCTGGGATGCTCATCGGCACCGGATTCACTTGTATTCCACAGATCATTCTTCTTTGGCAGCACCTTTTTGCAATTGCAGAAACCCCACTGCAATACAGAGTTTGGCAAACTCATCTCGGAACAGCTCATTTGGTGCAAGCTTAGATTATATTTTAACTTCAATGATAAGAAATTACTGAGACGATGACAAGCACAGTTAGTTTTAGATGCCACAAGCCGAGGAAAAAGAGGTAAGTTACCTAAAACGATCTCATCATATTTTGTAACTTTTCCCTCATAAAATGCAAATTTCTGCAAGTGGATGGTTTGGAAATCCTAGTTTAAAAGATAAAAAGGAAATAAAACCTAGAAATCAACAAACACTGAAGTTGTGCTTTATGTTTTTCTATTACATATTTTCTTTCCTGACTCCGTTTTTTTGCTGGTGCTTCTAGAGAAGAAGAAATTAATTCATCGCTTTGTTTCCATCTCTGTGTTTGCAGCAAACAAAAGAAGTTTTAAATCGGGCCATAAAAATCTTCCCATTTTGCATTTCTGCTCTGCTCAGATTATCACAGAACAGAGCAAATGGTAACAGTGAAGAGAAGGGGTATAACAAATGGGCTGAGGGCAAAACAACAAATGACTTCTCTGGACAGAAGCTCTGTATTTGGGGTAGCGTGGATTTAGTTGAACAAAGGATTTTCCAGGTCAGTTGGCAAAAGAAAAAGAAAAATGTTGTTTCAGATCAAAATGAAATGGAGTTTTAGAGCAGGGGAGGAATGTGGTGAAAATAAACATCATCAGCATTAATTCCACGTCCTCGTTCCTGACAGAGAAATCTTACAGCAAACCTAACTACCTGCATCGGAGCAGGAGGAAGCATCTCCATCTCAAGCTGACCAACACCACTACTGAAATGTAAAGTCCAAAGTTAAAAGGTATATTACAGTCTGAGTCTCTGATGCTTCCCGAGAAGATGACTGGGCTTCCCAAAAGGATGCCTGGCCTTCCAGAGAAGCAGGAGCCCAGGGCTAGCCCGCCATGCACAGGAGTAACTGCAAACAAATGTGCCAAAATCATTTTCACATTCTTACCTGTAACACACGGCAATAAACACATTTGTGTTTATTATCAGGACATTGGTGTTCAAGTTTTTCATCCTCTGTTTCATCCATGCAGCTGTTCTGAGGGCACGAACTGCCCTCTCCCAGGACATCTGTGAAGAGAAGCATTTATGGAGTCAAGGACAGCACGGTGGCTTTAGATCGGGCATTTTGGTTTGCTGTTTTGTTCCAGTGTGCCTAAGCCAGTCCTGCCCTCCAAGCTGTCAGTGAGTTCATCTCCTCAAAAGCAATGAATGTTACCCAAGTTACACAAAGCGAGTCAGGGAAACTGGAGCTAACGGCTTCAAAACACCTCTGATTGCCAGCGCTTCTGGCTTGCGATAACGCCGTAATATCTAAAATTGGCTTCAATCTCTCTAAGAAATGGCTCAGTGTATTTCAGACGTGAAGGTTTCTCACCTGTGTAAAAATGCCAGTACTTGGAAATATCGAACGCACGAGCACTATTCCCTGTGTTAATGGGAACAGAACATCCACGCTGACACCACCTGATTAATTCCTCTGCTGAGTATTAATATTCCCCAGCAGAGTGCGGAGGTACGTCTGCGGCACACAGGCACAGATGGCCGTGCTCTCCAGCTTCCACCTCCCTCCAACAGCCACAGAGCTACTTCCACCAGACTGCTCGCAGCCACAGGCATCTCTCTTAGCTCCAAAATACAGAAGTCACTATTTGGAAATCACTGTACAGCGGCAGCTGCCTGAGCCGAGCAGACATATGTCAGTTGTCTTGGGATGTAAGTAACCAGAGCCTTGGAGTGTGCACGTTGCAGGCAGCCTTAGCTCAAGCAGCAGAACCACAGCACTGACTTCAGGCACTGCGTAAGACGTGAAGTAATACCCTCTGCACTGTAAATCACACATCCCAAAACTTTTTGAGGGGAGGAAGCATCCTGGGAGTCAGGAAAAGGGATGAGAAACAGGGAGCTCTTTGCTGAGCTGGGGAACGACAAAAGGAGGAGTCAGTGCAGTTGTCTGAAATGGTGGTAACAGATGTGACAATAACACTGGAACGTGGAGCACAAGCATGCATCTTGGGGGAGAGATGCCAGTCAGCACCTCGTGTGACCAAGAGAAGGGGAGTAGATGCAAACAAGGTGTAAAAGTGGATGAAAAGCACAGGTGCTGTGAGGATGCTGGTGGTCAGTGTTATTGGAGAGCCCTGGGCTCATTAGGAGCCCACAGGCGCTGCCCCAACACCCCACACCATGCAACAAACCCAGTAACACATCTGCAGGGCTGCAGCCATGGCCAGGCACTGAGCTCTGCAAACACTGCATTAAACACGACAGTGTCTGAGGGGAGGAGGGAACCGGGGCAGGAAAAAGGTTACGGGAAGCATCGCAGTTTAGACACGCTGTGAGAAAGACTCCTTTTAAAGACTGCTGCAACACCACATTCAATAGCAGCAGCCTGACTTAAAAGCAACAGATTGACAGCTTTTCAAAATATATTTCTAGTCCAATTTGCTTCCTAAATCCTTGCTTCAAATCCCTGGACGAGGTGCCTGAGAATGGCAATGCTGCGTCTGTCAGGAGCACCTTGGAGGTCACTGTCATTTCCCCACGTCTGAGGGAGGAACTGAGATGGGGTCATGGCCTCTGCAGGGATCTGAGGTCACTGACTCAGGGCCTTCCCCGGAATCAACGGCACCACAAGAAATACTGGAAATAACACGGTGTGGTGCAGCGGAAGGGAAAGCAATGAGTAAGTGTACAGCAGTGACTGTTCCACTGCTCCCCTCCCACACCTTGCCATTCCTCTACCTTACTGTCACTGCAAATCCATCACAACTCAGACAGCAGAAGTAATCCACTAAGGGCAGTGAACACGATATGTGAATGTCCCCAAATTTCTCAGATCAAGGTTTATTAAAAATAGAAATTGTAGAGTAAGAGTGTTGCTGAATCAACGTGCCAGGCAGTCAATCAGATGTCTGAATTATGTCTCTGTCCTTAAAATATACAGTGGATAACAGTTTTAAATGGCCACTGTGTCTACCGTACCTTGACATTAAGTCCACAGGAAAGTACTTACCTTCAGGATTCTCCCCATTTATACATCTTCTATTCTGCTTCAAACTAATCAGAGTAGCTGCTCCTGGACGTAAAATGGAAAAAAAAAAAGACAACACATAATTTACTGCCAGCCTCTCAGCGAGCAAAAGGGCACGCACCCATCGCTGCAGGCAGGCAAGAAGCAAAAGAAGAATGATTCCGAGCAGCAGAGGGATGCGGGTGTGGGCTGGGCAGGGAGCGGTGTGAGATGGCTCACGGCTGCCAGCGTGTGCGAGGCCAGCCTGACACCAGGGGGATCACAATGAGACTACGGTGTACGTACACACAGAAGATGCCATTAGCTTTGAAGAACCACTCTTTATCCCTTTCAACAAAGCACACAGATACATGCTCAGCTGCTTCTGTTTGCAGATCAGACGCAGCTCCTGGGCCTGGCTCTGGATAGGGGCAGCAAGTTCTCCTGCACAGGTGGGACTCCTCCTTACACCCAGACACGGTGGGCTCTGAGCCCACAGTAAAGGAAAGCACCTCCGCTCGTGGTCCTCTCCACCCTGCACAGTCTTTATCAGTTTCCACACTGTTGACAGTGAGGCCGAATGCTGACACAAGTTGGCAGCAGTCGGGTCCATTAATTTTCTAGTGCCTCACAGTAAGTTTACTTATCCCTTCCCACAGGAGTACGGGATGCAGATCCTCCTGCGCATTGGGATACACCTTGTTTCTGCTGCAACTGCTGCTTCTGCCATCACCACTTACACCACAGATGATAACTGGTAGTGTGAATTCTCCCTTCTTACTTTTTGAAGGGAATCTGCATTTTCCATTTTTCCCTCGTGGACCACTGCCCTTGGGGTTATTTTTCAGCCTGGCTGCAACAGAAGAGTTTCAAAAATCAGCACAGTTTTTTTCTGGTTCTGAAGGTTTTACTTACGATTGCCCCAGGACTTTCACCAGAGCTCAACTTTCACTGACCGGTTCCTTTATGAGGTTCTCCACTTACCCACTGTTCTGCACACCTAGAGCAGAAGCCTATTCTCTCTCCTTTCTTCTCTATTTTGGGCAGGCTGAAAGCAGCTTGCTTCTGTGCGCAAAACAAAGATCTCTTCAATTTTCTTCCTAAAAAGTTTCATTCTCAGCAGACTGTTGGCTGAGCCTGAAAGCTGACTGCTCGTCCATTTCCAGCATGTGGTCACTGCAGAGCCAGGCCTCTTCTGACTGAAGCTGCCACTGGGGACCACAGAGATGCTTCAGCAAACAACAGCACCTCTGGGCCTTACTGTGCTGCTGCAGGGTGGCTGTAACTATTCTGTTAGCATTTGGCATTTATGAAAGAGAAGACTCAAGCCACTGGGGCAGCGATGAGAGAAGCAGGACAAATGAAATCAGTCTACAGAAGAGCACCCAGGAGCCACAACAGCTCTGCTCAGGGACAACGCCGCAGCTCCACATGCGTTTGCTTACCAGTCCATCCTCCTGCAGCAAGCCCAGAGGACAGGGGGCTTACACAGAGGCGGGTGGAAGATGGAGTGTCTTGGGTTACTCCTCCGGTGACTCATTTCCCACACGCTCAGTGTCCAGCTTGAGCTGGGATGGCTGCAGACATGGGTCGGATCCCCTTGGAGACCTCTCCAATGCCGGCAGCTCCACCTCCTGAGAGAACACAGCTTTGGCCCCATGCATGTCATCTCATGCTTTTCAGTAGGAAATTTAGCTTGCACATATTTAATTAATGGAAACAGGGATAAACAAGCAGATTGCTTACTTCAATTATGTGCACAGCGCCTGCAGGGTTACCATTTAAAAATCACAAAGAAAGTAAACACTAAAATGGGTACAAAGCTGCAGAGAGGAGTATACACTCTGCAGCTTACCTTGACGGTGACCTAACAACATCTCCCCACCAAGAGTGAGGCTATACTTAGCAAATGAGTATAGTTCAAAATTTTTCAGCCATCTGTAAATAACATTTACCTGGAGCAGCTTTACATAATTAAATGACTTCCTTATTAGTGTTGTATAGGCCCATCTGCATAGAGAGAATAAAAGCGGGGAAGGAAAGAAATCAGAAGCTCTCCATTATTTGTTTACATTTCTCCCAAAGGCAATTTCTCCAGAAATCCCCAAATTCCATGGAGTCGACCACCTGCCTTCTCGCAGCATAACGTGCTGAAAGCAGCATTACCTGGACAAACAGTCCTCTCTCCAAGCAGCTTAACAAGTTTGTGGAAGTGCTTGAGCTGCCATAACGAGGCAAGAAAGTCACTTCATATCCTATTTAGAAAGGTAAATAATTTCCTGGTTATTCTGAGCCCCTCTGCTCTTTGCACTGCCAGACGGATTGGATGCATGCTCTGTGGGGTGGCTCTCATGGGTGACACGAACCAGGAGAGGAAAGTGTTTTCCAATGTGGTGATTTTAATAACAAGATGCCAACCCAAGTCCTTTGATTTGAGACATATTTAGTAAGAACAGCAGCAAAAACAATGATCAAAATTGTCTGTTCAGCCGCATTCAAAAATTAAAATGGCCAACGGTGGCTGAACACTGAATTCCCTGCTGGTCCTCTGTGTAAAGCAGCCGATTGCAAAACAAACACTGCAGTCATTTCTGTTTCCTTCTTCACTCGATAGATACCCACTGTCAGAGCTAAGCAGGACTGGCAGAAACATTGGGCATTTCTGGTTCCTCATTTATTTTCCTGAGCACCTGCACAAATACTTTCCCCTTACAAATGGGAAGGAAAAAAAATGCTATAAAAAAAAACATAATAAACTTCTGTTTAAAGGTCTCTGTGGGACTGAAGGAGTTTCACTGACCAAAATTTAGTTCTAAAATACTCCAGTAACACAGCTGTATTTTCTCACTCCGTGTAAGCTGGAAGGACCGAGTTCTTGACTGGTTTACACATGGATTTCAGCAACTGAATCAGAAGTCCCCAGAGGAACAAGATTCAGTTTTATCAGATCTGCCCCAACCCTCTCTGAGAAATTAAACTTTCTGTTGCACCAACATAACTGTGATGCTGCGCAGTGATCAGTGATCGCAGTTTCACTGTATTAATAGAATGAAGCTAAACAAACTGCTGGCTTACAGATTGTTTGCGTGTAACACGGAAGTGTTACACAACTGGAAACAATTCATTACCGAACACTCCAGGGGCTAAATTCAGCAGATATGCCAATGGTTCTGACTCCCACCACAAAACACGTCCCAGAAGAGAGGAATAAGGTTTACGCAGCATTCGGTCACGGCATACAGCCCTGCTTGCACACTAGCTGCTGCTTTAGCAACAGCACAGGTATGGGAGCAGAGACTTCTGAGCCATAAGCAGCTCACATGGATCTGGAGATACCAGTGACCCTTCCAAGAACGCCAGGCTCCTGCCTGCAGTTGTTTACCATGTACAGCAGTCAGCTGTCCAGGAGGTCTCTTGCTGAAAGTCCGTGTTGCTGAACACATGAACATCATCATCCAAAGGGAATTACAGCTGAAACAATGGGTTTTTTTCTGCCTAAATGAATACTGCTGTTTATTGAATGGAGCCAGTGCTAACATAACCGAGACCTGAATCTAGTCCTGGGTTTATAGGAGCTGACACAAACCACATCAAGTGACTCGACCTACTTTAGTTCGATAACATGAAATTCATCTCTACTTTGCCAGGTTAACACTAACACTATCCAGTTCTTTCAGGCTCCAGAGCCGCAGGTACGACTCAGTGCCGTAAGATAACTAGATCATATGCATGACTGAAATCTCCACAGATAAGATCAAGCGTGCAAGAGACGTAATTGACTTTAGAACAAAGTTAAATTTATCCTATTTCCACTAATATCCAAAGCTAAAAAATGTCACGCCTTAAATACTTGCATCGCTTTTGTTCTGGTGCTGAGAACCTTCTACAAAGTCCTAGAAAGCAAAAACAAACATCAAGTGCAATGACAATCATAAAGGCAAAAGAGCTCCTAGTGCAGGACATTTGCTTTCAGCTAACATTTTTCAATCAGCTCCTTTCCAACATGGGCAAGGGTGAATTTTGGCAACTCCACCAAGTGAGCAGAGCTAAAGGAAAGGCAGCTCCTTTCTTTCTGGCCTCGAGAATCAAAATTTCAACATCGATATCCCAAATACAAACAACCAAATACACTCTCCATCAGATAGGAGTTATCTCCTCTTATGAAAGAAGTATGACAACTTCTGTGTCAGAAGAAGACAGCGAGCTTGCTTTCTCAAACGAGCTGATTCCAAGGAAAAACCTGGAAACGAAACATTTAGAATCCAATCTTTCTGAACCTTCACAGCCATTTCAGAGCATGTGGTTGAAGCAGTGTTATCAACATTTACCCTGCTTAGCACCTCTTCTTTCCAAGCGTGCAGTTTGGGAAGCTACATGTTCTGCTTGGTGAAGTCTGCACATTCCTTCTGTTTTTGAAGGAAGTTGCTTGCTTCTGCACCTGAAGCAAAGCTTCCTCTTCTTTCTACTAACACTGCTTTTAAATGAACTGAATGGATTTAGATAGTGCACCATCTAAAATCCTCGCCGCTTCTGTACCTCCGTGCGTCTTGTAACAACACAGGATCTTGCAGAAGCAAGGTCTACGAGGTTAAGTTTTGTACAGAGTATAAAAAGAATCCATTTATCCACTTCAAGTTTGTTGCCTGTGAGTTTCATTCTGCATCCTTTTTGTATGCTGCAAATACACACAGTGAGGAATAACCCCACTAACCCTCTCTGTGCCGTTCATTATTACACATCCCTCTGTCACAGCCCCATTCATTAGCCTGCTCTAAGAATTAAGTGGGGTTTATCTCACTTAATATTGTCTGAAATGACAGTCCCCCTCTGTTTGTAATTATTTCAGCTGACCCTTCTGATCCCTTTCACTCTCAGCTCCAGGCTTATTTAAAAGATGATTTTGCAACCATTTCTCCAGCTACAAAGAAGCATCAGTAAGAGGGCCTGAAACGGCAACATGGTATGCAGGGAGGCTCCTGTGTTATTAATATTTATTTCATGCTGGTACCTAGAGGCATCAGCTGAGCCAGAGCCCTGCGTGATAAGCTGCACAGCCATGTAGTACATGACAGTTCTGGCTCAGAGGACTGCATCATGAAGGCTGCAGGGATCTCAGACAGGGAGAATTCATACTGCAAGTTTACTTGTCTAATGCAAACTCGTTGCCTTTCAACTTCCCAGCAGACAACGACTCTGTTCAGTGAGAGCATGCTGCACATTTGATAATGAGAGCACTTATGTTTCACCACTGACAAAGAGAAGTGGTCCCTGCTGTCACAGATCCCTGTGCAACCTCTACAGCAAAGCTGCAAACAAACCCTTCACAACATCTACATCTGCACATGGTCAAAAGCAGCACGAGGTCATCACATCCCACAGAATGATGGTGGTGACAGTAGCAAGGAACAAAAAAAGCTCAGGGCTTCAGAGACAAATCTGCCTGCTGAGCAGTCATGGAGAAGACACAGACCCCAAACTCACATGTAGCAGTCACTTTAAAGCCTGAAGCATTTCAGCAACCAAAATCACTCCAACCCAGGCCCCAGGGAGAATGCATTAGGCATTACATGGCCTGCTTCCAGAGAGCGCCCGTGTTGCTGATGTAGTCAGGGAGAAAGCATTCCAGGAGCATCAAGCAGATAAATAAAATGCCTTTGAAAATGTACAAAGACACCTAAAATGCCTTGGACACAACACGCTCCTCATTCTGCTGCTTTCTGCTCACACCAGCAGTGTACAACTGCCAGGACAAGCTACATCCATGCCTAGGCTCAGCCCTTTCCTCCCACCCAGCAGGCAGCAGCTGCTCTGCATTTCTGCAGCCACCTCCTCTGAAATGAGCCCTTGGCCCTGTGCCGCAGGGGCTGCCTCCTGCTCACCTTGCTGCCCTAAGCCAGAGCCTGCAAGCACCTCTGGAAGCACACAGGCATATTCGCTTGCCTGCATTTCTCTGCTGGGAGCAGTTTGCAGTGAAATGACCCTGTTACCACAGGAAAACAGGATGCTGCTTAGAGGCATGAAGGTGGCTCTGCCCGGCTCCGCTCACTGCGTACGTGACCCCTTCAGCAGGGTAAACAGAGCAAGGTGGAGAAGAGCACCTGGAAGAAAACAGCTTCAGCAGTGCTCACCCAGTTCCATAGGCGCTTTCACCCTTTGAGTACACTCAGGAGATCATAAAAGCAGCCACAGTGAATGAGCAAAAAGAGCAGTCAAGGAGTTCCTTGAGGAGGTGTTGGAGGACAGCAGACAGAGCTTGACAGCTTTTCTCCCGTTAAGAGCTAATACCAGAACTAGTCACTTACCCAAGAAGCAAGCAAGAGCATTTTTGCCAGTACCCACCTTTGCTTCTACTGATGATTTCAAGAAATAAAAGAGGGGCCCAGTGATCACCCAGGCGTCATCACAGCAGAGGGCTCAGAGGATGGAGTGCTGCCTGCCAGCGCAGACAGGAGGGCAGAGAACCCAGGGCGGGATGGCTCAGTAATACCTCCTGGTGAAAGATTTCAGCAACACTGAAAAGTTATCAGAAAAAGGGAACAATCATAAAGGCTGCAGCCACATCGGTCTGTTACTATTCAGATTCCAGCAAGAGGAAGAAACCCCAACACAATTGCTCAGAAGGCCCCAGCCAGGCTGCTCAAGCTCTCAGTGTGGTTCACCACACCAAACCCACAATCACTGCTACCGTGCTCCAAACCCCCTCTGCTCCCCCAGGGTCCCCATGGAAGTAGCTGCGCTCAGACAGAACCACCACAGGCTCAGATCTAACACCTGATTTCCTTTAAAAAAGGAAAAGGTTTTATCCCCCTCGCTATGTAGGTCAGCTGTCCACAACAACAACGCCCTGGTTTACACATCCCTCCCACCCCCTTCTAATTTTCTTTTTGATTCTGGACAGGTCAGTCTCCCTTACCCCCAGCATTATATCAAGGGCACACTTTTGAAGATGAAATAGTGCGTGGGTTCCTAATGTCCAACCAGAAATGGAACACACACGGTCGCAAAGCTGCATCCACCATTCCTGCAATGTTTCAGGGTGAACAGAGCTGAACGTGGTTCTAATACAATTGCCCAATTATAAATTTGTCTGATTCTTGGCCTTGCACATGCATTTCCCATGGCACAGCCAAGTCAAGCAGACATCATCAAAAGCAGAAGCAGGAGGGTATGCTTATCAGATGTTCTGAAGTGGAACATAAACTTTAAAAATCTCAGCTTACTGCAAAAGAGAGTGAAGATGGAGAAACCAACGAATACAAGTAGTGCCTGTGCTATAAATAAGACATGGCACTGCAGTTAATTCTCTTTTAGAACAAATGCATTAAACATTTATTACACCAAATGTTAGTTTAAAACAATCATTAAAATCCGTTTTCTCTCTGTCCACTGGAGATTGGTTATTCATTTAAAGTTGATGAAGCTTCCCTAATTTCAACACCATTATTTCTATGGGCATATAACAGGAGCCATTACATTTTAGATTCATGCAGTAACGTTGCCCGATTTCTTTCTCACACTTTGCAGCTCCTGTTGCAAACCTTTGTACTGAATAGGAGTATTCCACTTAAAAATGAGTCTCTTAATGACCTCCGTCTGGAAATTCAAGCTCAGCATGTACAAGGGGCAGAAGTCAGCTCAGAGCATGCAAACTGATGAGTTAAACAAAGAGTCTGAAAAAAAAGAAAGGAGTGGAAATGATCCATCTCACAAATAACCATTTACCATAGGTTCTTTGCCTTTGGTTCTTTGCTAGGCTGTTTGCTCCCTTTGCAGCTGAAACCAAGGATATGGGCCCACATGTTTTCCCAGCCCTGTGTCAGCCTCCAGCAAACCCCAACGGAGCTGGAGGCTCCCCGTGCTGCAGGGCTGTGCGGGAGGTGGGCACGGGACAGGCAGACTCAGGCACTGCTCTTTGCTGCTGCCCACCATGGGATTAACACTCCTGATGTGCCACAGAGGCTGCTCATCTGAGGACGATCAAGGGAAAGTAGGGATCACATCTTAGTTAATAGATGACTGCTGAAAAGGGCAACTGAAACCTTCAGCTTTTAAAATATGTTAATTTTCAGTAATTAACATGCAGATCTTGTCAGATTAGGACTAAGAAAATTGCTGCCATCTACTGCTGGAAAGAAATATGTGAATGCTGAAAGCCTCTTCCAAAAACAGGCTACGAAGTGCAATGAACTGAAGGGAGTGTATTTCAGGGGCACATCGAGCCCTGGGAAGGGAGGCTGTCAGGCCTGAGAAGGATGGGATCCTGCAGCCAGAGGTCAGAGTTTCAGGCTGGGCAGAAAGAGCTCTTCCTTCTCTGTGAGCACACATTTCTCATTCATAGAGATGAGAACTGGGGAGGCTGGCAGGAACCTTCTACGCCAGGTTCCATGCAGAGCTGTACTTAAAATACATCCCCAGGTGCCCCAACAACTCCCAGTTGTCACATGCAAGCACACTTTATCAAAGGGATAATTGTTCAAACCTTGAGAAATCCTTTTACTTTGGATTCTCCTTTTGCTTAAAATTTAGGAGGTACTTTTCTCTCTGCTCTGCATTCAGCTGTACTCAATACAGTACCTCCAATGAGCCGGAGCAGATGAGGTGGTCTTCCCTCCATCACCACTGCTTTGGGGCAGGTCAGCCCAGTAAAGATGTTCCTGTGTCAGGGATCTGGAGATTTGGTTTTCAGCAGAAACTCCAACCTAGTATGCAGGCATCCTGAGATAGGCAGAAAGGAAAAACAAGTCTTACAAGGGGAGAATGGAAAAGTCTGGAATAGGTTTGTACTCAGTCAAAGCGCTGAGGTTACAGCAAGAGTGAAATTCTCAGGTCCTGTTCCCAGTCCCTGCATCCATCAGGTGTGCTAATGCTTCCTCTTAGGCTGGATCACTCCAGTACCCACAGCAATGTCTGGTTCAATAGTACATTTCCCTCTAAAACATCTGCGTGGGGACAGAGAAATATCTCTGTTACACAGTGAGATCCGTGCAGCAGGTCCAAGCCCTTTACATGGGCCATGGTTTTCTACGTGCTTTTCCAGGGAATGTTCATCTAGCAGGTGTGTTACCCGACCACGTTCTGCCTTGGGTGAGCTGCACTAGATCCAGCATTTCCCTCTTTGCCTCACACCATTCTTTCTCTGCAGTGAAGAGAGCACAGCAGCACGTTTCAACTTCCCTCTGCAGCAACCACAGCCTTTGCTGAGCCACGCACTGAGCATGTGGCTGACACAAAGCATTTCTGACAGCACTGTTCACAACGTCCTCCAAGACTTTGTCCCACAGAAGAAAAAAGAAAAAAAATCAACAACAAAACAATGTCTGATGTGCTCAGCCCAGCTCCACAGTCTCTGCAAAGCAACTGCTGCTATTCAGCTCCATAGTGAGGGCAGCGATGCTGCCAGTCCTCCATGCAGGTGATTCCACCGGGACTTCTCAAGGGGGGCACAGGCTGACAGAAAGGGATGAGAGCAGATCAGACCTGTCTCAACCGCAAACCATTTCCCATTGCCACTTACTTCTCAGAACTCTGTTGTGGACACAAAGCAGCTGAAAAGCAGCACTTAGATCTCTGCAGAGACCTCAGTGCAGCAGTAATTAGGAGGGTGAAAAGCAGTAATTTTCTTGAGTAGTTCTCTCTCTCCTGTACACACATCATGCTTAGCACGTCAATTCATCAGCAATTAAAGCCTACTCTTTAATCTCCAACACTTTCATTATATAGCTGGTAGTCAAAAGTATCTGAAATGCCCAAAGTAGTCCCTCCACTCCTCAACCTCGGTGGCAAAAAAAAAGGTTGGAAGGAATACATATCCACAAGTTCAGGCAAAACAACACTCAGAAACAAGACAGGCTCCCCAGACCGGCTCATTCTTCTAGCCCCTCTGGTCCCAGCTCATGGCAATGCCTGGCACACAAGTGGCAGGCAGCAGTCGGTGTTTACAGAGAGGCACAAGCATCCTCTCCCCTCCCAAGAGCAGCAGCTAGCCAGGGGCAGCACAGCACCATGAGCCCATGCTGCCTGCAGCCCCCAGGAACCAGCACTGTGCATTGCAGCACCATCCTGCTGCAGCTGGGGACAAAGACAGAAGGGTTTACTTGTATTATCCTGACAGGACCGGGTGCCTGGGTAATGTTTTCCCAGGTGGAAACTGCAGAAGGCGGTCCTAGAAAACGGCAAGCAGTCTTTCAGTCTCATGGAAATCAGCCTAACAGAAGCATTTATCTCAGGTTATCCCATGAGGAGCTGTACTATCCAGTCAAGAACATCTGTACAGTATTTGCCTGCCAGGAAAAAAGTCTCTTACTGCACTTTCCCAAAAGGAAAACTTTGACAGCCTTTCGCTGACAGAAGTAATAATTATCCACATAGGAACATACCATTAGAGTTCCCTTGACAAAGATTTATTTATTTATATGTCTCTGCCCTGGAAGAAAACAGATGATGAATGAAGTGCTGCTAGATTTATTTTGCTAACAGAGCTGCAGAGGAAGAGAAAGAAAAAATAGAGCACCTGAAGGGGCAACTGTCACGGCAAGGCAAGCAGCCAGAGCACAAGGGAGACTGCTAGGAGCAACTGCAGTGCTGAGGTGAGCACCTGGCAGCAAGGACAGCCCTCCCATTAGGTGCATGGCTGCCACTGCCCTCTCTGCCTCCAGTCCGAAGGCGCTGGGCCTCTTTTGGCAGCCAGGGCCCATGGAGGAGTGCGCAGAGCTTGGAGGAGAACGAGACAGAGTCCTGCAGTTATTTTCCTGGCTCTGCTGTGGTGTTCTTCCCACTGTTCTCCCTTTCAAGTGATCTTAAGACGCTGACAGAGAGAGGACACACGGTGTCAGATATTACATACGGAACGCGGCTTAATGCGCTCATTAGTCTGAAAACAGGAGCCCGCCGCAGCTAGTCACAAGGCTGCCACGGTGGTGAAAAGAAAGCAAACGCTGATTTCTCTTAAAATGTTTTTTCATTTTCCTGTCTGTTGTGGCCATAAGTGCCTCATCAAGTCCTCTAGTCCCACAGCTTTTATAAAAAGACAGTACCGGTGTTAGAGGATCTGGATAAATGAAAATGACCCATCCTTTGTTCAGCAGCTTCCCCGTGATGTCTGCTCCTCCTGGCATTCATCAGCTCTGTTGGACGTTCTCCTTGGTGAGAGATGAGCACAGCCAAGCGCTGAGGCAGCAGCCCTGCAGAAAGTCAGGATCCAGAGATCTGCACCTCGATGCTACGCAGCCCAGAGCCCTGACTCTGGCATCTTTACTGAGCACTGCCTTCTCCAGGACAACCACCTCTGATGGGATCTTTGCCTGAATGAGCAGAACCAGGCTTGAAATTTCCATAAGAATACGATCACAACACTTGGAAAATGTCTCATGGCTCCACTGCATAATTTACTTCTTTGATCCCTGCTAGCAGTCTTGTCAAATGAGTATAGATTTATTATTTTAATTATCTCAGGCTTGTAGAGATTCAAACATCTGTTATAGGTGTTCAATAACTATTAGAACAGCAATCAATTTTTTTCTCAACCAGGGGAGTGATTCATGGTGCTCTGTGAATAGACAAACTCGCTATAGTCTATACCAGAAAGATACTTCGAAAGAAAGAAAGAGGCTCTTTTAATTAGCTTCTAATTAAATCTGTTGAGGAAGCTGAGATGAACATAACATTCAGGAACACTACAAGTCATTTAATTACAGGGTTTTGTGTGTTATCCTCAGATTTCTCATTGCCAAAGTCGCAGTGTTTTCTGTTCTGTTTCCCAGCAGGGCAGTGTTTATGGATTATGTATAGAGCTTATGTTGAACATCCTCTGTCCCACATGGCCTTTGTGCTTGTGTAATAGATTTATCAGTGAGCAGTGATGGACCATCGGAAGAATTCAGCCCAGAGCCTTGTCTGGTGCCTTTTGAGTACCCCTTGAGCTTTATTTCACACCAGTAAAATCAGAAAGGGAGGAGACTTCCAGGTTCGACTTGGCACAAAGGGCACCACTAAAACAGCATGCCTTCTGGAGAACACAGATAGATCTAAGAATACCAGCCTTTATGTCTAGTATCTATCCTGAGGTGAATTAAAGAACAAATATGCACCTCAAGAGTAACATATATACCCAGGCAAGCCTATGAGACTCCATTTTCTGAAAAATTTTTCTGAAGTCAGCAACAGTACAGAAAGGTGAAAGCAGCAGGAGTTCAGGACGCAACAAGTGACTCAGCACTACATTTTTCAAATTTCAGTCTATTCATAACAGTAGGGCTGGTCTTAAACGAGCACTTCCCAAGGGCTTTTATAGAGCTGTATTTCAGGTCCCAGGGCAGAGCTGCTCGCTCAAATGACACTCGTTTGGATGGGAGTCAATGCCCTCAGTTTCCAGTCCTCCAGCCCTAACCAGGCAGCACAGTCTGCTGCATTCCACAGCTCCCTGTGTCCCACTCAGGCCCTTGGTAGGAACACTGCAGAAAGCACTGAGAAGCCTGAGGCTGGTCCCGAGGCAGAGGGAAGGACCAGCACACAGCAGTACCTGAGCACCAGAGGCGTTCAAGAACTGTGGAGCTGCAATTCTGCAATTCTGTGCCTATGCTCCAGTGAGCTCAGCCACCATCCCTTGAAGCTATTCAGCCTAGGACATCCCAGGTATATGCACAACCACATCTTTAACATTGCCCCCATTCCGTCTCTTCCATTCCCAACTAACCCACACAGCACCATTTCCACACAACTCATCTGTTCAGGACCTTGTCCAAACCAAGGAAAGAAGGAAACTGAAGGCAGAAAAAACGACTGAACTCGTGCTGCTGTCTTCTAACTCCATCCTGTCATCTATTATTGTCACTCCAACAGCAGGTATTTTCACAGGTGCCACTGAGTACAGAGCTGACATCCTGGCCCAAAAGCAGTATGAAACAAACCCCCGAGAAGAATCCCACTGCATGTCATGCCACCAGCACACTGCATATACAGTTAAACAGAGAAATGTTCCTCCACTTTGAGCCACTGCCCTGGAAAGAAAAGGAAAGAAGTAGGTCTTTGAAGGTTGCAGGGCTTCATTTCATGCAGAACAATAAAGAACCACAACAATAATAGATGCTCACCCGCTCTTCCTCAGTCTGTCCTTGAAGAATTTTCAAAGATTAAAGATGTAGAAGTTGAACTAATTCAGAAAGTGCAGCATGTGTTAAAGACAGAAAGGATAATAATGGTCCATTTTACCAAGTCTGTATGAGGAAGAGATCTGCTTCAGGATGAAATTTAAAGACAGGGAAAGAAATTCCCGCAGTCTTTACAGTAAAATCTTGTCCTTATGGAACAGTACACATGAAAATTAAGCTTTAACTTTGGAAAATAAAGGAGTTTCTTCTACTTGCCCTAGATTTCAAATCCATCAAACCAAAGATGCAAGTGACCCAACGTACCTAGGAAATTAACAGTTCTCTTCTGCCAGCCTTTGATGTTGCCCACCTGGAACAGGGAGCATCTCAGCACAGCAATTTTACCTTTGCAGAGGCTGACTCAAAGCTCCAAAAAAATTAAACATGTTTACATCTGGCAGCTGAGGTGCTAACAAAAAGATTGTTATTACTTTACTCACCGTGGGTAGACTCAAATGAATTTTCCGATGAGATTTATGCTAGGAAGGAGAGCATACATCCTATGGAATGAAGGCAGCAGAAAAAATGAGAAGGGAAGACTGGATGAATGGAGCATAGAAGCTCATGAAACTGATGAGACAGAGCCAGTTGTCTAAAGAGAGAAGGGTTTCAAGCAGGATATCAGAAAGATGCACTGAGCAAAAAGAAATTCCACAAATCTGATTGCTGCCCTCCAACAGAAAGCAGACAGCTTGTAGCTCAAAAGGGAATATTAATTGTCTTCTATGCAATTTCTCTAGTTCCTAAACCTCAAAGTCATCCCCTCATGCAATGAACAATGCCAAAATTTCTAGCTATGAAAACACAGATGAAAAACCGATGGGCAGCTACCCATCTTAAAACATCCAGCTCCAAGAAATCTTTGGCTAAGTCCTGAATAAATGAAAATTACAACAGCGAATTTGCCAATCGATAAACATTCAATACTGGATGTAAAATGCAAATGTGTTCACTGCACAAGTACTGATACAAGGCAAGGCCTTTACCCCACCACATCACTGACAATCCATGGGCTTCAGAGACCTCTACTATCACAATCAGGAAAAAGCCTGTACCTACTGTTCTTGTGTACCTTCCCCAGCTGTAGCTAGCACTCAGTGTGTTTCTACTGTCAAACTTCCATTTGGTTTTCCAAATAAGCAAATAATTATTTGGAATTTGGTCCGGAAGAAAAAATAAAGCTCAGTGGACAAAAACATAAAACAAAAGGCATGTTTTCAGTGCAGGCAGCAAGAGGTAGAACCAAGATTTCCATTTCTTTTCAATTCCACTCATCCATTCCCAATAACATTCTGGGTGCAGAACCACAGAACCTTCATTTTTTAAAGCTTACTTTGAGTTCGCAGGACCGACAGCTTTGAAAAATATTACAAGACTGAGTGAATGTGACAGAGCTCATTGGAAAAAAAAAAAGGTGGAACACGGTGATATAACTTTTATATTGCCTTTTCAAAAAATAACTGCACACAGTTATTTTCTTCTTTGATTTTTTTTTTGTTTTCCTAACTGAATCTAATTCTTCCAATTCAGTATCATAACAGTTAGTGAAAAATAGGATCCTCAATTACTAAAGGCAAGAAGCAAACTTTATTCTTAGCCGTACTGGTTATAGCAATTTCCACAGTAATTATGTTATGCACATCATCTAACACCTTGTCTAGAGCAAATTCTCTACTTCATTTTAGTACCATTGTAGAACGATATATTTAAGAAGTTGTAAGAAGGAAAGAATTGCCTTGGGGAGTCACACTTGCTACTGTGCTTTAAATTCTAAAACAATACTTCTAAGAAAACAGATTTTCCCTTTAACGAGCAACATCAATTAACTGAGAACAGGAAACAAAGTAAGAATTTTCTAAATCAGTCTTCTTCCAAGAAGGGGCATGCAGTGCTTGTGCCCTCCCTCTGCTGACACCTAGGAATCACTGAACTTGTTGACCAGTTTTACTGAAATTCAGCACAGAGTGAGATGTTCCAAAGATACTGAGCTCCTGCAACTTTGGTTAGAGTGAATGCATATGGGAGGTGGGGTCTTATTAAGGCACACCAAGGAAATAGAAAAGCACTGTAAAACTTAGTAAGAGAAGATCATACATGCTGGGAAGAGAAATTCCTGTTCCTACCCTACGCGGATCTCTGTCATCTCATGTAATTCAGATAAGAAGTCAGTCAAGCTCACACAAAAAATGTGTTTGTTACACCTAACTTAGCATCTAGTAAAGAATACAGAGAATGCAGGCTAGAGACAATTCATGCTCTCGAGCTTGTAACTCTGACAATGATTTAATTAATACACTTGATGATCCTTTGTCTTTTCCTAGCAATGCATGGGCTGAATGTGCACAGCTTCCACCTTGCTTTGTGGGGTTCTTGAATTATTCATCATTGCTTTTGGTCAGCAGTTCCAAATAGCAGTGAAAAAAGAAGTATCCTGATGATTTGCATGAGAGCTGAGTTTTCTCAGTGCTTCCCAAGTGCTCGTCTGCAGTCTAATGGGGCTGTCAGTGGAGAAAGCTTTTTCTGTTCTGTCTAATGAATGTGCATTTAATCAAGTTGTACTGAAATGCAAGCCAACTAGTAATGAATTAACTTTGTGATTACTGACCAGTGTGTAGTATCTCCTAATTTCAATCCACTTTTGCAGATTTGTCAAGATCCATCAAATAGTCCACTTATCAAATCTGTATCTTTCCAATATGGGGAGAAGGACGTTATAGGGAACTGTATCAAAGGTCTTAGATGTTCAGATATCAGTGGCTCTTCTCTTGTCTACTGATGCAGTTACAGCATCATAAACAGCCACGAGGTTGGTCGGGCAGGACCTGCCCTTGGAGAGGACATGTTGACTTATCCCATATTACCTCCATTTCTTCCGTGTGCCTTAGTACAGCTTCCAGAAGGATCTGCTCCATCATCTTCCCCAGCACACAGGTGAGGCTAATAGGTTAGTAGTTCTCTGAGTCACCTTTTCCTTCTTAAAAATGGGTGCAACACTGTCTTTTTTTCTGTCATCAGGGACCTCACCTGATCACCACCACTTTTCTGATATCACTGAGAGTAGCTTGGTAACTATGTCAGCCAGTGGCCTCAGGAGTCTGGGATATATCTCATCAGGATCCATAGATTTAAGGGTGCAAAGGCTTATGCACAGCCGCAGACTTTACAGAGAGACATCCTCAGAGAAGGATCCAGCAAAGAAGATGGGTACAGAACCCAGAGGTCCTGGCTCCCAGCCCCACGCTTACAGCACCACATCTCTATGCCAGGCACACAGATGCTGCAGGTTTAAGTCTATCCATCTTCATGTCAGGTGTTACTTCAACTAACATCAAGTAAAGCTGCTGTGGAAATATCTCCCAAACTTCTCTACTTTTTTTGCCTTGCCAGTCTCATTAGAAAGCAGTCCACAAACTCTGGTGCACTGGGAGCATTCTGCTTGCTCCTTTTCTTCAGGCTTTTGCTTCATCTTGTTCTGCAGCACATAAACAAATCTCATCAAATTACAGGTGAATATAAAACCACATATGTAGCACGGTCCTGCAGGGTGTTACACCTCCCCCAGCCCTCCCAGCCTCAGGCTGTCCATCCAGGATCATGCTAGACTGTTTCACACTTGGATAATTTAATTTAGTTTAAAACAGTCCTCACAGCAAAACATGACTTTGAAGAATCAGTCAGCACACTGCTGTCGGGAAGCTTACCTTAGGTAACTTCTACCACCAGGCTGCTTCCAAAAGTCTCTGACAGCCAGCTGTGCGTATGTAAGAGGAAGCCAGCATCCAGAGAAAGTGGCTAAAATCAGAGAGGAAGGTGAAGGAGAAAAACAGCAGGCAAAAAGAAGATGGTGGCTGAACATCCTACTTAGTTACAGGTCTACAAACACTCTTAGATGTTCTCCGAGAGAACAGGTCACTGAGAGGTTACGAAGAGGAAGAGAACTCGATGAAAGATCAGTAACATGAAGGAGGGCTGTAAGTTCTCCTAAAAAGGGAGCTCTGAATTTGATGGAGCTGCTGGAGCCAACACTATCCCTGTGAGAACTTTTCTCCTTTCCTGTGGAGAATACACAGGTTTTCAAAAGCTCTTCAAAACTCCTCTCACAGTAAGGCACAATGATGTCTGAGGCACAAGAAAGCCAGCATTAAGGTCGCCACAGCTTCCTTTGGAGATGTTACGGCTGGGATTTTTCATTGGAGCTTGAAAGACAAAGGAGCCCAAATTAACATAGGCAAAAAGCTCCAGGAACCAAGTGGCTTGTACCTCTCAAGCTTCCTTGGGGGAAGAATCCAATTAGCCATCCATAACGGGTCACGAACGGCTTTGTTCATGAAGAGCCACAGTGAATTGCCCTGAATTCTGCAAGAACTCTCCTGGTGGAGCTTGGAGCACCATCACCTGCTGAAGCCGTGGGTGTTCTTCTTCTGCTCCACATCTTGCACGTTTGCACTGAATCGTTGTATTCCTCCCAAAAACAGACACTGCCCAAACTCTCTGTTGGAAGTATGGCCCAGGGCCAGCAATGGAGGCTCTTCAGAAAAACCATAAATATCTTATGTCCAGACACAAGACATTGCCCTCTTTGGTCTTCACTAGCCAACACACAGCTCATCCTTTAAGCAGGATCTTAATGAATTACAGAAACTCATTCCATCCCTCTTGCTTTCTAAGTTCCTTATACAAGAAAATAAATAGAAATACAATCAACTTTTCTCCCCACCTCATCCATTGCTTCCTTCTCACTCTTTCCTCAATCCTTTATATTTTATTTAAGCACTCCTCACGCAGAAATGGAAGCGACGCTGGCAAAGAGGGATTGTGGTAGAAGCATGCTCAGGTGACAAGGAAGCTCTCAGACTCTTTCAGAACCCAGCAGAAGGCAAACAAATGCCATGCAGACACCTACATGCTCTATATAGTGCCAGACTGAGACCTGCAGAGTACAGACCTCACTGCCACCAGCCCCATGGAGGGCAGAATACGCAAGGGCTCCTTACACTGCCTGGGCCCCACCACACCTTATACCTTGGCAAGAGGGAGAGCAGTCTCCAGAAGCAAGAAACCAGAGCAGTGGCAATAAAAGCTGAGGGACGTGAAGGATCTCTGTGCTAGTTTGGAGAGTATTTGCTTTTCTCCACAACTGCAGTTTAGTACCTTCACAACAGCACTGTACCAAGTTATCACGGCCAACATTTAAGCAAATTCAATTACTTATTTTCTGAAAAAAAGTACTATTACCATGGTTCATTATGCAGAGACCGAAACATACATCCCCTAGGCTTCCCCATACACTAGAGGTCTGAATACAAATGAATGCTTATGCTGAGGTCCCACACATCTACACAGGCACCATCATTTGAAGAAGCGATTCTCTGTTTTGATATTCTAGCAAATGTTCTTCCCCTAAAGTGCAGGAAAGACACATGCTGAGGAACTGGTATAGAGCATATGGTGTTGAAATAGCAAGCTGATCAGTCTTTAACAGCTTCTGACAGTGGTAAAAGATCGATTATTGCACCATAAATATTAAAAAGTTCCTCCAGCCTTTTGTTGCAATGAATGTATATTTAAACATCAGTGTCTCCGCTTAATAGCAGTCGATTTGCCTTAGAATCTGAAAGTCATACAGACCCACAAAGTTAAACTAAGTACTCAATTGCTGCGTGTTTACATCTCCAGCTGCTACAGAACAGGCCTAGCACTGACACCACAAATTCACACCACTGAAAACACAGGCAATCTGAAACTGGCCTTTGGCTCCTTGTTAAAGGTAAAATGGAATCATCATTGCTTTCCTTTCTATGTAATTACAAAAATTCACAGCAAAAAATAACCAAAGACACCCTTAGAAAGTATTTGGCAAGAGGAGCTAATCTCCTAAAATGTCTACAGCACCAGCTGAGATGCATAAGCACAAACAGTTTTATCCTCTGAATTTCTTCACCCATGAAATGTCTGCCAGGCAGAAGTGGCTATGTGGAGGAAGGGGGAGTGCACACACATACTTACTAACATTGATTTCAATCATTAAGCAAATTGGCAGCTCCCAACAGTTCTCAGTGGAAAGTCACTGAGGTTAAACAATTATGGTATATGATTGCTACTAAAATTAATAGTATACATGGCATTTTTATGGAGATTTAATGACAGAACCACAAGTAATGGCCCACGGGTCCAGTTCAAAGGAGCACTAAATGAAAACTGACACCAAGATGCAATCTTGGGTTTGGGTCCAGAGCTAAAACGTCCTATTATGGCTCTGAAATTATTCATTTGGATCCACTGTTATTATTTAATGGTAACATACTCCAGCAGCACATCCACTTCTTGCTCTGGAAAGCTTCCCATCTAAGGGAACCTATCTGAACATGCTTCTACCTCTCAATGAATGCCTGTCTCTGCTGACTGCTGTAGGTCAGGCTGTTAATGCTAGACACTACTGGGATCAGTGGGACAGTCCACTGATAGCAGTGGAGGTTAGGGCTCATTTGTGTACCAACGGATGGACACTCAAAACCAATGGAGAGAGGGGAAAAGGACACAAAGGGTAATGAACTCATGAGTCTCAGCACCGCCCTGGAGAAAAGCGGAGAGTATGTTCATTGCTCTCGGGTCAGTGCATCATCTGCCAGGCCAAAATACTGCTTTACTTCTCACATTTCAAGACTTACCAACAACCCAGATTCCCAGCATGTCCTGTGGGCATGGTCAATCATACACACAGCAAGAAGACCTCATGCACAGACACTGCTTTGCTAGTACATTTCTTATCCACATTGGTGCTCTATATATATGGCCATAAAAATGGTTTATTTAAAGTCTCCTGCATGGGAATCTCTTATTTTTCTCTCTTGACTGTTCTATCTGGAAAGAAGCACATTGGCATTAAGTCTTGTTGCCTCTTCTCTATTTTTCACCTGTACCTTCCTACACTTGTACTAACTGAACTTCTTCATTGTACTTCATTTTCTGTCACATTCAAGGTGCAGTGCTTAGGATGATGGCCATTCTCAATCAATTGGATTGTTTTATCCCATTTCAAATGAATAAATTCAATTTCTCCTTTTCCCTGTGACATTTTGAGTACATATCATTGGATAGCACAAGGACTCAGCTACTGCTGACTTCTGCAGCTTAGCACTTAATGGCAGCTTTGTCCATCAGTCTTAACTGTGCTCCCTTTCTCTCTTAGCAATCATACTTATCGTAGTTGGAAATGCCACCCTGAAGTTAGAGCCATCTGCTCCTAAGCATCCTCAGCTCTGCAGCCTTCTGTTTTTACCCTCACGTCAGGCCTGAGCCAAGGTTCAGATCTGTCCTCGCAGACTGCAGTGATAGCAATTTGGACTATTTTTGAATATCTTCACCAAACCCTGCCGAGAAAGTAAGTTTCCATGGAAAAGTCAGAGTGCACATGTTTGAGGATAAGACCACAGCCATCAATGGGCTAAGCTAAACAAGAAAGGAACTGATAAAGCAAAGCTAAAAATTATAGTGATGACCTTGGGAAGACAGTGGCATGAGAAAGCAGAGCTTACATCTTCCTTCCAAACCTAAGAGGTGCTGTCCATGCCATGTGTTAAATGAAGCTTCCGTTGCACAAAGCACAGTAAGCATGCCAGAGGGGACACCATCTGACTAACCAAAGTTCCAGCAGAAGAGAAGGGAATCAATCTTCTCCAACCTGGGATGACCTTCTCCATGAAGGGACTATGCACAGCTGGTTAAGATCAGCCAGCCCACAGGTGGGAAGGGTGCTTGTAATTAGCCGTCAGAAAACAACTGCTTGTAGCAACTAGGGTGAGTTGCAGAATAAGCCTTCCCCTTAGTTACCAAACAAAGCAGGAAATGGAATAGCAGAGGGAGAAAGAAGAGCAAAGTCCCAACACACATTCAAAAAATATAGGAAGAAGCAGTGGCAGCAAACATGGCTCCTGGTATCTGTGTAGCTGCCTGGGCTATACCTGTCCTTTCAAGACAAATTCTCATTTCTTAGATACTAGGCTTTTTTTTTTTTTCAGCCCCCTCTAACATTTGTATCATTTCTGAAAACAGCATGCTTGTCTTACTCAGGGTAATTTATTTCTGCAGCTTGGCAGCTTGGCTCTGCCTCAGTCCTAGGGGTATTTTTCTTTGTTTGTTTGGGATTTTTAAAGAGGATTTTGTATTCACAAAATATCCCAGATTGACAGCTCCAAGAAATGCAGGCTCCCATTGGGCAGAGTGCTGCGTCAGCCTCAACAATGCAAGCACCCTGCACCGTGCCCCCTCTGCTCCCCAAGGAGAGCTGCAACACCCAGCAGAGCAGCAGGCCACGCTGCTACCTGCTGCAGCAGGGCACCACTTCACTTTGCGAGCCAGGTCGACAACGAGGATGGCAGCCCCAAGGAAACCAAATGGAGATCACTCAC
Source organism: Oreortyx pictus (assembly GCA_036925125.1). Classification (NCBI taxonomy): domain Eukaryota; kingdom Metazoa; phylum Chordata; class Aves; order Galliformes; family Odontophoridae; genus Oreortyx; species Oreortyx pictus. The sequence goes on from JAUPFR010000012.1 coordinate 4,109,821, forward strand.
TGTGAGCTGACACCCCAACCAGCAGACCTGTAAACCAGCACACCTGAACTGAAAAACCCACAAGTGTCAAACATCTCACAAGTTCTGCTGTAAATCAGACAGATCCTGTGTTGATTAACCACCTGCTATAATTTAGGAGCAGTGATTAATAAAATTAATCTTTGACACAGTTCAGCTTCCTTTGCAGTTAGCCACAGTGCAGTGGGATGGGAACAAAACAGCTCAGAGCACGACACAGTAAGTGCTCAGAGCTCACAAAAGTCCCAGTTTCCATGCAATACATGGATTTACCAAGCATCAAACTCAAAAGACAAAGCAAACCAAGACACATTAATCACAAATACCTTTTAGTCTGCATTAGCCAACAGGCTTGATATGATAAACCCAAAAGGAGAGAGACAGACATTAGTTCAGGAATATAATTTCATCTCTGCCCAAATGTTAACCCCCAATGAGTTTTATGCCCTAATATCATCATTCTATTTCATGTCCCTTCACACTGTTATAATTTTCTACTACATTCATTTTCTTTACCATTTTTGATACTTTCATTACAATGTCCTCTGCACGCTGCTTCATAGATAGAACTCACTCCATATTAAAAACACATATAATCTGAGTTATAATCTGAGTAGTTTCATTTTACTTACCAGTATGTGCTATAGAAGATATGTATTTCATCCACACATTTCAACATCAGTGAAAAAATTACATGCTCTTTCTTTCTGGTTTGTTAATAACAGATTCGTGTTTCCAAACCAAAGCCTATCACAGACCATGTGCCACCTGCACACAGGTATATAAAATAATGCTCAGCTGTGACTGTGTCTGCTGCTAAACTCGCTGGTAGTTGAGCTCACTGCATGCATCTTTATTGCACAAGCTAAGGAAACAGGGAGCTCTAATTGTGCAAAACATTAAGTGTCATTGTTTATCAGTGTACCTATGTCCCTAGAGGGATCGGGGACCAGGCCTGGAAAGCTGATCATAAAACCATATACAGTGGCCCAGCCAGCCAGCTCTTACACATATTAACCCTGCACAATGCCAGCTTCTGGCATTGGCCCAGTCAAAGAGAACTCAGATGGAATTATCAGTCTTCTTCTGGTGAAACACTGCCCTGTGCAGCTCCCCAGCAATACTCAGTGCTGAAAATTCAATGGAAGGGTTTTTGTTGGAAAACACTGCTTGGATCAAGAGCATTTACGTAACTTCAATCGTGGCATAACTTCTGACTCCAGCATATTGAAAAATGTATCCTTATTATTTGGAACATTTAATTCTCCATTCTGTATCTTTTACATTTGTCAAAAAGTCTTCACTTTCAGAATATGTCATATCACAGTGAGAAAGTTTTCAATGTTTAAACGTTTTCATTTCAAGACTTAAATCATCAATCATTTCTATATGAAGCAGCTTATCAAGATCACAGTATCACATTCTGGGAAGATACCGACACAATTAATGATGCATTAACAGTGACTGCTGATAATCTGTTCAAGCAACCCTGCCTAACAAACAACAAAATGAAAAATGAAAACAGAATTACGTACAAAATAAGATCCCATAAAAGCCTATTAGCTATAATTTTTAATTTGGTGATAAGTTGGCACCTTTAGCATACACTGAAGGTCAGAGAGCTGTGTATGGTGGTAAGTGGAATAGGGGGGCGTGACTGGAGTTTGTCACTGCAATCCTTGAGAAAGTCAGGAGCATTTGAGTCAACTTGCCATTATCCTTGTGAACAGTTTCCCCACTGCTGGCAGGGATGTCTCTCATTAAAGATTGAAGACCATAATTTTTAGATTTCAAACCACCTGAACAACACAATTAACTTTGCATGAGCCAAAAGTAATCAAGCGTCACTTAAAGATGGCTGCAGGGCATCCAGGTTTTTGCTTTATGTTGTTTTTAAATAAGCCATGCAAGCCATGCAAGGATGGAAGTAGTATCTCTGCCTTGAACCAGTCAGGTGAAGTGCAGCATCTGTTTGTTCAGACATTTCAGCCTCAATTGCAGGGCTAGAGTTGTTAAGCCTTCCTTTAGCTCCTGTTGCAAGATGCACCGGGCTGTGGACTTCAAGTGCACATAAGTGGAGGTGCTAAAGCCATGGAAATCGGACTTTGTATGTCACTTAATATGGTAAGGAAAAAGCTCTGTACCACAACACTTACTTCTTGAAGGAATCTAAAATGTCAGGCGAAGGATCCAACCACTCAATACAAAGCAGAGAAGATGAAGCAGGCGGAGACAAGAGGGGGTTTTGTGAAACAAAGTTTCCTGAAAGCAGAGTACATTTAGAAGCTATACAAATATTAATCCTGCAAATGTCATGCAATGAGGTAGACACAAACTTCCAGGAGAAACCCGTTTCATCTAAAATACTCTCCAGTCAATGAATTCAAAATGTATCTCTTGAAACAAGTTAGACTGACTTCGGGCAGCCCAAAGAGAAGATTCAGTGACTGAAGCCAGGCTGTAATTAAGGGCAGAGGAACCAGGAACTTGCTCAGTGCGGTTCAGCAAGTCAGAGGCATTGTCCTGACCACTAGGAGCCACTGGGGCCCATAGCTCCGAGCATGTGGCACAGAACAAGCCCCAGATCATCAGACCCCAGCTACTCCTACCTGTTTCATGGCTGCTGTGATAATGAAAAAGAGAAATCCATTTTGCCCAGAAGCAGTGTGGGCCAAGGGAAAGAAATTTACAGTGACATATTTCAGCATTGCCAAAACGATGTTTTGCCAGGATATCCAGTTCTCAGGAAGTGTCAAAATATTTGGTAGCAGTCTGATTCAAACTGACACAAAATATGATTAAAAAAACAAAAAACAAGCTGTTTTACAACATGGAAAATCTGCCTTTTGGCCAGCTCTAACTGATAGCCCCGTGTCAGCACAATAAGAAGCCAACCATGTGTTTCTCCTTTCTTATTTTCCCCATTACTGCACTGCACAACTGTAAGAACAAGGAGGTTGCTTGCCTGTTAGATCTCATCTGGCTGACATGAAACTGTCTCCCATTTTCAATCAGCAGAATTAGCAGTCAATCAGTCAAGTTCTCTTCCGCCATCATAGCAGAAAATGCAAAAGACTCAGATTTATTTTATAGCTTTATAGCAGCTAGGCTACCTTCAGTGATTTATGTCTTGCTTTTATGCTTTACAGCAGTCCTTGTAGTATTAGTAATATCATCTAGGCAGAAGCAATAAATGCCAGGACCCTTTACCGCATGCAACTCTGTCCAACACCAAATCAAGTTTTTCAAGTGAAATATAGATTCAAGAAAGAAGTGGCTTGAGGAGCAGAATTGAATTCATCTCAGTTATACTCATGCCACCAATGTCAATATATTACATCTCTACCGGGCCAAACCAAATGTTTCTTTTGAAAGACACAAGAGCATAAGAGCAGCTATGGATCTGAAACTAGACTGACACAGAGCTCTGTATCTATTTTTAATGCTACATAGTTTTATACTTTCTAACTCTGGATCAGACTCTTTTATTAAAGAAAAGTAAAAAACAAGTAATAATAATTTCTCTCCTTTTTATTCAAAGGTATCTAGAAGATTTAACAAAACCCTACGAAATGCGTATGGGGATGAATAACAGACTGATTTTAATCTTTAATCATAGTCAATGAAAAGATTTCAGACAAAAGACCGCAGATAACTAATAGTCTTTTCAGTCTCTGTCTTCAATTCCCCAGATCATGTGGGAGAATTAAATGTGAATTACAGCCACAGTCTGGTGATTCACACTGCCATTACTCTCCAGTGCTGTCCAATTACTTGCTTCCATAATACCCCTCACCACACTCAAAAAATTAAATCCCTCCCTCCTTAACACACAGGTCTAGGGGGGACCAGAAGCTCAGAACACCTCCAGACAAATACATTTATTAACATATTCTTCATTTCTTCATTAACACCAAATTTTAAAGTTACTGGTTGACAAAAAGTTCATGCAAATGGAGTCCCAGGAAGGATGCCTTGCAAATGGTGAATCTATGAGCCTGCCTTGTTACACCAACCACGCGACAAACAACAGCAGTTGGATGCTGATGGAAGGCCACGGAGGCCCAGGTGGGCATATCCCCTGCACAGCCAAACTTCACATCACACGTGCACCATGGGCTGGAGAACTTTGGTGAAGATACTCCGGTGGCCACGTAAGAGCAAAGAGGTGCCTGTAGCCCACGACACGATTAGCCACAGCCACCAGGCTCATTTTCCCCAAAGCCCAGCCCCACACGCTGCCTTGCAGCCGAGCCATTCTGCGTGCAGGGAAACACTCTAAAGTGAGTGCTTCTGATGCCCGAGGCAAGGACCAGCCACACTGCATGCTCCCAAGAGCCTTCACTTTGAATCCACGCACATCGAGAAGCAACGTTTTGCCTGTTCTCTGAGCAGCAAAGACTGGGAGATCACAGTCAGAATTCATTGCCTTGTAGAGACGATTAGTGACAATGATTTATGGCTTAATAGCGAATTCCCCATGAGTACTTAATAATACAGATTAAACCCTAATAAATGTGTTTCCTGCAGGTTTAAGTGACTAACTCTTATGATCTATTAGAATTGTCTCATTGTATACATAATTTTTCTTGGTAACCGTGGAAATTTCTAAAGAATTGGCAGCATCTGCCCCCAGACTATTAAAAAAAACTATTTTTTACCAGTGGAATTTTTTACAAATTAATTCCAGCCTTGAACATAAAAGTGCTAAATTCCACGTTCTCGTCTGTTAGAAACACTCAACGTCAATGCAAGCATTAGAGAATTAAACTGTTAAAAACTCTAAATACGTAATAACAAATCACATCAAGCTGCACTTTTATACTTTATTCTCTAGCTATTTTATCTCTTTCAGTTGTAAATTCACAGCACATAACATACACTGTGTAATTCCTCCCAGTTCCTAATAGTGATGTGTGTTGATTACCAAAGGAAAATTTCAACATACAGATGCTTTTAGTTAGCATCTGTCACAAACTCCAAAGATTAGTGGATCTGGTGCTGCGTAACAGGTCCGAACTTCACAAAGCTGTGCTAATGTTTTGATCAGTCTGGAGCAAAAGGGTATTTAAGAGTCTGTCTGACAGCTAGAGGGAGGGAAATAATCACTTTGAATGAAAAATCCAAATTCACTCAACCGGCAATGAAATTGCACTGAATATTGATTCAAGGCTTTAATAAGCTCAGGAGTTCAAAGCAAGCACTGGAAGGCAAATATTCCCTCCTCTTCTATCAGACAAATCCGCAGTACTACCACAAGGTAGGATTTCACTTCGTTCTAAATATATAGGATTATAAAAGAAGTCTGAAAGCAGTCCTGCCATCTCTCTCTCCCCTGCCTGCCCCCCACTTTTTTTATTTTAAAGCTGACAAGTTTAACATTAGCTAAATTTTAGCTCATAGAGCAGCACTTTAAAGTGACTCAAATTTAAATGAATAGATTTCTGTCTCCCTTTGGTTTGCAAAAATTATGCAATTCCCTTTTTTTTTTTTTTTCCTTCCCCTAAAACAGACTAATCTGAGATCAACATTCAGCTCAAACTCAGCCTTCCTTCCTCCCAGCCATGCCAACACACAGTCTGCTTTGCAGAGCATTTCAGACACAGCCGCACTGGAGGAGAGTTAATCGTGAGCAACAGAAGGGGATCCCAACACTCACGTAGATCACGTACCTAACTGTCTTTCCATGGGAGACAGCAGGACAGGCTATGCCAAGAAAGAGAAGTAGAAAAGTGCTCTGGGTGAGAGTTTTGCCTTACTAAGGAGTTGCTCATATGACTCTATGATCCGAGGGGAACTTGCAGTGATTTGTCTTCCAGCTGCAAATCACAGGCAGCAGGGTGTGGGGAGCTCTTTTCTCCCTGCTGTCATGCCCTGTGACACTGTGTCTGTTATCAACCTGAAAGTCAATATCCCTGAAAAGATCAGCGACCCCTGAGCACACTGAATACGTGCCTCCAAAGGGATGGCACATAATAATATAATATCTAATTATGTGATGCTTTAGGCACTGAAAAGCTTTTGCTCCCATACCTTCCTTAGCCTGGTGTAAAAGCTCTCTGTGATAACAACTGCCTCATTGTTCTCTTCCACAAGGGAGATAAAAAAACCAGATGGTTTCAAAGGGAAAACAAGTCCTCCTGTTACAGCTCTGCCCAAATGCGGCCAGGTGTGACAAGGTCACGATTTCAACAGATCATCTGAGCACAGCAGAACTGCAGCCTTCCCTTCCCTCCCGCAGCAAAAAGTCTGATTGTTTTCTTTTGGCAAAATATTAAATCCCAAAGCTTGATCTCTATGGGAGACACACTATGGCTGTCATTAGAGGCTCTCTGATCTCCAGGAAAGAGAGAGATAAGAGCAGAAAATATCTGGATTTACGTGTTTGTCATCAGAACATCATTTTTATGTGTTATCAAAAAAAGAGGTCAGATTAGTTCTACTGTTCTCTTCAGTTCAAGTTCAGAAAACAAAATCCACACTAAGTGTAAACAAAATAACCCTTCCTTCATTCTTTAAGGGACTAAACAGATACACAAAAATGCTTTACACACCTGAAGGCAGCAGCCCAGGCAGCCAACCACCACCCATTTTCCTGCAGCTGAACATCGTATGGATCACTTGCTGCTGTACAAACACAGATCTTTATCCATATCTACACAAACCTCAGAAAGGAGGGGGGAAAGGTACACGTGGTGGAGCAGCATGAAGATTTCCTCGGTATGGATTTCCTCTAATGCGACCCAGAAGACTCACGTTAGAACAGAAAACTGCCAAGTCTTTACAATGCACAGCACCCCTACGTATTCTGCATCTGCAGTGGCATTGGGAAGGCAATGTGTGAGTGGTGCACTGTACTAGTGCACATGACCATGTCCCCCAAACGCTCCCTGGCAGGTTTATGTTTACTAATAACCACATGAACTACATTAGCACAACCACGAGACCTCAGCAGCTCTGCTCCAGAACTCACATATACATCAGAACCTCCCCTGGAAAATGTTGTCTGATGCTAAAAGGTGGGTGGAGTTCTTTGCAAAAGCACTATTAAAACTCTACCTAGCTGTAGCAGGACTATTAGGTTTCACGATCACTAACTCACCCCTGTGTATGGGTAGGCACCATGGTACGTCCCTGTCTGCATGCAGACATGCTGGACACTTTAACAAAGCTTTACACAGTGACAAAAACAGCTCACCGTTGTCTTACTAGACCACAGTCAGCAGAAAAACCAACAGTAGAGAGTCTCAAAAGATTTGGGACTGGGAATTTGGTTCTGGTGAATGTTGGTGACTCTGGGCTGGAAAAACAGGTCATTCCCACTATGGCATCTTCACTCTCTGGGATGTTCTGGAGCTGACATGCCAGTCCCACTTCTGATACCTTCTGCCCACCACGTGTGGTAGCCAGCACGTTTTACCCAGCAGAATTCAAGCTCTGCTAATGCAAGACAGCCACACCTTTAAATTCAGGGAGTTCCAGGCTTGGGGCTGGCTGCCAGCATTTCCCTCTCTCTGCACAGCACGACACACCTCTGAGCCCAGCTCCCAGTATGTTTATTGTTTAAGTTACAGCCCTTTGTGCCTCAAGGACATCACACCACAGGGCAAGTGAGGAGAAAGAATCTGTGATTCTGTGAAAGGCCTATTGAATCATGTCTTCTTTTGTGCACTGAAACAGGATATTAATTATCACAGTACAGACTGTGATAAAGGGCTGAAAGGGACAGTTGGGTTATTGTGATCCATTCTCTGCCTCTATTTGTGCCTTTCTTCATCTGAACAAACTGACTCAACAGCAATCAAACTCTAGGAGGGCTGAGACATCTTTCGGGGGCATTGGCCCTAATCCACCAGTACCACAAAGCATTGTCATGGCAAATTGACACCTATGGACGTGCCTCGTTCCTGGTAAACAGCAAGGCACACAGCATGTTGCAGACCACATATGCTCTCTCCAGATAGATCAGTATACAGTCACTGGGTAAAAAAAAACACTTGCCAAATCCCTGGATGCAGCCTGAATATCAGGGTAACAGTGAATGAAAAGCACTGCCCACAAAAGGCAGTAAGCATGCTTTCCCCTGTGTGTCTGCTAAAAGAGAGGAAACAAAATTACTGCAGGGACAGTCACAGGTTAAACCCCACAGGCACCTCAGGACATGACTGCACCTTCTGCTGTTAGATGCTGTCTGGACAAACACAGCCCTTGCCTTGTCACGTCTGCTTTACTCTTGCTCACAGCCTGGTTAGCTTCAGGGTCCGCCTCCAGGCCACAACTCCACAATCAGCAATTTCCAGTCTAAGTATCCTGGTAAACATCAAGGTGGATGGAGCTTATGAGAAGAAAATGCACACATCAGCAGAGTCCAAAGTCAAACAATCCTGAAACAGTCTCAGCTTGGATTCATTTTCAGATTTCCATTTACAGTGTTGCATCTGCTACGTATAATGAGTAGTGGAAGAATCAGTTTATACGTGGCCTAAGATATAGATCAACTCTGATGACATCTGGCATTTAAAGAACAATAGTTCTACCTACCAATTTGTAAAGCTCTGAAAGAAAGAATACTATTTGAAACAAAACCTGATCCATGGTGCATCAGTTGGGATGCAGAGGCACATGTCTTTGTCATAGCAAAGGCTTTAATTTTAACTTCTTGACCACTGCAAGCCTTGGGACAACAACTTTCCTCTGTTTTTCCATCTGCAATTTTGCAGAGAAAAGCAACTACCATCAGTTTGTTTTTTATCATCACATACTTCGCATGAAACTAACTTCTCGGAAATCTCCTAGCACATACAATGTCCCTGCTGCTGCAAGATAAAATGTGTCACCACTCCATCTGCTACTCATTTGCTGATGAGTCTGTATGGCAACATGCTGCTGAGCAGAATATTCCAAAAAAGAAGAAACTGTGCAACCCAACAGATCTGCATTTGATGGAGCCAGGGCCAGGTCTCATTAATCATTTTGCTGTTCTGCTTGCAGTGGAACATTAGGACTGCCTCCTTGATCCAACACTTCATGGTACCACCATGCTGTAGACAAAACTTCATTTGGTGCACAAATGGACAAAGCAGAGGCAGCGGGAGGCTCTCAGTGCTAAATGATCCCTTATCTCAATACTGTTCTGATATTCGTAATCAAAAGACCTTAGTTATTGAGACTTGGAGAGATGCATTGTCACTCTTGTATGTTAAAGCTACATCAGAAATACAAGAACACTATATCACAAAGAGCAAGGGAGATTTAGATTGGACATAAGGGAGAAGTTTTTTACAATAAGGGCAGTGAGGCACTGGCACAGGTTGTCCAGAAAGGTAGTGGATGCCCCATCCCTGCAGACACTCAAGATCAAGCTGAACCAGGCTCTGAGCACCTGATGGAAATGTAGGCATCCCTGCTCAGTGCAGGGGAGTTGTACTGAATGGCCATTAAATGTTCCTTCGAACTCAAAACAATTCTATGATTCTATGAAGATACTGAAACAGTAAAACACACAGTGGTGAGGTATTGCCAGCTACGTAGGACTCCTGCCCACTGACTCCTTATCATGAGGAAGTCCTACACTGTGCTTCGGAAGAACAAACTGCCTCTCAGCATCAGCCACAGACCAAACAAGAAGACACAGAGAAGCACAGCAGGAGATGTGCAACCTCTAGCCATACTCAGTGGTTAGAGTTGCTCTGCCCACAGTGCCCCCTGGCCTCAAAGGGCATCCTGAGATGTCTGAACCTTACAAAGATCCCACTGGTGGGGAAAAAAATAAAATAAAAATCTCCTTCTGCTCAGGGGCAGACTGGAGAAGCAAAATAAATGACTTTTCCATTCAGATCATTCATCCACATCTGACTGTGCCATCCTCTGCATCGGGTAATGACTGTCCCATTACCAAGGGCCTGGGGAGGGCTCTGGTATCCCATGATGATGTGATACCTGTTTATCCACTCAGCGGCAGTGGTACAACTGGGGCTTTGTCTTCTTTAGATCAGATTAACTGGAAGCCATACATGTGTAAAACTTTCCTAACAGCCACAACTATTTAAGTGTTGATGGTTTTTTCTAGATTAAAAAATGTCATTTTCTAAAATATAAATGTTATTCTATTTTTCTAAATAATTAAGGGAAATAAATGATGATTATTTGCGTTTGGTTTTCATCTCTCAAACCAGCTGCAAATCAAAGAAATGCCTGATCTCTACTGAATTACAATCTGCCTTTGAACTCTTAACGTTTGGCTCTTTCCTGTACTTCACATAAATAACGCTGTTACAGTACAGGCCCAGCCAACAGACAGATATAAGAAAAGCAAAGCATCTGAAAGCAAGGTGGTAAGATTTTCAAGGCAGAAACATGTTTTACTACTCACCATTGCCTAAGGATAAGTCTATCTGAAGCACAGAGACATGCATCTCCTCATGTTTGATGAAAAGATTACTAAAAAGAAGAGAAGATGGAATTATGACATTTCCTCCATCCCTTTCTGATCTGAGTCAGAGGAGAAATCAAACACGCCTAAAGGGGAAGCAAGGCAGATGCCTGGAGATACTTTCTGAAATTCAAATGTTACTGAAAAACTACGTGGGGAAATTACAGCCTAGGTTGAAGTTGATGACACAGGGTCCTTACCTTTGAAAAGTCCGGTTTCTAAGGCAGCTGGTGAAGAAAAGCCCTAAAAGAAAATTGAGAAAGAAAAGCTATTACAGTATGGTACAATTTCATTATAAACTTGACAACCTGACAAAGGAAAACATCCCCCACTGATAGAGATGTGTGAATAACTGATCCTTTCAGATCAGTGGTTCAGCTGGAGAGAGAAAACATCTTCGCAAGTAGAACTGAAGCTATTTTATTCTATTTTACATATGTATATTTCTTCATGTTTATATATTTATGTCATAAAATGATAACAGTTCATTTTGGGTTGAACTGCTCATTTCAACCCCAAACACTTGTGATTTGCTTTGCACTATTTATTCCAACTAAGAGCAAAGAGCTGAACCTGCCAGCTGCACACTACCACAACATCAGTAAGACATCGCAGCAGCTAATTCAGCCAGGAAAGTAAAAAGCTATTGGGATAAGAAGAATCCTTTTTCTATGCCCATCTGAGAAGGGTTTCAAATTTGCTTGTCAGGGTAGTACTTTTAACACCACAGTCTCTCTGGACCAATTCAGTGCTGTTGAAACAGGTCTCCTTTGTATTCAACACTTGAGCCTACAACACTCTTCTAAACAAAAAATGAGCCTGACATGCCTGACGATCTCCTTGTAGTCATTCCTATCCTAATGAAATGTTTATGTCACTTTTAGAGGTATGGAGTACAGCATCTTCTTAGCTTAGAGGTTCAAGTATTCCACACAGCACACAAGAACTAGTCAAGCTATTTTACTGCAGTCATAGTAAACTTCAGGTTTGAAAAGACTGGTTCTAATTGGAACCTCGCAGCTTAAAAAACGCTTTTAGCTAAATTTAACAATTCAAAGTAAAATGTTTATGCATAAATAAAAACCAGTGGCCCCACTATCTTCACTGTACGTGGAGTTGCCTTGGAATGAAGGAACATCCATCTTGCTCCAGAATCAGAACCACACACGCTTATTTTGCATCTCCTCCCAAAAGCAACCTTGGCCACAGCTGGAAGTTTACTATACTCTTCAGTGAGGGCTTGATACCCTCAAGTCAGCCTACTTGCCCTAGATCTCAAGACTGCCTTAATATGCTCCATCCAGCTCCTCTGTACTCTTACTGTGATTTAACACGCCCTCCAAGGCAGTGAATGTCTAATAGGAGGTACCAAAAAACTTCAAGACCTCATAGCAAGACAGGAGATAAGGAGAACCCTAGTGCACTGAACAAACCAGGGCAAGCAAATAAAGCTGCTCTGCAAGTCCTAATTGCTCATTACCAAGATGCAAAGGAGAGCAAATTTGGACAGCTGTAAGTAACAATCTCTTGTTACTATTCTTTCAAGCAATCACCCTTAGACTTACTCATGGTCAGCAATTACCACACCAGCCTCACCCCATCTCAAACTCTCATGGGAACTCATGTACCAATTACGCCTTCAGCCACTTCTTAAAAACTGCAGATGATAGCAAATGTTGTTGGCTGGCCACTTGGTGGTTTGTTTTCATTTGGTTGGTTTGGATATTTTTTTTTACAGAGAAGAGGAAAGTAAAAGGAAGTATTTTCAAAGCAGGAGAAATGAAGGGCATTTATAAAAATAACGAGAATCCTTCCCCCAGGCATTCTGAGTAAGACATTATTACAGCCCTAAGGTTCAAATGTCAGTAACACAAGGGTTGATGAAGCATTGAAAAGGTACACCTCACTTAATAATTAATGGGTAACTTCATTTCTGATGACTTCAATGGAGTGACAGTGATTATGTGATTGTCTCAATATCCAGAGGACTACACACACACGCAAAACACCCCAGAAGATTAAGCACTTACAAGTCAGAATAAAGATGAAGGAATTTCAACTGAAAGTTCAAAGGATTGGAAAATTATTGACAATTCGAAGCTGTTACACAGTGAGAAAAGCTCATAACAGTGAAACTAAGGGCTAATACTGACTTGTCAGTAGTTCTCAGAGCACCTTATTTTGAGTCTCTGTTCTTGCACCAGATACTAAATCCCCTTCATCTGGGAACCACCTCCCCAGCATTCAGTATGTGCTCCTTGTTTCCTCTCCTCATCCTCAATCATGAACAACTTCAAGTGAAAGGCCTCTGCTGTCACTCAAAACCTGATGTCAGCTACACACATCTCAATGGTTGAGATTTAAAGCAGAGATACCTCGCAAAGCACACGCTGGGCTTTTAAGGAAGTAGACAGAGAGATGTCATGTTTTAGTTTAACAGATGTTTTGAGAACTGTATGCAGCATACATAGCACCAGCGTGAGGCTGAGGTTTGCTGAATGAGCTACTATTGGTCTCAGGAGCACTTTGCTCACTTTATAAGGAGCCAGGCATGAGATATGGGAGATGTCTCAAAAAACAAACTAACAAAAAAAGACCCTGGTGAACAGAAGTTTTCACTCTGGAAGTTAGTAATGGGCTCTTTTTGTGCTCAAATAATAAGCAATCCTATTCAGTAACTTATCCCCAAAGGTGATAAGTCTGTTCTGAATGCTTCATTCTCTCAGACATCGCAGTTGGAGTTTAACTCTGCAGAGCTGAGAACATCCCCTGCCTGGCAGTGCTCAGAATCCTGTTTCCCACCCTGCAAATTTCCCATCAACTTTTCTACCTCTGCCAGAGCTGGTCTGGGGAAAATTGCTCCATGGATAATGGGCCCAAACAGCTTTGCAGCTGTGCCATTGAGAATTTCCTGCTCCAGCAGTGAAAAACTGTCTCCAGTGCTGCATTCATATAAGAATGTTTGGTGGAGTCTTTGTTTTGTTTTCTTTTTTGTATGTTTTTTTGTTTTGGTTTGGTTTGGTTTTTTTCAAGTGTTTCTAAAAATTGAAATTCCTTTCAAGGCCTCACTCACAGCTATAAAAGCTCTACAAATCCAAGAGATAAGCTCTTGCTTTTACACTTAATGTAGCTGACTTCCACACCTCACAAACCTACTTGTTCCTCATTCTCCCCAGCCAGGATATATTGATCTGTTAATCTTTCAAGCTTGCAACAGCCAAGGCAATGCAACTGTACTTTCATTTAATTTATCATGCTCTTTTTCCTTGGCCACAGCTTACATCAGCCCTCTTGCTTCCTTCCTGTTCTGTCCCTTGGGCCTTTGAGCCATCCTACCAGCTCTCATTAGCTTAATGACCAGAGTGAAAGGATTCTGTTCTTGCAGGTTTTGACAGAGTCCCTCTGGTTACACAGAGACCTTTCTGAACAAAACAAACTCACTGAGGAAATTCCAATCATGACATACAGGTTCAACTCCAATCAAGAAGCTACGTGAATTGCCAACTTATTCTTTCTATTCTGAACACACTTTTGTATGGAGTATCACATGTTCTAGTTTTCCAGTACAAACAGAAAGATCCCAGTTCAGCTGCCATAGCTCCACACAGTCCCTTCTAGAGTCATCAAGCCACACACTATGCTGTGCAGAATGCACTGACCTGTAGCCTTTCCAGAAATCTCAAATTGCCCTTGAGGACGACCTTATGTCCAAACACTCACAGACAGCTTAGCTGTTGCACTGACAGACATGGTTTAATGGGGAAATATTGGCAGTAGGTGGACAGTTGGACTATTAGATGATCTTGGAGGTCTCCTCCATCCTTCACGATTCTATGATTTTATTATTCTGTGACATTCCTGGGCCTGTGTTACATGGGTTGTCCAATTATTCTGCTCTTGCAGGACAGTAAGTCTGGCAGGCTCCAGGTTTTGCTTACTGTGCCTGAAGAAGCCTTCTGTTCAGGAGGGATACCTGCATCCTCACGCTACCTGAAAATGCCAGTCGTGCTCTTGTCCAAACCACGAGCTCTGCAGAGTCAGAGACCTCTCCTCTGCACGGTGGGGCCAAGAGCCAGTACAGTACCAGGAGCTCTGTGCAATGGAGCAGGCAGTATGGTCACCTTCTCCACTCATTTCCTGACCTAAGCAACTCCGTACTGTGCTCATGCCTGGGGCCAGCCCTTAGCAGGTCCCTTCCAGCTCTGGTTCTGTTCCTCCCTTCTCACAGACTTGTGAAGAAGTGAAATCTCAGCTGTCGGGGGGTTGGCGAGAGGAGCAGGGTTTCTAGGTGAGAAGAACAGGCCAAATGCTCTCTTTCTATCACCCTCCAATGTGCCAGCATCACAAACCTGCTGACAGTCCTTGAGAGCTGATGACATTTTTCAAAACATTGACAAAAATAGACAGGCACTTCCCCCTCCCATTGAAGAAACCTCACCAACTATTTCCACAAAGCCCTTCTGCTCTCCACTCTTTCTCTGACCACCTTCACAACCAGCTCTTCTCTACCAAAACATTTACAAAGGCAACTCCCCATTCCATAGTAAAAAAAATTGTCTTCTAGAAAGCAGATACCTGACCCTGAAACCATTAACAAATGCTAAAATCTTAAAATTAGCTCCCTTCAGTTGTAAATTCTGGTCCTGTCCCCATAGGGACTCCCAATAAAAGATTTGCTTGAGTGGAAGTTAAATGTAACAATTTAAAATAACATAAATGAAGCCATTGGTACCTGTAACTAATACTGGCAATAGAGTTAAGCACTCACTGAGTTCATCATTTCTAATTAAAAGGAGAAAACAAACATGTTTTTAAAAATGTAATCGAAATGATTCATAACTCATCACTTATATCTTGGTTCACTGTTAAAGTACTTTTGTGTTTTACATCTATTCCTGTCTAGCAGCACTACCAAATCAATTTATTTCCGTAACCTGAGTAAATACACTTGCTATATATATCGTGTCCTTTGGCAATATGCAATAAATTAAACTGAACAAATGTAATTTCTTTTTTTCTTCTTTTTAAAGATCTATTTATTTCCGTACTTCTTGTACTGATCCTTTAAAACCTATAAATAAGCCTCTATGTTGGATGTAAATGTACCAAGCTATTTATTCTAGTGGGGTAATCCAAATACTTCACGTAACCAGGGATTGATATGCTCATGATGAGCCACTGGTTGCCTGGGAATAACCTTGCAAGACAAGAAGCTCTTATACAGTATGAGTTCAGAAATCTGGCACATGTCTAAGTCTCTTGTAGAATTAGGACCAAAGCAATTCATCGGATTAGGAACATGAAGTCCAGCATCTTGAAGGATAAAAATCTAACAGCTAAACAATGTTCTTGTGGCAGGGACTGAGGTGTGAGTGAACAATCAGTTACCACAACCAGAGTAAATCCACACGGTTCTACAGGAACCCAAAATTCAAATGAATTTAGATTTGGGCTTGTGCAGGGACTAGGTCTGTTTACAAAACGTTGGCCTTCTCCAGATCCCTCCAAAGCAAGCTTTGCTTTGTACAGCTCTGATTTTGAAAAATTTTTCCTTTTTCTTATGTTCCTTCACATTCAGCTAGCTCTTCTCAGGCAAAATGTTAGTGAGCTGAGAGACACTGACTCCATGTTCCTCTTCCTAACTAAACATCCAGCACACTAAGGCAGAGCCCTGCCGAGCATTCTGTAGAATTCTGTAGAAATTATTTAATACACATCAACGTTGCTTTCCAGCTGGGGCAGACAAAGCTTCAGAAGCCTCCAAAGGACTCATGTACAAGCAAAGGATGGAGTCAGTGCTGTTCTGCAATCTGGTAGCATCTTTGCACCCCTAGGATTAGCTGTATGAGCTGCTCAGCCTGCTCTAACATGTCATTGACAATGCGAGCTATCGTTAAAATAAAAGGTCACAAATAAAAGCTCTCTATGCTGCAGCTCGCAAACATAAATGCAACATTTTTCACCTCCACATGAGCAGGTACCACCTTCTGGCAGAGAGAAAAGGAGTCATGCTAGTTAAAGAACAGCTATGAATTAGACAGACAGAGGAAGCTAGGAATACACCAAGATTGTCTTTTGGGCTTAGAGAGCACTGCTTCCACTCTATTAGTGGTATTTTGGTATGTTCCTCAGTTTGTCTTTATTCTGCTTCTGCCATAGCTCCGTTTGAGTCCTCTACAGCTGAGCAAGAAAGAGACTCAAAACAAGGGAAAGGATCAAATGAGGAGGCTGTGATATAGGAACATTATGATGCAAAAAGTGCTGTCATGTAGTTATTACAAGAAATACTTGTAAAAAAAGCACTAAGGTAATGTAAAGATTTTCTTGTTTGGAAAGAATCAGCATGAAGTTAACACCTGGATCTCATTAATATGCATGCCAACCTGCTGTCAAGATGGATAACAGCATTCTCATAAACCACTTGATATAAAAGCAATCAGAGACGTACAAGAACCAATTCATGTTGAGGTTTTCATTTCATGTTTAGATCACATTTTTGGCTGTTTAAATTGACCGTTAAAAATAAGTCATTATCTAAAGTAAATGCTTACTTTAGATGTGGTTTAATCTTTAAGAGATAGACAGCCTGGAAGAGGTGGCCAGAAATCTGGGACTGGAGACAAAAATATTCCCCAAATTCAGAAGTTATTTAAGTGGAAAATTGTGTCCATAACCGATATAGATTACGATTTCTACAAAGATTCTGACTTCCACTGTATCTTGAACCTATATACCTTGGCTCTGCTGCTTCTATCTTGATGCTGACCGCAGGCTTTTTCCAGTACAAGAAGTGAACAAACTGCTGTGGTGAACATAACACAAGTACTAAAGAGCTGGAGAGCTCCACGTTCTCATGAAGGCAGCCAGCTGTCTCATAAGCTTTTGTTTAGCTGTTTGTAAGACATTGATATTAACAAACAGAACAGGATTCTGTAGCAAGTCCAATTCCATTCCTTGCTAAGGAAAGATAAAGAATCACGGAACATAGCCTGTGCACAAATAAGACTTCCTGAGATTAGAAAGCCCTCACTAGCCCAAAGCAAGGAACGTAATTCCAAAAGGAGTGACCAGAACTGGGGCTTCTGTTTGTGTGTTCTTCACTGGAACATTTGAAAACGCAACAAAAATCATCCTTGAAACATCAGTTCACTCAAAGGCAGGGCAAAGCACCCCACCTCCATGCAGCAGTAGAAAGAACTGAGCTGGAGACAATATTAACAGCATCAGCAGTAACTCAGAGAATCCAGCCTGACAGAGGCGAAAGTGGCTGTGCATCCGATCTTCACACAGCTCCTAATTCTCCTTGTCACACAACACCTCACCATCACATAGCATCAACCACAGTCCCCAGCATAAACACTTCTCCTGCATGAACAGAGGCAAATGGCCTGAATTTTCACACTGGGCTTTTGTAGTTGTTTGTTGTTATTTTGTTTGTTTGTTTGTTTTCCAGGCCCTTCACATCACATTTCAATGTCAGTCGTGTATTTCTGTTTCTGCTCTTGGAGCTAAGTTGCTGTGTGATTCTGCAGCATCTAAGCAGGCTCTGTTTGCTCAGCCTCGGGCCCTTGACTCTGGGAAAGAGTCAGATCCATCTGATGCACCAGCTGAACATTATCCTTCTGAAGACTGTACTAAAAAAGATACGGAAATCCCACAGCACAGGGCAGCTTGGAGTAACGCAGTGTATTCAGTACCAAGTGCTTGTACGTGGAAGAACAAGCAGATATTGCCCTAATTCTTGGCATGCTGAAAGCTGAGATACTCACATACATTCTGAGCATATGACACTGCGAATTTAGGTAGCGAAGAATAGCTCAGGAATAAGGTCATGAATTTAGCTTTTCTGCCTGGCCACAGCCGGATTCAAGCACTATATTTCACCGTACAAACGAATCCTTATTTGTTCACCCAGAAACTCGAAGGGAAGGTTTAGTGTGCTGGGTATTTCAGGCTAACTAAAGCAGATTCATAGACTTCAGATGAACAGCAGTCTTATCAATGGCTCTTTCTTGTTATTGGAACTACACAGACTTTTCACTGTTGTCACTATTTTTACCCCAAAATTGCAGGTTTTAATGAAAGATACAACATTAAGAGGGACGTTCTCACTAAATTTCGTGTCTAATTTTCAGCTATTATGTACCTAAAGTGAGAAAATAGTTGGCAAATGACCACTACTAGGAGCTCAGAACTGCCTTGACTAAGAGCACGTCTTTATGAAGCAGATAGATGGATCTTGCATTGCCCTCAAGTGCACAAGCACTATAACTGCTACTAGCCCAGCAGCCAGAGGGCCTTGGAAAACAATAGATAAAAAAACAAGGAAAGCAATAGCTACTTCTGACAGCTGCCTTCTTTAAATCTCATGCCAAAATCTGTGACAACTGTTACACCACAGATAGGTACTTTGCTGGTCAGCTAATGCACTCTGTACTCCATGGGCTAGGGCAGTCAGGTTAAAGACTGTGGCAGAGCTAAGGATGTGTCCAGACTGCAGGGTCACATTAAAGCTGCAACATCTTGGTGTTCTGCTAGGATTTTCCCTTGAGTTAACAGTACAAAACGTTCTAATTTTCCTCAAAAAAACAAGGCCGTGAGGAAAGGTACTTTCATCTAAGCTGTTCATAGTGCTTCGGGGACAGGAAAGCTTAGAAAGGGAGACAGAGAAAACAGCAGATCCTTTTAATCTAACATAGAAAATGAAAACTACTGCAGCCGTGGCCGTGGAAGCAATACAAGAGAGGAACAATCCTACCATCTTTTATGCACACCTCTCAGCCAAGCACCGTGTTACTGTGCCAGAGAAGATCCAGCCCCCTGCACTCTACAGCTTTCCACATCTCCATCGCCTACAGACAGAACAGCTCCTGCTCCCTTCAGAGAACAGAGCTTGAAATTGTAAGCAGGACAGGACGAGCTCATTGTTTACTCTGAGCTAACAGGAGAACCAAGCTGATGCTGGCCCTCCCAGCTGCCTAATATGTGTATACTGTCATGTCCTCACAATCTGACCATTATTGCTGAGTCTGGGCAGAGCAGCAGATCTTTGTCAGAAGTATAGCTTTTAAAACCAGCACAACCTTCACTGCTGGAAGATAGCATGTCTTTCACCTAAGAGACAGATTTACATATTCTGTCTTTCTGGGGACACCACTGAGTTAATGCTCTGGAGTCTGTTCTTTCAGGTATCTGTAGTTGGCTTTCTCTAAACTGTCAACTGCTGGCTGCACTGAAGCTTCACAGGACTTGGTTAAATCCTCCAGGGTAACATATCCTCTGTGTGCTACACTTCCTCTATCTGCTTCCCCTTTCCTCAGATCTTAACTTTTCTAAACTTAGACCCTTACAGATCAGGCCATGAAGTGCCATATAGATCCTCAGACGTGACTTCATTCTCTTCCTCCCACACAGCCCTCACCTGCCATCACTTCCCTGAATATAGTTACCTTTGCTCTATCTTCTCAAGCCTTTACTCACACCTTGGACTTATACAGGCTTAGTAAGATGCAAATCTGCTTTGAAACGTGGCTCTTGACATTTTTCATAGGATTTCACGCTGATTGCCTCTGAGTAACTCCAGATCAGACATGCTCAGTCTCTAAAGAAGGCGGGGGAAAAAAAGCTTGGCAAAGCGAATGCTAGCTCAAGAGTGAGATTGCTATCCTGCCTTCCTCCAAAGTCTCTGCAGGGTAAAGTATGCATTTTGCACATCTGCCTGTAAAAAATTACAGATGCTTTCCAGTCTTCTCCACAGGACTAGCAGGGTCAAAATCCAATCCAAATTGAGCGTGCCATTAAAGTCATTGGATCTTATACCACAGACAGAGGGAACAGATTCAGTGGAAAAGAAAATAATGCATTTACCAAAGTCCTTGTGCTTCAAATTCAGAGAACCTACATCTTTTGAGCTCACTCAGTGATTCTCTCACCTGAGACAAGTTCCTAATCCTATCCACCTTCCCACTTCTTCAGTGATAGCAAAGCGCTTATATTAAAAGCTGTCCATAGAGAAGCTCCCACCTGGTCTCCCTACCTGCTACCTACCTCTCCTCTGTCTGCTTCTTCCTATTCTCATCCTCACCTCCTCTGTGTCACCTTCTGACAGTGGGGGCTGTCATTTTAGTGGTACTTCTGCTAAACTGCTTTCTAAGTCTCTGATCAAAGCTGTAGGAGGGGAGCAAACGTACAAGTTTTCGCATTGTTTCTTCTGAGCAACATCAAGGCCTGGGCTCATGCATTTCTGCAGTGCTAAGGGGCTGGTGGGCCATTGTGAATATGAGATCATGCTCTCAGGAGATGCAAGTCTAAGGTGAAAATGAAGAGTTTTCCAAGTCACTGAGAACAAATGCAGTTCTTGTTTCTGTCTGATTTCATAAGCCTCTCAGAGCAGAGAGACAAGTGGATTGCAGGTACATGAGAGGACTCGGTGGTAAGGACAAGATTCACTAAGTGGGTTTTCCTTGAACATAATGGAAGGACGATACAGACTGATACAAAACTATTTGGAGCTGCAGAGGCAGGCGGACACCAGACATCAGGCATCAGGTGACTGAGAAGGCTGAACGTAGCAACTATGAGCAAATAAGAAAAATAACAAAGGGGTGGGATAAATAAAAGATGATGCAAGATGGTCAGACAAATAGTAATAAAAAATTCAAGTCCAGAAGACACATGGGGTGCGATGAGTGAAGAAGCCTCAATGGCTTGTAGAGGTACAGCAGTCAGGCTAATATATTGAGGTAGAAAAATGACATCTCCTAAAGAAAGCAAAATTAATTATTTGCCTCAGAACTGCCAAAGGAGAAAAAAAGCTGACAGAAAAAGACATGTCATATAATTCTCAGAGTGACAAGGAGAAGTAGCAGAGATGCAAGGCCTATATATCCCTCCAGTGCTATTTGGTGCTTCGGCAAACCGCATAGTTGAAGAATACAGACAACATACCAATAACATGCAGAAGTGCTCTGCAACAGGGAAGGGTTCTGTCTGACCATTTCCATGAAGCACAAGACAGTTGCTAGGTCTGATTATCCTTTGCCACAGCCTTAGAGTGTTCATTTCCGCCTGCACAAAGTAAGAAATTATTCCATATAAAAATTCTCCTTTTTTCTTGGTGGCAGCTCAGCACCCTATTCAGAGGTAGAAATATCTAGACAAGGTGCAACGAAAATAATCAGGTATGAACTGATGTTGCTAATTCACAAGGGAAACAGGTCAGAAGCCTTTTCCAAAGTCATTTGGGATTCACCATGAGAAGGCTTGGCTACAAGTTAGGTGAAGCACCGGTGAGCTCCGCCAGCCACGCTGCTTTGCTCCAAGGTGAAGGGGCCGCTCACTTCATTGCACCAACAGGACCTCAGAGTAAGATAATTTCTCAGAAAATAAAAAAGCTAGATCACGGTGAGTTTTTTCTCTCAGAATCGACATCAACTCTAGTTTTTCTCCTTTTTACAACTCACTTCCATTACAAAATAGCTCCCCTTAGCGTCTGTGGGCAGCCATGCACATCCCCTGTGCAATGCGTTATAATGACACTTAACACAGATGCCTGGAAATCAGCGACTGCCTCCTGGCGCCTCACTCTGTTCAACAACAGCAGCACCCCCATTGCAGGACGTTCCACCCGTGAGGACATGAAATTAGAGGAATTACTTCAGTACAATCAATCCACTGGTGCTAAAAAATGAGTTAAATAAACTAATTTTGACTAATAAAGGGGGACGCATCAACCCACCAAAAAAAGAAGGCAAAATCACATTGTCCTACTTTTCCAGGTGCTAAGTACTACGTTAATGTTCAAAGCTTGAAATATAAAGCAGTGAAACCAGACTTGCATACACACTTGGCATTACTGTTTTACTTTCCAGATACACAGAAAAACAGTACGGGGATAACATGATTGCAAAGTGCAATCTTATTTAGAGTCATTAAGAAGCAGAATTTTAGACCAGCCTTATAAAAAAACAGCTTAACTGCATAAGCAGAGGAATCCTGAAGCGACAGAAAACTTACAGTGAAGCTCTTGGATGCTCTAATAGCCCAGAACTGGCCTGCTCTCACACAAGGCTGACCGATTCATTTCTCAGCAGCCCACTTTCTGCCTATAGCAAAGAAAATCACATTGCACTGTATTATTACCACATACAACGTAAGCAGGCGCAGTATCATCTAGATGAACAAACTTGACGAGAGGGAAATAATGAATAAATCACAAACTTTGATAAATATACTTCAGGAAAAGACCTTTTGCTTTAAAAATGAAGATATTCGAATGCTATCTTTTCAAAATGTCAGCAAGTTGGAAGATCATGGCAACTGCTCAATCCAAACCTTCTCAAAAAGGTAAACAACAGAGAAGAGAGTAATAATGGAGCTTATTAATAGACTTGGAAAATAAATCTCTCCCTAAACTAAAGCACAAATCCATACTCATTATGTTTCAAAAACACAATGCACGTGAGTCTCTGATAAGGTATGAAAAGTGCTAAACTAAGATACGAACAGAGGTGCATGCAAAACTGTACAAGAAATGTAATATTTAGGCAAGAGGACATGCAAAACAAGGACATGCCTTTTCCTCTTCACATTTTACAAATGGTCTTTTAGCTTTGCAGAAACTGGAACTGCCCTTCTGACCTCACTGGTCACAGCTAGCTTCTTTACAGCAGTACCCAAACTAAGGGCTTCTACTGCTTTATCAGTACAAGGGACAGCTGGGGCATAATGCAGGGATACTGACATTTTTGTGATGTCAGAAGTTTTCAGGAAATGAGAAATACAATCCTTACTCCAGAGATGCTGGGCCATTGTGCTGTCTAGCACATCCAAGTAACCCACAAGATGAGCAATGTTTTGCACGCTCCTGGCTGCAACCAGTGATGTAAAAACCAAGTCCAGACAAGTGAGGTGGCTTTTCTCCTGAAGAGTGAGAAAAGAGTGAACAAATGTTTGTGCACAGAAAGAACTTGCAGCACAAGATCTGCAGGACCCCAGGCTAATCAATAATTTCAGGACAGAGGTATCTAAAGGCAAAACGCTGGGGAGAAGAGCTGATCAATGCTTTATTATACTCTTATACTTGATATTGGATGCTGCAGGATGCTTGTAAGTATGTGCATTAATGTGCTTTTTGACACAAGAATGAACTCTCAGTAAAAAGACAAGATGAAACAGGGTCTGTGAGTCACCTACTGAAACAGCAAACTGGCAGGGAGAGGATATCAAGACCCTGATAACAGTTGCTTTGCTGCATACCAACTCCCTAAAACCACACAGACAAAAACGCTGGTTCTGGTGACCCTCTCCAGCTCCATCTAGCTTACAAGATAACCAAAGGAAATGACATTGGTCTCACTCACTCACCCCCTCTGGGACTGAGTAAAGATCAACCATCTTTTGTATTTTCTTTGCCTTGAACACTCAGGAATTATCCATCATCAGGTTCTGGGTTCAGTCTTAATCTCTGGATCCATGGAATTTTCGTAGCTCTGCCTCCAAGGCTTTCCAAGACACCTGGCTGAGCCGCAGGCTGGGGGGAATTTCTGACAGTGTACAGTTAAGCACAGGAAACAAAATCCAAAAAAGTGTTTTTTTTAACTAAAAGATGGGAAATTTAGGTTAGATGCTGGGAGGAAATTCTTTATATAGAGGGTGATGAGCCCCTGGCAGTGTTGCTCAGAGCTGTGGGTGCCCACCCCCGGAGGTGCCCAAGGTCGGGCTGGGTGGGCCCTGGGCAGCCTGAGCTGGGGGGCAGCCAGCCCATGGCAGGGGTTGGGGCTGGATGGGCTTTAAGGTCCCTTCCAACACAAGCCACGTTCTGATTCTATGATAGCTCCAGTGGGTTTTACACACATCCCAAACTACAATCGCTGCAGGAGAACCTTGCTACATCCACAAGCAGAGAGAATCCCAACTCCCAAACCATGACACAATAATAATTCACTGGTACCTTGAGCCTTTCTCTGTGATTTCCCCTCACAGAAACATTTCTGACCACATGTTAAGCATTTTCCTTTTAGTATAGTGTCCATTTCTGAACTAAAAGAATTGCTACTGGATCAGAGCTGAGCTCTGTTTTGCCTGACTGTCCCGCCTCACATCATTGGGTCATAAAGATAAGTGCAGAGATGATGAGAACTTGGACCTGTGGCTGATGGTGCAGGGGACAGCAAGTAAAACAGTGTGGGCCCACACTAGCAAGGCAGAGAATCACACGGGGTGCAATCCCCCATAAACTCGTGCCAGTTATCTGCAGGTAGAGAATGAGTTCTTTTCTCATAGTGTCTCTCTGGCCCTCACCGTATTTGGAGGACATTTTCTTCATTCTCTCAAGGCATTGTCACTAATGGAAATCTAGTGCCAAGGTCTGCTCATTCATCTCAATCACAAACATCAAATTTTGACTGAGCAATTTACATCTGCCTACCACTTTGCCTGCTTTGGTCCTTAGAGCTACTAAAGGTTAATTTCTATCACCGTGAGAATGTCATTGCCTCATCTAAACACATCCTTCCACATGTGCTTTGATTGTTTTGTCAGTGGCGAGGCGAAGAGAAGATCTCATTGTTATTTTTGGTCAAATCACTTATCATAGGCAACTGCCAGTTTCCTGAGCATTGCAGGCTACAGCGTTTGTGTGCTTATGAGCAATTTCATTACTCAGGATGAAATGGGAACTCACTCGAAATGGCAGCTCCTAACCACAGCAGCAGGACAGGAAGATGATGGATAGCCAGCCAGTACACTAAAGAGACTGGGCAAGCACTGGTTTCCCAGTCACAGAGGGCAATGAAATAGGCACTGAAGTGGGGCCATACTCAAAGAAGAACCATGTTATTCCGTATTCCATTCCACAGAGCTGCTTTCTGTTAGTACAAGCTCAGTTTCCCTGAGCTGTGTACTGAAGCCCAATCAGAGCGTAATCTGTTTCTCTTATTTGTCCTTACCACTCCTTCTTGCTTGTCAAATCCATTTCAATTATGGCAAACAGAGCAGGTCTGTGCAAATCAGGACCCTGCTAAAGCCGTGCTGGAAACAGAGCACAGTGCCTGCAGCACTCTGCTGTACTTTGCCACAGCCAAGGACTCTTAACAGAACTCCTTAGGTTAAAGAGACAAAATATCTGACAATAGAAAAAAAAACAACCCTGATAACTAAAGCAGAGGGTGACAGACTTTCACTGGGGTTCCAAGTGTTCCGGGCACTGGAAACCGTTCTCTAATTCACATTAATTTAACACTATCACAGGGGCAGCAACATTTGTACCATTTGTTCTCCAGAAACACCCTTCTGATTTGCTTACAGAAAAAGAGAAATATCTTCTATTGGCAAGTTCAGTTACAGGAATCTTCTAGAGAAGCTGATCTCTGTAAGGAGTTCAAAGTCATCTTCTATTTTTAACAGTCAAAGGTACAGTAAAATTTCTTTACTGACATTTAAAACCAGGATTTTGTCATCCTATTTGGGGGCTGCACAGAAGTGCAAACACAAGTTAACTCCCTTGGGCACAGAGGCACGTGTCTGCAAAGGCAACTTATCCGCAGATCCATCAGTGGCCCCACTCCATTTACCTGGGGTGCAAAATGAGCACAGGCAGGTGGGTTTGAGCCACAGTCAAGCCTTCTCTGCCAAGACATTTGCTCCAGCGTTGACCCGTGCAGAGGCCACTTGGTGTCTCCAGCTGCCAGACCTCTCGTGCACTCGAGCAGAGCTAACAGCTCTGTGTCCCTGTGAGCAGGCAGCACTGGGCAGCTGAGCTCATCTGGCTGCTGCCATCTCACGGTCCTTTGGGGGAATCTGTCAGCAGCAACAGACACACCTGGGGAGTCACTGTTTGTGTGCTGGCTCTCTAAAACATCATTCCAAATCAGACGTGTGGGTATGTTCTTGACAAGGGATATAGTTGAGTTTGCTCTTCAGATGCCATTCTGGGCAAGAATTCCTTCACCTTAACAATGTCAGGAGATAAGGCAGCCTCTACAGCAACCCTTGCACCTATCTTATCATCTGGCTCAAGTGAAAGCCAGCAAGCTCTGAGGACATAAGCCTTCAATCATGGGAAACCCAAACAGCTTTTCACGAAAATTCATTTTCTTGTCTTTTCTGACAGAAAGTCTTCACATAAATGAAGTGACACATTTGTTTGATGGATGCTGCCACAAGCCTTTGCCTTTTCACACTGAAGATTAATGGCTCCTAAAGCCAGGTAAATGTCACTCGTCCAAGAAGTGGGATTCCTGCTTCAATGGAATAAACGGTCCTCTCCCGCATCTTGTGAACTGATGAAGCAACTTCTGGACACAAGAGACTCCATCAGTGCCAAAGAAAGAAGGTCAAGCACACACAAAGACTCTCCGAATGGCAGTGGGTACCAGTAGCAGCCAGCTTTGCTTGCAGAAGTAAAATAACATCGCCTACAGAGGATCCCTTGAGTTCACCCATGTCTGGGATCAGTTGAACTCAGAAGAAAGGAACAATGCTTATAGAACCACCACAGCACTGAAATTAACAGGGCTACTTCTACACGCAGCAGATTTGCAGAATCAGACCCATAATTAGGGTCTTATTTGAAGTGAGCTCTGGAAGGGGCAGGCTTTTCTCCCTGGTGACTGTGTTGTTATCTGCCCCTCGTGTTTCAGCATGCGTTCTGCATTCATCAGCAAGGCCAGTTAAAAATCGCCTGAACCACAGTTTGACCAAGTGCTTATCTGCACAACCGCACAGCCCATACCATCAGTTAGGGAAAAACAATTTCCCCAGGCTACTAGAGACAGCCTAATTACCTAATCTGACAGGTTATTAATGGTTCAAGTCAACAAAAAGTATAATGGATGCTGATAAGCACAAGCTGCCTGGACATTTGGCACGTACAACCCAGCTAGAAATCACTGCTGTGAAAAGCTGCCACTGGCCACAGGACTAAATTGTCTGATCTCTCAGGGTTTCATTTAACAGGTCTATCAACATGATAAAGAGACAAACTGGCAAGTTTAGTCCATTTGCAAGAACTGGGAAAGAGCCTAACAGGATGAAAGATATTTATGTTCCAGGCTAATGTAAAAATAAATCTCTGCTTCATTTCTCTGTAATTGCAACACCCTCCCATCTTATAGGGCTACTTTGGGACAGAAACTGTGTTACGATCTGTTTGAGGAAGGAAGCAGTACATGTTAGGATGCACGAGGAAACAGGCTGTGAGAGCCAGAATGCAGACTTTTTGTTTGTCAGACCTGTAACTCGTGTGATCCCATCAGAATCTCAGCTTTCCATTTTGGAGAGCAAAAAGAGCCCTATCCCTGGCAGCTACTGGGAGCAGCACACACAGATGACACCTGAACGGTTCCAAGCCAGAAATTACACAAAAAGGAACTCACGCCATCAGTAACTGATTGCAGCCTGAGGGTTTTCCAGGCCAGTTTTGTAACCATTTGGCACTTTTTACCTGAAGCATAAATGCCTACAGCTAACAGCATCAAGGCCATTTAAGGATGAAAAAA
Organism: Oreortyx pictus; assembly: GCA_036925125.1. Classification (NCBI taxonomy): domain Eukaryota; kingdom Metazoa; phylum Chordata; class Aves; order Galliformes; family Odontophoridae; genus Oreortyx; species Oreortyx pictus. The sequence goes on from JAUPFR010000012.1 coordinate 4,137,769, forward strand.
ATAAACCCAAATATCTGCCATAGGCCTTGACTTCCAGTTAGCAATGCCAGCACTGGAACAACTGCACCACAACGGCCAACAGACAGTTTGCACCTCCACTTCCCACCCGTGAGACAGGTTTTTCACAGACTCCTATTTAACTTTGGTTTGGTTCAGTACATGGCATTTTTTCCCCTTTTTTTTTTTTTTCCTATTTTTTTTCCAGTGGAACCTTTTCATTGTGTTTTGTTACCCAGTTCCCCATGAAATCTTTCACCTACTCCTTCTTCATGAACTCAGCTTTTCAGTGTAATCTTCCATCCTCTATCACCTGTGCAATGAGGGCTAACGGGGGCTGCTTGATCAGTCAGACTCCAGTGCACCTCACATATGCTTTGACACGGGTCCCATCATTAAGCAAAACTATCTGCAATGGAAATATGCATCTCCACATCTGTAGACTGCCTGCAACACGACAACACCACCTTGGAAAAGTAAGCAAGGTGGCATCTATCTGCATGAATCACCCTGGAGAACATGTTTGACTGAGGCTTGGCATGAAGTGATTTCAGCCAAAGATGTTCCACTTGTACAAGTCCCAGTGGCTCACTCAGAGCTTGCATTGCTTACAGCATTTCAGACCTCACCCCAGCTTCTGTTTCAGATAAAGCAACTACTGATTTCCTTGGATATTTTTTCTTCCTGTGCCCAGAGTAAAATTACAGATACCTACATGCTCACTCTGCAGTAGACTCTAATTCTTTAAACCACAACAAAGGGAAACAACGAGCTATTTTTATTGGAACTGTGAAGAGAACCAAACCAAGATGAGAGCTTCGTTAATACTGAAATTGTTCACCACATTCTCACAACCACAACATACCAAGCATTACCAATGGTTCACTGTGTCCTTAAGACTACTGGTGGTACTGGAAATTGCAGACACTACATAGATGTAGTTAAGGCCAACAGAGAGGGTAAGACTTGACTCAACGTGCAGGATGTTACTGGCCCAGGTACAGCTGTTCAGACAGTGGCAAAAGAGGGTTTCAATTTTTTAACAAGAGACAGAAGCTGCCTCCCACAGAACGCTGGAGAAACTTTGCAACTCAGAAATCTCAAGGAAAATAGTCCACCGCTACCAAGCAGGCTCCCTGGCCAAAACACCTCCCTAGCAGGCAGCTGTTGTGCTCAGCACATGGACTGCATGTTTGAACTCCGCAGAGCAGGCTGACAGAAAAGCAATACAAAGAAGGTGTGTACTACCAAGCAGGAATACAGAAATTTGTTTTAATTGGGTGAAAAAAAGTGGGCAGTGATACTATACATAATACAAAATTACGTGAACTCAATCTCAGGTCAGAAAGACAATAATTCTGTGTACTAGGCTCTGTATGGATGACCTACCTAGACCTCTCTTTTTGTTCTAATCATGATATACAGGTAATCAGCTTTAACCATCACAGAACTGGTCAGCTCTCCAACATTTCTCACCTGCCTCTCAGTATCTTCTAGATCAGGCTTTGCTCATGACTGTGGAGCAGCTGGCCACGCTGGAGGACTCTTCCACTTGCATACAGTAACCTCTCAGCCCATGAGATGAGGCTTACACTGTGCACCACCAATGAAGTCCTCCTCAAACCAAGCTCCTGGCACCAGATGACGTTGTATATAACATCCACTATAAAGACACACACAAAAAGTTATTCTCTAAGTGCACAAACATTTTCAGCAAAAGAACATTGGCAAATATGATATTAAAAGTCCAGGAAAACATCTTTACACAGCATACAGTAAGTAACCTGGGGTCCTGCTACTCCTTTTCTCGTTTTGGGGGTAGGAATTCACACCATTTCCACCTATGGGGCAGGATCTTCAGATTTCTATCTAAATGCTTTGTAAACTCTAAGGCTGAGAAAGCCAGTTAAGGCACAGAATGAGTGTGCTGCCTACTAGTGAATTACAAAACTGCAGAAGACTTGAAAACACTTGATGGCAAAAGTATACCAAGTAGCATAAAGGTACCAAAGAAAGGTAAGTAGCACCTCACAAATAGCCTTAGGCTGTTACTTCTGCTGCATATGCAGGGGAAAAAAAATCAAACAAGAAAGCATATATGTAACAGTATTTCATCCTTCTGCCCTCCCTGGCTGCCTGCAAGTTGGAGGACAATGTACCATTTAGGCTTGCTTGAAAAAGCTACTTGCTTCGGGATGCGTTCTGATCTCACCAAACCTTTTATTTTCATTCCACTTGAGCTGATTTCAAAGCTCTCATTTAATTTGATCACAACATGATAAGATTAAAACAAACAAACAAAACAAAAGTACACTTCCTCAGCATTATGGGCAGTTTTTCCTGGATTTATTTTTCTTTTTTATTTTTATGTGTACCACGAGAGGGAGCAATGAGTTCACTTTCTGCTCCCAAACCATTCAAACTCTGAATTTTTAGTGTTATCAATGTGCATAGTTACAACGGAGAAAGGAACCTCAAACCCAGGCAGTTAAAGGCTGTTGCTGACTCTGCTCTAGATTCATAGATTCATTAGGTTGGAAAGGACCTACATGAAAAGCTAAAATCCCATTACAGCAGAGTACTCACACAAGTGTTTAGGTCCACTGACTTTTCATCTATAGGAGTTTTAATTACCACTTCAAACACAAGCATCAGACACAGCAGCTTGAATAACCACACACACCGCTGGGTAAAGAGAAACTATAACCAGATGATTTCTGAGAGGAGATGAATTAGACAGAGCCCTCTGACTCACACATTCCTCTTGGATAAGGTGAGATGCTGTAGTTACTCAGCCTTGCTCAAATCCCACAGCTAGCTTCAAACATGGATGAGGGATGAGCTCTGCTCAGCTCAGTCTTCTGCTTGGCTGTTTTCTCTTGAAAATTCACTCAGTAGCAGCATGACCCGCAAGCAGGCCAACACAGATCAGACCTGAATCGCTTTGCATCTGCACTATTAGCAACCAGAAGCCGAGCTGCCACTGCCAGGCAGGTGCCAGACAGCCCAGAGCCCAGTCACACTCAGTAACCCAATAAATCCAGCAGAGGGAGTCCCCAACTCACGCAGCGACCAAATGCGAGGCTCTTGGTCCTTGGCCTTAAAGCTGGTTCAAAAGGCAAGAATCCGACAAAGATGCAAGCCACAAAACAGTGCAAAGGCCTCACTGCAGCTGAATACAACAGCACTCCTGGCAGATAAGGAATAGCTCCAAATAGAGCAGTAGGCACACAAGTAAATACACATTTCTGTAGGCTGTTACCTATGAACAGGCTGCTTTGCTTGGTTTTTGACTGGAGAATGGATGCACACACACTGTGGGTTTCCACAGTTATGCCAACTAGAAAAATGTTCGTATGTTACAAAGTTGGTGGCATTAAGGAGACATTCTAACAGTTCACCCAGGGCAGCGCACACACAGAGCACCACAATGTTCCTCAGGTATCATTCCACCCCTCCATGCCTTGCTTCACCATGTAAAACGTCAGCTCTAGCAAAAAGTGTCACAAAGACAAAGGACGAAGCAGGAACCCTCCAGCTGTGGAAGAGGGACAGAAATAAAACAGCTTGTGTAAGAGCCTTTGCACCTCACCAGATGCTTGTGTTCTTCGAGGTGTTGTGTCTTTGGTCCCTGTTTGCAAACACGCAAGTGAGTTGAACTAGTCACAGCACTGCCATGCACGGGAAGAACTGAGTTTCCATTCTTTATCTGCATAAAGGAACCCTGGAGGACAAGACAGCACTGAAGAACTACATCTGGTAGAAGATATTTCCTAAAAAAAAAAAAAGAAAAAGAAAGAAAAGAAAAAGAAAAAAGTAAGAGAAAAAAATCAGGGTTTTATTTTAATTTTTATTTTTTCTTTGGACTTGTGGTCCTTCCCTACGCTCTACCAGATTTTTCAGTTTCTCTCCATAAAAGCAAAGTCTAAAACCTCCTAGAACATAAAACATGTATGCTTTTTACTCCTAGAAGAGATGAGAGCCTCACACAACCCTGTGACCCCAGCAGGGCTGCCTCCAGCAGACCCAGTAAATATTGCCATACCGTAACAATAGAGCTGCCCATGCAGCAAAGAGCTCTACATTTTTAACCTACCACGTTTGAGAAATAGCCCGTTGTGCCAGCTGCTGGAGGAACACTTGGTGCGTTATGTTTAGGTTGTTCAAGGTCTCTCTCACCACACTTAATCATATAATTCTAACATGAACATCTTACAACTTCTTGCATGCCAGCCCTACGTGAACAATCCCCTTCGAGAACCAAATACACCAGGAAAAGACTGAAGCTCCCTTTAGTTTCCCATCTAAAACAAAAGGCCTGCAAAGGGAGAACAGCTTTAAACTTCAGACAGCAAAACAGATTTGGATGGTGACACAACAATGGGTTGCTCCAGGCTGGTGGGTCACAAAGCACACGGTGACAGCGGTGTCCATCATCCCAACACAATGGCTCCTCTGGAGGGAGCCAGCAATACCACCATTACCATTTGTTTTCCAACCGCTGTTTTTTACCGTGCTCTTGAATATGCAGCACACAACGGGAAGCAGATTTGCCTTGCACTGCGCACACATTCTTTCCAAGCAGTCAGGTATGCCTCATCAGCAAAAAGCAGTTACATTATTTTCAGAAGTTATTAAGTGAAATGGGAAACCAGAATGCTGTGATTCTATTACAAAAGAGTTACTGCACTCAAGCGCTGCTGGTGTAAGAGCTATCAGCTGACTTCAGGCGATCTAGCTAAGCCAAGCAGGGCTCTGTCCCATGAAGTTCAGTCTTCAAGTTCTCCAGTGTTAGCAAATCACCACATAGCCTAGATCTAAACCCATAAAAAAGAAGTGCCGACCTTCCAATTCACCCAGATCCTCAAAAAGCTGCAGAAAACACACATAACTAAATAGCAGTTCAACTAATAAGAATGTGAAACAATATGGAGAGGTACGCTGGCAATAAAGACGCTCAGCACCCTTCAGGATCTAGTTCCTGAGGCATCAAGTTGACTCAGAGCTCTCCTCAGAGCCACTTCTGCTCTATCCAAGTTCTGCACCGAAGTAACTGAAGAATGCTGACACTCATGATGTGCCCTTAAGACAAACCAAGACACATTTCACACACAGCAGGTGCGTGAAGTTCTCTTGAAGTTCCGGCGCTGCTGTCATCTCCAACTATACGCATGCGCAGCCTTTCATCTTTGTAACACTTTCAAACAAGGATAAGTCCGTAATTTATCTCTCACATTGTACTTCGGAAGCCAGAGAAAAGCAAGAAAGCAATAACAGCAAGGTTGGTTAAACGTAAAATTATGAAAATGTTGCTTAAATCACACTTTTTCAGGGCTTTTTTCAATGGCGTTGGGCAGCAAGAATGGAACAGGTTCTCCAGCTCACACCAGGACACAATACAACTGCAAGAAGTCTAACCAGGAACGTAAATGAAACTTGGCTGGAGACATCCCAAAAAAACCCAAGCAGGAAAGATTAATTTGTACCTGAGAAATAACGGCTCAAACATATTCGTCCTTGAAAGGTTCCAGGAATAGCATGATTCACCTAACTGTAAAGAGAGAATGGCAGAGAACTAACCCAAGAGAATGAAGCACCTTGTAGTGATGCGCGAAAGCTCAAATCGGGACTGACTGCCTCATCCAGCCATTAGTGAGAAATGCTATTTTTACCCCAATTCCAAAAGAGAAAGCACTAGCAAAACTTATCTGAAAGATGAAAAACAGCTTTCTGATAAAGAGCTCTGCTGCGGACACTGCAGAAAAACTCTTTCAGAAAGATCAGCCTGTGTTGGATTTGATTTGTTTGGTACAAAGTAGCAGTAAAACACAGCCACTTTTGGCTTTAGGAGATCTCACTGGAGTTCCATCGTCTGGTCTCCAAGGTGCAGGATCTTCTCTCTGGGCAAGCAGATGCGTGCACGTACAGGCTGGAGGGAAGGTTATGCAGGTGTTGCACACACGACACATTCACTGTTAAGGGGCAGATCCCCTGCCTTTTCCTGCTGGCCGCACTGCTTTGGATGCACCCAGGATCCAGATGGCCTTCTGGGCTGCGAGGGCACAGCGCTGGCTCATGCCCAGCTGCCATCCACCAGGACCCACACGTGCACAGCCCCAGAGAGGTGAGAGAAAAGAGGGGGACAACAGAGCAAGGTGTGGCTTTGTGGGCTACGAAGCCAGGAGGAACCGGCAGCTGACTCAGTGACACGTGTGGGTCACAAGCTCGGGAAGCATCGCCAGCTTCCCAGAGGCAGGGAACCCAGAACCCCACAAGCGATGCTGTTCAAAGGTTGGTTTAATAGCTACGCTTCATTTCTGACAAGTTCGGCTTCAACCTTCAGCCACTGTTTTCTGGATGCGATTTCCTTTGCTGCGTGCCCTGTAAGCCCCCAGGAAACGGCATTTCGTCCTCATCCTCCAAAACCTCGACCTCGGCCGCGCGTCGCCAGCTGATGCCCCTCTCCAGCAGCAGGAGCACGGAGCAGCTGCGGGAAGCGGCGTCCTCCAGTCGAGGAACCTTTACAAACAGAAGATCCCTCGCACGCTTTTGCTCGCTTTCCCGGCGCTTTCCAAATCAGCAAGTAGTTTCAAGGAGAAACGACGGAGCCCGAGTCCGGCAGCCGTCCTCCTCCTGCGGAGCGGAGCCCGCGGGCACCTGCCCGGCCCGGCTCTCCGCCCGCCCGGGTCCCGGCGCGTCCCACCCCCGGCCCTGACGCCGTCGCGCTAATGAAATGCTAATGCCGCTGCTGCCCCGCGCCTTTAAAACGCGGCGCGGTGCCGCTCCGCTTCCCGCCGCCATGCAGAGCGCGGCCCCGCCGCCGCTGCACCTCCTCACCTCGTACTTCATCGACGGCATCCTGGGCCGCGGCCCCGCGGCGGGGCGGCACGGTGCGGGGCGGCGGGGCGGGCGGAGGGGCGAGGGTTCCGTCCGGCCGCGCTCACCGCCCGCTTCTGTCCCTCCCCCCCCCCCCAATCCCCCTCAGGCGAGGAGCGCGCGGCGCGGCCCGGCCCCGCGGAGGAACCGGCGGCGTCGGAGCGAGCGGCGGGGAGCGGAGAAGCGCCGGCAGCGCTGAAGAGGAAACAGCGGCGGTACCGCACCACCTTCAGCACCTTCCAGCTGGAGGAGCTGGAGCGCGCCTTCCGCAAGTCGCACTACCCCGACGTGTTCACCAGGTAGCGGCGCGGGCGGAGGGCCGGGAGAGCCCCGGGGCGGTGCGGAGCGGTGCGGAGCGGTGGCTAACGGTGCGCTGCCCCGCAGGGAGGAGCTGGCCCTGCGCCTGGAGCTGACGGAGGCCCGCGTGCAGGTGGGTGGCGGCCGCGGGGCCGGGCCGCGCCGCGCTGTCCTCCCGGTGCCCGGAGGCGGACGGCGGCGTCGCTCGGCGGTCGAGTCCCTGTGGGTCTGAAAGCGCGTACCGCGTCCCGAGCGCTAGGAGACAGGTGTGAAAAAGCGTTACCGAGCGAGGTGGTGAGGGAAAACTCGCCCCGTTCAGCTGAACGCGGAAAAAATCCGTTACGACGGGCACGGGGGGCTCAGGGAGCGTGGAGGGCATGGTGCGGCCCGGCCCGGCACGGCGGTGGAAGCAGAACGCGGCGGAGTGCCCCGCAAGCGCTGCGCCGGTTCCCCCGACCCAAAGCGCTCACGTGGAGCGCTTCCTTGAGAAGTGGCTCGTTCGGGTTCTAGCGTTAGGCAGGAAGCCTCTTTTTGTACGAAAACGAGGCGCTTTGGTGTTGGCTTTTTCCTTTTGAACGCGTTTCAGACACTGTGAAGACCTGCAAAGTGTTCTCGTGCCGAAACCGAAACTGCGCTGCATGTGGTTTGTGCGGCGTATCGGACTGAGTGAGCTCCTCTTCCAGCACGGCCCTTATTCCTGAAGGGCTGACACGGGGGACAGCCCAGCTTACTGCCACTTAGCTTTGGTACTGCCCACGCCAGGCCATTACTTGCATATCTTGGCATTACTTAAGTCACTGGATCTGCAGTGGTCCGTGCTGGCTGACATCCATTAGGGCTCTATTTCTTCCTCCTCTTCTTTTTTTTTTTTTTTTTTTTTTTTTTCCCTTAGCTTTTTATTTTAACATAAGGTTCTTAGAAGTATTGACAGCACTACACAGATCACCCATCTGAGAATAGCTGGATGAACCATTCATATCTGTGATGTGGACTTGGAGGAGATGACGTGCTCTTCCCTCTCCCACCACCAGTCTCTAAAAGTTCCAGAAATACCCCAATATCTGGCGATGGCACACAGCCCCCACAGGTGGAAAAGCTGTTAACTTACCCTGTCACTGTCACATTCACTTCATAGCGTGCTCACTCTGTAGTCCATTCGACTGGTGAAGGAGCGGTGCAATGGTAGTTGGCAAGGGGAACTCGTCTCCTAGTGTCTCACCTAAAAGACATGGAAATGTTTAGGTTTGAAGCAGTCAGAACGGCACTGACAAGGAACATACTGCAGTTGATGTTGGAAGAAATGTCAGAGAGCTTTACCTACATACTCCTTGTCTGATTCAGATCCTGACAAGTCTCCCGGGCACCCAGACAGCACCGTTCCCGTAGGGTAAACTTCCAGGGCAGTGCTTCTGCTTGTGTGGGTGCTCTCGTCCTGTGGTGGACGGGAGACAACTAAGCCTGCAGGTAAGAGCATGCATAGAGATGGCAATGTTCCGTAAGTTACAAGCTACACAAAAAGTGATAATGTTAATTTATTCCAGTGTAACTCCAGGAAACTAATCTTATTAAATGCAATCAGACCTTTTATTCACTTCAGTGTTTTCAAATTGAGGTCCACTTCTCTGGGGATACTCCCCTGAAAAGCCGAAATGGGTCCAAGGCATTGTGTTGTCCTTCACTCCTATATTTTTGAGTCTTAGGTGAAAATGAACAAATAAGGAAGAAAAATACCTATTAATGTATTCTCATTTCAGCATTACTTCAAGGAGATCAGCCCCCCAGCCCCCATTATTTGCTTCTGCCGAGGAAGGGAAGAGCTAGCAGCGAGAATCTTTGCATTCTTCCATACCTGGGAAGAAGGGTGGTGTGAAAGTCTGCAAAGCATTTTTCTAATCTGAACACCTGTGTTGGGAAGCTCCTCAGCACCACTTACATCTTTTCTTGCCATTCAGCTCATAATTCATGTTGCTGCTATGGGAAGAAAATCAGAAGTTGTTAAAGGAATGTTTTGTTTTCTTAACACGTAGACCAAACCATTACTTGGGTGTTTTAGCTCTGAAAACTAGATCAGTGTTCAAACACAAGCTTGCAGGTGTCACTGATCTAAGTACCTTTGTGGTATTTTCTGATCCTGATGGGTCCTGTGTTTGGATGCAGCAGAAACACAATACAGGTAGTCACCTCTGTATGTCTTTCTACTCATTGCGAGGTATTACATCAATTAAATATGATACATTTAAAGAAAATGACAAGAAAGCCATCCAGTTTTACACGCTCAGCTTTCCTTCTTAAATCTCTTACATCAGGCATGTGCAATGCTGGTAATTAGAAAAATGATCTGGATGACTTTGTGTACAATTTGAATGCGTTAGTTCAAAACTTACCTTTCTTTGAGAACTACTCCAATACTTCAGGGATGCATCTTTTTCCCCCAAAGTATTTTTTCACCGCTACTGCACTCATACCATAAAGATCTCAAGACCAGTAAAGCAGTTCCTCTTACACGTAGGTTGGCACTTGAAATATTTATGAAAACAGTAAAGGCAAGTTAAGCCTTTCAAAAGAAGCAAAGGAGAATAGCTTAATAAAAGCTTCAAGATGACTAATCTGAATGATAATGACTATAATATGCACTTTGTGTACGAGGCGTGCCTGTGCCCCCTTTATCACTTCAGTTGATGAGTATGTACCAGCTCGGAGCTGAAAGCCAGCTTTTTTCCTGAAGGTAATCATTAGATATCTATGCTGATATTTCCTTCCACTTCGATAAATACAAAATCTGAGAGATGACTAAAAAAGTTTAGTTGTAAACTCCAAACCATCTGTAATAATAAGTTTGAGTCATCAAATGGATCTGCTTGAGGACAGAAGAAGCAGAGCCCACCTTTCATCTTCTTTACGAAGAGACTGAAGAGCAGTGCTAAGATTTAGTAAGGGAAGGAGTGCCTTTGCAGCACATTATTTCCCTTTTTGGGAAGGTTTTATTTGCATATGAGCGGCAAAGAGATCACTGCCTTTGTAATTATTATAACAAAAAATGCTAACACTTTACAGTTTGCGATCTGTAAAATCTCAGCGAAGCTCCTATTAAAAATGCTTGGGAATACACTTGCAAATATAAGACCACTGGTTAAAAAGCAGCATGAAGTGACCTGTTAGTAGTGGTGAAGCTCATCTTTCCTCCAGCCCTGCTCCGGCAGTCAGAGCCTTCCGCTGTTCCTCTGCTTCAGATACTCCTCCGTAGGACTTGTAGCCATTGCAGTAGCACTTCTTCAGCTGGCTTTCGAAATCCCACAGCAAGTGCAGACATCATTGACATGCATAGGAACATCAGTGTCAGGACAGCAAGGCCGTGGCATCCTGCAGCACCCTGCTTTGCAGGTGCTTTCCTTCCAAGCACCCAAAGGTCAGTGAGTCTCCATGAATGGTTATTTGCCATTCATTGCTCCATTAAAGTGGAGCTGGGAACCTCCAAAACCTGATTTTGAGATGCTGTACAACAGAAACCTAGAACTCTTAATACTCCTTGACCGAAAGATAATTGCAGATAGAATGATCAGCTATTAAAAAGCACACATCCACAGAAATACAGAGATTTTCATAGTAGATTGTCAGTATAGAATGACTATGTCAGAGGCTCATACCGAAGGACTAACTATTTTAGCATCTGCTAATCCCTGCAATGTATGATTCTTAGGATTAATTTAGTGACACTGTGAGATTCTTATTCTGAACATACCCACACTGCATGGTGAATGACCTTCATCTTTAAAATCCACCTTTGTCTTCCATTGGAAGTACATTTCAGAAAGCCCCAATTCCATACAGGGTAGAAGACAGTCTAAGAGCTCTCATTCCTTCCATTACCATTCTCTGCTAAATGCACTATCCTGATCAGAACATTCAACTGTTACAGGCAGCTCGCTTCCACAGGCAGATCACTGGATTGCAACAACAATTCTACACAAGTGTGCTGAATGAAATCACAAACTAACGACATCCTTCCAAGTCCAGATCCAGAATCCAGCTGGAGCGGCCCTCAAAGCAGAGGGGACTCAAAGACCCGAGCAGCTGAGTACATTTGGATTTTGAGTGTGTGGCATATGCTTACAAATTATTATTTTTTTTAATTTTCTTTTTTAAAAGCTGATTCTTTTTCAGGGCTGATGCTCCTCGCCCTGCTCTTTGCTACCTACCATCCTGGGTCAGCACAACAAATGCTAAAGAATAACAGCGTGAAGAATCAGTTCTCTGATCTGTAGACCGGACTGACAAAATTCTTTACAAGATGCTAAAATAATGACTAATCAGGCTCAAAGAGCATACAGATTCAACAGCTTACTGCACAAAACCAGTCCTAGCTAGAGCTCCAATAGGAACAGCTCCATCCCCTGTTCTAATACAGCTTGCTTGCTGTATATCTGGCCTTGCTACTCTTCCAGTCGTTATTTAAGGTGCTTTTTGAGGTATCCCTACAGAAACAGTCACTTTTTGAAAGGCTTCATTGAAATTTAACATTTTCACTAAATATCTTAGGAAGAAAAATCATTTTAATAACCATTTTAATCATTTTAATAACTGATCACGAGTTCTCGGGTGATAGGTTTATATATTACCATGACTTGAAACCACGTGGAACTATTCAGTCAGAGCTAGAGAAATCAAATTTTCAGTATTTATAACCAATTTATTTATTAATAAACCCACTAAGGTATTTATGAATAGATCTTTAATATTAAGATGTGTTTAAAAGCAAATATTTTGCCATCTTTATGACTGCATGCAGCAGCAGCCGGTAAGATAAATTGCAGAGAAAGTTTAGCTAATCCCTTTATCATTTCTTATTCAAGGTCTGGTTCCAAAATAGAAGGGCAAAGTGGAGGAAACGTGAAAAAACTGAAATTCTGGGGACTGTTCCAGGCATCTCCTTAACGCACCCACTCGGACTGTTTTTGGATGTTCCCCTGAGCCATTCTCCCATCCTCGATCACACGTGGAGGTCGATGCCTTTCTCAACACTGGCTGTGCCATCCATTTCTCCGGCCTTTACCTCTTCAACCTTAGGCCCATTTGGCCTCAGCAGCCTTACCTGGACTTCTCTCTTCAGAAATCCCATTTTAAATCCACACTTTGGAAGGTATTGAGCCTTTCTCCCCCCATCTCAAATGTCAAAACTGTTAAAAATACTGTGTATTAGTTTGATACTCACACATGTTCTCAAACAAATGTGCTCTCAGAGAAGTAAGTTCACTAAAATAGGGCTAGTGTTCCTAAATGAGATCACTTGATTAGAGAAAAGACAAGATTTACTTTTAAGTCGTGCTAGTGAAAACTTAACTCATAACTGCTGCGTGAAGAAGAGCTGTGAGATGTCGGCCTCACTGAAGTTCAGTCTTCACATAGGCTGCTGTAATCTGGGAGGCTTCATCTCCATCCTTTCCTTGCCTGCTGACCCAGGTTACGCACCGTAAAGATGTGACTGCAGACAGACACTGCTTCCAGGAGATGTGCCAGCATACAAGTTGAAGTCCTTTCTTTACAGGATGTCACAGGGCAGTCCTTAAGATATGAAAAAGTGTGTATACGGGCGTGTGTGTATACATGCAAAACATAAAAGGCAGTGCTCTCCTGCTGAAGCTGCAGCCTGTGCCATAGCTCTGCATCAGCAGGCAGAGCCACGCAGACAAACGCTGCAGCTCACATGACATAACTTCTCTGAACAAACTGGCTGCATAAACAGCTTCGTGCATTGGTTCTTTCTGTGAGATGATTTGTCGCTTTCACAGAGCAGGTTTGTTCAGAAAGGATTGAGCAATCCTTAATATCCTAGGTCAGCGTGCTGTCTCCGATCAGCTGTCTTAGTGCAATTAGAAGTATTTGCTGGTTTAAAAGCAAGGCGTTTTGTTGCAAAATAAAGCTAAAGTATATTCTGCAAAACAAATGGAAACATTCAGAAGAAATGGTGATTTTGGCAAATCGTTTCCTGGTATTTCATCTTTTTTTTTTTTTTTTTCCTTTTTTGCCTGCAATTCAGTAAGTACTTGTTCTGCAAAACGCTTCTTAGTTTGGATAATATTGATTTCTTTCAAATACAGGTTTCTCAATGCTTTAAATCCTCTCGTGACAACAGCTTCAGTACTCATGAAAGCCCCCGGGCCCCCGTCAGACCCTGCTCTCACTGCCTTCACTGATCCAGCAGCAGTTGAAAGGAAAACATCGAGCATTGCAGCGCTGAGGCTCAAAGCGAAGGAACATTCAGCACAAATCCCTCAATTAAACCTCATCTCAGACACTAACAAAGAACTTTGTTAGGAGCTCTCCCACAGGCTACAGCCACAGAAGGGAATGCTTTCTCCAACAAGCAGCGCCTGTTAGAGATGCTTAAAAAAGGATAACACGCACACCCAGCTGCAGTCCCTCCACCTGTAACGGGCAAAATGGAATGGGCAAAAAGGAAACAGCATTGCTAAAAATTGTTTTCCTTCATCACAACGTGAAATCGTACAGCAAGTTGACTTCTGTCATCATTTATACCTACGTTCAATTTCTGACAGAAAAAAAAGCCAAACCCAGGAACTGTCCCATCTTTATAACTCAGGCTGACATGAAACCGAAGCTGTGAAATCCCCAAAGTCACTGGGTGCTGGTCTGAGGGTTCTGAATTCTTTGCAGGAATCACTTCAGACTTGGAAGTGATTCTTGACTGATTTCTCAGGAGGAACTCTCACATACAGTACATAAGAACCGGTATATAGTATGTTCTTAACTCTGAAACCGTGCTTCACGTTGAAGTACAGATGCCAATGAGATCTCCCATGTTAGGCTTAGCAGGAAGGAGCTGTCAAGTATTTTCAGTATAGGCTTTTGATTCAGAACCAGGTTTGTATAAAGCATATCTTGTTTCAAACTAAAAAAAAAAAAAACCAATGTTCAGTGGCAATGGTTTAATAATTAAAACATTTTTAAATCCTTTGTATATGAAATCTGTGTCCTGTGAAAATAGGCTGTTAATGTGCAGTAAATGCTGTGTAGTTCTCTATGTGCAGTTCTACATATCAGTAAGTAGCTAATGGTTGTAAATATGAGGTTACTGAATACTTCTAGCATGACTAGTGGCACATATTATATTACCAGACCACTAAGTTAGCAGGTTACTTGTGCATTGCCATGTCTCACGCCTTGAGTAGATTGAGAATTTAAGTGAAAACTAAATGTGAAATGTTAAATTCTTCCTTGACCGATTCTAGCATAGGTATAAACAGAGGCCCTGCTGACCAGATGGCCATAGCTCTGCGAAATCCTGGACTCATTTTCTGGCCTCAGTCTGAGTTTTCAGCTGAAACTTCCCATCCACAAAATGGGACTGAGAACAGCTATCCTATCTCTTGGTCTGCTGCATGTAAAGCGAGGATAAGCATCATCCTCATTTTGCAGCTTACTTGCCTACCTCACAGGGCTGTTGTGAGGACTGATTAAACCATCATGACAGTGCAAATGGTAGTTATGTAAGTGCTAATTGTTGCTTAGCAATCACATCAGAAAGGTCAACAGCTGAGGACACCTGCAGGTTACCTTGCCTACACCTGCAGCAGCAGTCCTAGCAAGCTCCAGTTCTGTGGGTTGATGGAACATGGAGTGCTCCCACTGATACCGTCTGGTTCCTAAAAACCATTCGCAAGCACGAAATTCAGAGGAAATATTTTGTATACTTCAGGACTTCCTTCTCACAGCAACTCTAGGACTACTCTTGAGGCTATCAAAGATGCTTTCTAGGCTGCAGTTTGAGTGCAAAGCTCCAGGTAGCCAACTGCTGCTGCTTTAGACTTCTCTGAACCTGTCGTTCTTGCTCAGAAACCTAAACACAGTTTGCTGCATCAGGTAGATCCATTTTTCATTTCCTCTGAACTGCTTTGATTGCCCTTGAGATGTAAGCAAGCACAAATATTTCTGGATTCATAGATCTCATTGTAGTTCTTACTGGGAGAAGGCGGTGGCATTTTACTGTTAGGAAAAGCAAGCTTTCTACCCAAAGTACATTTCTGCTGCTCAGCCTGCTTGGAAAGTGACGTAACCAAGACCTCTCACAAAAAGTTTGTGTGTTTTCCTTCACAACACGTATTCATTTCCACCAAACCACTCCCATCGCCCACACTGCCGACCGGCAGCACAACACAGTACCCACTCAAGCAATGGGTTTGTTTCACATTAACCTTTTAGGTAAGTTAATGGTTTGAAAACTCGTTACACAGTTCACGTTCAGTTTTGTACATCTTTTTTCCTTGCCAGTGTCCCTCTTGCAACATGAGGAGGTTCCACAGGACAGCAGACTGTGCCATTATTTCATTCAAAGCAGCATGAACTGCCGTGCATTCACTGTGAGCCATTCAGGAAAGAACTTTGCAATAAAAATAAAACCTTGCTATTTCTGCCTGATTACATTTCTAGACAAATTTGCTAGAAGCAGCACATGAAAAATAACTGCTGAAGGCTGTCCTCTGTAATCATCAGAAACTTCATCGCTAACTACAGGTCCAATAAAATTTACCTAACAAAAAAAATAAATAAATAAACAAACTTACAAGGTAAAATTCACTAATTTTAGCAGTTAAGTTCCAAGATAACTTACCTGACAATGTTTTTTCTACTAGCTATGGCCACAAATGATTTAGGAGACAGCAGTTTGTGTGCTTCCTTGCACCACAGCTCATAGCAGACCCAGACCCCGCTGTAGTACACACAGCCACTTTTACAAAGGCCACAGAGCCCTCTCCGGAAACGATGGGGTTGGACAGCAGGGTTGGTTCCCAAACCCCTGCCAGACTGATCTGGCATTGCTCTGTACGGATTCTCCCTACAGGAAGGCACGAACTTTCCCCTAAAACACCCTTCTGTCCTACTGCAGCACTGTGCTCTTGAGCCATTTGGGTGGAAGATGTTGTCTGCAGGCATTAGTAGAGAACACAGCTTGCCAATGCTTCACCTGGGTCTAGTTTGAAACGCAGAGAGGTTTTCTTTAATCTGATTTCAAGATTTTCTCCTATAATGATTCCTCTCAAGAAATTTCAATTCTTTCATGAGAATTGAAAATCCAGCTGTGAGAGCTAATGGTATTATGAAAACAAATACACACAGTGCAACACTTGAAATCACTGTAAGAAGAATCGAAGTGCACCTGTAACCAGGAATCAACAAGCTTTTCATTACTGCTATTTTTAACAGAACATCTATCACACCAAGAGGAAAGATTCCTTGTTCAGAAATGCTCCCCCATTTTAAATGTAAATAAAAAGATACAGCTAAAATTGTTGTGAACATAGCATTAAAATTACACTGACGAAACACCGGGGAGAATTTAATTGGAACACCTTTGGTCTTGTTTCATAGCTACAGATGGGCCAACACTCCTACCCCAGACCAAGCAGGAGCATTTACTTTCCTGCCTTTTCCCAGTGTGAGCAGGCCTGCAATTTTACAGAGAGCATCTCACACACCCTTATTTGGAGACACTTCATTTTGCCTTACGGGATAACAGATTCACTGCAATTTAGGCAAAGCTTGCACGGATCTGGATTAAGACCCGAGCATTTTTGTCAGGGTTGCAGCCTAATTCTTCTCCCCGTGACATCAACGCAGGCTCTTGGCACAGGCTCCAACTGAAGCAGGCCTAGAGCCCTGCTCCTTATTATTATTATTATTGGGTTTGCCTGATTTTCCTGAAAGCAAAAATCTGGGGGAGGATTTTCAAAGCAGCACAGAAGATCTGAGCGCGCCACCGCCCCTCTTCTCCCTTTCTACAGGCTTTAGCCCGCTGTGAGAAAAACTCCATTGCTGAATTAAGCCTCTTGACACTACCCTCCACGTTCGAATTTGTTAAGGTGTTTTGTGTGAAGATTCTGCAGGATACTGATATCTCTTCAAGGAGCACTCGCAAATATTTCTGTCGCAGTTTGCATGTTTGGCTCAATTGCAAGCTCTGTTTTGTTTGTTTTTTCTTCTCTGCCCCGAGTTCAGTTCTAATAGCATCGGGTGTTGGGTAAATTTCTGTATTTCCAGTGGCATAATATCATCAGAACCTTGCCTACAAAGAAAGAGCAATTTTGTTGGGGGAGAAAAAAAAAAAAAAAAAGGAATAATAGGCCAGGTGTTTGAAGAAAAGACAAAAGAAACAGGCACAGTAGGGTGTTCTGACTCACAAATCTGTATTGAGAAAGAAGTATTCATGAAGAAAATTAATTTAAGAAGTATGTAGTTCGGGTTTGGAGCCCATAGTTCCTTTCAAAAACAGATTAGCGATTAAAAACTTTTTTAGTCTAGCAATCTCTTAAACAATTAGCACAGTAATTGGAAAGGGACTACAAATTCAAATCTAGATAGACATAAAAGAGTTTCCCCATAGAGCTTTGCCTTGGTTTTGTGGGTAACTGGCATGCACCTGCCTTCACCATCAGTAGGGCTGAAATACTGAAAAAGTACTTTGAATAGGGATAGAAATGCCCCAAACAGTAATACCATACAAATTACTTAATTCATGTAAAGTAGAGGTAATTGTATTGATTATGAATGTGTGAGTGACTCCTTTATTTCAAGTATTACGAGACATCATATAACATAAACCAGCAGCTTGTAACGGGGACCTCACTGCAAATTTGCCAACCATAGGGGGGTGTGATGTTACTTTTCTCCTTATTCTGAGGGATAAATCTGATGTGCTGCCACTTGGAAAGAGAGATCTGCTAACTTTAAACAGGTAAATAAGACTCTCTCTGCTTTCTCTACTTACAGGCTTTCTGTCTGTAAAAACTCTTTCTCAGACCTGCGATAATCCTGATCAAGTCATTTACCCTGCAAAAGTTGCCTGAAGTGAAAAGGAAAAGGAAGATAAGGGAACAAGGTTCCCAACTTAAGATGTTTTTCCCCCGAGTCTGAGCTCTCTATTTTTATTTTCCTATTACTGAGGATTGTAGCAAATTGTTCATTTTCAGCACTTCAGTTATATGCCATGGATCACAACTAGATGCAGCTTAGGCTGCCAGAAAAAGAAAAAAAAAATAATAAAAAAAAAAAGATTGTGCAACATAATCACTCTTACTAGCAAATTTCTGAGCTTTGGCTTTCCATGAAGCTGTATGAACAAAACACATGCAAGAATAAGAAGCACATGATGATGAGCTTACTTACATCCACACTTACACAATGGCCCAAACTGCACAAGGTGCTGCTAAGGACAGCCTGTTGCTATATACTTCACGTTCAAGCAGCTCTACATGCTGATTACAAAGAAGCCCAGCTAGCAGGTTGTGTTACAGCCCATCCATGCCTATGTGGAACCACCCACAAGCACACAGCCTTACATCAATGCACCCATGACCTTAATTAAAGTCTCCACAGACGCACACAAAGCATGACAGTGAAATTAAGCCTGAGCCATTGTCGGCATGAAGGACAGATCTGAGCTTCTCATCTCACACTGCAAATTTCTCCTAAAGCAAGGAGATGTGCAAGTGCACGAGCCATTTCTACTGCAGGGAAACTGAAGCCATATGCAGGGGTGGGGAGGAGAGCAAGGAAACACGGGTTGCAGAGCTACCACTGAGGGTCCAGTAAGGCTAGTGACCTACTGAAGTTTCCTTGAGCACTCAGATCAAATCCTGCCAGTAAAAAAAATAAAAATAAAACACAACAGGAATATAAAATCTTTCTAAACATGGCATGAAATCGTGTCATTTGTTGGAACTTAAAGGTCCCAACCTAATTCCATGACAGCATTGGGCCGATCCCAGCCAACTGCCGGGCACCCACCGGCTGCTCGCTCTCCCTCCTCATCCTCATGGGAGCAAGGGAAGCAAAGCTGGGCATGGGGGCTGTGGGCAGCCCAGGACAGCTCCTCTTTGCCTGCTCCTTCCTCCACACTGCTGCGGCTGGGGCCTCCAATGGGCTGCAGCCACCACAGAGTGCTCCAGCAATGGCCACTTCATCTCAAACTCACCTTCTTCCTTCACCACATGGCCACACTGCTCCCCCCCATCAATAATGTATTTGTTTTACTAACAAATGCAGGGACAAACTGCATACAAGATGCTTGGTCAAGCAGTACGGCAAGGCAGGGTTCCCAGAAGGGGCGATGCCCTGCATGAAGTTTGTTGGCTGCAGCAGTGCTTCTCATATTCCAGCTGGAGAGGAATGAAGGCAAGTGGGAAGCCGCTGAACGATCAGAACAACAAGCTGCAAAGTCACATTGATGGAGCAGCAAAACTTTTACATTAAAATAGATACACACTGGAATGGAAGATTGTGGGTTTTTTATTATTATTTTAGAAAAGCTACCTTATCAGTAATGATCTGCAGAAAAAACTAGGGCAAAATACTTGATGTAGCTGTCCAGATAAAAACTTAAGTCTTTGGTGTGAGCTGCATAGTGACATTATTGTGAACTAAAGCAGAAGCAGACAAGACAGCTTGAATTACAGTTTCATCTGGTTCAGAAGGGTTGCTAGTAAAATGCATTTAGGTGATCTCCTAAAGAAAAGAATACATTGCATTTCGTAAGTACCCAGTCACAGCTAGAGATCTTGACAAAAGTTGACTTTCACACGCAATTAAACAAAATAATTTCAGTTTTCTAGTTTCATACAAGCTGATCCACAGACTGTCCTATCTCCAGGGTTATTTTGTACTGATAAAAAATCAAGGGATTAATGTTTGTGAAAGAAGACAAGAAAGGACAACATTATTATAGCCTTATTTTCTATATATTCCAAAGAGAATACAGGAAAATAAGTGAAGCAAGTGGCCATGTTAATGTATGAGAAGAGCCTGGAGACGGACTCTCATCAGTAAGTTATCAGAAACAGTGAACTCTTACTTCTGCTGGTGTGTTCTCAAACTGGTCCAGTGGAGAAGTTGCTGACTGAAGCAATAAAACTTTTTTTCTGGTGTTTCAGCAGTGGCACTGTAAGCTTTCACCTTCTAAATAAGTAAAGGCAGAGAAGGAGCAGGGGGTTGCTCATGGAGGACAGAGGAGGAGATGCAAGAGCTCACACACTGCTCCCAGCTGCACCGCGGGGCTTCTGCTTGGAGAGCTCAGTTCTTCAAACAAGCCATCCTCCTAAGGAGAGCAGAAGGGAGTGCTGAGGACAGCCAAGGCAGAGCACCAAGGACATGAAAACAGCAGCTCCAGGCACTACTAGAACATAGTAGTAGTAGAACATAGTCTTGACATTCAAAACAAGAACTCAACCTGCATCACAGCTTCTCATCCCAAGCCCAAGTGACCTCAGGAGAGAACCCCACTGGTTGTTTCCAGCACAGACATGTTGGAATGAATACCTCATTAAGCTGCCATTTCAAGAGCAGTTACTCTTGCAAACATTTAAGACAAATATGTGCCTATGCTTCACATCCACAGCTTCCACAAGCCGGCCTTGAGCTTTAGTTGAGGTCGCTGCCAGGAGGTGTGTAGATGTGGCACTAAGGGACACGGTTTAGTGGACAACATCGGTGCTAGGTGGACAGTCGGACTAGGTGATCTTAGAATCACTGAGGCTGGAAAAGAGCTCCATGAGCTGGCCAGCAGCAGCCAAGGTACAGGAAGTTCAGTTACACCACAAAGACACCAATCATAGCCTGGTGGAAATGAAGGAGTACTTCACTGTTAGCAAGGACTTGAAAATGCCCGTTAGTTCACTGCTACACCCCTGATCTGCAGGCTCCTGTGAATTTATAAGTTAATTCTGAAGCTTTCAGTTGTGAAACCTCCCAGTCTGTAAAGTGAAAGTGTTGGAAACCATAATTCTCATCTGAACCAAACACATTCTCTCTGAGGGAGGAGGAAAGCAGCACACACTTGACCAGTAATTTACTTAACGCAAGTCGAGACTCACTTCTCACACGCGACAGGCAAAGAAAACAGGGTGATATCTCAAGAAGCAATACAAACATTCATCTTCCTATGTCAACAGAGGTTTTCAATATTTAACATTCATGAGACACTCAAAAAGCATTCTCCTTTTGTGATCAAAATTAAGCCTTGTTATTAGTAATGTTTGTGTGTTTTCTGTTATCAGACCCTCTGAATCACGAAGGCATACTGACGCAGTTATTTACAACCTCAACACTGAAGCGTTCAGCTTACGGAAGAACACTTGGATCCAACAGAAAGAAAAGAAGTTATTCCCATCCTGCCTTTGACAGGGCAGTGTCCACTCACTGTTACTTCTCCCTGGCATCCCCAGTAACACGGTGCTTTTCATAAGGACATCTACACACCAGTAATGACCAAGATAGAAAGTCAAAAAACCCAACGAATGAGCTCCACACATGCCAGGCACTAGCACCTCACTGTGTATCACTTTAATTAGAGCTAGAACAGCCAACCTGTCAGTGAGAGCTGTGCTGAAATCAACCTTCCTGAGCCCACGGGATTACACATCACAGAGTTCAGAGAAATTAACAATCTCTGCCATACCTGTAGTAACCACAGAAGTGGTGATTTTGCTTTTCCCTTCTCTTAAATGGACATCCCCAAAATTTAAAGTGGCTGTTCCCTGTGTTTCCCCTGGAACCGCCGTTGTGCCATGACACACAGAACATTACCGTTCCCTTCCAGAGCTTGTCAATTTTTAATATAACTGCATTATTGATCAGTTACATTACACCTTGCAGAATGTATTTTAAGAAGGTATTTTCATAAATGGAACCGAAATCATGGCCACACAACAATAAGAAAACACACCATCTACAAACATTGCAGTCTTAGATCCTTTCTACACTGCCCAGAAGGGAGGAGAAAGGGGATCATTACAACATGGCTTCTCCTCTCCCTTTACAGTTTAAAAAGCAGTGCAGACAGACTTTGCAGTTTGGCAGACATGCATCGAAATAGACTGAATATATTCAGTTCTCTGCAACTATTTTAATATGGAAAGGTCTCATACACATTGCAATGGATTCACAGCAGGCCCTTCAGAAATATTGTACCTTTAGTACCTTTGAGTAAACAGGGGACTCGAGAAGGAGAAAAATGAATACAACAAGCAATCCAAACAAATTTTAAAATAATTTCACGAATGGTTTCCCTTTCAGGAGGATAAAAAACTCTGGCTACTCTCTAAAACACCCTCAACTGATAGCTTACTTATTAGACAAAAATTAGTGTCCATTCAGCCATGAAAGAGACAAGCCATTATATACTATGAGAGATCAAACTGACATCAGCTACTGTACGTCTTCACACTTACTACATAATCAAAGTAAACTTTGCTATATGTGTCTGATCTAATGTACCTGTCAGTTATCTCTGTCTCTGCTTAGATGAGTCCGTGTGTCACCTATGTACGTGGGACAAAACAAATAAATAAATTGCAATGTTATCTCTTCAAGCTGCTCACACAGCCACGGGAGAGCGCTTAGTATTCAGTAATGGAGTTAGGAGTAATTTACTGAGAGATAATTTCTTTTGGACCTAAAATCTCCTGCCTCCCGTAGTGCAGACAAATAGAACTATCTAACAGGAAATGGGGCATGATAATACCGCTCTTTAAATAGAGCTAACAAAATGGAAATACAATAGGCATTACAAAATACACAGCTAACAGTTATCCAAACCTTTGATGTTTTTATAGCTATTTATTGCAAGAAGGAACATTAGCTGCTCCAGCCCATTTTAATACAAGAAAGTCTAACGTGCTTTTTTAAAACTCTTTTAAAAGAGCTAAAACTAAAGTTGTAGTCCAGAGCATCCGGGGCAAGTTAAGACAAGAAGGGAAAGCCACCTTGCTGATGAAACAAAGATTGGGCAGTCGGCTCCAGCACCGGTGTTACTACAAGGTCTGTCGCTATGAAAGCACCAATTGCACACTCCTCTCACTTGCCTTCCTGGCTTCTTTGCAGGGAGCACAAGTCCATCCACTACTGCAGAGCGAGTAAATGACTTTTTTTCATAACATAGGCAATATGAATACAGTAGACATTCTCACTGCAGTAGGAGTTAATTTTTCCTCACCTTCTACTTAAGCCATATTTGTGGCACCAGCTCCTGCACTCCAAAAGGAACACAGCAACAAGTCTGGAGGGCTGGGAATGGCAGCCCAGCTCCCTGCTCAGAGTGATGGGAGGGTTTCTTCCTCTAAGAGCTCATCGTGCAGCACATCTTTGTCTCTTACCTGCAGCCCTAGTGGCAACAATCAAGGTCGTCTTAGACAATTAACATCTGTCAAACTGCTTTTATTTTTTATTATTTCCAGTCCTATTTAACCAATAACAATATGTATAATGTTTCACCATATTCCCTCAACTGACTGCATCAGAATCAGCCTGGTTCTGCCCTCCTTTTTAGTTTTTTCTATCCATTTCTTTCTCTAACCCAAAAAGAGAAATCATCCAGAAACAAAATTGTTGCTGTAATGGAACTGCCCAAGCCTGGCTTCACTCCGTGTCTTAAGGACAAGTTCAATCACCTGACCCCCAGAATGCTGCTTTAAAATCAAAATCTCCAGGGTGCTCATGCTCTAGAAAGAAGTTCAGCATCTCTTTTGTCGGTGTGGTTGGTGTCACTTCCTTCTCAGGGAACTTTTTCAGTGTAACAAAACATTTATCAGAGCCGAATTCTCTATGAAGTAGAAGGGGAAATTCTCTTCAGTGGAAGATACTTTGAGTATTTCACTTTCCAAGTAGCTCCGTGAAGACAGGGAAGAAATACATGACTTAAACACAAGGAGTCACTGACCCAAAAGTGATTAGCATTGGCTTAAAGCTTTCAGACCCTTTTTCATCTTATTGATTCTAAGCAGAATAAATCCGTAAATGATAATAGGGCTCAATTTAAATTACCTACAGCAAGTGCTGTTTTTCAGCTCTCATCAGACAATCATGCTGTTCAATCAGCTCCATTCTATATGTTCAAAGCAAATTAATGTGTATAAAGCAGTCATAATTCAGGCCAGTTTTCAACAAAAGACCCTTTTACGTAGCACACAACTGCCTCTTATTGACACGCTTTTAATTGAACCGATAATGTCATGGCCGTATTCTAGCTCCTTATAGCAAAAAAAGCATACATCTTTCAAAACACTGACCATTTCTTCCCCTTTGTATAGTTCCCAGAGCCTTTAGCAGGTTCTCAGTTAAGTCTGGACTTGCTTAGAAACAGCAGAAGGACAGAAGTAGACACTTCTGTATACAGGACAGCCAAGTGATGTCTCAAGGACAATTACATCAGCACAAGAGCTATTCCTATGCCTTGAAGCCAGAGCCTGCCAACATGGCTCTCAGAAACAAGTCAGAGACAATGCAGCATGGAGAACTAACAGAGGCCTCCAGCCTGCAAGAGAGTTTTTCCAAGCAACTCATTTCTGTTTCAAGAAGAAGCTTTAATTTATTTGTTTGTGCTGCTGAGATTAGCAAGGAACAGGCAAGTCCCAGGAAGCCAGGACAGTGCTTCTTTAAAGTGTAAAGGCTTGGGACAACAGAAACAGCAATGGCAGGAAACAAAGAATTAAAAGGTGAGCTCTGGCAAATACTTCTGGGTCATTTCAAGACATTAATCAATGGAATTCCCCCTCTGATGGACAGCAGTGCCAGGAGTTAAGGAGGGCAGATGCACCTCTGTGCCATTTCAACCTGGAAGGTTTAGCAGAGCATGGGATCAGAGGTGATGGAGCAGGACAGAGCACAGATAGCAATGTCAAAATAGAAATGAAACAAGTCCAGACCTCACTGCGGGCAGGAAAAATCCTGCTGACAATTTCCACAGTCTTCACAAAAAGACCTCAAACCAAGACAACAGCACACATTCTTCAAGAACACACATGCCATACGATACATACATACATACCACACATACAGGAGCAGAAATCAGCTATGCTGTTAGCATTCATTCCAGTACGGGGAGAATTCCGCCTCTGGAATGTACGCTGACAACGAGTCGTTTAATTACCAGGCTCTTGTGACAAGTTTGTGCTCTTGTGACAAGTTAGCACACCATTGTGCTTGGGATCCATACCTCAAGTTTTGCCTAGAGCACTGTCCCCATTAACCAGCCACCCCAAGCAGAGGTGGAGGTGAGCGACACGAATGCATCCACTCTTACACACACACAGCAGCTAGCAGCCAGGAACGCCATGCAGAAAGGCAACTTCTTTAGCAGTAGAGAAACACACCTCCTGATTGACACACACAAAAGAAATCCAGAGTGTAAATGGTTCGGCTGTGCCTCCTGCTGTATGAGCACACTGGCCCGGCATTCAGATTAGCAGCTGAAGCGTGCTCCTGCTCGGTGCAAGGGCTCTGCGAGTGATGACCTTCTCTTCCTCTTTCAGCACTTTTCCTTTCTCAAGAAATCCATCAGGCACTGCAATTAAAGTCCGGAGCCCAAGTAAATGGAAGTTTAATCTCTACGGGGAAATACTTAAGAAGTATATGAAATGTATTTACTGAAGATTTCACTAATTCAAATAAATCAAGTTAAAATTATAGACTAGACTGGCTACTGTCAGCTTTCTGAAAACCTCTCATGCAAAAAAAAAAAAAAAAAAAAAGCAAACAAAAATGGCAAGTTCGTTTGTCCTTTGTTTTGTGACTGGAGCAGAGCTGCCATAACTGCTGTGGTGGAAGACATTAGTATTTAACTCCCTGAAGAAATTCACATTACCACAGTGGCCTTTTAAATTGCTGTACTTATGTCCGCCACATAAGTTGCTATTAGCAACTGTATATAAAAAAAAAAACAACAAACTTACATTACTGTCTTGACCACACCGATCGTTTATTGTATTAAATTCTTCGGAGTTACTTTCACTCAATATTTGAAATAAAATTAAAATGTTACCCCTGAAAAACTACTGCTGCTTTCAACATATATATCCTTCACCGTAACTGACAAGTAATCTGTCACAGCAAAAAGTAAAACAAATCTCTGCGAGAATGTTGACTTGGTGCTTACATTTCATCTGCCAGTACACTGCGAAGATCCCAATACTGAAGTGACTGAGATTTCTCTGAAGCATGTGCTAGTACCTGTTTGCCCTCCAAAATGGTATTCCTTCGCATATCGCTCTTCCAAATCTGTATCTCCATCAGGATCTGAAGTAGTACCACTTAGATGCTATGTACTTTAAGAGTTCATCTAGGACAGATCAAACACCAAGACGTGTTGGCATAAATACTTAAGTAATGCTTCTGTAAGAATAAGAGAGCCCACCTGATGTTTACAACAAAACTTAAAACGTCTGCTTCAGTGAATAGAAAACCTAACTATCATTAAGATTTGGTGGGCAGAGCCTTCCACTCAGTTAAACACATTACTGAAATACCAACCAAAATACTTGCTGGTGAAGCAGTTACACATCATTAACAGAGTGGCAACGTGGCACAAATAGAGCTTGGTCACAACTGCAGACCCCCATTTGCCATACTCTTTATGCAAGATGTTCACTTGATCACCTTGAACAAGAAAAGGTGTAATCCTGTAGTGCCATGGCGTAAAGAAAAAAAGGAATGTATACAAAACATAAAGGATGAAGGATGGTGGGTCCTGCTTCCCATTCTGCTCAATATTTGGCAGGTTCCTGGTTAGGGCTTCCAGGTTTGAGTTTAAAGCAGGAAATCCTACTGAACGTTGTTAAATAAGCACCAAAATCCCACTCTCTCTCTCATTATCAAGCAGTCTTACCCAGGCCACCTTCAAAAATCCAAAACTAGATCCCTCTCAACTTTTACTTATTTTTCTAACAGTACTGTAAAACTGCTGTCTAGATGAGTAGATCCCTCCTGCTCCACTTAATTTTCTTGTCTCAGCAGACAAGACCCTGGATTTCTGCGCTTTTCTGCTTGCAAGAACTGCTGTTCTCTTCTGGAACAAAAGACCTAAATTCACCTCAGTCATTATATTCATCTTTCTAATGCATTCCAGGTCTCTGGAGACAGCTTTGACAAATTTAGCTTCTTCTCCATGGCGCGTTCTGTTGCCTCAGGTTTCCAAACCCAAATTAAGTAGTTAACAATTTACATACACATTGAGTACCAGTATCTTTGTGCCATGTTAGCCATCAGGTCACAAGTGGCTCTAAAGAGGCTTCAGTCAAACAAATTAATGTGAGGCTGAATGATTCAGCTTACTCCATCTAAACAGAACCAGCATGTTCATACTGATCGTTGCACTGCACAGAAAGCGGGCAGCCTGAGCTGTAAAGTCAAAGAGAAGAGGCTTCCCACAGAAGCTGCAAACTAGACTGTTTTAAATTCAAGGTTTATCACACGGACATGGTTTTCTTCTGATGTATTATCCAAGGTTGGAAGCTTTCTACGTAGGTATTGCTTTTATTAAAGCTTCAGTGATACCATTTGCAGGAATATGTTTCTTCCTTTAAAGATAAGTTTCAGCCTCTGGCGTCACAAGAAACCCTGAAAGCTCATCTCTAGATCTATAACCAGAGGTCAGCTATATTATCTATTTATGCAAATATGAGTGGTTTTTAAAGTAATTTCCCGATGTACAGATCTAACTCAGTTATCATTTTCAGGTAAGCAATATAGATGTGTATTTTTCATACTCTCTAAATATCCTGGGTGTACATGTTTCTCATTAACCAAAGTTTCCCAAGATTTATTCTTTCCTTCTCAGATCCATCTTTCCTCCTCAGATGATTCCATGACCTAGTAATATCATCTTATCATATCACCAATATCTCACCTTACCGTTATACAAAGACGAGCAAAATGATCGTTTTGACTAAAACAGCACCAAGCTAGGTCAGTGTTTATAACTTCTCTTTTCCCTGTACTCAAACACAGAGCTGGCTTGCTCTGCATACTCCAGGTTCTGTTTTGTTGGGAAGAATCTCTAAAGTCCTCAACAAAATCAGGAATCTGTCCTGCAAGTAGCTACAGTTAATTTCAGTGCTACCCTATGCAACGCAGTGCGCTGCTCAGCTTTAGTATTTTCTGTGTGTCAGAAAACATGAACTATACCATGAGTTCTGTCTGCTCTCCTACGTGGCACAAACGTAACTTACCTATAGACTCTATATAGAGTGATTTCCCCAGTTTTTGAGTATTTTTAATAACGCTACCTAATCAGGGCATATTTAGCCAAGCAAAATCTTTCTGGACTTCTGCCTTGAAACACCATCCAATGATTCTAAGATAAATCACCCAACTCTTACAAGTTTAGTCTTGCTGGGAAATCTGAACGCTTTCTGTTCTTAAGAACCCCATTCTTCTTCAGGCACGTTCGTAGTACTGTGTTGAAGAATACAGAAATGCTCACAAGAGCATGTCACCTTCGAGGTCTTCACTTTGGCAACGAGCAGAAGCTCTGGTTAAGGTCTTGGTGCCACAATGCTGACTGCTGTAGAGAGACATCTGAAGAAAGAGTCTTTATATTGAACACGACAGCTGAAATATTCCTGAAAAGGAATAGCAAAAGCACACTGCCAGCAGGTAAGGCATAGGAGCACGGCGACACTCATGAGACATCAGGCATCTCCTTTCCAGACCAAGTGCTCTATTTGCTGCACTAGGGAAGGAGATCCTCACCATTACAGCACTGCTGAATAAGGAAGATTGTTAAAAAGTTCTTAATGTATTATTTCCTGCTTTTGAGCAGTGCAAGTGTGAGCAAAGTACAGTGTCGTTCTTTTTAGACTTCTTTACTCTGACACAAGCAAACATGAAAGGTCTACCACATTTCTTAACACAAAGCCATAAGAAGAGGTTTCCTAAAGATGATGACTATCACTTTCCATAAACACTTCGTCAGTGCATTTTTAGAAAATTATTCTGAAGGCATCCAACTAGAAATGTAATAACAAAATGGCAAACTAAAGCATTCAAGTAATGGGCAACAGTTGAGTTTACTCTACAAAGTGTTGAGAGTGTTGTTAACATACAAAGACAACTCAAAAAAATTAAAAAAACAAAAACACAGAAGCAACTAGAATTAATATTATTTTCAGGGTTAAATTAATTTGCTTTTGTAGTTACACAAACACTACTACAAATGTTTCGGCTTGATCAAATAGAATAGTTAATTTTCGAAGAAGGGAACATTTATAAAAAAAAATTCTTCTTTTGTTTAGTCTAACCTCTGTTTTAGATAAATTGACATCGTAAGTCCTTTAGCAACAGTACTGCTCAGCTGCATTCCCAATCCCACATTGACAACCTGGCAATTCTCTGAATGCAGAGAAGATAAATGGAGTTAATGCCACTAAACAAACATGACATTTTTGTTGTACTGTGATCACAGATGAGTCACTAAGTAAAATGATTAATCACAAATCAATGTTACTAGGCTCATTTAGAGATGATTCTCCCTTTGCAAAGCAGGTAGAAGCTCTAAATTTATAGGCTAATGAGTTTATTCTAGCTGTAGCAGTCTTGTTATTGGTCTTAAGCATCAGAGTCCGCAGGAAATTTGTGTGCAATTAAGCTAAAGTGATGACCTCCTTATACACAGTTTGGCACTTTTTTATCAGATAGTGTACTGTGCAAATATATAAATGAATTGAAGCATTACATAGAAATTACAGCTAATGCAATACTAAGAAAAACAGACATATTCCAGAATTTTAATACATATGCCAATAAGGTATCCAGACCATAAATTACATTCATTTTATCTGTCTGCAAATGGGTTTATCAGTCCACAGATGGGTTTGTACTGAGATTTTAGACTGCTTCGTTTTCGGTTGACTAACATCTGTAACTTCTACAAACAGTTTTATGATCTAAATTGTTTCAGGAGGAAGTACACGGATTTGTGGAGGAACATGTTTATAAGTCATACATATACTGTGAACGCTTTCTATTTGGTAAATAAATTCACCTTATTAACTATTTAAGAGGAAAATAAATGTTCTTCTGAGCTTCATAAAGATTTGTTAGAATCACAGCACCATTTTCCTCACCTTTAATTTAATGAAATTAAATACTTGCATGAGCTTGTACACGTATGTATCTGCCTCCTAAATCTGCCAATATAACTCACTTCCGGAGCGATCATTTCCAATCTAAAATGGATAATCTTCCAAGGCAACAGATCTTACCAATCCCACAACCGAATGGGCCATGGAACTCTGTACTGCCAGACAGGAACTATTCCAAGCAGAGCTGGCTCAATATCAGATATGGTTTAAAGAATGTCAAATGAATATGTGACAATTTGATCAACTAATGATTCCCTTCTGAGAGCAAAGTTGATCACTGAAGTTGAATGCAGGAGACATCGTGTCTGAAAAGTGATCTAAACTATATCCAGAGTTGTGCACTCATAAAAGTTAGCCAGCTATTTAAAGGAACTTGATTCAGCTCTTCCTTAGTTCCTAGTTTTAAAAAAAAGACAAGAAAGTGAAATAGAACCCCATGACTAATCAATTTTTACACGGAGTAAAGGAAGCAGGGAATAAATTAACTGCATTTTAACTACCTAAGAATGGCAGCCAATACCAAAAAAAGAGAATTACCTAAACAAGTAGGAAGGTCTATGATTAATTAAAAACGTCTTTTCAGTAACTCCTACACAGCCTTTATAAACTGTCATGTCGTACTTGATATTTATTATCTTCAGAAAATACAGACAAACTTGGTAACAAGAAAAACAAAACAGTTATGGTGGTTTTAGGGAGTATATAGGTCACTGTTGGAGGTCTGTAACTACAACTGTTCCCCAGGGGTTGGTGCAGGGTCTGGTCTTGTTCAACATCTTCATCAGAAACCTGAATGAAGGGACAGAGTTCACCCTCAGCAAGTTTGGTGATGGTGCAAAGCTGGGAGGAGTGTCTGACAGACCCAAAGGCTGTACTGCCATCCAACAAGACCTGGGCAGATGGAAGAAATGGGCACAGAGGAACCCGATGAGGTTCAACAAGAGCAAGTGCAGTCATGCACCTGGAGAGAAATAACAGCACACATCAGTACAAGTCAGGGGCTGACCTGCTGCAGAGAAGGAACTGGGTGTCCTGGTGGACAAAAGCTTGGCCATGAGCAGTGTGCCCTGGTGGCCAAGGCCTAGGAGAGATATTCTTGAATGAATGACCAGAACCTGCTACCCAAGAAGGAAGTCTTCGCAGCAGCCACTTTATGGATAGGCAGCTACGCGGATGCTGAAGTGCTACTTGGAACTTGGCATCTCAGCTTTTAGAGCATTCGCTCCGTAACTTTTCCCACACATAAGCAGAAATAAGCAACACCTTCACAAGAAACTTCACACTGTAGACAAAGCAGAACCAGCCATCCTTCAGGTCAGTTCTCCACATTCAAATATAAAGTGCATCTGAGCAGCATCACATCAACTGTCCCACAGCAGATGTAGCATACAGCTGCTAGACACGGGGCAGCTTGTACTTTGAAGACATACTGGCACAATGCAACTCATTAAAGATGTTAGACTCAGGTGACAATGTTTAACAAACTGATACAGTCAGAAACACCTCTTCTTGCAAGCAGCCAGGAGAAAGACCCGTGCTTCTGAGTACTTCCAAGCCCAGAATTCCCCCAGCACAAGGCCAGGTCCTCCCAACAGGGAAGATACAGTGGTTAAGTATGTTGTGAAGGCAAATGCCATTGGATCACAGGATTTACATGACACTGCTTCCCCTTTGACAAGCACTTAAAGAAAGAAGATGCTGCACTTCCTTCCAGGAGCTCAGTGGACACAAGAACTCTCTTAGAGCAAGTCTCAGACTACTCACAACCAGTCAGCACACTCAAGGCCTGACAACAGCAGTTTCCCAACTGAACATGAGAAAGCACCTGTTTGCTAAGGTATTTTGATAATCTTGAATCAAAGAGCTTATAAGCCACTCACTGAACAGAAAATTGTCTAAATAAGTATTTCATTCAATGGCTAGAACTTGCATTTTCCTTTGCATTTTCTCAATGCCTTCCTATGTCTGTACAGGGCTAATAATATCTTGGCTTCCGAGAACAAACCTGACATTCCAAGGAGAGGTCCTCAGACATTCTCTGCAGTTGTAAAGTACATTAGTAACCTTTTTAACACTAACAAAAACTGGCAGACGAGTAGATGCGCACACAAAAAAGATGTCACTACAGAACAGCTCCAGCTGAAGCAGCACTTTCCTCTGCTCCAAAGGAAGCCCCGAAGCCCTATTCAGAAGGTATTATTCTACAAAATAACAACACTCAACTCTATCTTCTCCCCGCTGCCTCCCAGTGCCAGGTAGGTATCTACACGACAAGAATCGGTGCACTAAGAGCTGCCTGCTCATTTTCAATCAGCACGTAGTCTTACCAGATGCCAAACCCACAGCCCACACTGAGGAATGCTGAATGCACAACAAATCGGGACGTTTAAGCAGTGGCACAGTGTGCAATCACCTTCCTGCCCAGAGGTCTATTTCCCTAGTTGCAGGAAATCTTCTTACAGTAAAACTTATTATTAAAAGACACACGCCTCTTACTAAAACTGAATTACTACAAAACATAATTCCCCTAATTTTTTTATTATTTTTTAATTTAAACAGGACATAAGAAAAAAAAAATCATTCGTTGCAAGCAAGGCTGGCAGCTGGATTCTCAAAAGCTACAGCGCTCCCTCTAGTGGGAACGAGGGAGTTATCTTCACCAATTACACATCAAGCTGGCAGTCGGATCCTAAAGACACATCCATAAACGTTCTTTTTGTCAGGTAAACCACCCAGAAATACAGCAGGTACTTACACCCAAGTAGCAGTGGAAGGACTCTACGGCAGAGCTAAACTACCACACTTTAGCTTCAGGAAAGCAGTCTGCATTGTAAGAGAAGCAAGTTGTCACACAAGTGATGCTGCCGATGCGAGCCTGTGCAAAAGAGCATAAAATGAGAACGCCAATCAGAAACGTGGATTTGAATTTAAATTCCAACTCAGCACCAACAAAACTATTTAGAAGAGATTAATGTTCTGCAAGAGAGTGGGGAAGAAAGTCTATCTAACAGGACACAAGATACTAAAGATCACATACAAAGGATCTCAGGGAACCAAACCATAACCACTTCTGTACTAATAAATGTGTGGATCAAGTGTACAGTTCAGGCCAGTTGCAAGAGGAGGCTGAAGATAGCAAGATCATATCCAATGCCATCTTTTCCTATCAATTTAATGAAGGCAATTTACCAACCGCTTTACTTTGCCAACGTGGAAATTTTGGTTCAGCTTGTGCCCAGGTAGCGTCTGGTCACCAAGCAAGATTTCTTCTTTGCAGTGAAACTTGTTATACTTGAGAAGGAAAAATGAAGAATCATTTAAGCAACAATAACAACAGCTCCACAACACGCAGTATTTGTGACCACAACCTCACCTGACAGTCAAACCAGAAAATCCATTCCTGAGGTAACAGTTGTGTAGCTGAGCAATGAGCTGCTGCTGCAGGACTTCCAGGGGAAGCTCAGGAAGAGACCATGTGGTTCAGAAAACACAAGCAGCAGTTTCTGTGCAGTTTCCAGGTACCATTCACACAGCAACAAAACCTTAGTGTGAGTGAGCAACACGAAGGGCCAAGGACCTCAGAAACATTTCAGTTTATTTAGCTGCAAAATACTTAGCACTCACCTTTGGGTGAAAGCATCATATAAGCACAGATGTTGAGTGAAGGCAAAGCATCACAAGAGCAGTACTTTCTGCAGCTGTATTCTGCAGTCTCCCAGTCACATGCTCCACAATCACTGGTTTCTGATGCTCTGACAAGATTTGCTGTGGTATGTGGTATTTCCATCCCCACCCACCCTCTACCATCCCACAGTAGGTACAGAATTAGGCTGGCAAAGTAACGGAGAATTCTAGCTTTCTGAATGCCGAGGGACATCAGTGAAGCAGCTATTCTCTCCTTTTCAGGATTTTTCTGCTTGTTTCCACGGGGGGGAAGGAAGAGGAATTTTTATAAAATATACACAAGAAACTCCAAGGCTGCAGAGCAAAGAATTTGAAAGGGAGTTCAAAGACAACACAGAACACACAGGCTGACAAGAGCATCCTCACTGCAGCCTACTCAAACACTGCTTATTGCAAAGCCAGCACGACGTCCTGCCTGCTGCTGCACGGCCTGCTGTGCACCCCCAGTTTGTGGTATCTCTGCCATTCCTGCTTCACTGTAGCAAACATGAACTGATTGACATTACAGAGACACACACTCATCGCACAGATGCCTTTAAGAGCACAACAGGTCTCATCAGGGATTTTAAATATTACAGGATAGGTGATAGCTTGCTTATTGCTGGCAACAATAGTGATCAGGTTTCCTGCGTCCAACCTCACACCTATATAGCATACAGTGTATTTTTTAAAAATCCTCTGGCACAGAAATCGGTAACAAAAGAGTTTTCAACACAAGAACTTGCATTACATAATTTGTACCTTTTTTTTTTCTTTCCCTAAGAAAGGATTCTGATCAGGTTTTATGGACAAACTGCAGGAGGAACTGGTTGGGCTCCTCTCAAAGAAGGGTTGACAAGCTATCTTTTATTTCTCTGTCTATGAAAAGTGAGTATACGAGCCTGATGTATGAATAAACCTGTTATGAACAAGATATCATGTAGTTTAATGAGCATATCTTTGCTGTGTCATCAGTTTTAATTCCAATATGCACATGACTATTTTCAAATACAACAAAAACTCGAAGTAAACAATGTCAGTCAGCATGGCAGCTACTGGCAAGTCCTTCACAACTTCAGAAAAATCTCTATAAACATCGTGGAAGGTAGATACAGAATGTACATAGAACAGTTCTCTATACAAAAGTGCATTTTAGCAATAAAATTAGCAAAGAACCTGAAAAAAAGCCTCAATTTAAGCAGTACCATTTACTCTAATCTATACCATCCACCTCTTTCCCCACCTCCAAAAAAAAAAAAACAAAACCAATCAACCAAACAAACAAAAAAAGAATACCTCACTTTCCCCTAGCTTTGGTTATTAACTATATTCAAGGCTTCAACATCACTTTTTTTAATTGAAGGATTTATTTATAATTTGGAAATATTTTAAAGTTAGCCAGATGAGAATGCAAGTATGATTAATCAGAGTTAGCAGTCAAAACAGACAAGCTTTGAATATTATTAACATTTGCACTTGGGAGATTAATAAGTTAACTCTGCAATCCTTACATGGAAAATAGCACGCTAACTAGGTCCTTTCTATGCCCAAGGACTGCAAGATTCATAAGCTCAAGAATTTTAAATCAACAAATCTAACATCAGCCTTGAAAAACTGGCTTATAAGAATAAACCTCAAGACCCCCAGAACAGTCAGGTTTATTAGTATTTATAGACCAATGCATCAACTGAATTCAAAGCTCAAAGAGTGTTAAGAGAAAACAAATGGCTTTAGGCCATTCAGCATAGATGAATAGTAAATATTGCCATTTTATATGCCTCTATACTATATATGCGCTCTGTTGTAAATGCATATGAATAAATTCAAACAGTTCTTTCCCCCCCTCCCCCCCTCCCCACCAGAGAATGATCTTCACAGGTTTCAAACCACAATATGAGAACTAAAAGTTAAACCTGGGAAAGCCTTGCAAACACTTTGCTTGTTCAGTTAGTACGCACCTCATACTCAGCATATGATCTCTTCACCAGCTTCCCACAAAGAAAAATAGTTCATGTTTTAACAGAGACAAAGGGTGACATCAGATACACACACAGATCAGACAGGTTTGTCAGGCAACTAGCTTTCTTCCTTATATTTAAAATTATATTAGAAAAGAATGTTCTCTAATTGTATACAGTCTTATTGCAATCAGACTTTCAGTGCTCCTTCTAAGCCTTTTTAGAGAAAAAGTTACCATGGAAGCAAACCATTAATGCTACAGAGCTTAAATAATTACATTTGTATTACAGTGGGTACAAAGCACATAGTTACACAGCTTCAGTACCACAGAGCAATACAACTATTATTTTTTTCCTGTGTGTGTCTGTTCTGCTTTTAAAGATGACATTTTCCTTCAATGAACTGAAAGTAGAATTCTGTTTTGTTTTGTAGAGTGTTTTTAAAACAAGTCTGAACTTTAACAGTCTGTTGCTGTTCTGCAGCTATCCGAACCCAGCAAGCTGTAGATGGCTTCTTGTAAAACAAAGCAGCAGCTACAATGGCTTACACTTCAATCACCAAGATGAGGTTTAACAACAATTTCAATCGACTAACGTGACAGGAATCCAGTACAAACTTTAAGCATACAGTATTCTGCAGAATCTGAGAAACACATCTCTCCTCTCACCCCTACCTAAAATTAGGGTGTCATTTTTAACTAAGGATGCAAATGAAAAAAGTGCATGTGGAATTACCTGATACACTCTGAATGCCACAGCTACTTCTAGTGGGATTTTCAGAGATGCCAAGTACTTGGCACAGAGGTAAGGAAGCAGTTACGAGTGTTCTGATCAGAGCATTCCCAGTTCTGTATTCTTAGGTTAAAATTGCTCTGGAACCATGAGATTATAGAGATGTAAGTTATTAACATGGCTCCCCTGCAAACCCACACTTTTCTATCCATTCGCCTGAACTGAAGCAATGGAAGGACCCAGCTGGAGATGACCTACCCCAACCAGCAACCATGGCACCCAGGAACTCCTCTCCAATACAGCAGGTGAGTAATTAGAATAATTTTGATTAATTTATACTTACTTGCTTGCACTAAGATCAAGATGGAAACACTATCCTCCCTCATTTAACAACCTCAGGAAGCTAGTAGACAAGCATCTCATCAAAAGGGGGTCCAGCTCTCAACAAAGCCCAAGGAATTTAAACTCTGAAGGGCTACTGAAACAGAATGACACTTTCAAACGCCACCATCCTGAGGCATTACAAGTTTGTATGCTGCTAAGAGCTTTTTCGTTTTGTTTCTACAGAAGGAAGAGAGGTATCAACCAGTTACAGTGCAGTGCAAGTGAATACTGAAACAGTCACTCCTGCTTAACAACCAAACGATGGGCAATGCAGAGCTGCTAAAATCCAAGATTAAAATGATGTTATCTATCTTTTTATCAATGTCCAAGTCTGGCAGCAGTGAGAGTGACTAAGTTCACATGTACTAGTTAGATTATGGACCTCACATTTCACTGAAGCCCTTCCAAAAGCCATTGTTCAGATATTTTATTGGTTTATTTCAGGGCTATATGAATGCCACCTCTGAAATGAACGTATTTCAGCTGTCACCACAAACAAGTGCGCATAAGACATACAAAATGAGTGAGTAGCCCCAAATCTATATAAAGTGGATCGTGCAATTCTGCAGGATTGGGCTATATGCTGCATTTACAGGCACCTGTGGCCACACTAAACTCATTAATTAATGAGAGCAAAATGAAAGCAGTAAAGCATCAGGATTAAAAAAATAATATCAATTTTTAAAAATCACCTTCCTGAACGTAGAACCAGAAAATACTTTTATAACCCCTTACATTTCACACTGAAATAGAGTACTGATTTTATCTCAGGTGCTGGGGGAAAGAATATTGTGACCAGCAGTGCCAAGGTAAGGACAGAAGTCACTTTACAGAGAGCCACAATGAGGAAACAGGTCAAAACTACTATTTAGCTCTCCACCTGTAAATCCCAATTTTAAGAGATACTTCAAAAGCAGGATTCTGAAGCACATACAGAACAGTGCAACAATCCACGTGGAAGACTCATCCTCAGCTGGGTGGCAACAGGAGTAAGCATACAATTACAAAAGACATGCTGTGTCTATGGCTAAGCTCTCTTGCTCACAAGATAAATTAACTGAGATATAAATTTAGAAATAAAGGAAAAAAGACACCGCAGCTGTGCGCCTCCTGTTTGCAAATCTGTTCCCAGTAGCATTTTAACTATTCTAAGAAGTGTCCTAGACAACTTTATTGAAGATGAAAGTATTCTTAATGAATAAAGGTATTTCATTTGAATCTCTTTACAGCAATACTCAGGATGTACTGGTCAACCTTTACTACTGATCAGACTAAAACACTGAGCAGCAAAATCACTTTTTAAAGACTAAGTTTGCAAATTTGTATTTTTTGTCTTTTTTTTTTTTTAATCTGCTTCCTAAACAACTATACAATTAGATATTATTTATGTATACGGATTTTCTGCATTAGAAGCCCTGCTTCTTACTCTTTATGTAGTTTGAGGTAATGAGCAACTACTAGAAAGAGGATTTATCACAGTATTTTGACTCTGTATGATCCAACAGAAAGACTTTAATTCTGTAAGTTTGTTTGGTTTTCTTCCCCCCCAAGCTAAACAACTTTCCTCTAACAACAGGAAAGAAAGAAACAAAATAAGCAAAGTTTAATAACACAAACTAAGTGAAAACAAAAAAAAAATGGAATATAGGACTGCATACTTAGTGTCATCTGAAAGCATCCCTACAAATACGCCTTGCACGTCAGCCAAGTTCAGTTTTCTTTAACAACTATCTGTTCAGCAGCTTTTCAGAAGTCAGTTACGTTTCTGAAGTCTTAGTTGCAAAATTAAGTCTCAGAAAGCTGAAGTTACTCAACTCTTAGAATATCTTAAAAAAAAAAAAATTATACTTGAGGAAAGACCTGGTTTATACTGTTAACATTAATCAAAATTTGGTCGAGAAATATGTGTAAACAATAATACATTTAAGGCTTAGAAAGAACACTGATAAATTCACCCCTGTCACATTAAAACATCCACATCTCCTTCATGGTCCTCCTCAGTCACTTTTAAAGAGAGCACTTCTTCATTAAGGAATAATCCACTCAGTCTTTCCTTACGAGCCTGTCTTTGCTCTTTCAGCTGTCTCTTGCGTAAGGCTTTTTGTTGTAACTTGCGTTGCTTGGAGCGTTTCTGCCAAAATACAGAAAACAGACCAAAATAAGATTTTGTTCTGTATGTTCGAAACTGCCTTTAATGTTGGAAAATATGTTAAACAGTATAATAAGGTCTGCTCTGAAAAATAACTTAATAAAGTTAAATGAATAAGCTCTCATTGAGCTCCCCTTACTTTAAATGGTAATCAGAAGACCTACTGTACATAATCATGTTGGAAGGGATGGCCAGCATTGATTTGGCTAAATAACTTCAGCAGACCCGGATACTGAACACATTCTTCCAACACAGACGGCCCAGCTAGCATCAATTAATAGACAGTAGTAAGATGTAAAGCTTAACACATATGTACACAATTAGAAACTTTTACTTTTGAATCCCGGATTCTTTCTGCAGCACTTGTAGACAAATTGCTATCACTGTGCGCTCGACTCATGTTGGCACTTGAATTCGAAGCAGAGTTAGCAACACTGGAACCACTGCTGCTCGCTGAGCTGACCATGCTGGCACTGCTGCTGCTGACGCTGGCACCACTCACACCACTGGTACTGGCACAACTGTAGCTGCTCCTCTTCCAGTTTTCCCTTGCAGATCGTTGACGAGGTCCATGCTCCTTGATGTAGTTTCTCACCTTTGGAAAAGAAGAGGTAGAATTACTAAAGCTTGATAAATACTGCACTCCTCTGTATGTAAAAGGAACTAAATGTGCCTACCGATAATGATGAACAAATTTGCCTAGTCTCTGAGAACATTTTGCTGCAGTTGCTTAAATCTCAAGCCACCTTACAATCGTCAAGAGAACTAACTTTGATAAGAACCATTCATTAACTTCATTGCAGAAGAAAACTAAGTAACAAGGTTCTGTTTATTTCTCCTTCTGCACATTCCCCCCAGTCTTCAAGTCACAGTAATTAAATGAAACAGCAATAAAAGGAAGTTCAACTGAACTAAACTATTTATCTAAGGTATTAAAACCCCTTACTTTGCTACATACATGCAAACAAAAGTGGCAGTAGGAAAAGTAGTGCTTTAAGATGACACTTATAAATGTCTGAAGCATGAAGTCATCAAAATCCATCCCAGCAGTGTTTACCCTTTTCCATCTTTACATTCATCACAATCACAAATGCAGAACAAAAGACAGGAGTTCCCAACAATACCTCACAACACAACAGGCTAAGAAGGCAGCAGCATATACCTACCACACCAACCAGTTGGCATTCTTGTTATAATCTGTACTTTGTAACACCTTTAAAATAAGTTGGTTTATATCTTTTCATATTAAGTTTACAGAAGGAGGGAATTACTTCTTCTCTCTCTAATTCCTTTGAACCTTACACACTAGTTTAATTTTCTAACTCAACATAAACTCCTCAATCAGTCGATGGTCTTGAAATGGAATAAGTTTTGCCATAAGCAGTACTGGTTCCACAGCATAAGTCATTGCACGTGCCAACATTTCAGAATTGACTGCTAGACTTCTAACACATATTGAGACTACACAATCAAAGAGTCTTTCATGTAAGTTTAATTATATGTTTTTGAATTTGTTTCCTTCTTGACAACATTGTGCAATAGTGTACTTCACAGAATCGCAGAACTGTAGGGGTCGGAAGGGAGCTCTAGAGATCACTGAGTCCAACCCCTCTGCCAAAGCAGCTCCCAGCCCAGGCTGCACAGGTAGGCATCCGGGTGGGTCTTGAACATTTCCAGAGTTCACCATTAGGGAGAAATTGAATACAGTGTCTAATTTTTAGCTGACTTCCTTGTATGTAATGATGATATAGAAAAATTGTTCACGACGCTAAGATTTTGCGAGACACAACAGATGCCAGAGGGACTGAAAAAAAACAAAAGGCATACATACAAATCTTAACTCACCTGTTTCAATTTTTCATCTGTGAGACAGTTTAGTTCAATAATGAATTCACTATCTGTAGGTGATATCTGAGCAGCAGGATCAATAATTTTGATAATGTCAAGTTGCTCTCGAAGGCCCATCTCCGTACTGACTTTGCGACTTAAATATTCAATATATTCAACCTACAACCCACAGAAAAGCAAGAAAGTTTTGAAGTGTATTAATTTGAACAGAATAACAGAAGAAAAAAAAAGAAAAAGGAAGGACCAACTGAATAAAATGTTCTCAAATATCACTTCCTATTATCCTCGGTTCACTGAGAATCTGCAAAAACTCAAAGTGAAAGTTTGACAACACGTTAAACTGCCTACTACAGATGCAGAAGACAGGAATTAAACTCAAGAATCAAATAATACTGCGCATAGCTGTGTTTACACCCACAACAATCACTATGTCTTTCAAGATGTTGCACCGATTGGAAGTTCTTCTGCATCTCACAGTTCTTACGTATGCAAAAAGTTAATTTCACCTGTTCATCATTCGTCATTGCACTCCATGGAAGTTCATCGAGATTCCTATGCTTGTTTTTCTTTTTCGGAAGCAGACAAGGAGAGCTTGGAATACTAGGTATAACATCAGAAAGTACATCACTCCCACTTGTAATGTCACTGCCAGGCAGCTTGTAACATGCAAGAGAAAGAATAAAACCTCAGAATACAGTAGGCACATTTAAAGTCATTACAACACTATTAAAAACTCAAAACATAAAATCAAATTAGCAAAGCATCATTTATCTGTATGTTCTAACAGCTTCCTAATAATTACTCAAAAATCTACAGTACCTGCTTTAACCTTCCAACG
Organism: Oreortyx pictus; assembly: GCA_036925125.1. Lineage (NCBI taxonomy): Eukaryota > Metazoa > Chordata > Aves > Galliformes > Odontophoridae > Oreortyx > Oreortyx pictus. Next base: position 4,179,433 of record JAUPFR010000012.1, read on the forward strand.
ATCTGCAAGAACAGCAAACTCAAATCACATAACTCTCAACACAGACCTCTTTTTTTTGTTTGTTTTAATTACATTTAAATAAAGAACAGAATGATGTGGCATTTCAGTATTTCCCTTTTCTGCCACTGTAAATCACCCATTACATTCTAAAACCAAACCTCTTATTCTAAAGCATATTCTTACTTTTCCCCTTACTTTCGGGAAAGATCACTTCAGAGTAGGTCTGTAATTTATACCACATCCCATAATTACATGATATAATCGGAATTAAATTTGCCATTTTCTTGGAAGCAGCTGCAAATCTGTAACTAACTTCATGTGTACAAGTGACATAATTTCTGAATGCACTTCCAGTTGAGGTGTGACAGCTGGATTACTCACGCTCAGATTCTTCCAGATAACTCTACAGAGCTACAGAAGTCTTTCAAAAACGCTACAAGTCCAATCTGTTATGTCTCTTAAAAAATGCTTGTTCAAAAAAGAGCTGCTTGCTAATCACACATGCTGTCAGCTAACTGAGACTTGAGAAATCTTCTTTTCAAAACAATCCCCCAGTTTATCAGGCAACTAAAATTTCACAACTCAGTAGAACGCTGAATCATTGGGATCCAACCGAAGTTGCTCCTACAGGCTGCACTATACACCTGTGACTTTGAAGCCTACATACAGAGCCTAACAGACTAAAACAGTAAGAAATTCAGAGCAAATTTCAGTCCATGTTATCTCATGTTCATCTGCACCTTTCAGAACAGAATTTGTACTGTATCTCAGTCCCTCTGCTGCATTTACAAGATGCTTTGTCTAAGCTTTATGACAGAATTTAGAAGTATTCCTGAGCGCATTCTGATACAGAATATTTCCTACTTCAAAGTCACGTGCACATTAGAAGTTAAGTCTAAATAAAATAAAAAGATTTGGGTGCTGGAGTATTGCAACCAGGCCTTAGGCCCCTGCACAAGAAGCACCTGGAACACGAACAGAAAAAAGGTCACAAGGATGCTCAGAGGGCTGGAGCACCTCTCATATGAAAACAGGCTGAGGGAGTTGGGCTTGTTTAGCTTGGAGAAGAAGGCTCTGGGGAGACCTCACTGCAGCTTTACAGTGCCTTACAGCTTATAAACAGGAGGGAGACTGACTTTTTGATTAGTCTAACAGCAACAGGACATGGGAAATCAAACTAAATCAAAAGGGGGAGATTTAGATTAGTTATCAGGGGGAAAATTTTCACTCAGAGGCTGGTGAGGCACTGGCACTGCTGCCCAGAGAAGCTGCGGATTTCTCATCCATGTAGGTGCCCAAGGCCAGGATGGACAGGGCCTGGGCAACCTGAGCTGGTGGGGGAGGGGGCAACCAGCAGACAGAAGGGGGTCAGTACTGGGTGGGCTTTAAGGTCCCTTCCTACCCAACCCATTCTGTGATTCTGTGATATCATTAAACATCTGATAAACAAAATAGCAAGAATGAAGATACCTGAAAGAGACCAGGTCATACACAGACTAGAAAGAAAGCAGTTTACAATCCAGGGAAGACAAAGAGAGCTCCTTTAGTTAACAGACACTGAAGAGATGGAAACAGGCTATAGCAAGACTTCTGCACTTTATCAAGCTGCCAGCTCAACTGCCACAGAAGACTCAAGATGATAAAATCACTGAAACCAGACATCTATAACCAGATCTAAAACACTTTCAGGGCAGATCTTGAAGACATAACTCGTAGCTGTGAGGTTATGTCCTATACATTGGTCACAAAGAAACCACGATATATAATCACTCATCTTTGGAGAGCCAACTTTCAGACTCTCCTCCAGACTATATACTCCGAGATAAAACAGAACAAATAGAATGAAACATTTCCCTTATCACCAAGGATTCGGATATCTGCTCTTAGGTTTAAAGAATTATCAAGGAAAGAAAAACACTGAGGATTCTTCTGTGAAAGCTAAACCAAGCACTGAATCTTAACATTTACAGAGGAACATTTACAGTTTACCTGCCATTCAAACTCGCTGTCTGACCAATCCCAGTATGTGCTGATAGACGAAGAGACATCACTGCACACACTGCCTTCAGGGAACAAGTCAAAAGAGGTGAACTCCTGGTCATCCAACAAAGAATAGCAGTCATCTTGGTCACCAACTGAAACCGAAGAGAACAGCTCCTCACTGCACTCGGAGCTGGCTACGCTAGTTCCACAAGAAGTCAAGTTCCATCTGTAAAACAGGACAGAACAAAGAGAAAGTAACAACAATACTGGCATCATGTGTCCTGGAAAACATTTAGTTCTCCCGCAGCTTACAATCTATCTCTGCTCTGCTTGCCAGTGGCATGACTACACATTGAAATACATCTTAATTACTTAAATGGAAGTCATATATATTTTTTTGTATTTTAAAAAGTCCATAAATTACACAAAAAAGCAAGCCAAAAATCCAAACACAGTATATTTCTACCTTGATGGTAAAATGTTTACGCTTTCCATCCCAGAGAGCTGGATCCCACAGTATGTATATTTTTGCCCTTTTTATATCTAATATACTAAAGATACCATTTCTTAAAACTAACATATAAATTGAAATGAGAAAAACTAAGAAGGAAATCAAACTTTTGGAAAACACTGATTTACATTTCAACTAAGGAATGAGAGAAGTAATTCTAGGATGAAGATTCCAAACAAAACTAATATTAAATTGGGAGATGTAATACAGATATTACTGAGGTTTCATTATTCACCATTTTCAATTCTGAATGGCAAAAACAGACAGACATGCCCAATGAACATGCTGCTGGAATAAGAGCAAGATAAAAAACTGACATTTGAAAACGCTGCTATGCCAAATCTAAACACCATTTTCCTCATGATTTCTTTAAAAAGCGAGTTAACGTTGCTACTGAAGTAAAAAACTGAAGACTCAGACTTCACATAATGTATTTTCTGGGAGTAAGCCAGAATTTAACAAGCTCATGAAACCAGCCTCCATATCTGGATTTATTTTACACATTGGTGAAAACTAGGTCGAGACAACTATGAGTCAGCACAGCACTGCAGTACAGCCAAAACTATTTGCAAAGAGCTTCTAAAACTCACCATACAAATGAACACAGCAATTCCCATTCCATCAGTATACACGCTTCAATCTGGCTAACTAGAGAAACACTTTCCTGTCCAACTGCAAAAGCCGAGCAGCACCATAATGCACACAGGCTGCTCTCCACCATCATGATTTAAGCTGCATAGCTGGCTGGCTGATTGCACTGGACTCACTTCCACATCAATTTGGCCAGCACTGAATTTATCTGACACTGAAGGCATTTCACAAACTTCCATTTCAGAAGATTCATGAGATCCTGCTCTCCCTGTCTGCAACCCTTATCCACGTGCTATGTCATACTGGTACAGACTTTTGAGGCAGGGTAATTAATTGGTATATAACAGAATAGGAGAGAGGCAATAATTCTGTGCATCACAACAGTTGCAATATTCATTAAACGCTGAGGAAAGGAAGAAGACAGTTTCTGTATCTACCAGAGGTCTAGAGGTGAGGTACAGAGACTCTACCACCAATCAACCATGCACAAGCATCCCAGTAGCATTGCTTCAGGTATAGGCAGTCACTTCACAAACTGGGAGCCTGCTCTACTTGCTGGGATAAACTGGGTGAGAAAGAGGGGGCTACTACTTCACAATTAACTATGACTCTAAAACACGGAAAGCCCTTGGGAGCAACAGTTTAACCAGTGCAAGGCTGGGCATGCCCTCACCCAATGCAATGCAATACTGACTCAAAATGTCTTTGGTACCTGCATTTGTAAAATGAGCAAAACCGGAGAAAAAAAGTCAGGAAGTGACAGAGCACTGGCACAGGCTGCACAGAGAGGTGGTGGGGTCTCCTTCTCAGGAGACGTTCAGGACCCACCTGGATGCCTACCTGTGCAACCTGGGCTAGGGAGCTGTTGGGTGTTGGTCTCAATGATCTCTAGAGATCCCTTCCAGCCCCCTATAGTTCTGTGATTCTGTGAAGCACAGGCCCACAAAAAAGAGAAACATGCAAAACAAATGCATGGTATCCCCCAAGCCAGCATTTAGTCCACAAATACCAAGCACCTCACTATTCCTGTCACTACTGGGCCTTAGGATAAAAGCACTGCATCGTGACAACTATTTGATCAACGTTTCTCACTCTGAATCATTTTAAGAACCAGTAATTAATAGCTCACTCTTCTGAAAAACACTTCTCAAGTGTTATTTCACACTTCACATCATCGCTTCACACAAATTCAGTGGAGAGATTGTCTGTTCATTACCCTACAGTAGAAACACTAACAACCAGTGGCAGCATTTTATAACTCTGGGATAGGAACTAAAACTAATCCCACACACCTGTCAAAGACGGAAGTCTCACAAATGACTCAAATCTGGTTCTGTGCATATACCAACGTGGAGTTAGGTGCTCAGACAAGCAGGACCGCTTGGCTGTTAGTTTACAAGTGGCATTTCTCATTCTGGCACCTTAAGAACAGGCCATCTCTACAAATTGCAGAGCGAAGGATTTGCCCTTCATTAGCAGCACGGCACAGGAACGCTGCAGTCACGGAGCTCCTGACTCACTCGCAACCCCTGCACGCCTGCCGGTGTCCACGCCTGTGCCGACTTTAATTACAACCACAGCTCTCCCCAGGCGCCCACCCACGGCGCTTTCAAAATATTCGGGAAGAACCCGTACCCCTCAAAGAGCGGCGGAGCCCGCACCGGTTACCGGCCGCAGAGGCCAGGGCTGCGCGGCCCTCCCCCAGGCCCGCACACCGCACAGCCCCCCGCCCCTCCCCCGCACCTATTGGAGTGGAAGCGGTGCAGCGGGTCGGTGCGGTGGCAGGACGAGAGCTGGCAGCCGAAGTCGCTGACGTCCAGGCAGCCCTCCTCGCTCAGACTCCCGCCCCGCGGCGGGTGCTGGTGCGACAGGAGCGGACACGGCTCGTCGGGGGCCAGGAACTTCTCGTACAGCTCCTCGGTCATGGCGGCGGCGGGCGGGCGCCTCACGCACGCAGCGGCCGAGCCGCAGGCGCCGCCATGAGCGGCCGCTGGCGGGAAGTGCCCGGACGTCTACTTCCGCCGCGCCGCCGCGGCACAGCGCCCCCTGCCGCGCCGGAGGCCGAGCGGCGGCGCGCGCGTGGAAGGGCGCCGGGCGGGGCCGCGCTGCCATGGCGGCGGCGGGCAAGGCGGCGGGAGCGGTGTACGGGCACGGCGAGAGCGGAGCCGGCGGCGGCGGCGGCGGCGGCTTCCTGGGGCCGCGGGTGCCGGCCGAGGTGGAGGCGATGGCCCGCGGCCTGCAGGACGTAGGCAAGGAGACCTTCCGCCGCCTGCTGAAAGGTACGGCCCGGCCCTGCGGCTTCTCCCGCAGTGAAGGGGGTGCGGCGCGGCGGGAAGCCGCGCTCTGCCCTCAGTGCCGGGCCGCGGCCGAGGCCCGGTGCCGTTCTCTGCGTTTCGGTGCCGTATATTGCCTCAAGCGATATACGGTGTTCCCCAAGCTCGTCCTCTCACGGCCGCAGCCCCGGGGAGGCTGCGGGCCCCGGGGAGGTGGTCGTCGTGTGCCCGAGAGGTTGCGTCCCTCGCAAGGTGTTTGGTTTTTTTTTTTTTTTTTTCCCTCGTTCAGCTGAGCGAAGTTTTGTGTGCTGAATGATGGCAGGATAATCGAAGGGACAAGTTGATGGTAGATTCGTAGGGATGGCCTGGGGTGAAAAGGACCTGGAAGATCATCAGTTTCAAACCCTCTGCCGTGGGTAGGGTCGCCAGCCACTACACCAGGCTGCCCAGAGCCACGTCCGGCCTTGCCTTGAGTGCCTCCAGGGATGGGGCAGCCACAACCTCTCTGGGCAGCCTGTTCCAGTGTGTCACTGCCTTCTGAGTGAAAAACTTCCTCCTAACGTCTAACCTTAAATCTCCCCTGATTTAGTTTAAAACCATTGCCCCCTTGTCCTGTCACTAGTTGTTCCCCCTCCTGTTTATATGCTCCCTGAGCAGAACATGTTAGTGGCTTTCAGAATCACTTAGAGCCGTAAGGGCTGGAAGGGACCTCGGGAGCTCCCCCATCCACTCCCCCAATGCAGTTATTTACAGCAGTGGCACAGCAACACATACAGGTAGGTTTGAGTATCTCTGGAGAAGTAGACCCCCACCTCTTTGGGCGGCTCTGCCAGAGTTGTGCCTCTCAAAGTAAAACAGTTTTTCCTCACATTCACGTGGAACTCCCTGTATTCCCTTGTTCTGTTGCTTCACATTACTGAAAAGCGTCTGGCCCCATTAACTTGACTCCTGCACTTGAGATATTTATAAACAGTGAGGGGATCTCACAGCCTCCTCCAGGCTGAGCTGGAGGCTCTCAGCCTTTCACCATAAGCAAGATGCTCCGGGCCCCTCAGCATCTTTTTGGCCCTTCGCTGGACTCTCTCTGGAAGTTCCCTTTTTGAGCCCAGAATGGGACACAATGCTCCAGATGTGGCCTCACCGTGGCAGAGCAGAGGGGGAGGATCACCATTGTGAGGATCACATAGCAGCGTAGGCAGGATTTCCTTATGGCAATTGGAAGAGATAAAGGTGCGTGTGCAGCATTTGAGACAAATACGTAGACGTGGAACTGTATTTGCTGCGTAGCGCTGGGGCAGTGGAGAGCCAAAACTTGTATCGGTGCCGGGAAGCCTGACCGTGTCCTAAACCCTGTGCTGGTTTGCCGGAGTGATCGGCCACGTTTTGGTGTGCAGTACCTGCTTGCAGCCCTAGGGGGAGCGAAAAGTCCCTCGGATCTCAAGGTGGGGCATGTAAACATTGCCGTAATGGGTTGTTACAGTGCCCGTGTCCTCCGCCGGGAGGTTGAGTCCCCGGCTGCTGTAGGGCTGGCACAGCTATCCATGCATCTTCTGTTCTCGGTGGTCCGTGGTTAACGGCTTGCAGAGCACTGCACATGGTGCTCACACCAAGTTCTTTCTGAGGCTGTCGCTGTCAGTTTAGTGCCAAATAATAATTAATGAAAAAAAGTAGATGCTGCTTCATGTGCCTGCTTAATTAAAGACACCATTCTCTCAGGGTTATCCAGTATTGTAGACTCAGCTAAAATTGAAGTTTGTGACCACAGGTATCACCTCCTAGGAGCAAGTGGCTTAGCAGAGAGACTTCTTTGGGATGTTTTTCGGATTGTTTGTCATCTGCCTGACTGTTAGATATGCTGGAGCAGCTGACGTTCTGAGTTCCTTGAACTGCTCTGAGTAAAAAATGCCTTGTATTCTAGGGCAAATAGAGGAGTTTTTAAAAGAAGTCACAGATTTTTAACCAGTTGTTAAGGTTGGTCTGTAGCAAGAAGACATATTGTCCTAGGAGCTGTCTAGACAAATGGAAGCTGTATTTTAATAGGTAAGTGTAGACAGTTATCTGTGACCTGCTGTGCCTGGGGTGTAGTGAAGAGGCCTCAGTGCTGATATGTGTTTGGCTTTTTCAGCAAATTGGATCTTCTTCCTTTGTTCAAAGGAAGTTTGTCTTAGAGCAGAGCCTTTTTCAGACAGCGTGGAAAGTGTGGTACTAGCACCTTGCTCTTCCTAGCTAATCTGAGCCAAATGTGCACTGTGATGGCACTGGGCAAACTGAGTCTGCCATGTGAGTGGTTCAGGGCTCATCACTGCCACACTGGTCACTAGCATGTAATACTGTTAAGCATGGTCTAACAGTCATTTCCCTCAAAGTTTATATTGTTGGCAGTTGTGCAGACTACAAGACTTGGAGGTTTAGTTTTGTTTCCTTGCTCATTTAATCTTTAGTCTCTGCTGCTATTGAAAGATAATCATGGGTACAGGAGATGTTCACTGTCTCCAGGTCTTCCACTTTTTAAAGGGATCTTGCGTTGCTTCCTTATTCACAGTCACTGTTAATGCATTGGAAGGAAAAGACTGCAAAGAATCTGTCAAGCTGATTGCAGAAAGCACCAGCCTCTCCGAAGAGCAGCTTGCTTTCCTTGTTTCTGGCATGTATACCCTTCTCCGGGAAGCACTGAGACTCCCTTTAGCAACTTTTAAACAAGAGGTGAGTTCTGGGAGGACCCACAGCCTTAATCAGTTACAATTGTGCCACACGTGAGTTGCCATCTAAATGCTGTTTGCCAGAGTGAGGAGCCCCACACAAAATGTTGCTCTAAGTTAAAGTGGTTAGCAGAAACTGTTAGAAGCATAGAGATCTTTTTTTTTTCTTGTATAGATTTACAGTGAGCTTTAATACAGTATTTATTAATTCAGCGGGAAAGAGATTACTGTATCTTTTTCTGCTTCAGCATCTTGTTTGCTATGCATGCTTATTTTCCCTCTAAAATTAAAACTCCTAAAGAAACTTTCGCAAATGTTATTTCATTGGCATCAGCTCTCTTTCCTACCCTGTGTGTTCTCATGTACTGTGCATTGTTTACCCTTACAGACAAACAATACAAGAAATGTTATGTCTTCATAGCTCCACCATAAGGGGAGGAAGGAGTTACGGTCAGAACAATGTAGCAGGAGCTGGGAGCAAGTGCTATCTCTGTTTATGCTGTGGATGTTCTCTGTGCAGTGTGCACATACCTGTCATGGTCCTGACTCCTATTCCCTTTTCGTGGCTATTTTCTTTTTTTTTGTGTGTGTGTGTTACATTACCTTACATTTTTTCTGATATTATTTTTATGTGAGCAAACCTCTTCTGAGCTTCTGTCTGGTTAAGAGACTGTGTCCCTACTCACCCAGGCATATTGGGAAAACACATTCCAGGAAACAGTGAAACAGTGCTTTTCGTATCCAGAGCTCATCTTTTCCCACTGCCTTTGTGTTGTCATAGTTTAAACAAGTTACTACAAGGCCTATGTGAGAATAGGATCGTGTAATTACTTTAAAGACAGATAGTGTAGTGAATAGCTCCATAAAAGAAATGGCAGGGATGCAGCTTTCAAAGCATCAAGTCTTCCAAGAGATTTAGGCCTTTAAAATTAATTTCTCACAACTTAATTGAGTGCTTCTGGAAATTTTTCCCAATGAGTAATGTGTCAATTTGAAACTACTGGGATTTGAGACTAAAACTTTGGGTGAGAGATAGCAAGCAAGCAACTACTATTAATTTACTTGGTAAGAAATCATCTTTCATGAGTGTACCCTGTAAAATTTCACCTTCTTTGTCGTTCTAGGTTTTTAAGGAAGACCTGAAGGAGCTCAGGTATGCCTGCTAATGCCTGTTTTTTTCCACCTGTTTGTTTTTCATAACTTTTACGTAACTGCCTTCCCAAGTCAACTTTTTTACACAACAAAGCTGGTATAGAAATTACCTGTAAATAACACATAACGCATCTGTTGCCAAATGTCATACGAAGCCAGAGGAAAAAAACAGGTGTTGTGTAAGACTTGATTTAGCACCGAGCTTGAGCAGTAAATTTTGCATGCTGAGGAGATTGGTCTAATTTAGTCTGTAATGTAGGTTATGCAAATGTGAGTGAGTGACCTTCTCTTTGCCATCCCATCCTTGCCCTGCAATATTTTTTAACATGTTTGGTAAGACAGCGGTAACATTTCAGAAGCTAAGAAACTGCCCTACTTTTTTTCTTCTTTGAAAGGCCAGTGATATAACACTCAAGAACTCCTACCACCTTGTTCAGCTATGAGCTCTCCTGCTGATTACCCAACAAAGCATAACATTTGTTACGTCAGCCTGTTCAGGGTATCTCTGAATAGAAGTTCGTATCCTAAAAGCCAAGCTCAGATACTAATGATCTTTACAGATTTTCCCTATTTCTGTAGTTGGCAGTAATGAGAAGAACAGTAGTTGATGCTTTCATCTGTAGAGAAACTTCTGCACCGAGATTCAGATATTTTAAAATATTAATTTCCTGCAGTTCTTTGCATCCTGATTGCTACCTAGATATAGAGATTCCCACTTCCTTCTTTTCTCATCCTTATTTATCTGTTAACCTGCAGATTGGGTGCTTCCTCAGAACAGTCAGAAGCATAAGTTACTTCACGAGCAACTTCAGGTAGCTCAGATTTAGATGCATGTGGTTGGTGAGGTGTAAATGAGGCCCCGTTGAACGGTGACTTGCTTGTTGATGCAGTTGTGTCTGGAGGACAGAGCTGGAGTTTGGCTTTGTCTTGTGAGCTAAAATGCAAGCTGCTTCCTCCCGCACATCGCAGAGTTCACACCCAGGTTAAAGTAGGTCAGGAAGAAACTGATGAATTTCTTTTGACCCAGTGGGAGTTGGTGTTTTTTGAGGTGCATACAGAATGTGTTCTGTGTGATTATGGAATAATGAGGAGCTCTAAAACCTCTGTGGCAGTTTTCTGGGGATGAGTGAATATTCCTCTATTGAACAGTGGAGAAAGTAGGTGTACAGGAGTGACGGAGGTCACTGTCAGGGCTGGCTGTGTGCTCTGCATCCAGAAATAAAGATTCCTGAGCCCCTGTCCTCGTCAGCTGACTATGCTTTAATATGCCTTACAGTTTTGTACTTGTTTTTCTCACTCATGGAAATACAAAAACAGCTTTCAGTCTGAATGATCTTTTTCCTCTCTGTTGTATTTTGTTAAATCTTTTGTATTTTGTTATTTTGGTTAGCGTGACCGATATGGGAGCAATAGTTCAGGTATTTGCAGTTGTGATGCTCGCACTTGCATGTTTCCTGTGCTGCTCATTGTGGCTTATAGGCTTCCATGACTGTTGGATGTTATTTGGACTCTGTCAGTCTTTTTTGTCTTTAGAATGGCTTTCCTCACCTTGTGGCTGAGCCTGCTGAAGAATAAACAGCTCGTTCTGCTGTCAAGTTGTGGCACTCAGTAAATGTTACCACCTTCATCAGCTTTGATTTTTCTGGGAAATATCTCCTATGCTTCCCAATACAGCTGGGCCTGAACATGGAATGTTTGCATCTACTAATTACGTTCAGATACATGTCCTCCTGCAGCGACTCCTGCAGCTCATCCTGTGATCACGTGCACAAAGAACATCAGTAATTAGCTGAGGAGCAGTGTCTTGGCATTCTTGGCATCCAGTGTATTTTGCATTTTAAGGCAGAAAAAATGCTCATTTCCTATTTTAATTTCATTTGCAAATGTATCTTCTTTTGAGAGGATTGAGATCTGAGCTGGGTTACCTGTTGTCACTTCTCGTGCATTCTAGTTTGTCCTTTTCAGTGAAGCTGAGAGTTGGCTTGTCTAATTCCATCCATACAAAGTCTTGTGGTTCTCCATTTCCTGGTGATGCAGCTGGTATTGGCTTCTAGTTTTATTGGAAAGAGAGATGCTGGGAGATGTGCCCACTTGTGATGAATTAGATCGGTACTACTGGTTCCATAGGGTTGCCAGCCCATACTCATATGTTTTTTTGTCCTGACTGACTCAGTCAGTGAGAAAGAAATCATACTAAATTTTGGATGCTATTTTTTTCTTCCTTTAATAACTTTGTGGTTCAGGACAATAACATGGGATTGAGACATCCTTACACTGGATCTTATTCTCAGAATTTTCCTTTGAAAACTGATTATCATCTGTAACTCGGACCTGAGCTGTGCCGTGTTCTGTGTCTAAACTGCTTAGTATGTGATAAGCTGCTTGAGTTGGGAACTGAATTTTCAGCAAAATCGTTAACTGCAGGGCAAAAATAACACAAGTGTAAAGGTAGCATTAATGCTTCTATTTTAGTAACCTGCAGTCTTACAGTCAAGCAAATATTGTGATGGTTATCACAATAATTGTATTATAACCCCCTTTCTTCAGCTCTTCTGCTGCATTCAGAGGCTACTTCATCATCTAAGTGATACACTTGCACAGGTTGTATAGGTAATGCTTGCAGAAAGTCTCATCTCTTTGGGCAGACACATGCAACTAAAAAATCAGTCTAGTCTCCCCACCTCAGCTCCTGGTTTGCCTCAGCTGACTGGCTTTCTAGTACGAATAGAGTTTTATCCAAGTACCATCTGAGAACCTGTTTTTACCCCACTTTTTCCTGAAAGGTTTCAAACTCAAATAACTGCCGTTTCATTTTCCCACTGTGTGAGTTGATGAGTTGTTTTTTTTCCCACACTTTAAGCTCTTTAGGACAGGTAACTTCTTTGTTCGCTTTGATTGTCTTTGATAGACTGCTGTGTATCTCAAGGCAGTGGTGAGTAATGTCTCAGGGCACTGATTCATACTCAGTGCCCGATTTAACTGTGGCAGCTGAAGCAGTTACTTCTTCCACTGGTCCAGTATGCCTCTCTGTAGGAGGTTACTGTCTCTGTGCAAAGGCAGCTGAATGGATAGTGTTTGCTCTGCAGTCTTTGCAGTTCACAGCCTGATATATTGAACTGGAAATCAGCAGCAGCTTATTTGTAAAGCAGCATCGGAATCGGAGGAACGGTAAAGTAGTGGAGTGCAAAAGGCAGATGGAGTGAGTGAGTCTGTTCAGCTTGTTTTAATGGTCTCATCAAATTTATCCTTGTCCTCCCCGTGTTAGATATGTTCCTTTTGTAAGTACTCTTAGCTACGAGGGCTTCTGTTTTTACTTTCGAGGGAGCAAATCATTCTGTCTTCTTTTCATTGCACTTTTCAGGTGAAAGTGAAACAAAATGTCTAGGCTTGGGATGTTTAGAAGGACACGTTGTCAGTCTGCTTCCTGAGCTTGTCAGAGCCATCAGTAAAACTTCTTTACTAAGAGAAATTAGGCAGATATGGGATTCTTCTGAAACTCACTGTTGCCGTTTTAGGTAGCACAGGAAGTTGGAGCACAGCTTTTAGGGTTCTTGTAAAAGCAGCCTGTCCTTCTGAGAGCCGAGACTGAGTCAATACTGAAGTGCTTACATAAGAGATGATGGCAATTTTAAGCAATGCAAAATGGAAAACGTTGATACTATTTTTGTGTTCTGCAATAGGTTTTTTGCAGCTAAGCCCATATATTTGTTGTTACAGAACACTTACCTATTTTCTACTGCTCTTTTCTTTCAGGATACCAGAAGATTTCATCACGGACTTTTCCAGTATTGTCTTTGGTAACAGGTCAGTATTTTCGTGTGTCGTGCATTGTGCAACCCTGCAGGTACACATTCCAGGCCTGTTGAAGAAACAAAATTCTCTAAAAAGCAAAATTCTCTAAACTCACAAAAGAAAGGTTTGTCCCATTGTTTGGATTCAGTATAAATATCCATCATACATTGCTGTGTATGCAGTAAGTAGCTTTCGTGCCATTTTTCCTTTTCCATCTACAATCACCAGTTTTTATACTGCTCTCTATCCTGTAAAATGCATCAGTACCTACAGATGATGAGTACATTACAGAATTAAGCATTCATCATTAAGCATCATTATCATTGCAAGTTCGAGCAAAAGTGTAAGGCTTGCTTTGTGGAGAAACAAGCTACGAGCGTCCTTCTACATGCTGTGGTTTGTAGAAACTTTCTCAGACATCATTTAATCACATCTTCATGTACAGTTGGATTCACACTGAGTGACTTGCTGGTGTACATGAGATGTCGTGTGTTCTGCTAGCTGTTACTCATTCACCAAGCAGTACACCTCCTTACCTTCAGACTGTGTACCAGTGGGAAACTTTTTGAAAAGGCTCTATCTGCTGTTCCTTACAGGAATTCCCTTTTCTCTGTATGTTCTCTACTCAGTTGGACCTATCTTCCTCTGTATGCTGAAATTGCTTGAACTTCCTGCATATGCAGAGCTTTCCTCCTTGGGAGGTGAGGTCACTCAGCACACAGCATCACCAGCCTAGAGCTGTTTCAGATCTACTGACAATCATCATTGTGGTCTCCCGCTTCCCCTCACAAGGCTCTGAATGCTGCTACCAACATTTAAAGTACTTCTAGTTTCCTTAGTTAAAATCTTGATTTAAAGCAAATGGTTCTTGGAGTAAAAATAAATTCAGCCTTCTCATCTTTTCTTTGTTATTCTGTTCGAATTACAGGTGTGAAGGAATGCAAAATTCATGGTTGCAGAGTGGAAATACTGTTTGCAGTGGAGAAAGAAGTTAAATTTGGATGTCACTTGAAGCATGCGTGATTGTCTGTTTTCTGCTGTGAAATCACGATGCTGGAAAATTTAGCTTTTTCTCATTTCAAAAGCTGTGATTATCCAGTGTAATCTTGCTCTGTGTTTTGAGATCAGAGAAGAGCACCTCGGATTTCATTTCTAGACAGATCTGCTTTTATAATCTTAAGTGTAGTAGTGAATCATGCCTATGCTCATTGAGTTGTAAATGTGTATGACTGTGCTGGTAAGAGAAGTATTAAGCATCAGCATCTGATGGAAAATTCGGCATGAGCTAGGTAACCAGAAAAATCACTTTCAGAGTTTTTAATACTTTTTCTGGTATCTTATCCTATTTTTGACATTCTGTTCATTAAACAACTCTGAAATGCTGGAAATTTAACGTTTATACTTGTGTCTCCACCAAACTATACAGACTGAAAGGGAAATATAACTTTGCACATTCGCACCATAAAATAAGTGTATGAAATGAAAAGGTTTTTTTAAGAGAAAGTATAGCCATAGCTTCCCCCACTTAGAATGTTTATAATTGATGTACTGCATCTTTTTTTAGATAGCATAGCTTTAGCTTCTACCAGGAGTGAGCATTCTGTGCTACTTGACACACACTAGTTCATACATATTCTCTGCTCAGTGGCATGCTGGGCTGTATGGTTACGTGTATCAGAAACCATCCCAAATTTGTCTTCAATTTTGATATTGTTATGTCAGTTGCTGCTCCAGATCCTTAAATCTTACATCTTCAATTACTCTGTTTCATCCTTTGAATGGTGACGTTCGTGCCAGCAGGCGTTCCATTTTGGATGTTCTATAGTTGATCCATATTGCTTTACTCATTCTAACTTCTGTCGTAGGCACCATATGTGTGGTGACAGTGTGCTGCAACTGCTGGCCCAGAGAGTTTATGAAGTGCAGTTATATGCCATAGGTAGTGGATACAAGGCCCGTTGAGTCTTTTCTGCTCCATTTTGTTATTCCTCTTGGAAGGTGATGGTTTGATTAAGGGTTTTTGCAGTATCTGTGTGTATGTTGGCCACTGTACACATTGTCAGCCTTCTTGCAGTTGTAATCTTCTCCAACCAGGGAAAGTGTTGACAGAAGTGGAATCTGAGCTATAAAAACTGTGACTCTGAGGAGCTGGTATTGAAGTGCAGTCCAGTTTGGCCACAGAAATGCCATAATTTAACAGTCTGTGTTTGGTCACTGCTGACCTTTCCAGTCACTGCTAACCATAACATCTTCCTGCTATCCCTGTTCATTCTGTGCCCCGTGCTGCTGCTGCACTGAATGGACTGTCCTCCATTGAAGGGAGTCAGCATGTCTTAAGGATAGCAGCAGTGTGGCTGTTTTTAGGCATTTCCCAAATTAAGCAATACTCTGGCAGCAGCTCACCACTGAGGGAAAGGGCTGTTCTCCTTGTTTAATCCTGCTAATGACCATTCTAGACTGTGGCTCCTTACGGTTGCACCCAGCTGTGTGACCTACTTCCTATTCAGTACTGTACAGTGTGTAGGAACCAGCTGATCTATTTTCTCTGCTTGTCACTTTGTTGTACTGTTTGGGATGTGTGTCACTTCTGACCAGCACTGCTCCCCCAAAAAAAGGATCAATTCTTTGTTATATTGAAGAGTATTGGAGGATCTTAGCCTATCAGTATTTGGTACTTTATCAATAATCATTAATCTTTCTCAGCAGTTTCTAAGAGGACTAGCTCACTTGAACAAAAGAATGAGTTCCTGCAGTCCCTGATTTGTTCAGAGAGGATTCCTTTCTGATGTAAAGTCTGTAATTAGATTATGTCTAGCACCATGGGTAAAGGATAAGGTAATGTTCCTTATCCTACCCTCAGCTGGAGTAGCTTTGAAATGTACCGTAAATAACTACCAGAGAAGTGTGATACTTTGCCAAAAAATAAATATGTAAGTAACACTTACCCCAAGTCTGTCCTCCTAATGGACCAGCTGAATGATCTCTTTCTGAAGGTGTTCTCTCAGTATATCTAAAAATGGGTGCTTGTTATGTCTTTGTACTAGATTTGGCTTGTTTACTCACCTACAGTTTAAGATGCTATTACAATTTTAAAGACTGTCAACCACCTGAAGGTTAATCGATGTCAGCTACATTTCCTCACAGAATGAAACTGAGGTTTGACGAGCCTGATTCTTCCTGTAATATAAGCAATGAGGAAAGGCCTGCCCTTCTCAAAGAGTAGTCTAGTCAGAGGTCATGGAGATTGTGCTAGGGTCAGTGCGTATACTACATAAGGAATTTGGAGTTTGTGAAGTTTGTTGGATTAGCAAGAACCACTGTGTGATTTTATTTTGTAATGTGCTTCAGAGTGCGCTCTAATATCATTATATTTAAAACACTGCTGCCAGCTAATACTAGGTGCTTTCTGCTGAAGGAGCACAATGAGCTTATTCCAGCTTTTTGGCTTGAGTCATCTGCCTTCTGTTCCTGCTTGCTTGTTCCTGCTGGATTTGTGTTAAGGTTTATCTGTAGGTCTCTTTCTCTACTGCACGAGAACTGAAATAATGGATATGCCAGCCACCATATGACTCTTACTAGTGAGATGACCTTAGTTTACTGGAATTACACAGAGTAGCTTTGTCTGGTTTTTTTTTTTGTTTTGTTTTGTTTTTTTAACAGCTACCATAGTAGTTAAACATAAGAAAAATGGGTAATCTGATTATAACCATCTTAAACCTCCAACTCATTCAGACCTGTTGGGTCATCTGTGTGGGTTACTGAGCTCTGGCACAGGGTGCCCAGAGTGGTTGTGGAGTCTCCCTCCTTGGAGAGGAGAGCTTGCCTGGATGTGGTCCTGGGCAGCCTGCCCTAGGTAGTCCTTCTTGAGCAGGGGATTGGGCCACGTAACCTCCAGAGGTGTCTTCCAGTCTCAGCCATTCCATAAAATCTCTCTAAATGAAGATAGATATACAACAAGAAACAAGTTCCAGACAGATTTGTTGTGAGGAATCTTATTCTCCCTTTAGTTCGTTGTTGCTTTTGTGAATTTGCATTTCAGTCTCCTGTTTCTTATTTGCTCTGTAGGCGTCCTGTTTCTGAAGGCACAGCTCTGACGCAAGCAAGTAGGCTGCCAAACATCCAGGACTTCAAGTGGAGAGTGGACGTAGCTATATCCACAAGGTAAAAAAGAGAATCCTGCATGACCACGGATGACATTTTGACCAAGGTTGACTTCCTGTGCTGCCTAAAATATTAACGATGTTAAAGTGTGCCTTGCTGCATTAAATGTTAAGATACAGAGGCATTTTTTGTATGTCAATACTGTACGTCAGTTGATACACAAAAGGTTACTGTTACATGCACTTACAGGCAGGCTGAGGCCTTTGTCTTCTGCTAGTGATATTGTTTTATGCTGCTTATTTGTTTAATCTCTAAAACTATGCTAGATCATTTAACTTCAGGTTTTGGATTCTCATTATTCTAAAACTTGATGAGATCTGATACAACTTCACAGTCTTCCTTGGTGATGGAAGCAATTAGATGGATTGAGCCACAAGCAGCCAGCCAGGTTCTTAGTTTCATTGGAGAAGGGGAGGGAAATTGTCTATTCAGCTTCTCAAGTAGGCTGTCATTTATGTTTATGTGTTAAATAAAATGACTTTCCATACCCTTACAGTCTGCTGTAGGTTTGACGGGAAGAAGAGAACTTTCACATTGCCCTAGTTACGCAACTGATCATTGATCTGCCTCCTAATTTCTTTCACAGAACAGGAATAAAAGCCTTTGTGTGACCATCCTGTCTACGCCTGCAGTGAATGACTTCTTGCTGCCTGCCACAGCAGAGGCAGTTATGAGATGGATCTTTGGCTAGAGACAGAAAATAGAAACCTTTTGTGCTTTTCCTGATTTTTGTTTTGGGCTCACCAAGACTAACCAGGGTGAAAGAAATTAGAAGATGATCCATTATTTGTCAGTGGCTTAAATTGTTAACATGAGTGACTTTTTGTTGTGCTCCTGCACTGGAGGATCTGAGAGAGGGTTCAGTTTCACTGCTGACATAGTTGAGAGAATAAGTGAATGGGGAGAATCTTTCTGAAAACAAGAAATAGTTCTCCTAAGTGCAGATTGTGATGGCCACAAGCTGCAAGTTCAGGTGACTTAGATGAGCAGTGCTGTAAGCACTGTTACCACAATGCAGAAAAATCTGTACCTATAAGAGAACAAAACGTACAGATAAATATCCTCAGGCGCAACTCTTGCAAGCTTCAGGCAAAATCTGTGATTGCTTTTTAAACAACACAGGAGCAGTGTGTTGTTTTCTCTGTTTTCCTTCTTATTTTCCTTTCCAGTCATCCTCCCCATGGAAATTCTTGTTTATCATCCATCAGCAGCCTCTGTGGAGAGGCATGGCTTCTGGCTGTAGCACCTGTCAGTACCTGAGCAGGTTTTGGCTGCATCCATGGATGAATGCTGCACAACAATGACTCATTTCCCCTCTTTGGGTCACTGTGTAAAATAAATAGCAACCCACAAATTTAGGACGAAGACTGGAAGAGCTTGGTTCCTCAGACGAGATGGCAGTTGAAAGAATGAAGGAATGGAAAGGGTTAATATAACAGAAAGCTGCACTAAAAAAACAGTGTGACTTGGTCAGCTCTTATGCCTGTCATGGTTTGCTGTTAGTAATTTTTTTAGTCTAAATTGTGAGGTAAGTTTGACAGGACTCCCATGTCCATGACTTTCTGGCCAGCCAGGTACATGACTGTAATAAAAATGACTTGTATAAAGCCTATAGGAATGCTTTAAATTGTTTTTGTACAGTGCTGTACTTGTACTGCTGATGTTTATTGTAGTAATACTAATAATGTACATAATTTCAGTTCACTGGCCCGTGCTCTTCAACCATCCATTTTAATGCTGATGAAGCTTTCAGATGGGACGGCTCATCGCTTTGAAGTAAGTCTGATTGCCATAACAAATAAGAAAGAAAGCACTCAAAGCTCTTTTTAGGAAGTTGAATTAGTATGTAAAACGTTAAAGCTTTTGTAAACAATGCACTATCATTTGTTTTCCTCCATGTCCACTGCAACCACACACAGTACGTACCTGGTTGTCAACCACGATCATTTCGTACCTTGTTCCTCTGCACGTTTTGCTGAGAGCTCATGTGTTAGAAGAGTATTAGTTGTATTTGTTACTGGAAAGTACTGTTGCATAATACCTAGATTGTTTAAAAATTATAGTTTTGGTATCAACCTTCAGACCCGATGATGGCTTTTTAGAGGAGGAAAATTACTGGGGTAATTTATATAAGATGTGATGCGCAGCTAAACCGCCCTCCTGGTAAAACATTCTCTTCTGTGGCAGAGGTAGCTTTGTTTTCTATAGCACAGATCTCACTGCTAGAAAGAAAGTAAAAAGCTTCTTTGTTTTTTACCTCAGAATTAGTCAGTGGCAGTATTCCTGATACAATATGTAATGGCTTGCAAGAAAAAAACCAAACCATACATTCTTCCGTATTTTAACCTTTGAAAAGGAATGGTGTTTGCTCTATAAATAGCATGGTACTGCGTACAGGAGTTTGGTGCATAACAGTCATTGTCACATTTGAACTGCTGAAGGATTCTGGCTTCAGTTCACATATTAGCAGTAGTCGGAAAGAAGCACCGGAGCACTGTGGGCTCAGAGAGTTGGATTGATTTTGGTGTAATGCTTCACAATACAGCTGTCGAAGAAGTTACAAACTCTGTGCTACATTGGCAGGTGTTGGTTTCACTTCACCCCGATGTGGACAGTCCTTCTCAGAGCAGCCTGTAAGCCCACTCTGAGATCTTCCATGGTATTTAAGTGATGCCTTGGGGTTCAGGTTGATTCTTCTCAGCAGGATGAGTTTCACTTGAGAGAATAAAACCTAGTACCTAGTCGTAATTGTTATGATCTGGGGCTTTGTTTCTGTTCTGAAGAAGAGATGTGTTGTTGTGCCTGGCTGGTGTGTGCAGAAGTGCAGATATCTAATAGCAAACTGTATGCCTCCTTCTTAAAGTCAGCTTTTTGCTGCTGCCAGGATCTGAATACCAAAGATCTGGCTGTGAATAGGACTTCTGTCTGATGAGTGATCTTCCTGTGGATAGTAGCTCTTTGATACAAAAGCAAATGCAAGTAAACGTAGCCCTCATCTCTTCAGTTTTCTTTCATCCCAGCAAGTACTGGATACCCTGTTAACCAACAGCGATTATGTAAAATGATAAGACCAGAAGATAATCCCATTATGAACAAATCATGAAAGTGTATGTCACATGAAAAAGTTGTCCTGGTTGGTCTCCTGGGCTTTATTTTGTTTTTCTAAGCACAGTGTGTTTTCTGACAGTGGATTTAAAAAAGAAACAAAAAAACAAATGAGAACTGAAGCAGTTTGATTTTTGTGGTATTTATGTTGCTGTCCCCAGAGAGCAGAACTCAGTGCTGCCCTCGGCTCCCTGCGAGGAGCTGTGGCTGCCACAAGGCCTCCTCTCAGCCCCCCCTACTCAGGGCTCAGCAAACCCACTCCTCATACATCTTCCCCTCCACCTGGATATTGCAAATCAGATGCTGGATTCCTCTCATGCAGTTGAACCTGCTGCAGTGGACAGGGTGACAAGGGAACTCTGTCAGCTGTGTCTTCAGTGTAGACGAAGTAGAGTAAATTAGCCAGTGCACTGCAGAGCAGCCCGGGGATGCACCAGTGCAGGCACAGGCATTTGTGCACTGTGCTAATGTTAATCTCTGCCCCTCCGTCTATGCCTGGGCTCAGATGTGTTCTCAGAAGGGTCCTGACAATAGACTTCCTTCCATTTGGCTTCTCAAGCTTGAAATGCTACAGGAAAGTCCACGAGTCTTCTTGCCTCCTCTCAACCCTCCTTGCAGTGACTCTCATCTGTGTGAAGTCATAATTAATGGGTGCCAGGTTTGCATGATCCACAGAGAACAGACATGAGGCTTCCCTAACCTGATTTTACCTCTTAGCCTTTGAAAAGCTGATCTCCTTAGCTCGGAAGCTTGTGCTTAAACAAATGCCTGCTATCAGTTTGTCCAGTTACTTTCGTAGCATTTGCCACGCTGAATGGCAGCACATTGTTTTTTGCTCTCTCAAGCTGTCATCTCTTTGAAGATGTTGCCTCATTAGCTTCTTGATCAGTAGTCTGATTTATGAAACTAACTGTAAACTTACAGTCAGTGCAGACAGCTGTAAGTTCTCTTCTGTGTTGTAGCAGTTAGTCACCGTTAATCCCTTGTAAAACCAGGTTTTAACCAGAATAGGTGGCGAGATAGGGTAACGTATTCGTTTTGAATGGAAGACTGCTGCATTCATTAGTTAAATAGCCTTTTCGTGGTAATATTCTCATATAAATGGCACTTTAGTTCTTCAGACTCACCTCCACCAACATGTCTGTATCACCTGATGCAAGTGTTTAGTTGAATTAAATAGTTTTTAAATGAATTTAAAGTAAGTTTTTAAATAAGATAAATAAATAAGTTTTCTAAACTGAAAGCCTCTTGTTTTGGATGTGCCGTTTGCAAATTGAATATGTATTGAGTCCCACATAAAAGCGTATGGGCTCAAAGAATTTGTGTTTGAGACTTGACAGCATCTTTGTAAGTCGTGTATATGTATACATTGCTTCAGAAATTGAATCTAGCTGAATCCTCTCTTGTTGTTGACATCCACAAAACCTCCTCAGTATGGCATACCAGGGTAACAGGGAAGTTTTAATTCTGAGATGCAACAAATGGAAACTGTGACTCGTGTAAACTTAGGGGCTGGATTTTTATACCCCGAGCATTGCCTCCCGTACCTCTTGCAGCATAACAAAAGGAAATTTACCCAAGTAGTCAGAATTGTTATGGTTGTGACCATACCATGGAGATAACTTATTTAGAGAAGATGGCAGGGTAGCATGTGTTTATGTAGATTAGATATTTTGGATTTGCTTATTTACTTTGAAAACTTTGACCTTACAGTGTAAGAGGGATTTGATGGCAGCAGTTCTTTCATTGCCATATTTCTTTAGCCTAAAAAAAGTGTTTGGTCTGATGTTCCCATCTGGGTTAAAAATGCAGAGTTAGGGCAGGTCCTGAGCTAGCTAAGCCAGTGATTTCAGTACTTGGTTTTCTGTGCACTTTTACTGCACCCATCCGGTTCACACTGCTTGCTGAGACGTTCGTGTGTTGCTTGTGACAACTGGATGTGTTAGTGTGTCTGATGTTCCCATGTTAGTTGCAAGCATTGTGTGAGCGAGGAGCTGGGAGTTTCCTTTATGGAGAGTTGCACTTTCCTGAAGTCAGCACTCCAATTTCTGTTAATTCAGTAGTGATTTCTAGTCAACTAGCAGGAGGTCTTCTGTCATACTGGCTTTAGTTAATCTTGGCCATCCTTAAGTTGCCATAACTTTTCTCTAGTGTTGTGATTACATCTGTTTTCTCTTCTTTGTAAAATGAGAATGTTCCATGGCTGCTTTCCAGGTTGAATTCTGTCCTCCTATGTCATAGCAAAAATAATTAGCTCTTGGGTGGCCCTTCTTCAGCTGTAGCGTTCAAGTGCTTTAAAGGCAAAGGGAGCTGATGGTTTGACAGAAATTAGTAACAGAACTGGGTTCAAATTAAAAGGCCCTCAAAGCATGAACCCTGACTGAATCTACTGAACCGCCCTTCTGTTTTGTAATGGAGAGTAAGCAGTGGGAAATTACTGCTTTGGAAACTGTAGATTAGCTTGTAGGTCTAGATGGATGTTTATTGTTTTAAAATGTAAGGAAATATCAGACAAAACAAAACAAAACAAACATATATATATAATAGCTGAGATATATATAAATAACTGAGAAGAGCACCTAGAGCTTCACAATACTTCACAAAACCTTCTTAGACTTAACATTTTCATATGGGGCCTCAGCACTCTGAACTCCTGCAGTGTTACTGAGATCCAGCTCACGGTACATACAAGAGATACCCACTGTTGTTTGGTAGCAGAAGCTTCCCTTTCATTCATATGTTATGAAGACAAGTGGGATCTGTGAGATTTATTAACCCACAATGCTTTGTCTTAAATGTATTTATTTATTTAAAATGATTATTGAGAGATTGGGCTGATGTTCCATAGGCATGCCCCACCCAAAGTTTCTATGGTGGTTTCTAAAGGGAGCCTTCTGTTTCAGGTGCCAGTTGCAAAGTTTCAAGAGCTGAGATACAACGTTGCCCTTATACTGAAGGAAATGAATGATCTGGAGAAAAGGAGCATACTGAAAATCCAGGACTGAATTCTGAATTGGGATGTTAACAGAATGGATCTGAAACCTTCAGTGAATTTTGTGGAGGGTAAAGTGGGGGGACTGTTGCCCCTTTGCCTGTCTTATAACTGCGATGTAGCATTTATTATGTCTGCTGTAAATATTTTTTTCAATTCAGATGTTGAAAGCACAAGCTCTTTTCTTAAGACTTAGGAAAAAAAAAATACATTGATGAAAAAGTATAACCCTATTTGCAAGCGTTTTTTGCATGATTCATCAAAACATTTTTTAAATAACTGTCTTAATAAATGTAAGAACCATTTCTTCCTGATCATGATTCATCACTAATTATTTTTGAAAGCCTGCAACTGGAACCACCATCAGTGTGTATCAGAAGAAAGCCTTGCAACGTGTCAAATAAAAAACACAGTAGCGACAACTGTTGTGCTGTAGTACGACAAATGTGAATTTGATTGAGTTTGGCGTAAGTAAAATTGCTGTCTGACTTCTTGATAAGTGACTCAGGTATAGGTACGTATATTTAAAAGCTAATTTTGAAGAAAATTGGGAGTCTGGGGATCAAGAAAGAAGTATGGATTGAAGTAATTCAGTGGAATTGCTGAAAAGGAAATGTGTTATCTGTCTTTTCCTGGATGATCAGTGTGCACTAAACAGGAGTAACCTTGTAGATTTCTAAGTGGGGATGCCTGCTTTGTTTCACCCATTGCCCGTGTTTGTCAGCTGAATCACCTGAGTCTTACTACAGGGCAGAAACCTCTGGCACTGAGATGATAGCCGGTGGCAGAAGATGGTAGCCTTGTAGATCACTACGGATAATATACTCTTTAGGGGCACAAGCCAGACCCCAGGATGAGGAGGCTGCATGCAGCCCCTGGGATGAAAGTCAGAGGTAAAAGAAAATCCAAGCAATACCTACGTCAAAAAAAAAAACAACAGTTGAGCATGGGCTGAAGGTTCCATTGCCCCACTTGTAAAGCTTGTAAGAACTCCCTTAACTGGAAGCGTATGTTTTGAGTCTCATTTAAACTCAATGGGACCACAAATATGTCCCTAAGGGCTTTGCTAAGAAGGGATGCATTCCTGAGTCAGTGTCTGAAAGAGTTTTCCCCCCGGAGAGCAAAGACATGGAGGCTGAACAACAGCCAGTACAGCTCACGGGCTATGGCTGGGTGTATCCAACTGTCACAGGTAGTTTAGAACACATACCCCATACCATTGTTAAGCACTGGTTATTCTAGCTGCTTGCTCAGTTTCTGTCTCAGTAGTGCCACTCATACTTCTCTCATTCAGTTTGTGTAGAACTCGCTTTTATCGCCCTGCCAAAAAAAAAAAAGCTACTGAATGTAGCACTGTGGATTCGGGAAGGCTTTCACACTTCCACGAGTGTTTCTGTAGGAAAGAATGGCATGGCTCTTGGATTTTACCAGTCACAGTAGCCATGAGATATTATTGCCCTGCTCTTTAAGAGGAGTCTTCTTTGATAGCAGTCCATACAGACAGCTAAACAGTTGCAATCCTGAAAGCCTCTCAAACCTATACATGAAGTAGTGTCATAGAAACCTGTCAGTCATGGCTCTGACCTGCTCAGAAGCCACGTGTTCTGTCTGCTGTCTTTGTAGGCCACTCATCAACTTCCCAGTTTGATTCACGTACCTTAAGTGCTCTATGTAGCTCACCCCAAAGCAAATAAAAGCAAACTAGCCCCCACAGCTTCAAGAGGATTGTAGATTGCATTAATTTGGTGTAGTATTTTTAGTTTTGCTTTGTGATGTTTGTTCATCTTTTTCCTGGAATGACATCAGCACAAAGTGATAGACTGACAGGTTATCTTTTCAGCAGGATGGCTGGTGGGGGTGGCTGGTGGACAGTCCCCCCGTTCGGACAAAATAAACCTTCCAGTTGGTGAATTATGTAGTAAATACTTGTTTGACGTTGAAATATCTTCCTGTTTTGGTACCAAAATGCTCTGGAATATTTGAATTCCAGTGAACTTCTCATGGGAGCCTTGTCATTTCGTTGAGAATAAAAACAGCCTTCTAAAACTCTGGGTATGTCTGAGCAGAACTGATCTTACTGGGTTCTGTTACGCTTCAGGGACGTGGTGTGAATCCCACATTCCTTCTCACACAGGGAGAGATCCCGTTTGAATGGGATGCTCACAGTGGGCATCCCGAGCACTTGTCAAGCTCATCGCTAGTCAGCCATCAGTTAGGAGGTCTCAGAGTGAGGTGCAGATTATAGCTCCAGAAGAGGGCTGAAGAATGTAGTGATGCTCTTACACCATTACACCAGCCAGTAACTGCTGGAAGAAAACCAGTATTGTGCTCATTGTCATTAAAGGAAGAAATTAAACCTCCCGTTGTAGAAAAATCATAGAAAGGAGATGTGCTTTTGCAGAGTGAGTCACCTCCTAGCTGTAACTTCTGTTTAAGTGAAGGGTAAATCAGCTCTCGATCTCACAAGCCATGCAGATGGATAGAGTTTTGCTTTCCTCTCCTTTTTCTGTTTTCTCATCAAGCAACTTCACACCCCGCTGCTGTTCCAAATCCATGGATGTCTGTGCATGTGAGCACAGGAACATAACATACAATAAAACAAAGCATCGTATCCAGACTGCGTGCCTTCAGAGCATGCAGCTGTCTTTGCTAGGGCAGTCTGTGCAGAGCTGAGCTGAGCTGGCTGTCGGAGTGAGGTACGCACTTGTGCTTGTGAGAAGTAAAGCAGTACCTTGGCTTTAAGGTATTGTTAAGTTAGTGGCTGTCAGGTTTACTCTTGTACCTGGTACGCCCCGCGCAGTGCTTGCATCCACCAAACAACACGCACCAGGAGCTAGCAGAGGGAGAGCTCGCTGGTTTCTCCCGAGAAGTCCCGTAGCTGGTGCCCAGAGGCCATCCACGATGAGATCTTCACTGTTCTCACAAAGATCTGTGGCTCTATGACCCCCAGAAGCGGACAGCCCCCACCTCGCAGCAATTTGCAGGCACCGCTGCTGCCCTTTCCTCCATGTGCTTCAGCCGCGTCCGTGCAGTGTGAGTGAGCTCCCAGGGGACGTGGCACGTTGCTTCAGCGCGGTGCTGGGCACTCAGACCGCCAGCCAGCCCTGCGCGCGTCGTCGTGTGCTGTAAATAGAAGCCATGGAACTTCCTTTCAGAGCACACGTCTGATTACATTGTCGATGATAATCTATTTCCATTCCCAATCCTGAATTCGCGTGCTGCTAGCAAACCTCCCCTTCGTGCGCGGCTCTTATCTCTTTAAGCGTCTGCTATGTAACTATGTAAATACTGTTGGCGTGTCCCCGATAGAGAGATTGTCATCGCATCGCTACTGGTAACCAGCGGTTATGTCACTTTCCCTCGCTTGAATAGGCTTTGACTCATAGTGGTTTTCAGGACAATGGTTATAAAATAACACGCAGAGGGGCTGCCGAGACGGTCGTTTTGCAATAGAGACGACCGTCGACCTCGAGTAAACATTTTTCCTTTTGTCCAGGCCGTTGTTCTTTTATAACACGAGGCTTTCTCGCACGGAAGTTGCAACGCGAGCTGTCTGAGCGCTGGTAGCATCACTTTGCTGGGGAAAACGCCTGCCCCTGTGCGCCAGCTCCTGCTCGTTGTCCTGCAGCACCGCTCCACCCCAACCGCGAGCTGTCCAGCGGCCCGCTCCCGGAACCGCGCGGTGCCAGGCCGGGCCGTGCTCCCAGGCCGGGCCGTGCTCCCAGGCCGGGCCGTGCTCCCAGGCCGGGCCGAACGCCTGACGACAGCGGTTATTCAATCAGCCTTTTCCTTTGTTTATTCAAAGGACGAGCCGGGGAACTCTGCATACAGAGATACGCGTGCGTATGTACGCATACACGCGAGGGAGGGAAGCCCAGTTTTCGGCAGGTGCAACGAGCCTCCGAGCAGCGCCGTGAGCGCGGACAGACGGCGGCGCGCGGCCGTCACCCCTCCTCCGCCCGAGCGCCGTGCCGGCTGGCGGCGGGAAAGCTCCGGCTCCTCGTCGAGAGAGCGGCGAACCGCGGCTCCGGCAGCGCCGGGGGCACCTGAGGAGCGCGGGCGGAGCCCGGGGCGAGGCGGGCGCGGAACGGCCGACGCGGGACGGCGGCTGCGGGGCACGGACGCGCCGCGGGGCGCGGCCCCTCACGCCGGGCCGGGCCGGGCCGGGCCGTCGGCGGCGGCGGTTACAAAACCAGGCGGTTTTGTAACAACCTGCGGGAGCTGCCCAATGAGCGCGGGCGCGCCGCGTCACGTGCCCGCCTTTATATAAGCGGCGGCGGGCCGGGGCGCTCCCGGCGCGGGGCGGCAGCAGCATGGGCCGGCGGGGCCGCGCCGCGCCCGCGGCGCCACAGCACGCGCGGCCCGGCCGCCCGCCCCGAGCGCGCTGAGGGGCTCCGCCCGCCATGGGCTCCCGCCCGGAGCCGCTGCAGGCGCAGAACTCGGAGGCGGCGAGCGGCAGCCGCTGCCCCGAGTGGCGGGCGCTGCTGGGGCGGGCCGACGCGCTGGCGTTCGGCGGGCGGCTGCACGAGGCGCTGCCGCTGTACCAGCTGGCGTCCCGGCAGCGGCAGCTGCGCGCCGAGCAGCTGGAGAAGCTGGTGGAGTGCCTGGCGCGGGGCGTGCGGCTGAAGGAGGGGCTGCCCGCCGGGAGCGGCGCCCCGCAGCCCCGGGACTGGGACGGCTGCCGCTGCCGCAAGTGCCAGGGCTTCCTCTTCGAGCCCGTGTCGCTGCCGTGCGGACACACCTTCTGCAAAAAGTGCCTGGAGAGGGACCGCGCGGCCGCGGCGCGCTGCGTGCTGTGCCGCGAGGAGGGCGGCGGGCGGCTGCCGCGGGTCAACGTCATCCTCAGCAACCTGCTGGGAAAGTGGTTCCCGCGCCAGGTGCGGGCCTCGCAGCTCCGCCACGAGGGCAACCTGCTGTACCGGGAGAAGAAGCTGCACGCCGCCCTGCAGAAGTACGACGAGGCGCTCAGCTTAGGTAACGCCCGAGGATGCCGGCTCCCGGGGCGGGCGGGCGGGCGGCGGGGGCAGCTCCGGCCCGGAGCGGAACTGGGTCAGGAGAGCGGCGGTTGCGTAAGGCGGCAGCCCGCGGCCCGGCCGCCCCCCACCCGCCCTCATCTCCCCCCACCCCCCCACCCCGGGCGCCGTTGTGTAACCGCGGGGCGGGAGCGGGGCCGCCGCCCCCCCGGGGCTCCCCGGCGCCGCGCTCCTCGCAGGGGTGGGACGGGATGCAGGGCAGGGCTCGCGACGCGGAGCTCCGGGCGCGGCCGCCTCGCTCTGCACGGTGCCGCGGGGTCCCGCCCCGCGCGGCCGCTGTTCGCTCCTGAAGTTGCGCGGTTAAGGCTTCGCGGCTCCGGGGTCCCCGCGTGCTGCCCGCCCCGGCCCCCCGCGCGGGTCGCTCCCCGCCCGGTGTTCGTTTATGCAATGTGCCCGCGGTTATGTAATGCGCCGCCGCCGTTACCGCTGGAGTTGCACAGAAGAGGTTTCCGTATTTCGTGTACTACGGAGATACTTCGGGACTGCTCGCGTTGGGTCCCTGGATGATTTGGGAGGCGCGGCACGTGCTTAAAAATAAGGTTCTAAGGAATAAAGCTTGCGTAATTGTTTTTTGAACTGGGTTAATCGACCAACTTTTCTGTTCCCTGCAGCTCCCAATGACCACTTGCTATACAGCAACCGGTCCCAGATTAACTCGACTCTGAAGGCTTGCGAGGATGCACTGCACGATGCCGAGACAGCATGCAGGCTGCAGCCCTACTGGCTGAAAGTGAGTCCTGAGCCCCGGCGTACTGTGCTCACAGACCTCGGTGCTGCCCTGGATAGAGAACCATTCCTTGCTCAGTGATGCTCGGGGGGGGGTGGGGGGGGGGTAGCTCACAGGCACCGAGCTGTGATGTCCTGGAGCTCCGTGAGGTGAAGGAAGGGCGGTAATCCAGCAGGAGGAGCTGGCACTGCTGTTCGTAACCCACAGAGATCTTGAGTCTGTCTCTAGAAACTGAGTGCTGTGCTTGTATCTTGATAGAGGGATGTTATCGCTTGCTAAGACTTCAACATGAAGAGTTTTGCAAGAGCAGCTGGGTTCAGGGGCTGTGGGAATTTTATCTGCCAGAGAACACCACAGGTCTCCTGCTAGGGCTCCCAGGTGTAGGTCCTCTCATCGTTGTGCTGTGAAATGTGGGCACTGGTGGTGTCATGGGCTGAGGGACTGTGTCAGTGAGCTCTCCCTGCTTGTCTCTTCTTCGGAAGATCTGTCACTTCACCTTGTTCTTATTTCTTGTCCTCACAACAGAAGGAACGGCGGGTTGTAACGATGGCTGTGTTTTGTTGCAGGGTCACTTAAGGAAAGGCCAGGCGCTGGCTAATCTAGGGAAAACAGAAGAAGCTTTAAGAGAGTTTCTGTTCTGCCTTGCTCTGGACACAGGGAACAAGACGGCCAAGTCTGAGGCTCAGAAGGTACAGTCCCCAAATCATCCACACTATTTTCAGTGATCTGTCGTAGAGAGTAAGGGTGTTTCTCCTTCCTCTCCCTTCCCTCATTACTGCAGAGAGTTGTGGGGAGGGGTGTCCTGGCTGCTGCTCATGTCTTGGGCCCTTCCTTGAGGATAGGGAGGTAGCCACGAGTGCGGGCACTGAGCAGATAGATACTGCGTAGAAACAGTTACGGTGTTTGCAGCAGCAAACTTGAAGTAAAAGTGAATTGCTAATTATCAGCACCCACAGACTTCTGCAGTTCCTCATCAAATTTCGGTGAGCAAGAGGGAGCTGGTACAGAGCGTTGCATGGGGCCGGAGGTGCTGAGCCAACACGCAGCACCCCGTGTGCTCTGCCGGGAGCAGCTGCTCTCCCCTGCCACAGCTGCACTATGACCAAAGCAAGGGAGGAGAGCACTCAGTAAAGAGCTGCTTTAAAATAGTTTGTAAGGGTTGCTGCTAATAATTAATGCTAAAACCAACAAAGCAGATCTCCTGGGAGCCTTGCTTCAGTCGCAGCCAAAGCTGCCGTGTGTGTTCTTGAAGGGGTTTTGTACAATCTGCTGGTGCCGTGTTGCCCACCTCTTGAGTAATAGCACTATTACCATGAATGGGTGTTTGACGGTTGATCTCTTTTGTTGTTGCAGCTGAAAGGCTTTGCACCACAGCAGTGATAGCCTGTGATAATAAAAATGGAATCATTCTGGCTTCGTTGCACTGCGTGTTCTTTCACAGCAGTGCACCCAGCTTTGTGCTGGAGTGCTGTGACTTGGGAAGCTCTGAAAGCACTGTGGCACTCCTGCAGTGAAGCACTGCTTTGTGGAAGTAACTGGGCTTATAAGCTGGATGGCTGCGGTGCAGTCAGGTTTTTATCTCACTTTGCTTAGGGTTCTATTTCCTGTGATTTTTTTTTTTTTGGTCATGTTTTGGGGTTTGATTGGACTTTTTTTTTTTTTCCCCTGCAGTGTGTTCCATGCCAACTTTCACTGTCATTTTATCACGATTTGTTTTCGTAGTCATGCTGGGAGAGTTGCTGTGTGCTAGAGCAAGAAGAGCAGAACAAACAGATGTGTTTCTAAATTCAGACCCCAAACAGCTTTGTCTGAGGCACCCAGTTCCAAGCAGTGGGGATCTGAGAAAAGCCTGGCTGCTTACAGCCAACAGAATGACTTGTGCACTCGTCAGACAGAGTTCATCCATGATGCAATGTCCTCCTGGGCCTTTTCCAAGGCTGTTTGCATAACAATGACATACTGCTTTTAACCAGATTGTTTGGGTGCAGCTGTGATGCTCTGCCCCTGCCTGCTGCCTGTCCGTGGTGCGGGATGGGAGCTGTCCTCACACTGCGGTAGGACCACCTCAGCACTGTGCTGAAATTGAAGTGTGCGGGTTTCCCATCGTCTGTTTCTTTGATGATCACCTGAGGTGAGGCAGCAAGCTGCTGCTTGGTGCAGGCTCACCCGTTTTCTGATGGTGAATGAAGGAATGGCATTTTTATGCTGCCCATGCTTTTATATCCTCATAGAAGTGAACTGGAAATAGTTCCAACTTCGTGTATTGGTACAGTGTAAGTGCACGTGGATGAAACCTGTGAGATGAGTGTTTTCTGTGCACCTTAAACTCCACTGGAAGTTTCTGATGTGCAGAACAAAATAAATTAAAAACAACAAAACCACCATGCTTGGGACTTGTGGTGGGCTCTGAGACCGAGGGCAAAGGTGTGTGTGTGTGTAACCAGAGAGTGGTCCCTGATTTCTGGGCTCATCGAGCTCCCAAAATGTCTTTGTCTGTGGGGCCTGCACTGCACCAGCTTTGCCCTTTTCCTCTCATTCCTATCTAAAGGGCTCTTTAAAAGGGTTTAAAAAAAACAAAAAGGGTATTTCTGTCAGCTACTCCTTTACTTGCTTTGTCATGTAGGGGTTGCAAGGAAGGAACTAAGCAGTGAAGTATTCTGTTTTATATCACAGCTTCTACTTAGTTTGTTTTCACTCATCCCGGGAAATGCTCAGGAACACTTACCCGATATCCTGCAGCTGTTGTCACATCACTCTAGATTAAAGGGGAACCTCCTAAGTTCAGTGGGATCTGGAGGCACCAGCCATGCTCTGCAGAGGTTGCTCAAGGTAATGAATGAGTCTGCTGTGTGGTTCTTCATTTCGCTGTGTGTTCTGTGTTCACGTGGGGAGCCCTTTCCTTTTCGTCTCTGGGAGATGGGATGATGTGTTTTCTCACTCATTGCCTTACAGGGCATAGAAAGCAGTGTGGACCTGCTGAAGTCACTTGAACTGATTTCTTTACAAACTGTATGTGGGTGTTGAGCTGTCTGTAGCCTATCCATGCAACTGGCAGGAGAGCAGGGCCTCTGCCGTGTGGGTTGGGATGCCCTCCAAGGCCTCAGAATGCCCAAATTTACGGTTTTGGCTTGAACAACTGTAATCAACTGTATGTCAGGAAAAAAAAAGTCATCCTGTGTTCAGGTTCTGTGCACTGAGAGACCACTGTGTGCTAGCTAAGGTATTTTACACTGCTCTGCAAGTTTGTTCTCGCAGCCAGAGTGCTGAGAACAGCTGGAGAGGTTTAAGTTTGTGGGTTTGGGTAAGGACTGCTTTTCCTTCATTAAAACTAGAGCTTTGGGGATAGGATCTGCCTATACCATACCTGTAGGAGAAAACTTTACCGGTCCTTGGAAACAAGTGGTGGGTTTTGTTGAGCCTTGCTGAGCTCGAGGAGGATAAGCAGTGCCTTCTGGAAGGGCTGTTCTGAAAGGAGATCCTCCCACAGGACCCTGTCTCAAAGTCAGTCTTTTGAGGGACAGCTCACTCATCTTTCTGCATGTTAAACGTCACTGCAGTATCTGCTTTCAGACTCATCAGGGGAGTGGATGTGACAGGCAGATCGGTGATGTCCTGTGGCTGCTCTGTGCCACACCAGGAGCAGCAGCAGTGGTTTGATCCTCTGCTGAAGGAGCCTGCTTTACAGAAGGAAGTGTTGTATTTCCTCCTGTCAGTTTGGTGTTGATACTACTTCCTTAGAATAAAACTCATATAGTTCTGGTCATTTTGATGGTTGGCACCACCCTTACAGTATAAACAATATTTATTGTTACTTAGCAGTGTATTAAACCTGAGACTCAGACAGATATCTGCCTCAATTCAGTTCCAAGAGCAAGTGATAAAGCCACAGGCGAGGGCTGAAAGTGCTGAGTGGCACCAGAGGGCGGGTGCTGTCTGCATCCACGTGGCATTAAAGTCATTCCCCTACAGAGCAATTCTCAAACTGCTGTTCCTGAGCTACAGAGTCCTTCCTGGTGAGCCACAGCACGAAGGGCTTGACAGGTTTGTGTGTTTTTTCCTTACCACATGGATGAAGATGGATGTTCTAATGTCAGCCCTCTGTTTGAACAGGTAAATGTGGAACAGAAGGGTTTTCCCATTCAAGAGGAACCAAACATAACTACTTCGGGCAGTTTAAGAAAGTCCATACAAATCACGGAGAGCAGAAAGGACTGCTCAGAGGAGGAGAACCAGCCCACCTCTGTGCCAGAGCCTGCCTTCCTCGTGCCAGAGAAGCGTGGCCTCCTGAAAAGGAAGGGCTGCTCAGAGGAGGCGAGGAGCACGGAGGTGCCCTGCAAGCTCCTGAAGAAAGGTACGTGGAACTGAGGTACCATCAGTGGAATCTTTGCTTGCGTAAAAGCTGAGGAAGAGTATCCAAATAGCAGTTCATTTTTGATAGTTTCTCGTTAGTTTAATCAGGGCATCACGTGGAACACTTCTCGTAGAAGTGACTGTTAGTTTACAAAGCTAGGGGAGCCAGGTGCTTGTGTGCTGGCAGAGCTCTGGGTCTTGTAACATTACTGCCACGTGTGCTTTTGCCACCTTCTGGATCAGTTAAAAAGTTGAAAAGCATGAGTTCTGTTTGCAGGAACACCTGAGGTGCAGCCTTTTTTCATCACGTGAGATGAATTTACAGTGATGTGGCAGAAAAACTTACTCCTCTGTTGGACTTCTGGCACAGGGTGTTTTGATGATAATGCAGCGCTAAATTCAGTGCTCTGTAAGTTGGCGTAGTGTCAGTGCAGTTAAGGACAGGTGGCTCATTTGCTCCAGAGCTGGATGTGATGCTGCGTGTAGGAAATACTGCAGTGGTGCTCAGTGGTTCAGCAGCTTGTGCATCAGTGTTTAAATGCTGTTTATGGGCTGGTTATGCTTTCGTAGCAGGTGTCCAAGCATATAGTAATGTGCTTTCTTATTGTTGTTGCTAGATGCAGTCGACACTAAGGGAAGTAGCACTGGGCAGCATACTCCATTTGAATCTGTGGATCCGTCAGACCTGGATTGCTCCCTGTGTATGAGGTATCCATTATTTCCCTGTGGATGTCTTGAGTTTGTAGAGCTTTATGACCTAGAGATCTTCTAGAGCTTAGCTGACCTGAAACCGGTTTTTATTAGATTTGTTTTTCCATTAATGTATTTCTTCACTGTGGTGTTCAGAACCAGAGGTCAATGGTTGGGCTGCCCCAGGTAGCAGTGGGAGGGACACGAGGTCATGGTGAGGGTTGAGCACATTAATGCAAGTGTCAGATTTCCTCCTCCCACCGGTTACACACACCCATCCACCGGTGCAGTGCACACAGCCACAGATTTCTCCTCTGGAGTTTATAGTCATATATGATGTCACATAGTGCGTGGAATAGCTAATGAATGTTATGAACACACCAGGTTTGCGTGTAAAATATTGTTCTTGCTGTCACAACAGGTGGGTCTTAGAAGCATGTCTTCCCTCTGTTGTGAAAGAGATGTGTTGAATTCCTTTGTTACTGAGTCTCGTGATCTCTTCAGACAGGTTTAGCCTTAAGGACAAGCAATGGCATGATTTAAAAACAAACAAGACTCCTGAGTTGGCATCTATTTTGCTGATGGCTTTGTTTTATTAAAAAAAAAAAAAAGGAAAAATAGGGTTTTGTTAGTGACTTCTAGAAGGAAATAGAGAAGACGTTTCCCGGGGGTCTTGATTTCTGCATTGTATCGCTCATGTTTGCCTCAGTTTTTCCAGCACAGTTTGTTACGGTTCGTCTTGCACCGTATTCTTTGAATAGCAGGTGTCCTCTTTGTGGGTGTTTTTCCGAAGGGCTGTGGCTGGGCAGACTGTGCTGTGCTTCACTGTCTGCTGGTGGAGGGGGTTCCCTCCCTTTATTTCAATGAAACGTCTTTGAAGGGAGAATCTGCAAAGACTTGTTTCTGCCTGGGATAAATCAGATGTGCCCTTCTCCATCTGTCCACAGCTGAAATGTGCTCCCAAAGTGTACACAGCTGTCAAAACACTGGTGCTGCTAAGAGCAGAGCTTTCCTCTTGCAGAAAGCCGCACAATGGGTCCGAGCTGCTTGTAATGAGCGCGTGTTTAGGATCATGTCCACAAAATGCTTTTCAGATGCTCTTAATGAAATTAATTCCTTGTCCTCTGTTAAATGAGAAACAGGCAGACCACCACGCACTCCTTACAGCACTGAGCTTGAGCACTGCTGTGGCTGTCAGTGCACACACAGGGGCCCCATGTCCAGAGGGCAGCAGCTCCGTAGCACTGTAACAATGAGGGCGCCTGTCACTAGTTTCTCATCATCCTATTAATGCACATAGGTCATAATTATTTCCTGCCACGTTCTTCAAGAGTATTTTAGGGATTTAGATCCAGAGATGCTTTGGACTAATTACCCAGTAACCCACTGACCTGCTCACGGGGAGCTGCTATTAGCCTACTTGTCTGGTGGAGCGGCCCAGCGTTATCGATCTGCATTGGCTCCAGGAGCAAGCAGAGAATAAGTCATGCTCAAAGCAACACAGGGAGAAATGAGGAAGCATTGCTCACAGAAATGGATGCTTGTTTTCTGCTGTTTAGCAGAAAGCTGCTGGTGGTTTCAGTGGGGGCAGAGCAGGGTCACACGTCTCATCAGGAATTTATTGTCTTCAGACCCAGTAACAGCTACTAAATAATTACATACACAAACCAGTGCTCACTGAAACAGTGCAGAGTCTGACACTGTTTGTAGTTCAAACAGTGGCATAGTGCAGTGGGGTTTCTGATCATGAAGCAGCCAACGAGGGTTTTCAGCCATGCAGTCCGATTGCAGTAGCAGGTGTGGCATTTTGGATGGTTCTTTTGTTTAAATGTCACTATTTACAGTAACTAATGACGTTAATAAGGTGGCTGTGGCTGCCTTGTAAGGAGCTAGTTATGTGTGTAAGTCATCTTGCTAAGGATACTAACAAATGCGGGTTTATACATTTATAATGTCCACGTGTATAATGGAACTTAGTTTGCTGCTTCCCTGAACTTGATAAATTAGAAGAGTACTGTTTGAGACCCTACTATGCTTAGACAGTATGCTGTGAAATGTGTGCCAAACAATTGCCTTTCTAGCTTGGAATGCTTTGTATTTAAATAAAAAAAGAGAACTTAAAGTATTTACATCTCTTGGAGATACTTACTGTCAAGGCAACCTCGCTTTGCAATATTGCATAATAGTAATAAGCCAAAAATCTCTGTGTGAAAATATGTCAGAGGTGCCTGAGATGAGCAGGTTAGACACTGAGCTATTCTAAAATCCTGGCCTCCTAGGCTGGAATATCCATCTAGCTGAAACATGAACTTATTACAATTGCTTTTCCAGACAAGCAGTTTAAAGGTTAAAAGCTGCCTATTCCAACTGCTTTCCCAATCCAGATTAGAGTTGGTAATAATCCTTTTTTTTTTTTTTGTAATCACTTATGTGGCCTATTGCTGCAAAATAGCTATTTTGTGCTTTGCTCTGCACATCCAAGTAACCACGTGTGTTCCACACTACCAGTTGTGTAAGTGTTGCTCAATTTCATTAGGCAAGGTTAGATGGTTCGGCTTCTTTTTCTGTTCATCACTTGTATTGAATAAAACGGAGCCCGGTTCTGGAGCTTCAGACACCCCATGCTCTGAAATCTGAGCTCATGGGTTGCCTGTCACATTAGGCAGCAATAACAAACACTGTAAGCTGAGTAAAGACAAGAGTTGGATGAAGAAATGAAAAACAAGGAACAACTTTATCTCTGGAGCAGTCTCTAGCTGAATTAGTGGATAAATGCAGCTTTTTTTGGTAACATCTTTTTTTATTGCTTTGGTACACGATATTGTTGTCTTCTTGTTTTTGGATTTCCCAAATCCAGGCTCTTCTATGAACCTGTCACCACGCCTTGCGGACACACCTTCTGTCTCAAATGTCTTGAGAGATGCCTGGATCACAACCCCAAATGTCCCCTGTGCAAAGAAGGGCTCTCGGAGGTAATGAAGCTCGGATGTTCTCAGAATAAATTCAAGAGCTCAGGATAGGATCAAGTAGCACCTTCAGAAACCCTCCAGACTCGAAATTGAGTTCTACATACTTAAGATGACTTCAGATGTCTTTGTGATTCCTGTGACGTGCAGAGCTCGGACGTTCAGGCGTTATGGCCAGTCCTGTACTTGGGAAGCCTGGGAAGGGAGGGTCTTCAGGTTACTGGAGATGATGTCCCTAAGTGTCAGGAATAGTTCAGTAACAACTCCAGTTGTGGTACGAGCTTAAAAGATTTTGATGTACTGCAGGCATAAGGAAATGGAGCTATCAGATGAGTGCCATGTGCGTACTTTGAAATGAGAGGCACTATCTGTAACTGCCTGTGGTTTTTTGTTTGCTTCTTGCTGCAGTGCTTGGCTATGAGGAAATACTGCAAAACAGTGCTAATGGAGGAGTTAATAGCTAGATATCTTCCGGAGGAACTCACTGAAAGAAGAAAGATTTATGAAGAGGAAATAGCAGAGCTTTCCAAGTATGTAATCCATTTCCTTAAAATCTTCTTCTGGTATGACTGCTGTTAGCTAACGAATGGTTCCTGCCGCTGCAGGACACAAACTGAGATCACACAGTGGCTTGGGCTGGGAGGGAGCTGCCAGCATCCAGGTCCTGCTGCTGCTGTGGGCTGGGTGCCACCCAGTAGATGCTGGTAACAGAGCTTCATCCTTCATATCAGTGATTGAAAGAGAATGGGGCCCTGGTGAAATCATCTGGTTTTTATGCTTACTCAAAGCACACTGTGTTAAACAATAAACAGAAGAAGAAATCTGGGATGTTGCTGTACAGACAAGCTGTAAAGCAGTGTGGTTGCTCTTTGTGTCCCTCCATGAAAGCCACAGAGCGAGACAATGGGTGGGAGCAGTCTCACAGGCTGAGGGTTGGAAGCTACTGAGTAGGGAAAATTCTAAAGAACATTCTTGTGTAAAATGGATGTGTTTTATACCTTGTCAATATTTTGGTAAAATGTCATCTGGTTTGTGCTTTCTTGCAGCCTAAATAAGAATGTCCCCATATTTGTGTGCACAATGGCTTATCCTACAGTCCCATGTCCTTTGCACATCTTTGAGCCCTGTTATCGCCTGATGATTCGAAGGTGCATGGAGACTGGTACCAAACAGTTTGGGATGTGCATTAGTGACCCTGTGAAGGGGTGAGTGAGAAGCATGCTTGGACCATCTGGTCTACTCCATTCAGTCTGGAGCAAGGATTTTTGGAGGGAGGTGCAGAAGGGTTTGTGCTATGGCAGTCTCTGATAGTTCTGTGGTAGAGAAAGTTTCTCTGCCAGTTAAAGACTTGGAGAAGGCTGAAGTTGCTCTTCTGAGTGGGTGGATTCTGCCTAATACAGCTGCCTGTTACTCTTGTAGCACATGGAGCTAGTGGGTTCTTACACGAAGTTGAGCCTCAGACCTCTTAAAATACACAAAAAAGGAAGTGTGTTTTCTACTGTTCCGAAATCTGTGTAGTGCTTCGTCACACCCAGTCAAATTTAAACTGCAGTAAGGTATGGTGTGGGGTGTGTATTTTAAAAACTGGGAAAATAGCTAAACCACTGGGATGCTCTTCTGTCTTCAGTGTAGAGCAGGACCTTCCTTAGGGCTGGCTGAGTATTTGCAGTAAGCCATTACAGGCAGTCTTCAGGTGCTTGGACCTTAATGTCCATGTTTAGCTTTCTTCCCTTTTGTTGTAGTGAGCGTACCCACAAGGTATATACAACACAGAAAGTATGACATACACAAAATCCCTATCTTCAAAGTATCATCTGTTGAAAATGAAGGGAAGCTTTTTATGTATAGCCTTTATGGTCTTCCTGTGATTCTGATATTGTGAATTGCACTTGTTCTATGCAAAATGTCTGACCTTGCTGGAGTTCCAGAGAAAGGCGTGTTTCTGAGCTGAGGAACTTCCATAAGGAACAATCCGTGTTCCAAAGCATGTAGTTAGTGTTAATCAGATCAGACAGCCTGAATATTCCTGATAGTTTTGAAAACAATTGTTGAATAATTTGAGCTATTGCAGATCGGTGCTATAACAATAGAAATGAGCTGACAGTGGTAAATACCTTTGTGATGGGCACTGGCTGCGTGGCAGTTCTTTGGAACTAAGGGTGGAGAGAGTAAGACTTGTTTACTTGCTTTTGTTCTGATTTAAATAGGTTTGCAGATTATGGCTGCATTCTGGAGATAAGAAATGTTGAATTCTTTGCTGATGGTCGCTCTGTTGTAGACAGCATTGGCAAGAGGAGATTTAAGGTGATCCAGCACAGCCAGCGTGATGGCTACAACACAGCAGATATCGAGTACATCGAGGATCAAAAGGTGAATGCAGCAATATTTAAACTGACATCTGAGTTCTGAGCCCATATATTTGCTTATGTCTTTTATGGAACAGCTTCTACTAAACCAATCTGTGGTATTTACTAACTGGTCATGGCTAAAGCTGGGAGATGTCATAGTTCTGTAATAGAGGAGGTGCTAAGTGAACTTGAGCTGTTTTCATAATCTTTTGTTCTGTGTTGCACGATGTTTATGAAAAAATCTTTTCACATAGCAGTCCTGCAGATGTCTGCCTGTGCTTTGGCACATGAGATGAAAAGTGAAGTAATGGATAATATGTTTTTAGGGAAGAGTAAGAAAAGCTAGCATTTGTGATTTAACTTAAAATTCCCTTGGTAATTTTCGCTCTTTTCCTTTGTCTCTGCCCACCCCAGGAAACCCTGTAAACGAACGTGCCCTCCCTGGCAGGCAGATCATAGTAACAGTAACCTCCCCCCATCTTCACTCATTCCAGGTACAAGGACAAGACTATGCTGCACTGCTTGTTCTCCACGATTCTGTCTACGATCAGGCATATATGTGGTTTAATTCACTCAAGCAAGCACTCAAGAGTCGAATTCTCAGTCACTTTGGTCCAATGCCAGCTAAGGATCCCGACCCACAGGTATCTAGAATCAGTGGCTTATGTAACTGTTAGAGACACAGATAGCAAGGATAGCTGACAAGCTGGGAAGCGTTGTCTTCTGTGATGAAAACAAGAGTGCTCGTCACTTGTCCTGCATCAGCAAAGTATCTGGGTTATGTTACCACGTACCAGTAGTAGCACTGTTGTGAACAGAAAGCTCATACTTAATGTCAGTAACTTCCTGAGAATATTTAACCCACACAATTAATCCCAGGAGATGTAAATGCCTTTTTGCCTACTCTCCTTCCCCAGTTAAATGAGTAAGAGAAAATAGGAAAGGAAACTCATTACTCTTGATCAAGGACTGCAAATTACAGGGATCCTGAAAGA
This sequence comes from Oreortyx pictus, assembly GCA_036925125.1. Lineage (NCBI taxonomy): Eukaryota > Metazoa > Chordata > Aves > Galliformes > Odontophoridae > Oreortyx > Oreortyx pictus. The sequence goes on from JAUPFR010000012.1 coordinate 4,219,801, forward strand.
ACAGAATGTAACGACAGAAGTTAAATATAAACAAGTATCATAAAGTACAAAGGAAGGACGCAGGTATCCCAAAGAACTGGAGCAATACCGAGTTAAGGAAGAAACCCTAGAAAGCCCAACCTGCAGACTTTCTTTTTAGCAGAAGTGCAGCTGGGCTGTACTTTTTGTTTCCAGCCAAGCCGCACTCACAAGCTGTTAGGTTACTAATAGGGTACCCTCCCTGCTAGTCTGCTAGCAAGGTGCTGTGTTTTCAGAGATCTGTAAGGCTGAGCCCTGACCATGTGCTTGTATTCCAACCTCTGCTTCTTTCCCATTACTGCAGGCTAACCCTAATGGGCCAGCCTGGTGCTGGTGGGTCCTAGCTGTCCTTCCACTTGAGAACAGAGCCCAGCTCCCTTTCCTTGCCATGAAATCCCTCAAAGACCGCTTGAATGGCATCAGACGTGTCCTTACATTCATGTCTCGTACCAGATCACGGTGACGGTGAGAAGGAGAGCTATGAAGTCTCCCACAGTACTTGACTGTAGAGTGTCTCTTGTAACTTCATCTAACTGCAATAATGTCTTACAGATTTCTGTCAGGATGTTTCCAGCCTGAATTTCAAAGGAAAAAAAGTTAAAAGGAGCAAGGGATGTTTATGGATACTTCAGTAGTTTCCATTTGGAACTCAGTTTCTGAGATGATTATTCAATTACTGCACTGCTAAATTAATAACAAATGTGATAGAGCAAAAAGTGATCTTGTTTGCCATAAACCTTTTAAAAAGCTTAAGAGGCTTTTTAATTTTTTTTTTTTGTAGTGGGTAAAGGGTGAACTGTGCAGTTTAATGTGAAGCTGACTTAATGATGTTTATGCATTATTTCAATGAACTGCGAGGTCTTCTCCAAATGGTTCAGGTTTTATATAGCATTGTGTATAACAATGTTCATGACTTCCGTTTGATAATTTATTTTTGCACTATGATTTTTTTTGTTTCGAAATGTGTGTTATTTATGTGTTCATCCTCTATAGGAAAGTGAGCTGCTCTATTTATAGTGTTTTTATCCTGTATGTACAACTGGGGGGGGGAGGGGGGAAACGATGATTTTAGCAGTGCACAAAAGACTGCTTTGATCATTTTTCAGCTATTTCTGTTCAAATACTTGGAATGTTTTTCTATTTGTCCCCGGTCCTAAGAAGGTCTTTTTTTCTCCCAAAACAGCCTGCCGTGATGGCTTTGAGTGCACAGGCTGAGAGCTCGTGCACAGTTGTTGGAGCTTGACACTCTGCTTGTAACTAGGGCTCTGATAGCACGGTGCAGCCAAGCACATCCTTAACCGTGAGCGTGGGTGTCGAGGTGCTTGGCTAAGTCAAGGCATGGATCAGTTGATGCCAGTGGGGATCTGCTGACAGATGGCTCAGCCTCCTAAAAACAAAACTGGAAGTATTGGCGTTCCATTGTAGATTGACAGAATTTTTTATTATTTTTTTTATATCAACTCCTGGTTGCTGTTGAGATTAACTTCACTTCTGGAGTGTCTGGGATTTGGTTTTGGAGTGTGTGTATGTGGGTGGCGGGGGGGGTATTTTGAATTGTAGGACTAACAGGAGAGTTTGTACCACATCAGAAGGAATATGTTGTAATAAATGCTATTTATTTCACCCTAATCTTCAGGTTTCTTTTAGCTTCAAATCTCTGCCCGGCTGCTACGCTCCTCTTAGCAGAGATGGGGTAGTGTTTTTCTTAGGAATTGACTCCTATTAGCAACAGGTGAACTTTTGGATGATTGCTTCTAGCTATGGAGCAGGTAAAAACAAGGCAAAGATGAGACTAATGTTAATGTGTTGGGTTTGTTTTTTTTTTGTTTTTTTTTGCTTTGTTTAAATCAACAGTTAATTTTCTTTTTTTTTGCCCCTTGTACTGCTTTCTGCCTCCCAGTTTCTGGAGGTGGTCTTCCTTGGGGCCAACTTTGACTTTCAAAGAAAAAAAGAACAAAAAAGCCAAACTGTTGTAGAGTGCTACAATTTTCATTGTTATTTCAACCCAGGATAGCACAAGTGGCCGTTCCATGCCTTTATGGAACAATGCAGTGGAGTTTAATGTCAGTTCTCCATGTGTGGTGTTTTCCCATTTTTCATTCTTTCATCAGGAATATGCATTGAGAGAAATTTCTGTACTGTTAAGTTCCCATAATATCTTTTATTCCCCCTCTTGTTAAATTCTGTAGGACTTTCCCATAATTGTACCAAAGGAAGGATGGAAGACAAACGCATTTCAGCTTTGTTATGCAAATGAAATATGTATCCCGTGTTTGCATTTAGCTGCTCAAGAAATGCTATAGCTCCTTTCCATACTGCTAGATGGCTGCACTCCTTCTGGCATCTTCTGTAGGTGGTGCTTTCCATGCTTCTCTATGAACAACGTTTAGAATACATGCTCTGAACAACAACAACTGTATGGTGGCTGAGACCCGCTACGACATTTGTCTTCAGAAGTCAAAAGCAGTTCCTACTTGTTTGGAAATGAAACTGCATTAAATGCAATTCTTCCTTAAACCATTATGTATTATGCATAATATAAGGAGTCCACATTGCTCCTATAGAAAGCTAGCACTTATTTCCTTGTATCTGTGAGAAAAAGATCTCATATCTATTTCATACTGTTTTCTCATCGATCTTGTTGTTCTTTTCCTGCATGTCTTCTTCATACTCATTATTTTGTTAATTCAGAAATTGCCATGGAAAGAATCCTCGATTCTATGAGTGAACACTGTCTTTCTTTACTAGACTTGAGTAAAGCTGCCAGAATTTCCTAAGCAGGAATCTGCATGTACGTGCACTGTGTTATGAACCCCCAGAGCATTTGGTGTGGCTTGGAAACACAAACTGCTGCCTACAGTGCACACAGGTGACCTGCGTGCGCACTGCAAAATGACTCCATCAAGAAGTTCAGCCTGGGACTGCTCTGTGGCCACACATCCTAGGTTAGTAGTGGGTAGTTCATGCACTCCTGTGGAGGAAAAAAAGATTCTGAAACAAGTTTCCTAGAGAATGCAAGCCTACCCAGTAAAAGCTGGACAAGGAGTAGCCTTAGCCTTCAGTGGCTTGACATGGTGGTTTCAGTAATGAGCTTTACAGACACAAGTTTAGCTACACCATGCTGTGGGTGATTTTTCAGTTGTATTAATTGACATGAAGTTGTAAATGCAACATTTATTACAGACATAAATAAACAACTAAGCGGACTCAAAAACCTTCAGTTATAAGAGCTGCATTGGTCGCATCTAACTGGGGCTGGCATTTTATTGATGCTTTGTTGTGTTCTAGGCACCTGTTCTATTTCAACCACTCTTGCTTTTATTAACAAAGGAAAAAAAAAAAAGTGGAAGAAAAAGCACTTCTTGGATTTACGTTTCCTCTGTGGTGGAAGTAGTGATGACACTTTTGTTGTGGAGCCCAAAGTAACGCATGGGCTTCCTGCTACTGAATTCAGGGAAGGTCATTTCCTTTGACTCTAGATCAGTGAGTTAGGATTACTGAAATCAGAAATTATTCAATTTATGGGAATGTGATCAGTCTCTTGTTTTGTTTTTCCTCTGTGATGGAGAGTGAAGCCAATAACAGAATGATCCCAACCAGTGCTGTTCTGCTGGGTATGGTTGTGAGCCATCCAGGCAGCTGGAGACCTCCTGGAAGGGTCAGGCTTGCTTTTTTGCTTTATTCATTCAAGATATCTTCACACTTCTGTAGATGGAATATTTAACAAAATGCATGAAATAGCAGAGGCTGTATCTTTTCCATTTTTCTCTGCACATATATAGCTTCTAATTAAACTAACGAGTTTTCTGGAGGATATTGCACCAATTCTTGTTTTCCCATGTGTAGACAGACTTCTGTAGTGACACTGACTTATGCTGCCTTGTGTAGGAGCTGCCTCTCTGAGAACAGCCGTTGTCTTGGCATGCGGAGCTTTGGCAGTACACCTGAGGCACAGCTGGATTATCCAGTTACACTGTGCTGCCCGACAGTGAGTCCAACAAAGCTGTAGAATGTAGTTGATTAGTGTTAATAGTTAAAGTGATAAATCGGTGCAATGAAATCTAATCGGCTTTAGTTCCAGTTGATGCTAGAGCAGTGTTAGTTGTACAGTCCTCTTTCTTTTTTTTTTTTTTAACTTTATGTGCTGATCTCTTCCATGAGCGTTAGCAATAAGAGACAAGCTGTCGTGCCACATGGCTGACCTGTGCTTCCCTCCTGTGTGGCTGCTTGTGAGCAGAACACCTGAACCACAGATTTCCTCACCCAAAGCTTATTTTAATTAAAATGAATTCATTGGGATTTGGATGCAGCCAGGTCTGGTTTCACCTGCACTGTAGAAAATGCGTTATGAAATGAAGTCTTAATTTAGGTGGTCTTTCGTTCAATTGTGCTTGGTGCTGAAGTTCTGCTGGTGTTTAAATTAGTGACAAACAGGAGCCGTACTGAAATGCAGTGCTTAGGATTGGAGAGCACATTCACAAGCCTACTTTTAAAAAATAAATGTCAGTTACTGCAGTTTTCTTATGCGTATCAGCCCCACTAGACCTGTTTGCGCTTAGGGCAGTGCTCTGCTGTCCTGTGTTAGGTGAAAGCAAAACGGGCTGAGCTCATGTCGTCAGCTTCCCAGCCTGACTTGTAAGTGGTGTGGTACATCCTTAAGATGTGGTGTTCTGGGGCTTAGTCCAAAGCAGCTGCATGTCTTAGAGCTGCAGCAAGGTGGTTGTTCAGCAAAGTCGCTGTTCTGAGATGCTTTGTTAAATAAATGTGATCAGGGTACAAAAATGAATCTGCTTTGTCAGGGCTGAAGTGATGGGTAATACTTTACCAATAACGGTAATTAAAAAATGGAGCTGTTATGTTGACTTAATCATCCAGGTGTCATGTGAAGTGCTTACCAAGGGTGGATTTTCCTAAGGTCTAAAGTAACCCTCACATAGAAGTGCCTGTATTCTGTTATTGCCATTCTTGAGCTTTTTAAGAGAGTCACAGCCATATATTTTATAAATATAAGCATATGCACCTTTCAGTCTTTAAATTTGCAGAACAAAGGTTTACAGAGCAGAAGTGTAGCAAAACCAATGTACTAGCTTCTGTAGTTCCCCAGTGGGGGATGGAGAAGTAAAAAAAAATGGGGAGGAACAGACTATCTGTATAAGATGTCTTAATTTGGCACCATATACTCGACCAATTTAATTCCATCAAGCTACGTGGTTATAAGAGTGCCGGAAATATCTCTCTCAAGCCATTCTAAATAAAAAGCTCTTTGTGGACCTGTATCTTCCATTTGTTTGTAAAAACATCCTTTTTGTGCACTGTAACGAACTTGAAATGAAACTCTCATATCACTGAACAGAGTGCTGTTCAGCTACCTCGACGTAAGGTTGAAGTACTTTGTTTTTTTTTTTTCCAAATTTGTTCACGTTGTCATATAAAATATTAAAAAAATCATAGTCCAAAGATCCTGTATTTGTTTGTAGATGTACTTACAATTGTGTTGTACCAACAAAGTCTGTGTGAAGCGTTGTTTGCTGATTAAAAGTTTTGTGTTCTTTATTCTTTGGCTTGCATAACGAAGAATGTCAGGTGTGAACCACTGTGCCACGCGAGCTGCTTTTGTAGGTGTTCCTTTTTCTAAGACAAAGATCACAGCCTAGATCCTACAGCCATGATGTGAGGGAAGGAGCCTGCAGGAAGGAAGGCAGCTGCCCAAAGCTCAGCCTTCGTAAAGGACCCCTCATCAGGGCACTTTCCCTCTTGCTGTAGGAAAGTAAGGGCAGTGGGAAGCACTGAGCCTGGCTTCCAGCGCTGTGTGCTTTGCTGCCTCCTGCACTGTTTGCTGTAGGGAGTTGCCTCTGTTTCTGTAATTGAAAACAGTGTCCAGGCTGCCTGCCCTGTGCAGCCTTGGCCAGAAAGAGTGAGCCCTAGCTGCTTGTGAAACTGGGCCCTTGCAACCATGAGAACATGATGTTTGGTAAGGACACCCTCAGCCTGAAGTTCCGTAGCACTTTTGAAGTCTTCAGCTTACACAAAAAGCTGAAGAAGAGGACTTCTGTTCATAAACTGTTCATGAACAGTTCCACGCTTTATCCTACTGAAAACATGGAAGAGTCACCAAACTTCAGCTTTTAGGGATGTGCACGGGCTGCTCCTTCACCTTGTCAGTGAAGCAAGCTGTGTGCTGTGGCTGTGCTCCAATCCCGTCACCTATAGCACCAGAGATTGCTTTGCTGCTCTCTTATGTAAGCTTGCTCAGGTCCTGCATTTATTTTAGAATCCGGGGCACAGCCTGAAGGCTGTATTTAGTAAGCCAACAGCTAATTATGTCAGGGCTGCAGTTTTCTATAACCAAAAATACAAATCTGAGCAGGGAAAGTATTTTGGTTGAAGCGCTTTTCTAATAGAAAACAGCCAAAGCTGAAGCTTTGCTTGGGAACACGGCGGGTAAATTTTGGTTCTCGGTCTTAATTCTGAAAGCCTTCATTGAGTGTGGCTTATTAGGTGCAGTCGAAAGCAGAAGAAAAAAAGAAATCAGGGTAGCAAATATATTTCCCAACTGTTTGTTCAGCGCGCTTTAGAAGAGATCTATGAATGGACTCACGAAGCGTTCTGAAGTCGATTTCATATTGCTTCACGTTAAAATGATCATAAAAAAGGGGCAAACACAATCTCTAAGGTGTAAGGCAGTTCCTGGTCAAGGGCTGTCCCCCGTCAGCCCTCGCTCTTACGCAGCCGTGATGGCTGGGCCGGGATCAGGGCTGGGCCCAATGCAGTGCCTGGCTGCTCTGCCCCTGCTCTGGCACTGAGCTGTACTGCACTTTTAGTTCTCTTCACAGAGTGTCACAGAGTCCTGGGGCATCTAGCGATGCACTGCGGTTCTCTGTAAGACAGTTAAAGCACTGTGGTGCTTCCGTCCCCAAACGTGAGGCATGCTGCAGATTACCTCTTCTGATGGATGGCTTTCAGGTTGTTAAGGGAAAAGTGTCAGCCTGAGCAGCTTTGTGCCAGCGTAGCATCTTCTCTTGCAGTACATCTGCTCTTGACTTATAACTCCATACATGAAAGGAGAATTAAGCTATTTATGTAAGTGACTTTATTTATATAACTGACTTACGCTGTATGATGTGATGAAAAAAAAAAGAACATGCGGCACTTTTTGTCTTTTCTACGAGCTGCAGGAAGATTTTGTAAAAGTAATACTAGTAATAAATGGTTTTCCCTGTACGTTTGACGAGACGTTCAGCTTCATGCGCTCGGAGGCTTTAGCATGCATAGGAAATGTGGTAATGGTGGCACAATAATGTGAAAGGATTTTAGCAGGTCTGCAGACAGTCAAGAAAATCTGAATTCGGAACATCACCATTTTGACTGTGAGCTTGTTCAACAAAGCAATTAGCATTCAGCCTCTTCCACGGATGACTCAGTGATTTGCACTGTGACTATTAGTACTGAACGTACCATCTGAAGTTTGTTTTGAAGGATTACTGAAGCAATCACAATTTAAAAACGATTTCTGCAAGTATTTTTTTTTTATCAATGAGAAGCCCAAGCTCCAGCAAGGCTAAAAAACATAAAGAAGCATTTTCAGCATAGCTGAATTAATTTTCTTTATGCTCGATGCTGTTTTTCACTCCTGAGTAAACGCTGGCTATATAATATTTGGGAAATCAGGGTCAGTAGAGTAAATGTTTCTGTAGCAATTTGGCAGACACACCTTTCATAACTCATAAACTCACTCCTGGAAAGGCACAACTGGGTCGCAGAAGTGCATGGTGGGATGCTGCTTTCCAGTTATGCAACCAGGGTAACTAGAGGTTAGAGAAAGCACTTGAATAATGAGCTTTTTGCCAGAAAGAAGGGAAGAGAAAAACACAGTGTTTTTAATGCTGGCTTCTGAGCAGCAGCTCCTAATGTGTCTGGTTAGGAGTCATCAAACCAAAATAGAACCGGATGCGTCACAACTTTGAAGAACGGCAGTTCACATCCCCAAAGAAAAATACATCTGCTTGTATTCCAAAAGCAAATCTACCCGCTCCGCGATTCCCGCTGCTGATGCTAGAGCCACTGGCAGCACGCTGCTCAGCTTTTCTCCCAGTCCATGTCACTGCCTTCATCACTCTCCTCTGCTCTTTTTACTATCTATCTCCATCATCCAGCAACACCATCACCCTGAAGGAGTCTCACATATTACGTGCACCATTTTTATCACACAGAGCTGAACTCCTCTATGGCCCTGACAGCTCATAGCTCCTTCACTTCTCCCACATTTCCTTCCCTGCTTCTCTGTACTTTACTGGATTATTTCTTAATAATTATGAGTGCGGAATTCTCACATTGTTTCTTAGAGAGAAAAGAAGAGAGAAAGGAAGTTGTCTTTCTGCGTCATGAAGATTTTCCAAGGTTTGGAGGGCTAGGATATGGCCCGAGGGCACCCATTAACATATTAACTAACAAATAGCTGCCATCCAGACTGGGGATATTAGTTAACAAAAAGTGAATCCTGCGCTGCAAAGGGGCTAAATAAAACAGTGCTTTTAACCACTATTATATCGCCTGTTACAGCTGCACACCAGATAAATATATTAATCAAAATGACCTCATTTTAGGCATGAGTAGCAGTGTGTTATATAACCATGTTAAGTATGCTGTTTTATTTCCCTCCCGCCAAGGAGAAACGGTGTTTGTCTTACAAGGCTTCCAAATAAGTCTGGTTTTAAAGCAGTGGGGGAAAGAACAGGAGGAAGAGACGAAAGCAGGGGAATTAGTAAGCAAAATGACTCATTCCCTGAGAGCAGAGGTGATGCTACGCTCCACTGTTAAATATTAGATGCTCTGTAGGAAGCTGATGTTGTCATAAGCAGCCTCAGTGCTCCTCATATGCCCACCATTTCTTAGGATGGGAAAAACAGCTATGTTAGAAGGTCAGAAGTGCCTTCTTTTCAGACCTCTCAACCAGTGACCTCTGCTTGCAGTGCTCCTTTTTCTGTTTCCAAAGCTGTTGGGGAAGGCTGCCCCAGAAGCGAGGGGCTTGCACCATCCCCTGCCCTTCTTTTTGTTCTTCAGGGGAAAGTGGCATTCATTTAATTATTTTCTGGTGCCACTAATCACACTTTGAACGAGCACCCTGAAAAGTAGACTGCATCCTCCCCCACACATAACAAGGCCGAAACTCATCTGGATTGGCGCTGCACTGCAGCAAAAAGGACCGAGAGGCGTACATTTTTGCAATATAAGATCACTCAGGCGGAGAACTCTGATAAGCGCTGAAAATGTGAAAAACAAATGGCAGGGTATGCATTTCCCATTTGCTTAATACACACACATAAAAGAAACACTGTGTAGGCTTCACTGCAGCATGCCAGTGCGTCCAAAACTCAAAGGTTAGTTACATAAATGATAAGGCGTGGGCTTAAATGCTTCATTCAGCTTGTTAATTACTTGCTTTGTGGTCCGAGCCAATGTTCTGAAACAGGTTCATCCAATACTGTGTTGCTTCCTCTGCATTTTCAGTTAGCGTATGAGGCTGAAGAGCTGGGAACAATTAGTTGCAATACGTCGGGAGAGTCGCTTTTCTTTTCAAGCAATTCACAGAACAAACTTACTCAAACTCATCCACAGATGTTCTTTAAATGTCTTCCCTATTTCAGAGAATGATGAAATCTACATTTTGGAACATTCTTTTCGAACGGGGGAATTGCTGGCTGCCGTGAGCATATCTGTATTATTGACATTTTATGTTTCGGTAGTTCCTTCTTTGTACTCTTTTTAAACACGAGGAGATGAATGGCAGTGCATACTCACCATATCTCTTGACAGGAATGTTGTAGAAGCTCTGTCTTAATAGTAGATGGAAATAAATAGTTCCATCTTCGCTTCAGTGAGCTGAGACACCAGCTTGGTCGATACCATGGGGATGAACAATTGGTTATTGCCAAATGGCTTGTCCTAAGAAAAGCAGACCCACACTGAGTTCATAATGTGCAGGCAGAAACCAGGGATTTAGAATTCCGTATCCCCACGGCAATAAATCATAGTGTATCTGGAGCAGACTGTAATTATACCACAAGGCATCCCATCAAGGTTGCACTTGGGAACCCCATCTAAGATTTACTTCAAACAACAGATTTGTTTTAAAAGTGGAACTGGGTAACTTGCCTTGATTTCATCAGGATATGTTTGCAGACATCTTGATTTCCATCTCAGAATGTTAGATGTTAAATGAACACCAATATGTTTTAACAGCTACAATGAAGTGGAAGCAAATATTGCAGAAGATTTTGACTCCCAACCTTTTAAGAGACAGTAACACATCCTTCAAACCTCACCTTCCCATTTCTACATGAAGGCAGAATCTTTTTCCTCTATAATATGGTTGCCAGTTAGAGATTTCTGAGTCACAAACGCAGATTAGCATTTGGATCTGAATTACAAGTCTTGAAAACTGGAGGTTGGCTGAAAGAGAAACCTCATCTAGTCAAACCTATGGACCAACTGCAGAATTCAGATTGCAGCTGCAAATCTGGGCTGAAGCGCTCTGGCTCCGTGCAGTGCTGTAGCAAAGGTGATGAGATGTGTCCCTTTGCCAGTCTACATATAACCTTTTTTCCACATCATTTTCTGGATATTGGAGGAATGTTGTTCCCAAAGTTATGCATTCCTTTTGCTCCCAAGTTTCAGATTATTTTCTCTGTTGGTACTGGCTTGCTTTACTTTCCTCCTTTTGTTCTTTCCTGCCCATGGGCCGTATCATATCCTTCCATCAATATTTCAGCAGAACGACTCCCGGTTGGGATCAGTATGGATCTCTGCTTAAAAATTGATAGCACAATATGGCCCCACATTTCTGTACCCATGCACGTGTTCCTCTTAAGCTACAGTCCCTCTGTCTTTAATACTTCCATTCTTCAGATTGTTCAGAACACCAGGGTATTCTTAGCTGAATTTAAACTATCGAATGAATTCAACTTCTAAATTAGAACGCACATAAAAATGCCTTTTTTTTGTTACCAAGCAAAGCTTGACTGCACAGTTTAGCAGATCTCACCATACAGATCACTTTTGTCTTCAGGCTAAACATTGTTTCTTCAAATTGAAGATGAAAACCGCAATTAAATATAGGCCACAGATGTTCAGGATGCAAAGGACAAAAATACAGGTTTCGTAACTTGACAGTTATGCAACCAGTTGCTTTTCACGTATTAAAACAAACATTAAATTTTATGCTCTTATTTGCCATTAATCTAAAAACACACATTAGGAAAAAAAAAAAAAAAAAAAAACAACCCATGGACAGTCTTTAGAATTGTTAAGAATTTTAAGAAAAAAATGGTTCTGAACTATTTTAATCATTGCAAATTATTTTTCCTCAAGATGTTCATTGTTTTCTAACTTAACTTCAGATCCCCCAGTACTCAGACATCCAGCTCTCCATCAAACCTCCGAGGCACCTCCATAATGTCAAGGATATATGCTCTAATCATGTTGCAGACCTGGTCAAGGCAAGATTATTTTCCAATGGAATTGCCTTTACTTATTGAATTTCATTGTGAGCATCTGCCCCGACAGCCAGAGCCCTCCCTGGGACTGCAGCAGCGCACCTCTCACCCAGCACGGCACACCAGGCTGACAGCAGTGGGATGGGGATGATGGGATTCAAACCCTTTGCAGACACAAACAAATGGGGGACTAAGCACCTTCTGCACTTACATAAAAATCCTTTTCTTCAACTTAGCTTCCCTCTAGTAAATCACACGTTAATTCTCTTACGCAAAGAAGCAAACCAGCAAAATGTTTGCTGACTGTAAATGCATAAATGAGAGAATGTTCTTACAACCACTGATTCTTATAGCCTGGTTTTTTAGGGAGGCTTCGCATATAAAATTGCACTGCCTGCCCACCGCCTTTGTTAAGTTTGGAACCAGGGGACTGGTTTTCAACCGATTTTGCAGAGATTTCTACCACCTCCTCTATACGACAGCAAACTTGCATTTGCAGATTTGACTTCTCACATCCTCAGGAGACACTTGGACACTTTGGCAATGGGAGCACTGTTCACAGAATGAGAAATACAAACAGAAAGGCTTGTTAAGGATTTAGCAATTTTTTGTTAAACTAAGACCAAAACCTGTCATCTTAAAAATGAATCAATAATAAACCACGGAGCAGGAAGACAACTAGTCTTCCAGAGTCTGCAAAGGCAGCCATTCCCCAGACTAGTGATGAATGAGACAGGCCATGTGGAGAGCTCAATCTGTGCTTTACATCACAGTGTGAACTGCAGAGCTGACATGCTTTGGTTTTGAAGCTAAAGAAGTTTAACTCAGACACAGCCCAGGGCCTCACAATACCATTTGGCAGTCATAGAATCATCAAATGATTGATGGGTTGGAAGGGACCTTCAAGATCACCTGGGTCCAACTGCCCCGCTGTAGGCAGGGACTCCTCCCACTGGAGCAGGTTGCTCACAGCCCCATCCAGCCTGGCCCTGAGTGCTCCCAGGGAGGGGGCATCCACAACCCCTCTGGGCAATTTGTTCCAATGTCTCACCACCCTCACAGTAAAGCATTTCCTCCTAATACCTAGTCTATACCTACCCTCTTCCAGTTTAAAGCCATTTCCCCTCACCCTGTTGCTACATGCCCTTATAAGAAGTACCTCCACAGTCATTTTAGAAGCAGAACTGCTCTTAGGTGAGTGCAGATAAGAAGAGCTAAGAGCTTCAGATTTCTTAGAGCAAAATCCATACCAAGATCTCAAAGTGCTCTTGATCCTTCTGCAAGGTCTGGAAAATGGCACAAACACGACACCTAATCAATGTGAGTTACAGCTGCTGGTAGAAAAACCCAACGTGCATTTCTGCTCATTCTGAGATGCACAGCGTTGTAAGGGCAGGATCAGATGTTCCCAACCCCTGAAGAAAATCTTCATTCATCATCTCTAAAAGCTGACACAAGTTGGTTGGGTTTGTTGGGTTCATCCAAGATACGCAATTTGGGTCATATGAGTCAAGAGCTGAGTTCTATCGGTAACATGGAGAGACAGACTGAGACGTGGCTCTGAGAACCAGTCGGAATCAGGCAGGCCAGTTCCTCCCCACAGCACAAAGCAAACCTCTCACAGCTTCTAAATGAAGCACAAAGTCCTTAATGCAGCTCCTAAATGAAAAGTGGCATCTCAGTGGGCTGCCTTGGTGGATTAATTTTAAATGCATAATTCAATATAGACCCACATAAACCTTTATGAATAGAAATAAGGGTTATGTAAGCATGTTCTTACAGCATATACTGCAAACTCCTCGGTGTAGCTACCATTTCTGTGCTTCAGGTATACAGCTGTCAGCCGACCAATTCAAAGGGAACCAAAAGAACGGCAGGCCTACCTCAAACCCACCGTCCACGTGGGAGATCAACCATTCCCCAGATTCAATTCCTTCTGGACCAGTAACAGTTTACTTCAGTGTGCTACAAGTAATAATACAAAAGTCAGATTAGTTTGATGATCCCAGAAATACAGTCATCTTTTTTAGGCAGGGATTAATGCTGCCTCCAAGCAAGGTAAATCCCTTTCTCATTGAATGCCTGCAGAACTGACCTGAAAACGATTAGCAGCTTCACTGCCTAAAAATATGGTGAAAGGGTTACTATAATTTATTATTAAACATAATCCGATTAATTAAAGCAAGAACGTCAGGCTTGAGCTAATGGTAGCAATAATGATGACTGCATGTCGATAGTAACAGCCACGATGCTCCTGAGCTGTAGGTTAACAGAGCGGCCAGAATGAACATGGATCATAAGAGCTAGAAAGTGGCAGGGGTTAAGAACAAAAATGAAAACCCCTTCAAACATTCCCAAGCCTTGAGGAATTTCAAATCCAGATCTGGACCAGAGCATTGCATCCGATTCACAGCTCCACAACCCCAGAACTAAAGCATTGGTTTTGGTCTCACCTGGTGAGAGCTTGGTGGAAAAAAAATGTTGATGAGGAACCCGAAGAAGCCAACAGAGATTGTTTTTGTAAGAAACAGCCATTGTTTCTCACACTGTCAAGTGCTGGGGGGACTGCCTAGGAAGCACGGATATATTTTTTCAAACGTTATTTCACTGTAGAGTGCCAAACAGTGTGAATCTGGGACAATTTATCCCAAATTCAGCACATTTCTGGCACACACAGGAGAAGATTTGACCCTAAGTTCTATGCTGAGATTTATACTTGAACAGCACAGAAACAAAAAAGCCTGATTATAATCTTATTTAGACCAGACTAATTCCATTGGCTTTAGTAGATTTGTTCCTGACTGGCAGAGTTGTTCCTGAGATTTGAAAGAAAGCCTGGAGTGCCACTTAGCATCGAAATCCTTCTTGTTATATTACATTTCCTTGGAAAATTGCATCAAGTCTGTTCTTGCTTAAGTCACTCCCGGAGAGAAAACCTCTTTGCTGCAGAACTGTGGTTCTGCACAGACCCACGCTGTTAATAAAAAATAAATGCAAGAGTATAGCAAGGATACCAGTTCTGCCTGGAAAAATTGTTGGGTTTATCTGTTCAGGCAATGCAGAGTCTGTGAATCCGTGCTTCTAAAACTCCCATTATCAGATTGAGCAACACTGCGCAAGGCACAGGAATGGGATTTCCAGCAGCTCTGTCTCCACGCACTGCTAGCATGGCTGGCTCAACATCTTTCACATGAAAGAAGCCATGAGAAACACATTTTAAGGACCAGGCTATCATGGAATGTCCTTGGTTGCACCAGCACAGCAAGGAAAGCACTGGGGGAAGAGGGACCAAAAGCTGAGGCTCTGTGCCTGCAGGGCAGCGGCACGGCAGGATCTGACCCTGGGTGGGAGAGCTGTGGGCTCCGGGCAGCCTGAGCTCCCTGCAGTGTGCTCCACCTCGCTGTCTGCCATGCCTCCAACCTCCCAGGGACACAGGCTGTCTCTCCAAAGGAGTGGCAGACTAAAAATGAATTGGTCCTGGCAGTATGTCTGTACCATCTCATTTTCATCTGTGCCTCCAAAGGAGAAATCCAGACGAACAAGGGTGGAAAAGATATAAAACATCATTACAAATGGCACTTCGCTGTCAGCTCCAGCAAGTCCAGTGGAGTCGCAAACAAGGCTACTGCTACATGTGAACCAATACAGCTGGCCAAATCGGTGCGTGCAGGCATGTGGCCACCTGTGGTGCAGGAAAACCACCACACCAAGTTAACTGAACATACCATGAAGGACACCGGAGATCATGCCGGGACAGTTCCTGGCAGCAGCTCACTCAGATGTCTGTGCTGAAGCTGCACAAACGGCAGCAGCTCACTCAGATGTCTGTGCTGAAGCTGCACAAACAGCCCTCGTGAAGCACTGCAGCAGGGAGCTTCTGTCTGGAAGGACAGCAAAGGGTTGCACAGAGCTGCACGCCTGCTGGCGTGGAGGCAAGCACACTGCATAGAGCAGCTACTCTTTGTTTGGATTGTAAAGGCTCCCAGAAGCAACTTATCAAACCTGGTACCCTGCAGGCCCTGCTGTAGGAGCCAAAGCCATCTCCTAGGGATCTGAGGCTGATCACAGCCCCGCAGCCACGCTGGCCTGGCTTCCAGCCCTGGATTCGCACCCAACTTTCCACCATCCAGCAGTGGCTGGGCTCGAAATGGCAACACCATTCCTTTGTCACACCAGCTCCTGTCACTTTACACCCCGAGTTGCATTGCTGGAGTCTGGCTGACATGGGAAGGGCCATTCCTGAGGTCCCTGGGAAGGATATGGAGCAAAGCTCTGTGCTACAGGATTGCAGTTAACCCAGAGGCTCCGAGGTGGTGGCAGGAAGCTTGCCATCTGCTACTTTGAAGAGAAGTCAAAGAGCAGGGCCACAAAGCTTACTGCTTCCAGATGATATATGCAGGAATTAAAGGGCATTTCTAGTCAGGTCAGCAGGTAGAATATGCAAGTGGAAGGAGAAACTATAAACACATCTCAATAAAAGTAAGGAATGTACCAATGTCTTCCTCTACTACAGTCTCATGTAAAGTTATTATTAAGTCACTCGTCTTTAATGCATCATTCCCACTTAAAAACATACTTTTCCGATCCATGCCAGGGTGCTTTGCAAAATCTGGGCTTTGGCAGCAAGTTATGCTCTGAAACTATTAGACAAGTAGCGAGTGAAATACGATGTCGTTATGTCTAGCACTTTATATGCAATGTAAATATTCCAGTTGATTGTTCTATCTCCATATGTAGCACTTCTTCACAGCCGGAGCTCTTTTTTATAAACAAAGTGAGGCATGGAGACACTCGGTTTCATAAGGGATCATAACACTAAGACTGCTTATGTAATAAATCATTCTGTCAAAATGGAAAACACAGAAAATGAAGCTCTGTTTTCTAGCACCTCTGGTTTCCTTCTGCACAAATATAGATCACATCACTGATCTGTGAGCAGAGGTCTGTTGGCCTATGGAAGTGCTGTAGTGGAAACGCTGAGTAACAGCCTGAGGCAGTGATGGAGCACCTGGTGGGAAGGCAGGGCCAACACGGGGGAGCTCAGGTGTATGCAGTGTACCTGTAACTGGAAGGACTGGAGCCAGGATCCACTGCTTCCCAGTCCTCGTTTAAGGGTTGGCAGTGGAGGTGAGGGTATCTTGATGGAGATCTCAGCCTACCTGAGGCTCTCCAAAGGTAAGTAGCTTCTTTCTTTTGTTTCTGTGTAGCTGTTGCATTTGGGCAGGCCCTTGCTTGCTGCTGTGCTGTTAATGCTGCGCTTTCCATCGTGTCAAAGTGTTCTTCTAAAATGGTTCATATGTTTTCCTCTTCTTTGCAGTATGTATAATTCAGGCTCCAAGCTGAGTAAGTGCCTGTTGTGTTTAAAATGCAGCTCTGGTTTTATGCAGATATATCCTAATTTGCGCATCTCCTTGTAACAGAAAAATCACTTTATTTACTCCCATATGTGTAAAACACACTTTCACAGCTGACAAAGCCCAGGGAAGTTGTTTCCTCCTGCATGTACAACTGGTAACACGCTGACCCTCTGGGGGACACATCTCCCCTCCATTTGCTTCTCAATGACTTCTTCACTTGCCTGCGTCACCAGTGATGTATGTAGCTGGTACTTAGGCCAGCAGGAGTGAAGCATTTGTAGAAGGCAGCCAGCAACATCTCCTGCTTGCTAGTTCTGCCAATGGCACCATTAAGGAAGGCTGTGAGGAGCTCTATGGAAACACAACACAGCCCCAGGACTTCGACCCTTTCCCATACATTGCTGCTGTTGCTACAATGGCCTTATTGTGTAATTTGGAAAACGTTACCTCAGTGCTGCAGGAACGTATTCCTGAGAAATGTGGAAAGCTTCTCATTTCAAAAAGCTCAACCTCACCCTGCTGTGTTTAAAAAAAAATACCTGTGAATTAAAATGAATTTGGAGGCCAGAATAAGACAGTAGGGAAAATGTAATGGAGTATTAACTAAAATTGCTTCACAAAATAGGGTGAGGTGATTCTGAACAGAGCAGCTTTGCTGCTACTGACAGTATGTGAGCTTGCACTTGTTAGCTTTTCACTGGATCCTTGTAAAACCTGCCTTACTAGAAAACTAGTTAAGGAAAAAGTGGATTTGATCCCATACATGGCAAGTTAAAAAGTTTATGGGGAGAAACTTTCTATATATTTCTTTAAAGGAGCTCTTCTGAGGCAGAGAGAAGAAAGGGATTTGGATATGGAATAACCTTCTGTATTGGAGTGTTTGTACCAGTCCCTTCTTTCTGCTTTTTCATTTCTATTTTAGGCAAAGTTACGTTAATGAAATAATCCATGACTTCAGCAGTTTTCATACTTGTTGTTTTGTGATCAGCTTGGCTCACAGATCAGAGTAGGAATTGGCGGTCAATATTCCTGTTTACATCAAAGGCCTGAAGATTTTTCTGAACAGCTATTAAAAGAGTTTATTTTTAAATCCCTCCTCACACAATAGGAACAATAATAGCACCTCACTATTACCATAATCAATAATCTGCCCCTCAAGGCAGGGGAAGCTGCAGGTCTTTGGTCAGCTTCCTTCTCAGGAGCTGTGCTTTTGACTCGCAGGTTGTGCAGCACTGCTGTTTCAAGTGCAGCACTGCAGCATCTCACCCTGAACCTGTTGTTTCTTGGATCAAACTGTCATTCTTCCACAGACTCGCTTTTATCCGACCACGGCCCTTCATTCATCCAGCTGGAAATACCTGAGCAACTTTTTTGTTCTGTACAGATGTATGGTTTTGTGTTCCAAGTTCAGAATTTGGAGTTTATTTTACCTGCTTATTTTTATAAAATACGCTAAAATCCATTTAAGAACAGTAGTATAAGTAAAAGTAATTAAGAACAGCAGTAGCCCATAATAAATGACACTGGGTACAAACCAAAGTGGGCACAGAATGAAAGTGTCTCAAGCAAGGCCAGAATCCTGACCAGATGTTGGGATTCCCTGGACATGAGAGGTTTTGCACCATTATTCACTGGCATTTTAGTGGTGATTGATAAGACGTGTTAGTCAAATCAGTGTAAGCCTAACGTAAGTGCAGGTAGGCTACCGTGCAGCAGAGGAACAGATGGAGAGGGCAGTGTGTCTGGCTCTGCAGGCAGCTCCTTGCCTCTCTGGTTGCTAGAATCCTTCCAGTTACAGTTCTGAAGGACAAAGTATCATCTCATCCTGATGTCTTTCCTGTATTGATCTTCAAAGCACTTAACTGAACAAATGGGATGAGGGCTCAACCTTTCTAAGCTGAGAACTTCTACTGTAATACACATATATAGAATAGGTTTAAAATATTAAATCACAGCACTTAAAAAGACAGCCTATTGCTACTTAGGGGGACTCTCTCTGTCCAAGGATAACACAGGAAGCAGGACGGTAGAGTTTCCAGAACGGTTAGTCATTCCTTGCTAGTCTAAGACCTTCCTCCTAACCGTGGTCATAGAAATGAGTACTGGCTCTTCTGTTGTATCTGAAGTCTAGAAATTTTTGATTCTTAGGGTGTACTTAAGGAGTAGTGCTGGTACTGTGTAGCTCTGGAGATCTCTGAATTGTCTTTTTCATTTGAAAAGATTAATTCCTACTTGTCTGCAAACCCAGTTAACTGTAAGTTGATTCATAGCCGGATAACAGCATAATGACATGGGCTAGAAGAAGCTCCATTACAGATAACTGTTACAATAAGAGGAACCTCCACAATCTCCAGCTAGGTGCGTGCCAAGTTGCTGTTTGTACCTCTGGTCTCTCCTGTAAAATCATCAGATCCTCTATCTGGATGGGATGGGGATCAACCTCTAGCCAGGCAGCAGTTGTTCTCAGCAGCAGAGCTAAAATTCTGCGCTGTGATGCTCTTTTTGCGTGCGGCCATATATCTTCCTGCGTGGCTCCCTTCACAGCTGAGCTCAGTACCTTTCCCTGTTGGTGTCACCTTTTCTCAGTGGCTCCTTGTGACAAAATAAAGCGTTTTTTCTATACCTCATAGCTCTAAAACCTCCATCATATCACAAAGAGCAAAACACCTCACTGTGAACCCCTCTTCTCTGCTCTCACAAAAGCTTCCAGTCTCTCTACTGTGATACTGTACGATGAGCTGCACGTGGAAATCCGCTTTCTGCAGCACCCGCAAACCCTCTGCTCTCCTTGGGGATGGCACTAGCACCCTCTGCTGTTGGACAGGAGCACCAAAGGCAGCTGAAACCCACAGCCAGCCCTGTGTGCCGGGCACCTCGGGCTCAGCTCTCTCCTTCTCCCGAGGCCCAGAGCCACAGAACCCCACGGTTATACTTTTGGCAGTGTGACTCCGTAGTGACTTTGAGGCAGCTTATTTCCCAAAGCAGTGATTGTAAATAATCGTGTTGTTTTGTTTGGTTTGGTTTTTTTTAACCCTCCAGAATGAGCTTGTTACGGTAATTATCCATGCTCATCTACACCTACCATCTACAATTGGGCAATGGGAAGTCGGAGCCTCAGCAATACAACAATCAGCTTTTATAAATGCGTCGATAGATCACTGATGTTTCAGTGTTTATCTTAAAACCTCATCTTGTGGTTACGTGAGTCTAGTTCCAATTTCTTCCTCACCATGCTTTTTTGTCCTCTTGGCTGCAGGGAGAAACAGGAATAAATTAACTTCAGAAAACCAGGAGGCAAGTAAATACCAAATGCAGCATCACACGATTCTCCTGTTCCTTTCTTCTTTCTAAAAACAACCCCAAGTAGTCTTACAGCAGCTGGTGAGTAACTCTGAAATCCATTCAAACGAGCGTTCACAAGAGACCACAGCAGTGCAAGCTGCCATGACCTACAGGAGCTGCAGCAGCTCCAGAACAAAAGGAGCCATCAGCCCTCTGATGACATTTAACGTTTTTAAATAGATTTAGAAAGCCTTACTAGCATGACCATCTGTGCTGATCAGTCCCAGATCACACAAAATCATCGCAAGATCACTGTCTAAGCAGTGTATCCATAGAGTGTATATATAATGCAAATACCTCTTCTTGTTTTTTTCCTTAATGAGTGAGGGCCACCTATTGCTCACTGTTTCCAAGGAATTGCATCATCACCGCTGACAACCACATTTAATGGTGAAATAAAAATGAGAGTGGAGTATAAAAAGGGGTTCCTTCAGGACAACAATTACAAAAGCATATGTACATACCAAACAGAAAGGAAACAATATTAAGATCAAAAGCAAAAACAGGGGGAGAGATTCTAATATCCTTTGCAGTACTTGAGGGGAAGGACCACAATCCACGTTAAGCAAAAGAGGAGAGTCTGATGAATAGAGAAATGTGTATTTTACATGGGGTCAGTAAACATCTCATGGGATGGCAGCTGGGCAGAACTTCAGGAATCAAAGCTGAGTGCGTTCATCTACATTATACTCAAATGCTTCAGAAAAACACAGATGCTTCAGATCTTTGCAAGAGAAGAAATGACTATTAAAATAGAGAAAACAAGTAGTAAAATAGACCTGGATTAACAAACCAGCACTGGAACTCTTTCTTGTGTAGTACAAAACAGAATCTATAGCTTCAGTGAGCCTACTTGGCTAAGTTTTCACCTACATAAAAATGACTGGAATCTAGCTCCTATTTAATACTGTTTTCAATTACTATTATCTACATGTTTAATTTCAGGCTAAGACTGGAAGACTGAAGTCTTTCTAATGAGCCAGTTTTTTGTTTTGCAATTAATCCTTTAACTTTTTCCTCAAAAATACCTACCAACTATCCAGTTAAGAACTGCCCTTTGGCCAAGTCAGCCTTCAAGTTTTGCGCTGACTGTAAACAAGGGTTATGAGTGTGCAATGCTGCAAAAAAATAAAAATAAAAAAGCAAGAAGGACCAGTAAGTGCCATTGTCTTTTAAGCAACTGACAGCATTTTACAAAGCTTTTCTGTTCCCTCTAACGATGGCGTTTTTAGACTGATGTTGGGTTACCAGATAAAGACAGATGATGCACAGGGGTCAGCAGCTGCCCTTCATCACACAGCCATGAGACAGTGAAGAATGGAGTGGCCTTGGCTGAAAACATGGTATTGCTTTCCAGGTAGCAAATCATCTCCATCCCTATCCCACTCTTTAAGAGAGATAGTTTGCTGATGAATCTCACAAAAAAGCAACCACTCTTTGTTGTAATTAAAGGAAGGAGGGTTTGTTTTTGTTTTTTCTTTCTAGATTATTCCAGATTTCCAACCAAAAAACAGAGTTAATGCTAGAGAGAGGTGGTTTTCTAGCATGTGGGAGAGAAAAGGAGGCATGTGGCTCTGGGCCATTCTACCAGACATCACTGAGCAAAGCACAAGACTCACAGCAGTGTGATTTCAAACTACGCCAAAGTCAAAATTACTCCAACTCACAGTGCTGTTTGGATCCTGTAGCTATCACAAATAGGTCCATTAGCAATCAGAAGCAAACGCAGACTGCCCATCTTAGAGCATTACACACAAGTGTGATGACATCAATGCCCGTGAGTCACGATGATGTGTCAGTGTACAGCATCGAATCTATTTTATAGCATACATTAATTCCTTAGCCAAAACCACATTGCACAGAACACTAAATTGTTCACGGAAATTTAAAAACATATTTAGCAAGGGGAACGTTTCAAAAGCCTGAAGCATGTCTTCTTAGAAAATCAGTGTCTTTTAGTCAAACATGACATAACGATCAGGTTTTCCTAGTAGTTGGTAGTAGAAAATGCTCTGCTTGCTAACGCTTCAAAATTAAGCCCTGGATGGTATTTCTTCACCGTATATTTATATACAGCAGTCCAAGCAAAAGTTCTAAGGCTCTTATTTCTCAAAAAAATGATCACAGTGAAGAAGGATTTAAATGGAGTTAATGCAGCTAGTGACAATACAAAGAAGGATGCTCGTGTCATTTGCTACTGTACAATCTGGGGCATTTCACTCCATGCTTTGGCTTTCTTCTTGGCCAGGGATAGCCAGGGTGGTTCAGTAGGACTGCATGGTGTCATTGGTAGGTTAGAAGAGTGTCTTGTTTCCTTTTCAACAGCAGGAATCACAGATGCTCCTTGTGCAATAGGTCCAACTTTACCTGCCAAAAAGAAGATATGCATCACTCATCAGAAGGCTAGAGAGGTAAAAACTCAGGTTCTGCCAATAATACTTCCTTCTCTGGAAAGAAACAGCCCAGAATGACTGTGACTCAAGAATAAAAGTCAGAGAAATAGCTAAACTGGATATCACCAGCACCATCTGGTCCTGCTACAATGAAGGCTAAGACTAGCTACTGCAAAGGACAAATTTCTATCAAGCTTTTAGTTGACAAACGTGTCTGCAAAAGAATCTTCTCCTTGGTCCTAACAGCAAGTGTCTAACCCCTGACATACAAAGATGCTCTTCAGAATTCTTTGAACCTGGAGACTACAGCCCCAGGTATTTCTATAATACATCTGGGCTAACTCATTTCTTAATCTTTTCAAACTCTTACTTGCCGTGACAGTGCCTAGCAAGGAGTGCCACAGGCTTCTTCTGCTTTGTGACTGGCAAGAATATCTAGGAATAAGACTACTGAGTATGAAGGAAAATGGAAACAAAATATTTGCAGGGCAAGGATCACTCCTGGCTCACTGGGAGCTTAAAAGAAACTGGTGTACGGTTTTCAATTCTTCTCCAGCAATATTGTTAAATACTAGGTAGAGGTCAAACACAAGAAGGTGGGGTTCTGGTGGAGCCGGGTGCTCCTCTTAGCTGCAGCCCATCACAATCCTATCATCCTCACAAAGGACAGAAGACTGCAGACAGGACTCCCTGTATGTCTTCGAGTTACTGTTTAGAAAAGGGATCCTCCTTCCATCTTCTTTGAGGATTTTCAAGATTCATGATGTCAGACAGCCTGGCATGGGGCTTCACAGGTGTAGCTCACATTTCTCAAAATATGGTTCACAAGTCTTCCAACATTGTGCTCTCTCCATCCCTTTCAACCCATACAAAACTTTATTTTTATGTCTAAGTCAAGCTGGGAAAATGCCAACATTTCCTCAACACCCCATTATCCTGTGTGTGGCATGTAGCAGGCGAGATGAGGCTGCTGTGCTCCAGCACAAGAACAGAGGCCACGTAGGGACTTGAGCAATGCTAAGTACAGGAAGCTTGATTTTGCATGCACTTAAATCAATGAAAAATGCCTATCAGCTCCATCAGACACACTCCAGATCAAAGCCAAGGAAGTTCACATCTCCACGCAGGAGGTCTCTTTTCACAACCCTGGCTCACTGCTATCCTTGCAGGAGGCGAGCTCTACTTAGGAATACTGGAGGAAGTGTACTATCCTTTGAAAATAGGCTGCAGCTCTACATGGACAGTACATTTTTTGGAAGCATCTAAGAGGATACAGGAATTCAAGTGTACTGCAATATGCAAATTGCATTTTCATTTTTCAGGAGACAAACCTCACCATGCTTAGAGTGAAGTGGAAGAGAGAAGAGGCAAGCTAGGTAGTCTTCCCATGGCTATGGGAACATGTGGGCACGGGCTGTCACACAGCAAAATGAACCAGTCGCGCTCAGTTATGTAAGTATCTGATTTCTTGGAATTTGTTTCCAAACTTAGCTGACATTGAGCTGTCCTGGCTCTTGCTGCTGTGTACAGAATGTGCAGAATTGCACACAAAGCCTCGGCCATCTATCATGGGAGAAGAAAACTGCTTATAGTTGACATAAACCAAAAAGCACAATCCAAATAAATATCTCCTCTGGATACTGAATCTATATCCTTTCCACCAGCAGCACCTGCAACTGGGTAAACTGCTGGCTGTGCTAGTGGGAACTGAATCAGAAGAGGAGAGTTCACACTTGGGATTCCTGGCTTCCTACTCATGTGCTGATTGTGCTGAATGCTTCCTAAGCATGGTTTTCTGAGCAGTTAAGGAGCGATGTTTTCTGTAAACATCAGCGCTGGTTAGAGTTCTCTGTGATATTCCAAGAGTGGAAGAGTATCCCTAAAATGCTGTCCCTGGAGGGGAGAAAACAGCCCTCAGTTATCAGGAAACTGGGTCAGCTCTTGGGAAGAGGTGATGCAGAAAAATGTGAATTGTTCTGCAAGGCCCACAGGCGGGATGAGTTCTAGTAGGTGAGTAGCAGCACGCTTTGTGTAGTTCGGGGCTTCTGCTGAAGGCTGCGTGGCTTCCAAGACTCGGATGATTCAACACAGAAATGCCATTTAATCTAATCACTTTGCACCTAAAACCATGAGATGAAATTGGCCTGTAACAGAATCCTTTCTAAAAAAGATGATATTTTCATCTCTCCCCCCCCATAGTTTGCATAGCAAGTGGCATGAGCCCCCCTGCTGGTGCACATCCTCAGCTGGTCAGCTGCCTGGAGTAAGGGAGAAAGCTCATTCTGTAGCACTTGTAAATTCAAAAAGGGACAACAGGTCTATAAACAGCTACTGCGGGGATGGGGCAGGGCTGTAACCCCTTAGTATCTCTAATAACAAGTCTGGGTGCTGTGGATTGTAAGGGGAAAGTGGCCTCATAGTGACAGTGTCAGCAACAGGATCACAGCCACTTCTCTGACATACTGAGGCACTTCTTATCTTCCTAGGCAGTGTCTGAAATCAATAGTTTTCAGCTCACATAAGATGCTTGTACAGCTGAAGAGCTGGCTTATCTGTACCTAGCTGGAGTGTGCCTGGCACCACACCGAGAGCGGGGAGGAATTAGCTTCAGCCCAGCAGTAGCCCTGGAAAAGCCATCTGAGTCACAACGTCTGAGTCACACTCTTCCCCTGCATTTCTCATACAGAGAATCAGAGTTAATAGGGCGGGAGAAGGGCTGTTCAGCCTCTGCTCTCCCAGGGGGGGAACTCACCTATATTATTCCTGATGGGTGTTTACCTAACCTCTTCTTAAACACATCCAGCAATGGAAACTGCAGACTCTCTCTAAGGACCTTCCATACTTCAGTACTCTTTATTGTTAGGAAGTTTTTCAGCCTCCCCAGTGCATTCTAAGCTCATGCAGGGCTGGAGCTTCCTCTCTGCAGCAAATTAAGTCCTTCTGTAGACTAAACAACTCCACTCCCATCAGTATTTCCTGGCTGACTGGAGGTCTAGAAGACCCGATCTTTTTGCTGCTCTCTTCTGGACGCTATCCAACTTCAACTGCTCCTTGGAAAATACTTTTTAGTATTGATCTTTGCCAGTAATAAATCACTACCCTGTTTCTATGCCATTCCATGGATTGGCAGTGAAGATGAAAGTGTATTATTTGCTTTCTCTGCTGAGCGAGCAAGCCAGTACATACAGAACTTAAACACATGACCTAATACATACACAACTTACATTCAAACTACAGTCTGAATAGGCCTTACAAAAAGTATGCTGATTATTCAATAGAATAGAATCATAGAATCATTAAGAATGGAAAAGACCTCTAAGATCATGTAGGCCAACCGTCTACCTACCACCAATAATGCCCACTAAGCCACGTCCCTTAGAACCACATCTACGTGGTTCTTGAGCACCTCCAGGGATGGTGACTCAACCACCTCCTTGTGCAGCCTGTTCCACTCTCCATCCCCTACCGCTCTTACCACTTACTGGTTATTTTTATAATTACAGCCATTATGTAAAGCTGTGGCTGAAAGAGAATACCTGCTGCTGCACACACACTGCTCTTCACTTGTGGTTTCTTCTCCTCAGTCCTCAAGCTAGAAGACGTGTTCTTCTGTATGTTCTCACTACCACAGACGACTTGCTACAAAAGGAGGAAGAGAAAAAGGGAATGCAAATAAGAAACTGGCCAGACAGCTGCCTTCAGAAAGTTTGCCATTAGAGCTCTGGTAGCATCTCCAAACCTAACTATGGAAATGCAGAAAAAGACAGACAGGAATAGTTAGTTAGGGAGGGAGAGGGCAAGGAGGAAGACAGTTGTTACAAATACGGGGTCACTGAACGTACAATCAAATTGTCCTCTATTTCACACTGAGCAGGAATTGAAGGCTTGCACAGGAAATATATGCAAGAGCCAGTGGAGAAGCCAGACCTTCAGTAGAGTTTCTGTAGTGAATCAGAAGCACTGGAGCAGAGCAGTGAACACTGCTTGTAGGGCACCAGTAGCGAGCTCTTGGGATACAGAAAAACAACCTAGGCAATGGGCAAGACCTGAAAGGTTCAGATTTGAATAATGCAAGAGAACACACAACTCCTCTTTGAAACTAATCACTGTTTCACACTGGGCAGTCACGCATGTGATCATTCATTTGCATCAGCTGTCTATCTTCCGTACATTTTTTTAAATATCTGTCTCTGAGTAGTGCTAACAACCTGCATCAAGATGATATCAAGATGGCACTGAGCACTCTGCTCAAGTACCCAGGCAACCTGGTGAAGAACTCACCCCAGGTAACTTTACTTGGTACTCTACCTCCTCTTGATCGATTTTACTCGAGGTTTGCTCTTCAGCCTTCTGTTCTTTGGCAAGAGGGTGGCCCTGGAAACCCTTTTGTTTTAGTTTTGCCATGGAGATCCAAACCGGCTCAGAGGAAGCAGTTTCCAAATGTAGAGAGGATACTTTTTCTATAAAAGAAGTATTTTTGAAATAAAGAAGGGATTTAGGTCAAGTCAACCTAAAGCTAGAGTACTTTGTGTTTTAAATCCTTCTGCTTCTGTAATACCCTTTGAACTCTGTGGAGATAGATAGAAATACCTTCCCTGATGATCCTGTCCTTGGCAATAACCATTTTTCTGTTTATTCTGGAGTGTTTTTACCTGACTCTGCTTCCGTTTAAGTCAGTGGCAGAACTCCCACTGAGACCACTGTGAACCGGATTTTGCCTTTGAAACAACATCCTTACATCACAGATTAAATGAGTAAGATAACCATTATTTTTTCATGTAGGCTGTAAAACAGAGCCTGCCATTTCTCTTTTTGAGTATTTTAAACTACGTGACTGTAGGAAGAAAAAATCGTAGTGCAGTTCCTAGTTCAGGCTTGAACTGCTGCAGTCTGGAAAATTAAGTGCAGAACAGCAGCAGCTTTTACAATGTTGTGTTAAAACTCCAACTGTATGCAGAAATAGGTCGTACCAGAATGTTCCGGATGCCCTTAAGCTATTATTCTGATATTATTCTGGCTGGAACACACCCCTCATTAAGACAAGCCAAGAATTCTCTTGACTGGCCAAATCATCAAGCTATGAGGTGATAACAAACTCAAGGCTGAATGTGGTCCTCTTCAAGAGGATTTTACCTTTTGTTTGTCATTCTTTCAAAGGTCTTACATGGCCGCCGGTGTCTGCAATGTTTGAATAAAAGTACAGCATAAATACCTGAAGGTTTAGTACCGCTCTGCTTCTTTGTCCCTTCTTCTGATCTTGTCTTGGGAGGACTTCTGTCTTCTAGATCGGTTTGTTTTAAAAATGATGTTGTGCTGACAGGAAGGCTTGGAGGTGACTTCCCAATGCCCGCGGGCTTCTGATCCTCCCTGACTGCAGCAGAGGCAGCAGGAGGAGCTGAGGGGAGCTGCTTTGGAGACCCAGCACGGCTTTCACTCTGGTACTTCAGTAAAGAAGACGTTCTCCTTAGTTTGACCCCAAATGGATTTTCAACATTTTGTGCTTCGCGGTCAGTCCACTCCAGGGAAAAATTCAAGTGCAATTCACCATCCTTACAGTCTCGATCAAATCTGTTGGAGCTGTTTTTTATAGAATCCTGGATGACTGCGTGTTCTTTTGTTATTCCTTCAAATAACTCTGGTCTTACAGGGGAGGTTGGGGAACTTCTGGTATAGGAATCTTCCTTTGAATTTGAACCCCCCGAGAGAGATCTTTGCCACGCAGGTGCAATGGTAAACCTAACTGGTTTCGCAGTGGCAGTCTTTAGTGGACTTTCTTCTGAGGACTGACTACCTTTCTCTGGTCTCCTGTGAGAAGCTGTACTGCTTACCTGGTACTCCTTACAGTCATCATTAGAAGAGACCTTACACGTCAGTCCGGCCAAACTTGAAGAGGCCAGACTTTCAATGGAATGTTTTTCAGAAGTGTATGATGTGCAGGTCTGCTGAGGGTGGTTATCCTTTGAAAGAGGAGAAGGTATTTCTGCTTTAAAACACACATCCAATTTGCTGGGAGGTAGCACGCAGCCTGCTTCTAACGCAGATGCAGCAGTGTCTATTTTTTTTTCTGCATTGCCTTTGGATGGCTGAAATTCTGTATCTTCACAAGTTTCATTGTCATTTTTTGTTGCTGAGCTGTTTTCAGACTTCAAAACCACTGTCTTGACATCAGAAGAAGACTCTGAATCAGCTACAGCAACTTGTGAAGTGCTCAGAGCAGTATCTAAGACAGACCGGTTGGAACAGCTCTCATCAGTTCCCAGACAAGCTTCTACTTTGCCAATAAATACTGCACCTCCCTTTTCCTGGTCTTTGACACTGTGGTCCACAGACTTTGCAGGGGACCTTTGTGCAACATCTGCCAGTATAGTTGGGCTCTCCATTTCCGTAGCACTGCTAAACAAGTCAGCTGCTAGTACACCTGGAAGCACAACAGCTTCTGCTTCAATTTGTTGAGATTTTGGAAGTGCAGGTGCTTCCATATTGGGGTTTTGCTGATGTAATTTCAGTTCCCCAGCAGATTCATCCGAACAGTGCTGTTCCTCCAGGTTCAGCAGAGGAGATTTGGGTCTCAGAAGGGAAGCAGCTGCAGCACAGTGATGGTCCATGTCTGGAAGGCACTCATCTTCTTGCAGCAGAGTACAAGAGTCTTCCGCCACAAGTGTGGAGCTGCAGGAATCAGGGTCAGCATCATCAGGACATTTTACACCTGGTGTCTCCTCAGAACCACCTCCCTTTGCATCACATCCTACATGGGTTGATAAGTCTGTATTAAACAAAAGAGAAGAATGTGCACTTCAAGATTCAAGCACCATCTATATTAGTAATTCACACCAGACGTGCAGTCATTAAGCAGTATTTCCCCACGTTTGGCTGCCATTATCTGAGAAAAAATGGCTGTTAAAAGCATATTTTAACAAGTTAGTTTAAATTGTAAAGTTAGAAGGTGGTTGTCTGCTTCAGGTGTACCAATGGCAGGCAGTTTAGTTCTTTTCCATGCTCATCCCTATTTGTAAGGCTAACATGCAGATTTCTGGATTCCCTAGATATTTCTCTGTGTGTATTCCAAAAACAGCTGTCTGACTCAGAGGACTTTTTTGTATTTGAGCAGAACTCTCAGCATCAGGTAGCTCTGCCTCCTCGAGTTGCAGCAGGGCTGCTGGACACCTGGATGGCAGAGGGATGTCTGCACGCGGAGTAACTCCAGTGTGTCCGACTGTGAAGCAGGGACAGGTAATCCATACACAC
This sequence comes from Oreortyx pictus, assembly GCA_036925125.1. Taxonomy (NCBI): domain Eukaryota; kingdom Metazoa; phylum Chordata; class Aves; order Galliformes; family Odontophoridae; genus Oreortyx; species Oreortyx pictus. The sequence continues at coordinate 4,249,648 of JAUPFR010000012.1, forward strand.
ACAGCGAGATGAGCAGTTCCTCTGGGGCTGGTGTTACGCTTTATCAACTGTACCGTGTAGGTACAGTAAATAAAATCCTCCCTGAGCACCTGAGACCCGCTAACCTGCACTGATATCAGGAAACTAGGGATAGAAATACACCAGAAAGACACCGTCACAACTGACACATTCAAGTGCAGACTCAGACACAATCTGTGTGCAGCAGACTCAAATTAATGCAATCGAGATGCCCAGCTAGCAGGCAAGTGATATCTGTGTGCTCCATCTGATGCTCACTCCTGCAAAACAGCAGGAATCCTCAGTGCTTTGCATGCAAATGACAGGCAGTAATCTCTTGAGCTAGAGACACTTAACATCCCACAGGGTCAGGCCCTGAGTCTGCCCTGAAAACAAGATGCAGCGTTCCCACTACACTATAGCGCTGCCATCACTCAGTGCACTTGTAATGTCGTGCTAAGTAAAAACGTATGTTACTTCGCAGAAATTTCAGTTGTTTTTACAAGTTAGATTACAGTTGCTTTACCACAGGTAATTAGCTGTTATTCAAATGACAAGAGAGGAGGCAGGAGAGGAAGATGCAGTAAACAAGCCAATTAATGTCACCTCACATGTAACGTACAATCACAGAAGCACAGAATCATAGCATCACAGGATGGCCTGGGTTGGAGCAATGCTGAGGTTAAGTTTTCTTCTGAGATTCAGGGAACTGATCCCCAGCCAATGTGAGCTAGCCAGCTGTGTAGCACTGGTACTTCTGAACCTGCTACAATCACCTCACTTATTTTTCAATGCTGTCCTCAAAGATCACCATTTCAGCACCACAGCGCTGACTGAAAAGCATGATGTTTTCATTATCACACCTCAGCAGCCAGGACTGGTTTTAAAGTATAAAACCAAGAAGCTGCCTGCTCTGAAAGAACTCTCAGCCCAAATAGGCCATGTTAGCCTATTATAGAAGAGTTCAAGACACTGTTTTGGAAGTTCATCAGTTTGCATTACCTTCCCGATTTCTCTTATGCTGGTCACTCTCAAGTAATTCTGTTGGATTTCCCTTCCTTTCTGGAGTTGCATGAAGGCATGCTTCTTTTTCTATGTGTTCCACCTAATGAAGTGCAGAAAGATGTTTTAATTAAAGAATAATGCACAAAAATTCTATTTTATACCTGCACGTGCATCTTTCTGAATACACAAAACATGTAGAAACAAAACCTGTCTACTCTAAGTTACCAACACTGCAGGTCATGTGTTATTCCGGTTAAGAAGCTCGAAATCATTCACGTTTTAAACTGTCCAAGGCAGCCCTTGAACCCTCTAAAACTTCAGGAACACTCTGAGATTCAAATATTCTGAGAGAGTGAACACGCAAGCCACCTGGTGGCATAGAACAGACAGAGGCATCACCACCACTTCTGTACCTCTGGCACCCAGAGGCAGCACAAGGCTTCCCCTATTTTGTTTTCATCCATCTCAACAAATTCCCACTAGCAAAAGCACAACCCTTCCTATGAGCCTTCCTTTGGCATACAAAGAATTACACCAAAGACAGTCTGAAATTGTTTGCAGAAGTAGGTCTGGGCTTCTTTAAAACCGGAAACAAGCTTTTCAAGCAACAGGGATGTTTTTACAAATGGAGTGTAACACGCATCTTTTTTTGACTAAGTAATGAAAACAACTTAGTTGCACTTTTATTCAGCACCTATTACATTCAAGAAACTTCTTTCTGGGTTGGTGAAAAATACATGGTTTGCCACCCATTGCCAGAAGGGATAAAATGAAGGAACACGAGAAGGAAAGAAGGAAAAAAAGCATATAAAATCACATCCATTTCCTTCTGCACAGCGATCCTTTTCCAGAAGAGACTCACCTGGCTTTGCTGGCTCCTGTTGGTAAAGCCCTTCTGTTTCCGGGGGTTGATGGCAATGCGGTGCCGGGCTGCAGAGGTGTCCAGGCAGCCGAGGGGGCTGGCAGGGATGGTGAAGTCAATGGGAAGGGAACTGCTGCCCCGTGAGCCTGTGGGCCCCGAAGCAGCAGAGGCTGAAGGACTGATGGGCCTGGAGGAAGCTCCAGAAGGTATCTGTAAAACACAGACGTGTCACTATACATTTTGCTCTGAAACATCATCATCCCTCTGCTAGCTCACTCTGTTTCAGAAGCCTGAAGAGGCTGCATCTTTGGACATAAACCCTTACTTTAAGAGCACATCATTTCTGCATAGAGATTCTTCAGTTCTGTGTGTTCACAACTGTACGTTACACAGAAGTGAGAAAAGCCCACAGCTGCCCCTTCCCAGTTACTGAGAAGACATTTGCAATATATACATGCACCAGCAGGAGACACTGGTGCAGTTTTTATAGCGGCCTTTTCTTTCAGATAATGAGACACAAAGCAGGAATGTGTTATTAAAAGCCACAATAGCAGGGGTATTTTCTCCTCATTCTTTCTACTTCTGAGAAAGTTACCACAACTGCTTTGCTCTTAATATCACTTTTCCAGAATAAAACCCAGTGCTTCTCTCCAACACGCATCCCAGACAGAGACATGGGTCTTGTCCTCATACCAGGGCTGCTCTGGGGAACTAATCAGAAGCATCCTTAGATTAAACGATCAAAACACAGCGTTTACAGAAGTGCTTGTAGAGAAACCCCTAAACACGCATGGGACTGTACCATTACTGATCTGAATGCAGACTTGTGCAAAATGTCACACATGCCCAACAAGTTTGACTCCATCTAACACACTCCTTGGGCTTTGGCCACAAAAGCAGGTGAAACAGACATGGGCTTGGCATCCCAATTTTGGTTCAGTTTAAGCCTGAGACACTGCATGGAATGTAGAGCATATGTATGCTGATAAAGTTCTGAAGATGAGGAAAGCATCTTACATTGTTTTGTGTTTAAAGCAAGGAAAGCTCATTCCCCTATTCTCTATGCCATTGTAGGTCTGAAACAAATTACAACGATGTTTGAGATTCTGCTCATGAAAATTTTACACACTGTGAAAAGATGAAGAACACGTCTAGTAAATAAGTGTTTTCTATAATTCTACAAGATTAATGTTATGCTAAGCCTGAAAGGATCACATTCTTCTGCCTCTGAATTATAGAATCACGATTCTGCTTATTTAATACACAAAACATTGGAAACTAGCACCTGAGCCACTGCTGTTATAGATGGCAGATGCATACAGCCTATTCCACTGAGGATATTCAGGATATTTTTTCCTGTGAGCACTGACTGATCGTTGGTACCCTCTCTCACCAACAGTGGAGCAGAGTCAGGCTCTGCGCACTGTGTTGGTGTGTAAGGTAAATCTGTTACTGGTTTTTGTGCAGTGATGGGACCCCGTACAGGGTGCTGTGAGGCACATTTCCTACAAAGTGTTTGTGCCAAAAAGTTTTTCTCGCCCACAGAAGCGGAGACTCTGCTTTGGTTTTATTCACACCGAGCTGAAGGTGCCACTAAGGTTGTTAGATTTCCATGAAGGCTCTCAGGCAAAGCAGCATCAGTGCTGGTCAGTGTCTCTGTGAAGTCACCTGATGCTGGTTCTGACAGCCTCAGATTTATCCCCAGTTAACCAGAAAGCAGGTATTTATAAGTGCAGAAGGCACTGGGAATTGACACCAGCGACATATCAGGGTTTTTCACAGAGAATGAAGGTCTTGGGAAGCCCAGTAACGTAACAGAGGACAAAGACGTTCAGCAAGTATCCTCTGCATCAAAATCAAGGCAACAGTAAAATGTAAACCACCACACGGTGTGTAGCTTCACGCTGCTTAGGATCAAATCCTCTTTTTCCTCTAATAAATACTAAAATATTGAGATTTTGGGGTGGGCAGGAACTCTAATCAGCAGGGACAGTCAAGGAGAAAACCAGCAAAGCACCTCTCAAAAATAGGACCTCAATATTTTGCCAGGCTAGTCAAGGAATAGAATGTGTTGGCCTGACGGCAGAACTTGCTGCTTCTGATGGTCACTTGTCACCCAGAGTAAACAGCAAATCCATGCAGACCTTTTCCTGAGGAATATGTGGTGTAAAAAGGACAGATCCTGCATTTACTGCCAGTGATGAGAAGCAGGCCATTGCTTGCAAGCTGCTGGTGGACAGCTGTTATTAAGCTGTAAGTGCTGCTGGGTATTTGGGCACTGGGTCATGGAAGAGGAAATGAAGTGCTTTGCTGTCCTCCCATCTTTTCCAGTTTTCTGCTGTGTAACTTCACAGACTCACACTGTGTTAGAGCTGACTATGCTGTTCACACAACCCCCTTTCCAGTAGATTTCTGCCTTTCTTTATTTGGTTCTTATTGAAAACCCTGGTGAGAGTCTATTTCAATTCTTTTGGCACCACTCTGGACCGCTCATGAACAGTTTGCTACAACAAACTCTAACCCAGGATAAATAAAATGAGCATTGTAATGGCTCTGTACAGACATCACACACGCTGTCTCAGGAAAGTTTATTAGCAGGAAGAGTAGCTATTTACCTGTTCATCTTCACTGTCTGTCCCGCCTAAACTCAAAGAGCTATGACGTTGAACAGGGTTGGAGGACTGTGGGATAAAATAAGGAAGAGGGTAAGCCAAGGGATGGATCACAACTAATTACCTGGGACTGGGTGTGTAGTGTTAATTAAGAAAAAATACAAGAGGAAAGTTATAGGAAGGGTGACTGCAAAGTCCCTGCCTCACAGAGCACCTCTCCTTTGTTCACTGGAAACCAGACATGGCATAGGGAACTTTAAGCGGCTACTAGATATGCCTTGAAGGTTGACCTCAAGGAACCAAAACACTCTGCTGGGTGTACATGCAAAAGGGCAACATACACTTTAATGAGGAACTGAACTAACACATTTTTAAAATATATTTTAGCTTTTTGCTTATTAAGAACTCTGAATTTACAAATGCTTGCATATTCACTCAAATCCAAAACCATGCATCTGCTGCAGAAAGGCAATCCATAAGAAAGATGATAACTCCAAGTCTCTCTTAGAGTCCTAACAACACCTATTCTCATCAGACTCATGGGATTCTCACTTGTCTGACAACTCAGTTAACACCGCCCTGATTCTGAGCTATTTCATTCTGAAACCAGTAACTGTTGAAGATTCTTCTGCAGTCCCATTATTTTTCTTTTCCTCATTGGCTTTAAAAAAACATGAATCTCTACCTCTTTCATGCGTGCAGGAAACTGCCAGTCTCTCCAGCTCTCTGGTGCTCAAAGACATGGGAAGTCTGCACAGTGCATGTATCTCAGCTTGTTCTCGTACTGGGAGTAGTACAGTCACACTAACACAACACTCACCCCTGAATACTTTTTTTACGCTTTCTGCCCCGTGGACCTGCCAGTAGACACTGCCTTGCCCAAAGGTGTTCAGAGTTGCCATATCAACTGACTTTTTCTTCTCTTTCCTTTATGATATAGGTTGCAACTGCCCCAGAAGAGGTCTATATAAAGCCCAGAAAACTGTATCTCACACAGTGACAAGTCCACCATACTCATTGGTAACTCATTCTAGTTCTGACTGATTGGTACCATCACAAGGTGTCTGGCAGTAGGAAGAGCTTTAAACCACAAGACAGTTCATTAGAGTAAACAGACTTTAAAGAACAAATATTAAGCTCATTCCTCATCCACAAACGTGTGCCTGAAATGGATAACTCCAGTGGTATTCTATACAAACATCGTGTCTAAATACCACAGGGCGGCATAAAATAAATGGAATAAAAAAACGGCATCAAAAAACACATTTTTGCAAGTGCAAAGGTTTTATCACAAGTGAACAAAAAGGCCTTTCCATTCCTCAAGAAGATTTTATTTTTTCAGTGCAGGAGGTCACTAAAGTGATGTAACAACTGTACCTTGCTTGGTGACTCAGTCAGAACTTCATGAAGGGTTGAAATATCTGGTGGGCTTCTAGGTAATCCATCATCCTCTGAAACTGTGCCAGTATCTTCTGTTTTCTTTCCACTTATAACAAGAGGAGGAGATCCAAGCCTGATGTTTTGCTGCAGCTGAAGCTGTGGTTAAAGAGCAATTTAGACTTTCAATGGCATTATCTATATTTTGGAAACTTTTATCCCAGTTACTCCTGTTACACACGAGGAGTTTTTATTTAACAAAAATATTTGAAGGAACAAGCTGTTCACTGAAAAAAAAAAACATTAATTAGATTTTATTTAATTCCATCCAACAAGGAACCATCGTTAGAACAGACTTCTGTGCAAAACTATAATAAAAATCAGTTATTATCAAAGGCAAATTTCACCAGGCAAGAAGATTCATAGCTAATTATCACTAAGTTTAGATTTAAACTTAAACTTTTATTAAATTTAAATTTAAACTTTTCTCTCAGGTTTAAACATTCCCTGAATAATTCCATGTGCCAGGACACCCAAACAGTCCCACAAAGGACTGTGAGTCAGCACTCCACAACCTCAGGCTTCTGAGGACAGCTCTCCTTCACAAAGCCCTTCCAAATCCCATCAGCTTGTCACTGTCCTTTGCTGCACAAACAGGTGAGCCCCACTTCTTACAGAAAGAGAACTTTATTCGATTTCCGGCCCACCCTAATGAGCTGCTTGTTTGTTTGCCCCAGCATCACATCCTGGTTCTGTCTATAGCAAGAATGATAACAGCAGTAAGGAACAACTCTGTTTGTAAAAGAGTATGGAGATTCTTTTCCAAGCCTGCACAAAAGAACGCTCGGGCAGGCCCTGACCCTTGAAAAGAAAACAAAGTCTGTAACCTCACAAGGAGCCAGATGTTCCCTCAAACTAAAAAAGCTCCAAACTCAGGAAACACCATTACTAAAACTCTTGGCTTAAGTCTTTTGACTGTGTCAAAGCTGGAATACAGACAAGGTCTGAACAGAATCTTTGTGCTTCGACTAAAAAGGCCTCATTTGAATATTCCCAGGATAAACAGGCAGACCTCTTTTTCTCTGGTTCTTTGCTTATTGAACTAACCTTGGAAATTCTACACCTAAATTTTATGCCGATCTGAAAGCTATACATTCACTTCTATCTCTTTAAAAAAGATTTAAGCAGCTGTCATTCAGTGGGATTCATTTGGAACATAACTCCTATAGCTCAAGCAGTTACACAGGGTAGCACAATGTCACCCTTAACCTCCAGACCCACAATTTAAATGGCTTTCCTTCCTCCTTACCCTCATCAATCAGATAAGTATCACTGATACAGTCTGCACAAGTAGGACTGATGACAAACTGGACAAAGATTGCATTATATGGGCAAAAAAATACAATATACAACATGTATGTGCATTTAATGGGAAGGAAAACAGTCAATTTTATTCTCCTCTCTCTTCACAACTTCCATCTCTGATTTACTGAATTTATTGCATGCAGACAGTAAAGTGGTAGGTGAGAAACCTGGAATTTACAGTCTGTCTTCTACTAGTAGAAAAGTTAATCTATGCTGCTAAGAAAATATCTGCTTTTGTTAGCGCTTGGCTTTTAACCTGACAAGAGTCAAACACACAAAACCAAGCTGTCTCTTAAGGCTACAAAAATAGTGCTGGCAGTATTAAGTTACCATGCAGGATGACGCATGGATGAGGAGAGGGCACAGGGAGCTTGAGATAGCATGAAAAGAGCCTTTTTTCTTCAACGAAGTTCTGTCATACACAAACATGACCTCCCCCGCTGCTCCTATTGTTACGCAAAAAATACCCTGAATTGAAGGCTGGCTTATTTTGCAGTCTTATGGAGGAACAAGTCTCTCTGTCCATCTTCTGTTTCTTAGCATGTGATGCAGTTGTGTTTTGCAACACAAAGCTCACACTGGGCAAAGGAAGAATTTCAATGGCCTTTGGCTGCCTTATCAACAAGTTTGTCTTGGTCTCTGGAAAAACCTTAAACTTTTATCTCCGTGCTCTGAGCTGGGTAACTATTTGAACGCAATTTGTGTAGCCAACAGATGATAAGGGAGCTGTCAAGGAGGGATCGGTATGTGCTTTGGAAGAAGGAAATGACCTAGCAGAATACAGTATCCTCTGCTGGCACGGAACGGAAGAATAATGATATAAATAAAGCTGTCGCTAATAATGACCTGACACATCCATCATCCCACACACTTACACAGCCCCTGGTGCTAATGTACTGCGAAAAATAAAAATAAAAAAAAAATGCAGACAGAATTACAAAAAAAACCCTCAGCAACTCAAGTAACAGATTAAGGGATGCTCTGCAGCACAAATAAGTGGCCTTAACCCAAAAACAGCAGCTATGAACTAAAGAATGGGAACTTCTTTGGAAGAAGACTTTCTCATTGAGGAAAGATTCAGTTCACAGACCCTTGGACACACGTCAATTGCACAGTGTGGGACCTGGACAAGGCTGAAAACATCAGGACTGCTCAGAGATGCAGCTTCCAGCAAGCAGAACAGATCCGAACGTAGCAGTTATGTTTTGGACGCTTTAACCAACAAAGATACACAGCAGAGGCAACAAGCAGTAGTTTTTCCTAGGAGAAAACTAACAGAAGGCAGCACCATGAATGAGAGAAAGATGTTCTCACCTGCAAAGTTTTCACTCTTCCAGGTATGCATTCCTGAGATGACGTGTCATCTGCTGCACTTCCTGATACAGACTCAAAAATGAAGACACTGTCATGAGACAAGGCTTTGTTTCCCATATTTCCCTTGGACCTACAAGGAAGGAATAATGGTCAGTGCCATAGGTACAATTCTCCAATACTTTGTTGCATGGAGATCTTAAAGAAAACAGGGTGGGATGAATCTCACTTAACTGCAAGCTAATTGTCTGATGTAGTCATTGCTAACTCCTACACACAGGAGGTAAGAGGAAAAACTTTCTAGGACATTAATTGAATGGAAGTGTCTATTTTAAGATGTGAGAAGCACCAGCCTTGAACACACAGCCCAATCTTTGAGAGTTAGAGAGGGAGCGCAGGGTGATTAAGTCAGGTGATGATGACATTTAGTTACTTCTCTCTGTATATTATATATCATAATGATTGGACTTGATGATCTTGAAGACCTTTTCCAATCTAGATGATTCAACATGCTTACATTTGAAAGAGAGTTACTGTATTTTTGTCTGGCAGCACCAAAAAGAGCACTGGATTACATGTTTGTAGAATTAACTGTAGATTTCACACAGATGAGTTCTTCATGTGCAAACATTCATGTGTGATTCCAGACAGTGCATTATTATTTGCACCGAAGCTAAAGACACATGGTGTCTTAAACCCTAGATGTTTGAGCTACTGCATTTCCAGCACTGCTTTCCCTACACAAAAGCTCATCTAATTCATGTGCAGCACTCCTGGAGCTGCTATGCTCCAGGACATGATGGGGTTTTCAACCCAGCACTTTAACCTTGCCATCAGGGAAGAATTTCCATTTGCATTCAAAACTCACACCTCTCAGAAAACTAAGACGTAGTGGCACATTTATGCCCCCTTCTCCTTCACAGCTGACCAACCTCATTGATTCCCTGCAGCCCCATAAGATCTGGCTCACCTGGGGTTCAGTCTCTGGATAGTATCAAAAAGTGCTCTGGAGCAGACAGTTGATTTTAAGCCAGATCCCTCCTATGGGCTGATAGGGTAAGCTCAACCATTCCTAAACCTTTGGGACTAGCTAACAAATGAAAGAAACAAATCATTGTTTCCTTGAATCCAAATCGTTTTTATGATGCAGTTGCCTAAGTACAACAGAGAGAGTGGAGAATGGTAGGACAAGGAGGCACAAGGACCCATAAGTCACTCCACCAGGGGAAACCAGTGGCGTCCAGCTGCACCTAATGTCTTATTCAATGATATAGTGCATTTGGCAGCAATGCTGATTTCATGAGCCTCCTGCTCTTGGCTTCTGACACATCCAATGTCCCCTCCAGCAACACACTGCAAACCCTGGGAGGTGGTGATTGTACTGCCACACTTGGTCAGTCCAAAGTTCCACAGTCCAAGGCCTAAGATACTCAAAGAGAAGCCTGAGTAGCTCACTTGTAAGAGGGGAGGGCTGGAAAGCAACCAAGTTACAGCCTGCAAGATCTGATCCATGACACTCCTGGTAAGAGACATAACTGTTCAGAGGGTTGTCCAATACCAGAAACAGTGCCAAGCAATCTAAGTGTTGTATCACCGATGGTCTATGGGCTATAGGTGAAACAGTATTACCAGTGCAAGTTAATAGTTTCTATTTAACTAACTGAAAAAAGGACAATTTTCTAAACTGACTCCATTCAGAGAGCAGGGAATTATTCTGGACACAAACCTCCCTCGTGCACAGCCCTTCCAGGTGGCTGACACAAAACTATAGGCCTTCTGTTGCTCCCTGTACCTAAATGGTTGTGCAAGAAAGTTAAACTAAGCAGCATTCTCATACTGAGAACACATAATGCTTTCTTTTCCCTTATCCCAACCAGAGGGCACAATTTATGCTAAAAAATAGCAACTTGACTTGGCTCGTATTCCCTGCACTGCAGTATTCAATCATTCTCTTCTTGTAAAGCTGATGATTATCAGACGTTCCAGGACAGATTTCAAAGACTAGAACCAATCAAAACAATCTGGGCTGTATTCAGTTTTACAGTCTATGAGGTTGGATCACCCCTGCTCCTGGCTGCCCTCCCCCTCTCCTCCATGTTGGCTTTTGAAGCAAGTAGCAAAGAAAGAGGAAATTCCTGGAATTCCTTCATCAGCATTAGGGCTTGTTTTGCACAAACTTGGACAGAGGCTGCTCCTAAGGGGCCAACTTGTGCTTTCATCCTATCGCAGCAATTCTGCTTTTATTTATTTATTTTCCTTCCCAGCCAGCTTACCCAGCCTCCTTTGGTGAATGAAGTGCGTTACTGTCGAGCACATAGATGCTGACATCCTTGATGGACTGGCTAGGTTTTAAGTTACTCTCCCCCCTGGGAGGTGGAGGCTCTTTCCTTTTCTTCTTGGCAAAGAAGTTCTTGAAAGTCTGAAATCTGGATTTTTTCTTTCCTGCAACATGAGAAAAATGAAAATTTACAGAAGTTGAAGGTGCCACTTAGACTGGGGAAAGTTTTCTCTTAAATTCTGGAGGAAGCCTGTGGAGAGCCACAGAGCGGGAGCAACCCATTCAGTTCTAATCAGCTGCTTTGTAAATAATTCAGTGCTGGAGTCCTGTGAAAGGTGAAGCTGCAGTTCTTAGATGCACTGCCTATAAAGCAACACTGGCCTTCTGCTGACAATGGTGCTGCCTACTTGGGTTCCAGTTTATGAAAAATGCACCTTATATAGAGAACGGTTCTACCTACAGCTGAACGGTGATAACACAAATCATACTTAGTATAGTTTCAATAAAACAATAAATATTTTAAAATCTTTAACCCTGAATGTCTTTACTTAGCTTTCTTTGTTTCTGCATTTTCTTTACTCAGTGCTGTAAGGACACAAAGACCACTGCCCCAAAATAAAATCAACTCCTCCAAGGTCAGTGGAACAAGCTGAAATCAAGACACTCATCTGCCAAACCCCCAAACACAGCAGCTCTCAGAACATAGCTACAAAACTGCTCAGCTGACTTCAGATTTCCCATTGTTGTTGAAGTAAAATACGAAAAGAACAGCATACAGCATAAAAAATATAATGGACGTCTTTCTTTTCGAGAAAACTATTTATCATTATTATCTATATTTTCTTTCAATGCACAAGAGCTGTATTTAATTTGTTGCTGACTGTTACACTGAAGGGTTGTTTTGGAGTGGTCTGTGCCAAGCTATTGTGCTAAGTAAGACCCTTCTGACGGACATAAATGCATATGCAGAGCAGTAACATCACTGCGTATCAGAGCCAAATTCATTGTTCAATTAATACTTTGCAGCAGTTGGCATAATAAATGTTCACAGCTGGAAGATTCCTGAATAAGCAAGGCATTCTTTCCACAGTTATTGTCTTCTCCCAGCAAAGATTTAGTCGGCAACGCTCCGTCTCAACGTGTGCCCTGTACGTGTAGGGATTTCTGCCAACAAGCCTTATCAGGGCTGAAACTGTGCCACCGCACAGCTGCATCACGCACCACACAGTAACCACTTTGAGAAGTAAACAATGATGCTGGGATCGACTCCCCCACCCCCTTGCAGCTCTCAGGGCCAGCGCCAGCAGCATGCATCATGACACACAAGGATGCAGCCGCCAAGGAAGACCTGTGCTTTACTTTTCCACTGCTTTGGGCTGTCACTATCCTTCAGACAGTACTGTGTAAAACTGCCAACAGATTCCCACTCACCCAATGATGAGATGTGGAGCTCCCATGGAGGGTTTATCAGCAGAAGATCTCAAAAGCTGCTTATCAGGCAGAAAGTGACGACGTAGCCATGGAAAGCAATCAGGATATACTGACTCCCTCAGAATCCAGAGCTGAGCCACAGGCTTTTGGATTTAAGACTCTCATGGAGCTCAGTGAGTTTCACATTAGGCTCAGAGAATGATGGTAAGAGAAGACAGATCACACAGCAGTCAGAAGAGCACTGTGCCCACGATCACGATCACGCTGACCAGGACTTAAGAGTCTTTAAAAACGCCTCTCCATCATTATGTCATTCATGTCAGCAGTTACACAACTTACATGGTATTCTCCCAGCAAATCTGGCTAAGGGAAATTCAATTATTTTAGGTGAGCAAAACAAAATATTAAACACTTTCATGAAGCAGTGCCCCAAAGTTACCAGTCCGAGCACATTCTGATGCCTCAAAGAGCAGGACAGCAGACTTGGCTGCACATGGAGAGCTGTCCTACACTGGGCAGCCATCAGTGGTATGGACAGTGTGAATACTAATGATGAGCTTAATTAGATGCTAGCATTTCCAGAAGCAGCAAGTGAATGTTTGGAAAACAAACAAAAAAGAACCCACTGCCACCAACAACTGATCCTAAAAGCATCTAAGGGAAAGACATAAAACAAACAAATATTAAGACCTGCCACAAAAGAGAACATTGCTAGGGTACTACTCCTAACACCTGTTTACATCAAAAATGGTGCTAACTTTAGAACAGAGCCTATGGAAAGGATTTGAGACCACTGCCAATTAGTAATCCTCAGCTGGCATGGGACGATTCCTGGGTACTGGTGCACAACACACAGTCCTTTCACGCAGACACATTGGTTACTTCAGTGCCTCCTCTGGACTGTAATGTATTACCAAAGTCAGGGCACACCCCTCCAGCGATAATTCCTCTTCAGCTGCATTCTGCTCAGCTGCATACCTTCAGCTGCTTCACAGTGAGCAACACAACGTTTCTCTGCAGCTCCAGATGGGCACTTGCCACTTAAAGACATGAGAAAGATCACTACTAAATTGTGCTTCACAGAGATGAAAACCATGGAACTGCACTGTGTTGGGGCATCTGAAGAAGACACCATTCTGAAGGATGGTGTTCACATCAGTGCCCTGCTGCAAACACGCGTGTATGGGTTCTGCACACTGTTAACAGCAGTGGCACATCTCATTTATAGGTGTCTGCAATTCAGTGCTGTGATAAGGCCCATGTATCATTAAACTGGGAGAGCACTCTATGACAATTCAAATAACATTATGTGCAAAGATCTTGCTACTTAAAATGGAAGAAAGCTGTTGCACAACAAAAATCTAGTCAAAACAGGGCGAGAAAACCCAAACTCAGACAATTGCCTATTCCCCACTCACCCTCTGATGGATGCTGACTCATCATTTCCAGTTGCTTACAGTTGCCAAAATTCCATTTAAGGCATTAAAAATAAAATATTATATTTAAAGGCTACTGTCCTAGCAAGCAAAATCCTTCCTGAAAATGAAAATGAATCGCCCATTCTAACTGATTTAGCTCGTTAGCCTATAAGAGAAAAGGAGCAAAGATAAGCATCTGCTTTCTCTGTACAATTTATTCTGTGCTTTTTTTGTTTTGTTTGTGCACTGCCTATTTAATTGCTTCTCCTGTGCACTGAAAGAATCAACACTCTCTCTGCTCACTGCACAGTTCTTTTCTGTAACAACACGAAGATAAAAAGATGCTCTTTCCAGTGCAAAAATGAGACTGTAAAAAGCAGAGGGAATATTTGATTTGAGAGCTCAAAGGTCATATTCAAATGAAACAGTTCATTCAGCAATACTCTGTTCTCTCTCAGTTCCTAAGGTGCGGTCAGGGCATACTTTTTGTTTGTTTTTTTCTCCAAATCCTATGAGTAGATATTTTCACTGATAAAAATACAGGATTAAAAACAAAGAAACCGACCAAGCAAGCAGACAAGATTGTCAGAAGATGATATTATTCTAGCTTCATTACAAACACTCAGCATTGCTAGACAAGCAACAAAATCATGGAACTCAGCAAGGCTAGTGTTGGGCGCTGGTAGTTTGTGGACAGTTACACTGTCACTACTTGAAAGGAGCAGCTCAAGAAATTAATCCAATTGACTTGACTGTGAAGGCTGAGAATGTCAGATCCCCAAAGCCTGTGGATCACTGAAAGCTATGAAGAGGTGAGACAACTCTACCTGTGAGGTAAACAGAGGATCTTACATTTTTAAAAGGCAAGATTAGGATTTTTCAGGTCCAGGCGAGTGTTCTTTGAATAATTCTGTAATAGTGCAGCAACTTTTAATGTTTTTGAGGTTTGGTTCAGCTGGAGACAAATACTGCTAATTTCTCAGAGCCAAGGTTGAGGACAGCAGAGCACTTCCTGCCTTTCTTGTCACCAGGGTCAGAATTTGATCAGTTTCCTGAACACTAGCTAACTAGCACAGAATCTGCATATGTGGATTTTCTCACAAGGTCACCAGTGTATCACAAACAACAGCAGTCAATGTGGTAAACTACATTACAAATTTAGGAAACCAGCTGCTACTGAGCATTCAAGATCACACACAGCTCCCACAGACAGCCCCAACACAACAGAGCTGTCCTACACCACACACAACAGCCAGCTCTTTGAGCTCTACAGTCCCCCTTTCTGAAAATCCAAGGCAGAACCAGAAAATAAGCAGAAAACGTCTCTTCTGCAGTGTTCATTAAGTGCCCTTCCTATAATATTACCAGCTGACAAAGTCACAGAGAAAAAACTTGAAACAGAACAGCAAACCAGGTCCCTACAGATGGCCCTCCAACCTGAAGAAAACAAATCTTGGCTTCCAAATCAGTTATACAACCGGAGAACTCCTGCTTACCTGCGTACTCTTCGGCCGTTGCCCCTGGTTCGGGTGACTGTATGACATCTGTTGGCCCCGTAGCCATGATATAGTCACTGAAATGGAGATGAAAGTATTAATTAAACCTTCCCTACAGACTATGATCCCAAGTTGCATGAAGAAAGAGTGTGGCTGGATCCCTGCTGAAGCTGCATTCCCAAATGCTCATCACAAACAGGGCTCGCACACTTATTTTGTACCTCAGCCACAGAACTCTTCCTCCTTTTTCATTAGCACTTATTTCTCCTGCCAGAACTAACAGAGCAGTCTCACTTGGTGCCAGCACCTCTTTCTTTTCAAGAATCTGGGATCAAAGTTTGCATCTAATGAAAACGTGACCAGCGAGGTCCGTCATGTTCCCCACTGCCAGAATCACAAATCCTTATGCATGCTGTTTGCTACAGACTGGCAGCTCCATGCACAGCTCCACGTACAAAGCATCTCAAGTCAGAGCTCTGCCGCCAGGGTTGGCATACTACAGTGCCTCACAGCAGGCAGCCTGTCAGCATTATTAAAATTAGTTAAGCATCAGCACTGAACCATCATCCTGGGCTATGCTACATTTGTGGAAACCAATAGATCAAATTTATTTTGGATCCAGTGCAATCAGCTTTTAGCCACAAGCTTTGAAACCTTATCGCAAGCTGGGCTATTGATCAACCACATTAGCTGATGGCATCATCTTCCTCTCTGATGAAAACAAAAGTTCAGCCTAGTTTTGAGATCATTCAATGTTAACTGGCTCCACTTTGTATTTTCCAAGACTCCTAAATGGGCGTCTGTCAGAAACAAAGGAACTAAGCAGCAGACCGCAAGAGTTACAGTACAAATGTCAAGCAACAATGGCAACGTGACAGTCCGGCACAGCAGCTCATAAATACTGTCCTTTGTTGGGAAGATCCCCAAGTGATACCCTTACACAGCAAGCAGTTTCAACCTGCTGTGGCAGGACAGAAAGAGGAAGAAATCTTTACAAACAAATAAAATACCCACAAACAAATCCTGCCTGCTTTTCTGCGTGGTCGGACAATTTTCCACTTCAAAGCAGTACACTACTGCCAGCTTCAATTGCTTAGGTATCTACTTGGCTGATCAGGAAATTATTGTATTTCTTCTCTATCAGACACACCTCCGATCTGTCATGCCAAAGAGCACCAGCGCTTCTCCGATCCCACGGATAGCCCAGCACCTCAAAGAACCTCAGAGAAAGATGAGGCGACGGGACTGGTGATGGGTTGTGGCTTTCTTCTGCTTCAGTTCATCTTTAGCAGTGGACACAGGAGTGTATTAATGCACTGTCAGTCCAAACAATCTCATTACACCTTGCAAAAACACAATGAAAGTCACTGCAGGGACCAGGATTGATTATACCTTCTCTAAATAAGAAGCACTGAAGATGGTTTTGAAACAACTGTTAAACAATATTCAGAAGCAACCATAAGACTTCTAAGATTTTTTTCTTCTGGACAGTGATAATCACCCAATATTTCTCCCTTTTCCCCCCAGGTCTCGTCAACTATCCATGGAAACGTCTGCATCTCCTGCACATTTCAACTCAGACGGTCACCTGCAGACCTTCTCATACACACTGTTTTAAGAAGAAATTTGGATCCATTCTTTCCTCTCCACTTTACACACTGTGCACACTGACGTTAAGATTTTTCTTTAGGGAAAAGAAAATGCATTTGAATTAAAGCATCAAGGAAGCACTCAATGAATGTACAAGGGCAAACTGGCAAGGCCCCACACTTGGGCTTATTTTCACAGAATGTGAGTGGCACTGACATTTGGCTCATTTGCACCTCTGACTTCTGATCTGCCCACCTTTAATGCAATGAAAACACTGCAAAATGGTGATTTGAAATCCAGCTTTGTTTTTGCTGGTTCTATGTTTATTTAAATCACTCCATCATCTCAGCTACTCCCGCCAGTCCCTCTAGACACTTGGACTGCTGTGCTTATTACAAGTGCAAGCATTTATTTCCATTTGGTGCATCTTTCATACCAGTAGAACTACAATTGCAGGGCACTTTAGCTCCGAGGCAATCTCTTCACAGGCAAATCAGCTCCTGCATTAACTCAATTTTATAGCTGAGCTCTCTGGGGCATATGGAGGTCAAGTGTCAATTACAAGGGCGCATTGCCTGTCTGCAGAAGTGCCCTCACTTAGGACCCAATGGAGCCTTTGTAGACCTGATCACAGCATCATTGTTCCAGTGAACCAGACAATGACTTGAGGTGAGGGAAATGTCTCAGGTTTTTCCACGCCGTTAAACAAGCACTTAGAAGAAAAAAAATATATCTATATATATTTACAGCAAAAGTGTAAGTTACATCATTAAAAGCTTAATGAAGCAGCAGCTAAAGGAAAGTTACCATTTAGATGGCATTTAGATGTCAAATTCTGGTGGCAGTGTGTTTTACTTTACAAGAGAAAAGTCAGCAACATTTCTAGGCAACTCTAGCCTGGGGATTAATGTAATGGAGAGAAAGAGGACAAAAACTCATCAATACAGATCCATGTGAGTGCACAGGCATTAACTGGTTGAACCCCCAGACATTGACCACTGCCAGCCCTTAATGACAGCTGCCAGACGCAGTGCTGCATGTGGCCAGGATGTATTGATACCACACGTCTAGTTTGATCAGCTGCACTAACCACGTGTACCCTGCACGCTCCCCCACAGCACCACTCCATGAGACAGAAATACTGCATGCTTATTGATTTTTAGTGAGAGAAGTGTCGGGTGAAATGAATGGACCTTTGGAGCAGAATTTTGTTGCTTGTCAGGCAAGGAGATGCTAGGGGACAGCTGGGAGTCAAGCAGAAGACAAAGCAGAGGAGGCAACACAACCCCCACAGGGTTGCAGAACTGTCTTTATTTCAAAGCAGGCAGCAGGAACTAGCTGGCAACCAACGCTACACTTGTCTGGTGTGGTGGTTTGGATCTGGGCTCCCTGGTATCCCATACCCAGCTTCCATCCATAATCCTACTGCGGTGCATTCATCTCGAGCTCTTCAACTCGTGAGAGGAACCAACCAGTCTGGAGAGAAAGCACTGCCCACGAACAAGAGAAGCAGCCTGACCTCTCTTTCACCATCTGCAGCAACTGGCAGATAGCTGGAATGCTCTACGGTGACTGGACACAAGAAATGCAACCCCAGGAGACTGCTCTGACCAGTCCCTTTTCTCAGCTAGGTACATCACCTGAATACGTGTATCACATGGGTGGAAAATGCTAAAAGAAAAGACAACTCCCATACCATACTTAAGGACTCCTGGGAAATCAGCCCTGTAGAGAACCCAGGCTTCCCACACTTAGCAATGGCTCAAGGCAAAAAGAAAAGCTCTGCTCGGCCTCACAGAGGGACACGTTTCCTTGGCAGGACACACATCCCTTGACATTTTGTGCTGCTCAGCCCAGGGGAATGCATGCCCCCAAGCAAGCCTCCAGGCCAGACATGGCCAGCACTCCCCAGAACCCGGCTCTCTCCTGAGCACTGAGATCACAAAGGAGTGGGATGTAAGATCATTATGTATTCAGGTTACGTTCTTCAGCGAAAGGTGATGGGTTAAATTTTTACTCTTCTAATTAAAGCACATTAGAGGACTTTGTTCTGACAAAATGGGGTTGACTGCTTCTTTCCTGGGAATCCTACGTGCCAACTATCAATGGACTCATTAACCCACTGATAGTAGGTGCAGCAAAATCCTGTCTTCAGTTTCCCCCCTGCAGCCCCACTGAAGGGGATCTCAGGGTCAGTCACAAAGCAGAACCAGAGCCGGTGAGGTTTCTGTTCCTTTTGAATATCCCTCAAGCCTATTAAAAATAAGGTTCCATTGGTCTCCATGCTCAGAGCCTGAACGTGACCCATCAGGAACACACTGAGCAGTGCAGGACCCCACAAACGACTTTGTTAAAAGCAGGCACTGACCTCACACAGTTCACCCCACTGGTGCTTCTAGGACAAATTTCCCATCTCCATCCCATGAGGTGGTTTTGCCAGGCCCCAGCTGGCATCACCGCATACTGACCGTGACTGACTTATGGAGGCACAAGAGAACAGCACAAATAGAAGCTTACTTGGGGGACTCTTGCTGCTGCCCCCACTGGTGACAGTGAGGGGTGAGGAGTCTACAAAGTTAATGAGTACTGTTCCCATAATTCTATGGAGAGAAGAAGAGCTTGAGAAAGTTTAAGGCCCTTTCAAAGGATCACAAGTAATACAGTAATAGTAGTCTTCAGGAAGTCTAGATAAGCAACTTATTAATAGAGTATCAATGAAAACACTCTCCCAGGATCGAGCAGGGGGTCATAATTCCCCATAGCATCAGATAACAGTCAGCTGCTCCCCTCTAAGAGATATCCAGAGCAAACAATGTTCACATAAAGAGATGTATTCATGGCTTTCACCCTGTGCTCAGCCCACACCCACTCCCCGCACCCCATCCCCAGACCTCAGCTTCCCAGCGAAGGCTTGCCAGAAGACAGCTCCCAGTGGGCTGGACTCTGTACCTTCGGTCTGCTTTGAGAAGCCTCTGTCTGACCGATTCTGAAGGATTTCTGCTATTCAGCAGTGCCTGAAGCAATATGTGCTGCCCTCCCGGTGCGTGTGTGTGTAACACTAATGGAAAGCAGCTGGTGGGCTGAAGCTGACTTTAAGAACAACAACAAAAAAAAAAAATTGCAGGAGGAAATGCCTTTCATACAGTCACACGGGCTCAGTCTGTAATTGTGTGAGAAGCCAAGAGGATAAGAAGGGGGAGGGGCAAATGACAAAAACTATTTGTAAGCTACAAGAGAAAACACAGCAGCTATGTGCTGTCAGCAGCCCCAAACCGAGGGGGCTCGGCGCTCTGCCCCTGCCCTGCTCCCCAAGATGCCCTTGCTCTCAGCACTAAACCACTCAGCGTGGCCTCCCTGCACATGCGGACGTGGCTGCAGCACACAGACCTGTTTGCTTCAACCTGGCCAGGTACCAGCAGCTGAGCAGCCACCAGTTTGCTCTCAGCTCAGAGGTCCCACTGATGTCCAAGCTACTGCAGCTTTGTCACAGCTGGCATCTGTATTACACACAAGCTGCTGCCCTCACACTCCTACTTACTCTGCAATGCTCATTAGCAGGACATTGTGCTGTCACTGTCAGTGTGGGGATTCCTATTGCATGCTTGCATCAGCACAGGCAGCAGCACTAATATCCACCTTCTTGCCAGGAGCCAAGCCAAGAGCTGCTTCTCTGACTGATTTATAGCACAATCTTTCCAGTGCACTTTCTGGTCTGTACAAATCAGGAGAAACACGAGTGAACTCTGCTCACCCAACCATGCACTAAGCACAGGCAGGGCTCAGCCAGCACTTTGGGCCCAGATGGACTCTCCAGTAGAGGAATGTACATTAACTGCCCCAGCTGAACTGTGCCATTTGGCATCAGCGTAGCAGTAAGTCAGTGCCTTTTCCACGTAGTAATTCTTCTTTATGCTACAGAACAGCTGGAAAGGGGATCTTCCACTCTTCCTAACAATAGGCAACAGAGGCAGCAGGCAGCCAGCAACAGCCAAAGGAAAGCACACACTGCAGGCAGCAGGAGTTCCCTAAGCACTACTGCCACGGGGACAGCCAGCGGGCTTGGGAAGGACATCCACTGAACACAGAGTCATTCAATAGACTGAGTAAGAAAGGGGCCTTAAAGCCCATCCAGTCCAACTCCCCTGCAATGAACAGGGACACTGACAGCTCTATCAGGTGCTCAGAGCCTGGTCCAGCCTGCCCTTGGGTGTCTGCAGGTAGGGAGCAACACCACCTCTCTAGGCAACCTGTGCCAGTGCCCTATTACACTTACCATGAAAAACTTCTTCATTATACTCAATCTCAATCTCTCCTCTTTTAGTTTAAAACCATTTCCCCTCGTCCTATCAACACAGACCCTGCTCAGAGTCTGTCCCCTTCCTTCTTATAGCCCCCCCTCAATACTGCCAGCCCGCTCTCAGCTCTCCCAGCAGCCTTCCCTTCTCCATGCTGCACAGCCCCAGCTCTCATCCTGTCCTCACACAGAGCTATTCCATCCCTCGGACTGTTTTTGTGGCCCTGCACCAGCAAGGGTGCAAAGAGAGGTTTTAACAAATTAAGTTGTCTAAGTGTTGCAGGGAAAAGAGGACTGAAACAATAGCCAATGGAAGGCCAGAACTGAAACACAGGGCTCCAGGCCATCTCTAAAGCTTTACTTTTTTTCCAAAACAGTCCCTTATCCCTTTCTTTGTGGGTTGAAGAACAGCTTAAAGATGGGAAAAAATGCACCAGATTGCTCACACTGTGTGGGACACACTGCTTTCAGGATGAGTCAAGGAAGACATTTAATGCCCAGGAATTTAAAGCGCGCTTTAGTGATTTAGAACAATAAAAAAATTTAAAAAAGGAAAGACCAACAGAAATATCCCAGAGTCACTGTGTCACAACACTCACTCCATGGATCCATCTCCCCAGACCTTGCAGACAGCTCTAGGCTACAAAAGAGCAAATCAAACCAGGCTCTGCAGCCTTGGACTGCCTTTGGCAGGAAGCTCAGGAAATCTCTCCATGTGAAGTCCTGGATCCAGCAGGGCAACATCTATTGGCTGTGCACATGCAAATAAAGAAAGCCAGTTCCTTCTTGTGTTGAAACACACTGTCTGGCTGGCTAAACCCCATGACCTTCCACTGCTTCTGGAATTCAGACCCCACTTTGCCTGCCAACCTTAGTCAGAGCCAAAGGAAGGCTTGGGGCAGCTTCCACGCCTGTGAGAGAACTTCTGGAGCTGTGTGTGACTCCAGGGAACCCCCCACTGCTCCTTCCAGCCCCAGCGGGACATCCTGTGCAGCATAAGAGAGCCACTATTGCCAAGGGAGGTGCTTCATAGATTCTCAGAATCATAAAATCATTAAGGTTGGAAAGACCACTAAGATCATCTAGTCCAATCATCAACCCATGCTTGTGACTGCTCTAGGCCACGTCACTCTGTGCAGCATCCACCCCTTTCCTGAACCACTCCCAGGGTCAGTGACTCCACCACCTCTCTGGGCAGCTTGCTCCAATAACCCTTAACCAATAATCCAATAACCACTCTGCGTAGTTTTTCCTAATATCCAACCGGAACCTCTGCTGGCATAACTTTGAGAAGTCCCCCAAGTCACTTTTGTCCCCAGGCTGCTGAGTGACTGTTCTCTTTAGAGCAGACACTACTTTAAGATTCCATCCACATACACTCCTCTAAAATAAACCCATCTGAGCCAATGTTGGTTTGCACCAATAGAGCACCAAGCTGCATTGAGGAAGATGGAGACATCAGGGAGGAGAGAGGGTACCCAAAATGGCAGATATCCAGAAGGGTGACACCAAAGAGAGCAAGGACCACAAGATGGTACTGACAAGAGGATGTCATGGCAAAAGATCAGACAGGGACAGGCATTCTGTAAGATCTTATCTGGCTGAGTGCTGCAAGAAAGGAAGCAATGAGACAATTTGCATTTTATGAAGGAAAACAATGAAATTCCAACTACTGGAATATTCTTTTCACTCAGCTGAGAGGAGGGGAAGTAATTTGCTAGAGTGAATCAGCAAACAACTCCTCTGCTCCCCAGGCAGGCTGCATTTTCCCCAGGTGCATGGACAGCTTGAGGATTAACATGATGTCTGCAGCGCATACATCCCCCCCACGCCTGAACCTCTGCAGGGATCAGCACTGTGCTGCTGGGTGAGGGATACTTAAAAAGGCTGGCAAAAGCACACGGTTACATATTTCTTAGAATGAATAAGCATAAATGAATTCATCACGAATAGAAGTCAAACATTCAGTTCTCTAATTAGCACCAGATCCATGAAACTCTTGAGGCCAAAAGAAACAACCACAACAAAAATTTGGAGTTGGAACACAGCCTTAGCTCTGGCTGGATGGTCAGAAAGTAGAACCTTCGTCTGCAAAGCAACATTCCCGTGCTGCAGCTGAGCGTGCTGCTGCCCTTCTGACCATGACACGGCCACCAAGGTGCTATGGCACGGTGACAGGACACACAAGACCACCAGTGCCCTGGTACCCCCACACCCATAGGAGTGCAGCAGTACACAGCAGTTAAAGGAAGAAGAGTGAGGACGTGTGTGGCCCAGGCCTCACCTCCTCTGTGTACCTGGCACTGGAAGCACCACACTGTTAGCGCAGTGCTGACTGCTTGCAGCATAACGAGCAGGGACAGCTCAGCATCTGCACGCAATATCAGTCACGATATGAACTGACTGACTTTAATTTGTATAAAGAGGGACGCCCACCATGCAGCCTTGAAGGGCTACCTGCTACCTCAGTACAAATAATTGTTATTACCACTACGATGGTGTATGAACAAATCAGAAAGCCTGCAGTTAATATTTGCTGTATTCAAAATGCTTCTTAAAACTCCTTGATGTGTAGCAGTTGGAACGACAATGGATTTAACTCAGAAATACACTCTTTGATGACTGTAGAGTGGGGCTTTTGGAGTCAGGGCACTTTGTGCTCAACTGTTTTCTTACAGCAGCAACCTGTAAGAGCAGAAAAGCAATAAGAACCCAACCTTGGAATTGCCTTGGATTTTCTCCTGTTCCCCCATCTCACGTTGCCCAGGTCTGGCTGGCAGTCAGCTCCCACTGTCCTACACAGCTCAGGTAGGTTATCTGCTGGAAGCATGGTGTGGAGCTAGTACCTTTTTGTCTGAAGTATCTATAGCCAGATTTCAGCTTCTAAGGCCAACTCTAGGCCTTCACATCACAGCTATTAAACTTTCCAGACCTCTGTACAGGGAGGAAACGACAAATTAATCTCTCCCTTTGGCTGAAAGAGTACAAAGCCAGACACTCTGAGCAGCACAAGGAGAGAACACGAGGCAAAATCACGAAAAGATGTTTTCAAGGGCTCAATCTGGCAAAAAAGGTAGACCAAAAACTCCAGCTAAATGGTGCAGAAGAGTGAAAATCACATTCAGCAGATTGTCCCAAGCCAAGAAGCTTCTGCTCCAGTGGAACAGTAGGACAGGCAGCATTAGGGGTGCTCGTCCATCAGACACTTGGTACTGTAGTGACAGGGAGGGGGGCTTATGTGCTGAAACCAACCACAGGTGCACAGCTTCATGGGACTCCTCTGCCTGCAGCCAGCAAACACACCGCATCACGTGGCTGCTTAGCCACCATGGCACACTTAGCCACTGAACAGCATGCAGAGAGAAGTGTGAGTAGCAGGAGGAGGACTGGTGAGCTGGAGTGACTCGCTGGCTGTATTAAGCTACAAGGGAACTTCACACACAGGGATGAGTCAAGAGGAATGAATCAACAAATAGAAAGAGTTGATCTTTCTGTTAATAATACAGCACCATTGTACTAACTGCTCAACCGCCCGCGGTGCCACGGCTCTGCCACCTCCTGACTGCTTTTGTTCACCCTCACTATTATTCTTGTGTACAAAAACAGGGATTAAGTATGAATGCTTTTAGGCACTGAGTTGAGGCACTCTTCTGAAGACAAAATGCTCACTGATGTCCAAATGCCAGTACATTGCCACGGAGAGGAGCAGGCTCATAGGTTGCACATTGAAAGATTCCCATTCAGTGCTTTGCCTCCTCCACCCACCACACAACATTTCCTGAAACCTGGTGTTGTCACCTCTGTCTGGACGCAGGGATTCTCTCTGCACTGGTGAGCTTGCTTTGCAGTTAACAGCCTGCGAGACGCTCCTCAGCTCAACGTGTGCTAAAGAGCAGAGTGGTGGGCACTCCCCTGCCATAATGCTGCTGCAATGGTGTGGCTCCCAGCAGCGAGATGCTGCAGGAAGCAAACGAACTGCTGACAGTTTGGAACTGCCCCGCTCCCTGCAGCGCCAAGCTGCTACTTCAGCAGCACTTGATGGAGCTTTAAAGCACTCCCAGTTCACTTACAACAAAGCAGCAGCACCTAATCCTGAAAACAAACTTCAGTTGATGGAACAGACATAATATTAGTCTGCACTTACAATGACTTCCACCTCAAACTACAAATATACTGACAATTTTCCAGTGCATCCTTTGATCAAGTGCTCTTCCCAAATGCTGAATGTGTCTTCAGAACAAGAGTGCACATCAGCATTTTCTGAAAGTTTTGGACCAAAAGAAAGAAATGAATTATCACACTGGAAGTGCAGACCTTGGCATAGCAGAACACACTCAAATTGAAGTATGCCCATAATTCTGGGATTGCTTGTGAAAGGTACCATGAAATCTCCAGTGACCGCGTGAAATTCAGACCAGTTATATATGTTTCCTTGGAGTCTGTTATAGAAACCAGCTCTGAGCTGGCAGGCGAAGCCTTCAGCCAAACACTTTATATAGCTTCTAACACACTATATTTGTCTTTGGAAATTGGCAGTTTGCACTGACCATCAGTGAATCTTACTGTTCAAGCAACCACATTTTCAGCTCATAATTATGTGTCTGGCTAGTACCAACAACAGAAAGGCAGATATTAACAGATTCTTCTGCAGGCTTTAGAAAACTGCATCATGCGTGCCCAAAGCTGATAGACTTTCCAACAGCAGGCCAGGACCGAGCATCACACAGCTCTGCAACGACGATGAGCTACAACAGCTACAAACTTACTGCAGGAACAATTTAAGATTAATGGGGTGGCTAATGCTGGCTAAAGAGAAGCAAGAAAACAGTCTGCAACTTACATTCAGCTGATTAGGACTGGTGCTGTTACGTTACATTAAGGGCAGCAGCTCAGGGGGAGCTCTTTCCCAGTGTCAGTGCTGGCTTTCAGTGCTGGAGCTCTGGGCTGCTTTGGCTAAATCACTGCTTGTGCCCAAGCCAATTGCTAAAAACGTAGAAAGCATTTCATTCACAAAGCAAACTAACTCCCACAGGTCCAACAACCGCATGAGGATTTGGGGAAGCCACTCCTGTGACACGTCTGACGCTGTCCAGAAGGACAAACGTTTCAGGTGAAACTGAAAAGGAACTTAATCCAAAATTAATTTCAGGCTCAAAACATCATTGCTGTTGAAACTAATGTCTGAGACTCATTTTAACAGCCAATAACCACTGCCAAAGCTGCATGTAAAATTTGTAATGAGTTCAAAGTATTAATAGTCACTAATCCCCTTGGGAACGCATCCCAGGGCTGAGACAACAGGATGAGGAACGTAATCTACACGCATATCCAGTGTCAAGACCTAACTGAAGAATAACAAGAAAGAAGGGTTTGTTTAGAAAAAACATGCTGCCCTTTATTAACCAGGTAGATTTCTCCAAGGAAGGAAGTGATCGTATGTCATACGAAAGAAGCTTCATCTCCTCTCATCCTTTACAGTCTCTCCCTGCCTTCCACGATTGTATCCTCCCTCTTTCCTAAGGTAGATTTGCTTTCCAAATGCTTAGATCCCTTCTCGTAGGCACAGCCACAAGTTTCAAAGGAGGAAAAGTGCCAACGTGGGATGGGAATGCTAACTGAAATCCAGAAAGAACAGGGAGCCTTTGAAAATCCATAGTTCCAGCAGAGTAAATTGAGACACCTGGTGTAAGGGATGCAGCCCTTAGGAGAGGTACGAAGAGGAGCAGGCAGCTGCAGGCTTTACT
Organism: Oreortyx pictus; assembly: GCA_036925125.1. Lineage (NCBI taxonomy): Eukaryota > Metazoa > Chordata > Aves > Galliformes > Odontophoridae > Oreortyx > Oreortyx pictus. Next base: position 4,276,428 of record JAUPFR010000012.1, read on the forward strand.
TTTGAGCTGGTGCTTTTTCCTCCGCTATCCAAGCCTCCTTCCATATCTTTCACTATCATCATTCATATCTTAGGCCTCAGGATACTATGTTGCTTGCTTTTTTTCACTGTTAATTTTCACTGTCTGTAATCCCATATTGTATGCAAAAATAGAGCCCTCTACAGTCTGCTGATGCAAATCATCATCCAAACCCACCGCTCGGTTTTTGCAGCAGAAAATTTTCTTCCGCTCCTCAGCGGGGAGAAGGGAAAAGAAAAGCTGTCTTCGTGGTGATTTAAAGCACCAACACTAATGTGCATTGCCACATTCGCTTCTCCCTTTGCAGCCTGCTCTGCAAAGGATTTCTTGCAAATCAAATCTCTCAGCAGGGCGGAATTACAGAACAAACCACAGGTTAGATATACAAAAGCATTTAATATCAGATTTCTAGTTGAGTATTTTTTAAATCCAATGTGCATTTCTGTACTTGTTATTTGTTAATACACAAACAGTGCAGCCGATCAATAAAGGACACTTTCCCATCGCCACAACTAGACTGCAAAGATTCATTCCCTTTTCAGTGTTTGCCGCTGGACGTGTATATCTACGAAGGGGAAAAAGCTAATTTTCATCAGTCAGTATTGACTTTTTGCACTTTGGTGCTCAGAAGGGCGCTTCAGTCCCAAGGCAGGAGCATGCTGAGCAGTGCTGCTGAGGTACCGGAGAGGCAGAGCATACCCACCGTGCTGCAGGGGAGGGCTCCGCAGGGCACTTACTTTTCACTTCTCAGGCAACTGTAGAATCCAGCCATGGTCCTTCGCCGAGCTGTGCGGGCATTTAATTCGCCCTTGTGCACGGATGCTAGCACAAAGACTCGGCAGCTCTGTGCCCTGCTCACCAAGTGCCCACACGCGCACACAAGAAAGGCAGCGTGCCGATGCAATTACTAGCCAGATAAAGTTCCTGATCTGAGGCCCTCAGACTCTGCTGAACCGGGTCCAGGGAGGGCTGTGCCTGCTCCATACATGGTTATGAGCTGTTAACTCCCCCTTTCCCTGCCTCCCTCCAGCTCTTGGTGAGCACGGCATCCTAAGTGTCAGATACCATACGGCATTTGGTTCTGTCTCCCCACGGGACTAATGAGGGGATTGGTTGTAATTAGGATATGAAGAAGCCCCGAAGAGATTATATTGTTACTGTTATTTTTTTAAACAGAAAGGCTAAAGAAAATAGTCTCACCATCACCACGCAAATCCGCAGCCACTCTCCAGCACACAAGGGGTGCGTGGGAGCTTCCTGCACAGGCGTCAGCCCAACTCACTGTAAATCACAAGCCATTCTAACACGCTGCTCTGCACATTAACAGCAAAAACTACATCCCTGCAGTACCACAAGGCCAGGCGGGATGCTCTGCACTTTCAAGCAGCCACCACATCCGTATTAGAAAAATCCTGCCTGGCAGTGCCCTCTGATGACACACAGAGCAGCTGTGCCTCGCTACCTCAAGGAGACCTTCATGGGTGCAGAAAGAAAACAGCCATGGTTTAATGCTGGGAACACCCCCCCAGCAGCTCCGTTCGGGGGATGACCCAAGCCTGGGGACAGCACAGCTGCCCACACGTCGGCATTACACGGCATTAAGTCCATATGGCACAGGTGCCCAACATTTTGGCTTGCCTGGGCCACACTGAATGAACAGAAATTGCTGCCTTGGGTCACATACACAGAGATCGCTCCCCTATTTATTTCCATGGCAACTACAACTGATACAAAGAGTGCAATGGCACCATTTGACAGAGCAAATTCTCAGTGACAAAACACTATTTTTCAGTACAGTCACCACCACTAGCTCTGAAAACGGATGAACAAGAGGCTGGATGCTGCGCTTGTCAAAACCTGCACCAGCAGAGGTGCCCCACTGTCACTGTCATCGCTGCTGAAACACACCACTCACTCCTCACTGTGCTCACATCCACTGTTTGGTCTCTATCAACATTCAGCAAGTGTCCTTGGATGTCAGTGTCTAACGTGCATGACCTTTTTCTAGAATGTTAAGGGAAATATTTTTCCTTTTACACCTTTCCTGTAAGAGAGACACCAAGTTTGGGAAATGTCCCTCTGGAGCATGGTCCCAGAACCGACTGCTGCTGCAGCTTCGTAACAGTGCAGAACAGTGCAACCTATGAATTATGAACCTTTGAACTCCATTTCTTAATTGTCTATAAAGTCCTGTACATAAAGGAAAGTGCTGAGACCAATAATAAATGATACTGAGTGCGAGAGCCATCACTAACAAACCAAGTCATATTCTCATCTAGTTTCCCACTTAGCAAAAGAGAGAAAATTTCCACAATGCCCTCCACGGAAGAAACATAAATCCAACCTGCCCTGAAGAAGATGTGCTCTCTCTTTGGAAGAGATGCAAAAATGCAGTAGCACAAGCTGAGATGAGATGTCCTGAATGATTCCAGTCCAAACTCCAAATCCTAACCACAAACTAGCTGAGCCTTAGCCTCCATCCACTGAGAAGCTCACAGAAAAAAAGAAAAAAAAAAGTCAAACCCAAGACTTCGGTTATAGGATATCACCCACTGAGAAAGAATTCAGAGAGATTACCAGGGAAACATTCTCACTGGGGAAACGTTCTCACTGGTTGAGTGTGCAAAACCTCGGACATGGGGCTGCATCTGAAGTCTGCCCAGCATTTAGCTCAAAAAATGCTGCCAAAAGAAACATTTCTAGTGAGAAATGAAGGAAACCTCATCAGAAGTTCACATTTGTATTTAAAAGCAGAAAAGATCAAATGGCCTTCTACTGGGAAGGCCCAATCCCAAAGGCAGTGGAAGGGCGTAATCCTGATGGCTTTGGAAGAATTTCATAGTTTTAACCGGTATAGCGTAAGGCCCTCAAGCTTCAAAAGATCAGATTTTTACTAACATGAAGCAGATTCCCTGTCTCCTAACTACCTGAGACGGTTTGCCTTCAGAATGTTTCCTGTCATTGTTCTTCTACCTTTCATGTATTTGGTTTTGGTCTTGAAGTTACTTACTTGAATGTGCAAATCTTCATCTGTTGGTGCTCATTTAGGTCAAACACAGTCTTGTTCCCAGGAACTGGTAGATTTACCCACACACACTGCACCACTTAGAAAGACCCTTTACTTTCCAAGAAGCACAGACTGGTAAACAGTCATTAAAAATAATTACCCCTCCTCAGGATCTACTCCTTTTTATTCTCTATCTCCATATCAGTCTCCAAGCCACTTCATGGCAGCATTTCTTATTCATGGCTCTGATTCTTCATCTCTAGCACAGCTCCAAATAGCTACACATTGAGCTTTCTGGGTAGAGATCCAAAACCTGAGATGTTGATAAATATCATAACTCCAAGTCCACAGTGCAAGTAAGCAGTTATGTGATGCTTATACAGGTCGTGCAGCCAAACAGGAGCCAAGCTGACATTAGCTCGTTCCTTGTCAAGCGCTAAATGAATGGGCTGCTTTGCTGCCAGTTAATTAATAAAAGCTCTTTTCAGCTTGGAAAGTAGATGAACACCAAATAACCACAGAATACAGACTTTGGCAAAATAAAGATTGTTCTTTAAAGATAGGGAAGAGAGCAAGTTTAGACACCTGGAAGCTGAATCAGATCTGGATTTCCTCTAAAGTCTGTGGCTTGGCCTGACTGAAGAAGCCCGTTCTAGCCCGTTTCTATTTGAAAATGATGGCCTTCCCCCCTGACTTCTCCCAGCTCACTGCCAATGCTCTCCACAGCCCAACAACCTCACCACTCCCTGCGATCAGTGCACATCCAAATCTGCCTTGCTTCATCCTCTCTGTCTGCAGGTGAAGCGAGTGCTCCAGGTGGCAAGGCGCCCTTCCTCGGGGTGATGCAGAGGTAGCAGCAGCACCTGTGAATCTTCCCGAGTTTCTTAATTTCTCCTAAGGGAAGGAGGAAGGCAAGTCTGAGCAAGGCCAGCAACCCAATCATCGAGACAGGCTGCACCAAGATATAATTCACAAAATCAGAGACTTATCAGTTTCATGGGCAATTTCACCTGTGCTATTGCAAGAAAGATCTCTTTCAAAGTAAGTAACCAACAGCAACTAGTAATCCAACAAGGGAAACTCCAAATAAGCTGAAAACTCTGGCCTGTTTCCACAGCCACTTCCTACACACGCACACACATACACGGGCTACACACCAGCAGCCCAACAGCAGAGGTGTTAGGAGCTACACACACAACAAGCAATGCAAAATATGTTTCATGTCCAACAGATCTACTGCTTTTCTCGCAGCTTCTTGCAGCTAAATCTCCCAGGGCTAACTGTGTCCGTACCTCCCTGGCTCTCAGACAGCAAACACTTCATGCTTCTCCAGAAGCTCAGACCAAGCTGGCTTGAGCAGCATCAGGACACGTGCACGGTGCAACAAAGCAGGGACAGACTAGATGACATGCAGTTGTGACACCTCACAACTAGCTGTGTTTAAACATGGCTGTTAGATCATTTTTTAACGATTTTCAGAAGGAGACAAAAGTTTTTGGAGAACATTTCAGTGACAGTAGGAATAGAAATCCTACAGTAAACTGGTAGACCATAGCGTTACAAAAACCCAGCGTTATGTTGGTGTCTCTGCCTTGATTTCCTGTTCACAAGGCACGCGGTGGTCTCTCACTTTTAGCCTTTAGCCCCTACCAAAACACATCCTACTTCCCTCTCTCCCAGGCCCTAACAAAGTCACGCTTTGGCTGGTAGGCTTTGCTGCTGACAAAAGCACAGTACCTGTCGGGTGAGAATTCAATGAAAAAGTAACACAGTCAATGTCTGGACATCAAACAAGCTGTGAGGAGCAAATCAGAGTCTAACGCCCAGCTCTCCAGTTGTTGTCATACAGCAATGAAGCCTTCGTTCTTAGAACCATAGAACCATACAATCATGAAGGTTGGAAAAGACCTCCAAGATCATCCAGTCCAACTGTCCACTTACCCCCAGCATTTCCCCACTAAACTATGTCCATTAGCACCACATCTACATGTTTCTTTAACCAGAGTCAGTGACTCCACCACCCTCCCAGGCAGTCTGTTCCAGCACCTGACCACTCTGTCAGAGAAGAATTTTTTTCCTAACATCCAACCTGAGGTTAACTGAGAGCTTTCAGACTATGCTGCACTTGGTCTTGACTAAGTACTTAGAAAAATGTGCTGTTCCAGCTGAACCACAAGTAGAGCCCTCCTTCCATGATAACCTGCAACAAATCCTGCACCGAAATCAAATCACAGAAGTACAAGTCGCTCTCACTGTGCCACAGTGCTCCTTGCATTTGGCGCGTGGATCATTTAACCACGTGCTAGCATAAATGTGACCCTCAGGGGCACTTTCCCAAAGCAGAACGTGTTCATTTTTCTTACAAGTGAGATTCTTGGGCTGGCAAAGACGGGCCTGGCTTGGGAATTTCCAGCAAAAACTCTGCAGTACTAAAGAAACAACAGTCCAAGCATCACTGTTAAAAGCTGAACTATCAGAGCTTTGAACAACTGGTTGGAATTGCCCACAGTATTCTGCAGAAAGCAAAGAAGTGCAGATAAGAGGATTTCTGCCTTTCAGAGTTCATACATCCATCTGTGATTAATATTAGAAGGAAAATGAGGGTCAAAGCCTATCTCTGAAAGTAGAGTACAGCCAGGGGTCTCTCACTGTGCATTATATTGGCTTCTTATTAATGCATTTGAGCCTGAAGAATTGCCACAATACTTGCTTTGGAGTCTAATTACTGTATGTTGATCTAATTATGTCTGTTTTTACACTTTGTGCACAGTGTCTGGGATTTGGGGAATTGCAGTGATCGCTATTTCCTGCTGAAGGACTTTCTGCACGATCCTTCAGAAAAAAGAATATTTCAAAGCTGCAGCAGTACATGTAATCTCTGATTCTAGCGTTTGGCATTCTGATTATGAACAGTTTCTCACTATGTATGACAGTTTCTCACTAACATACTATCTTCAGTTCTGAGGAAGGAGCAAAGATAAACCCCAGTGTGGTATATCCGGTGTATTACTGAATTCTAAAATACGGCAAAAAAGGTTCCAGTACACTACATCTGTCCTCCCCAGTCTTTGCCTCCTTTGTGTCCGCACAGTCAAACACGATCTCTTCCTGGATTATCTGGAGATGAAGGTCGGACCATGTGTCATTTAAAAGGTAATTTCCCTTAGATTTGCAGCAAGATCACAGACATAAACTCAGACCTCAGTGTCAGAAAACATCAGTCGCCAAACAAACAATGCAGATGAAGGGAGAAGTGTTTGAGTGACATTTTACTGCACTGATTTGCATGTAAAAATGCATTATTTATAGAGCAATTAAGGACATCCCTGCGTACATAGCCAATATAGCAGGAAGTGCTGCCTCTCATGTGTCTGCTTTTTTTCCATCCAAGATCATAAATCTAAAATTTAACATTATAATGAGTTTGAATGAAAAGCAGATTTTTGTTATTTTTATTTCTTGACACAGAGGAAGAGCTTGGTATTTCCTGTGAAAATACCAGCACGGCCAACATTTTCTATACTGGAAAACTGTGGTTCTTTTGTCTTAAGTTTGGGAAGTGTGGAAGCTGAACAAAGGAGCTCTATTTCTACACGCTCTGACTTAAGAAAACATCGTGTTAAAAAACATTACGTTCCAGCAACACAACTTTTCCTTCTCGGTGTCCAGGCAGGCACCAATATGCAAGACCATCTGGAAAGAAATGTGAGAACACGGTACGTAGCTTCAGGCACATGGATCACTGCCTAGTCTGCATGTCGAACATCAGAGGTAACAGCTACTGAGTCTAAACAAATATCCCGAGACGCCTTGAATAATGACTGCAGTTCTCTACACCCCATGCTTCCCAAATTCCCCTCTAGGGATAGATCCAGTCAATGTCCTTGCAACATGCCAAGCTCCCTTGGAGACAGATCAGACCTACGCTGCCAGTAACGCCTGTGCTGTGAATAAGCAATCAAGTTTAATGACTTCCCATGTATACTGGCTTCTCACTAATGTAGGCCCACCTCTTCAACAGAATTACTCCTGATTTGTTTGCACAGGTATAATTAGGGACTCGCACATCTGGAAAAATGTTCCGAAAGCCATCAGCATCCTGAATTTCTACTGCCACTGAAATAAAAACTCAAAAGCGAAGGTCATCTCAGATACCATCTCATGGGCTGAAGTAATAATACGGAAATCACGGAAGCACAGCTCTGAGGAAAAGGCTGTCTGCCTCCAGCGCCTGCAAACACAAGGCTAAAGATAAACTGCCCATTAACCTTCAAAGAAGGGCAGCGAGGTCCCAGAACGTCCTGCCTGCAGGCTTTATTGCTCCAAAGGGAAATGAAGAGAAAAATTAGTTAGAACTGCGTACTGCTGACATTTAACTCAAATTAGCAGGCAATGGTAACGTCTCTTTTCCTTTGTTAGCCTTCCTCTGCTTCAAGGCGTGCATACAGTATCTGTTTCATTTCACGAGCTGCAAAACAAGTAGAATGCATTGAGCGATAATAAATTTACTCCCACCACCTTATCTGCAGGATTAATCACAACTGCTAGACCTGTGTCCTGCTGCACAGAATGCAGTCTTACTCCACGCTGCAGATACAGCTGGTAAACCGAGGCAGAGTAATTCAGTGACTCTTCCAGAAACCATAAACCCAGACTGAACCCAAAGCTCCTGGTGCCTGGAACTGTGTTTAAGAGTCTTTTCCCATCCTCCCTCTCTCTTATAAGGACAGTCAGAAAGTCCCTTCAAGAATAGGCACCCTATAAATATCTAAGATAACTTTAAGTTCACTAGCCAGGCTTCAGCTTGGGAACTCCCACAGAATCACTGGTATCAAAACGCTGAGTTAAACTAGAAATCAGTGACTCCATGTCATGACTTGGCCCAGCCTGCCCAGAGTTTTAAAATCATCACATAGTAGAATATACCCATATTGAGCCAATTTTGCCACAACAGTTCCATACCCCAGCAGAGTCCTGACACAACAGCCTGACACATTTCTCAGATTCAAGCTGTGGGAATCTTTAAATATCCAGTTTGCTCTCAACTGTCTCTTACATGTGCTGGCACTGTTCCCATCATAATGGGAAGGGAAATACATCTAATAATTAAAAATCTGCAAGCAGAAAATATGCTAACTGCAGAAGAATTTTACCTACAGTTGTTGAGTTGCAGTTCTGAGTCACCAAGTCACTTAACCACACGCTTGAACTGGATCTCACCTTTGCCCATCCCATTTGAAAGGGTACAACCACAGAGCTTAAGTAAGAGCTGAGCTGATGGGTCCACCTGACGTCACAGGACCATCTGAAAAAGCTAGTTGAGAATCACGACAAGTCCATGAAGCCTTCCTTCTGCTCCACCAACTGGATTAGGAGATACCTACAGCTCTCCCAGGACAAATGACAACCCCACCACTCTGGCCCCTCTTGCTGACCCAGACACAGCACACTGGAGATCTGACAGTACTGGCTTTGGATATCGACTTCCTGCTTCCATCTTGGTAGTTTCCATCCAGTGAAATACCAGCCAACAATGCAAATCCCAATAGGATAAGGAGCACTCGTCACCGTGTGTTGTGAGGTGAAAAGTCACCCACCTCTTCTATTGGTTTTAGAAGCATCTACATGAGAAGGCAAACTCAGCCCAAGTCATAAAACAGCTCCTCTGAGTACAGGCTCATGCACTGATACTGCCTGCAATGGGACAAATTGGGGCACTGCCTGGAGGTGAGCCTGTGTGCAGCCCAAGGACAAGGCATGCTTGTTCTTCACTCACCTACCTTTGGACACAAATGCTAAGCAAGATCTCTATTTATTCAGAAATATTTATATATAATATGAATTACAGACTACATGGCATTTAAAAGCAAGGAAAGAAGTTACAGGACGTATCTGAGTTGCTTTCTTGATTGCAGAACACCATTACTGCAATATTTTCACACAGTGGATGGGATGTACTCTTTCACTAAGGCAATTGTAACCAAGTAGAAACACTGCTGAGATTCTGGATATTTCCCCTTGGTTGTGCAAAGTTTTTCCACCACAAATTCATGCACAGTTGGTAAATACAATGAGATATTGGTAAAACAATAATAACAATAACAAACCCCAAGGGAACATCATCGAGCATTGCAGAGTGACTACTAGGCATCAGTAAAACTGTTGATATGATGAAGCTTTTCCTCTGCTCAGAGGCTGCTACAAAATCAGCGGATGTGTCATCTCTGGAGAGTCCCACATATGCTACACACAGAAAGTTCACCAGGGAAAGGGACTTCCACCACTCTTTGGATACTGCTTTGCTCCCCTTTTTCTCTTTCCACTTAACACAGTTTTACACTGCTTCTCATTAAAACCACAAGATAAGACCCTCAGCACAGCCTGGGAGCTTGACAAACCAACTAACGCAACAACTTCTGCGATAAACAACAGACTTTGCTTGTCTTCCGTTTCTTGCTTTAAGCTGATTTATTTTAAGAACCTTAACACTTTAATATATTCTCTTCCACAATAAGATATCGTTTTTAATTACTGCAGAATCCACAGCATTAGGAGTTTAATGTTCATTACGTTTTCTCTTCAGACATCACTGTGGCAACAAAGCGATAATGCACAAAAGCTAGATCCCCCCAAAAGAAAAGGACTTAAAAAATCAGTGCTTAAAGAACTCCACGCCGGTAGTTAACATTATGTATACAGGCTGTTTACTTCTGTTCACTCTATCATTATCGCTCCTGAACTCTTAAGAGTGAGCAAATACACCACACTGTGGTTTTGAAACACACTGTGAAGGGGAACAGCTGCAAGCTATGCCTCCTCCAGAGGACCAACATCTTTAACACTGTACAGCTTCACACATGTGTAAATACGATCTCTCCTCGTGCATCTGCAAAGAAATAATGACAAATTCTGAAAATAACTTCTACTACCAGTGAACACAAAGCAGTTGTGGAATTGCATCTCCAGGTGACTTCACTTTCCCCGTGCACAGGAGGTTTTCTATGCCCCGTTCTCGATAACATCATCTTCCTATCTCCCTTTTTTTTATCTAAGATTTAAAGAGTCAGTTATATAAACCCATGAGCTGCCTGTGAGGTGTTAAATCATTTCCTGGCAGACTTAAATGAAACCCATAACTTGAAAAAGCAACATAGTCAAGGAAGCACGCTCATGCATATTCCCAGCTTGTAGCATGTACTGTATGTATGGCACTAGAGTTTAAATTTATAGAGAGGCTCTTAGCCCATTTCTCAAATACCATGTAAACCACACAACCAGGCTACCCTGCTTTCTCTCCCTCACCCTTTTACTTCTTCCTGCAGAGCAGTGAAATCTATCACTGAAAACAGACGGCAAATTCAGAGCTCAGAAATCCTGGCACCGCTTTGATAGAAAACAGGTTGAGAGAACGCGCCTTTTCTAAGCCTTGCCCTGCTCATCCCTGCCAGTGCACCAGTAAATACTAACAGCTTTTTGAGCCACAGAGACAAGGTTTATTTTCATGTGTGAAGAAGAGCCTTAGGCCCCTGTAACCTGGCTGTGGTCATGTGCATGGGAACAATGCTGCTTTGCCTTGTACCGTGGGCTGGGGTAAGGCAAACATCCCCAGATTGCGTGGGACGGGCTCTTGAACTCTCTTGAAGTCTCTCAAGTTAGAAATGATTTTTAATGATGACTTTTAAAAAGAGCCTTGGCACTCAAAAGAGCAAAGAATCAGCCAATACGTGGCAGCGTGACCTGTGTGCTGGCAGGTATCCCTCCCACGCAACCCCTCGGAGTGCAAAAATGGTCTTAGCCAAGGGTAAACAGAGAGAAAGGAAAAGACACGGTCAACCACAAACTACTGCAACGTTTTCTGACAAATTACAGCAACTCTGTTGAACAGATTTGTATACTTCATGACAACAGCCTCTTGTCAGCGAATATCAGTGGAATTTAAAGAGCTGCGTGTTCAGCAGGAAGAGGAAAGGGCCGGAACAGCAGGTAACAATCCAAAGCACGGCAGTGAAAGCACAATAGGCTGTGTAACTCCTTGGCGTACCACTTGGCTGAGGTTAGCTCCACTCGCAAGCAACGTATGCACACTAACCTCTATTTTACCCCACAGACTTTTAAGGAACAATTTACAGAGAAGCTGTGAAATCAAATCCTCATTACTTCCTACAGTTTTAAATGCTTGGAGTAGCGCAGCCACCCCAAATTCAACACCCCTGAGTCAGCAAAACTACACAACAAGTGGGGATTTTGGAAACACGCTCTTCATTTTCAGTTTGTGAACCACTACAGGTCCTGCTTTGTGGCTGTGTATTTCAGCTTTTCTGCCCGGCTTTGGTTCGTTGGTTGGTCAGAAGATTTAGAGTCTTGCATGACCATTTCTCTTGTGTGAGCTATGACCGGAGGAGATCTCATGAGATTACAGGGAAACTGCAGTAGTTGGCAACAGTAAGGGAGTAATATTAGCTAAAAAGATCCTTGTTAATACCATCAGCTGCAAATCTTAGCATCTGCTGCTTGCCAAAGTGGTAGTTTCAAGTTCCAACCTGCAGCACTCCTTCCAGTGCACATACAAGCTGTCAACCAAAGATATGGAGATAAGCCCCTCCGGATGGAGAGAAATGCATGTAGCTTTATGCTACAGCAAGAGACTGAGCTTAAACGGCCTGAAGAATTGGCAGCTTTCTCAAAACTTATCTGAGGGAGTGACGGGGACAAGGGCTGCATTTCCACTAAAACCAACGTCAAGTAACAACGTCTCACTCAGTGTTATTAGTTTAGAAGAAAGTGATGAAATCCAAATGGCATCCGTGCTTGTGGCGTTGGCATGGCTTTTGAAAGCTATTTTAGACTTTCAGAGGATACGTATGTATCTGCGTGTGCATGACTCGACACGATTCTGGTGGCATTCCAATAAAGTCAGGCCACTGCGGCTCGAGATTGGGCCACGTCCAGAGCTCATGAAAAACAGTGTGAGTCTTTCCACCGACACCAGCTCTGCAAATGGTGGCCTGTTGCTGCAGACTGCAGCAGGGACGGCGGGCACGGGGCCCTGTCCTCTGCTTCACTTATTACACAGCTGGGTGCTTACGTTACGTAACTAAAGATATTGAGAACAACCACACCGCATTCACCACATACAGACGTGAGGATTACTGAAAATCCTCAGGGGGAAAAAATAAATTCAACTCCCTAGTTGTCCACACCAACGGGTACTTTCTTTTCATTTATACAGGGAGTTCATAGAGATAAATGCACGCGGAGGAACGGATCCCTAGCACACTTCAGCAGTACTGAATGCAGTAAGCTTTCTGGTCAGAGTTGTAGTGCGTTTCAGCACAGAGATTATGCAGTAAGGATTAAAGATGTGTTTGCTGGTATTAAACGCTTCAGACTCTCTCCCATGCACACAAAGTATTGTTCGCCGAGTGCTCATTTTCCCAGCTGTTAGAAAACAAAGAACACCTCAGTGCTTACACACGATCCCAGTACCTGCGCGCACAGACAGTGCTTTCTTCGGAAACGTTCCAAATAACCAACGGACACATTTATTTGGATTTGAAATAAATGGCCCTGTGCTGTCCTCAGACCACGCTGAATTTCCCACTTCTCTGACCACCATGCGGCTTCTTCTGTGGAAAGCAAACATAGCTGTGCAGCTGTCTGCGGCGCTGGGACGGGCAAATCAAACCACGCTCACAGCGGAGACAAACTTCAAAACAGGACACTTGGTAAGACATAAAGATTAACTTTTTGGTTAAGTCTGTGCTTATCAGCTGCAGACTGGAGAAAAGTCTAGAGGAGTAAGTGCTTCCCAAATGGCCGTGGGCTCCAAGGGACAGAGAGTTTCGAGTCATCAGATCCGCACTGGGCAGATCTCCATCTTGTTGGGCACAGCAATCAAAGACATTTTGGTTTCAGAAAGCTCCCACTGAGTCACAAGCAGGGAACGGATGTGAAGAAAAAAAAGTATTGCAGTGACCTCAGAAATTTGATTTTGGTGTGTATAACGTGGCTTTGCATAGCAGAGAAAGCGTGCAGTACAGACACATGACTGAATAGTTTTATAGCAGCAAGACACAAGTATCTGCATTTCTCATAATGCATCTGAAAGGGTGCTGGAGTCCTAACTGTCATGAAATATATAATGTGAGAGAAAAACAAATAGAAAACTGATGTTCCTGAAGCTGTTAAGTGCAGAGTGCCTTTACACTTTGCTTTCAAGGGCTGTCTGAAGGCTTCCCAGCGGGGTTCTTTAAGCCTCCTGTAACCTCCATCAGACTCCCCAACATACCAAAAGGACAACGCAAAGCGTAAAAGAGCGGCGGTGACAGTAACCCCAAGGGGACGGGAACACGCGTGCTCTTCCTAAACCCGGACTGCAGGGCTGATGTCGATAGAAGCCCATCTCGGCCTGAGCCGGAGGGCTCTGACGGTGCCGGAGGGGCTGTGCCCCGGCTCAGCATCCCGCAGGATGGCTGTGCTGCCCCGGCAGGAGCCGGAGCAGAGCGGGCAGCCTGCAGCCGGTCAGCCGGGCTCGGTGACGCTCCGCTCGTACCGCCCGCGGTTCGGTACCTCGACGGGAACGCTCGCCCTGACTCGAGCCCCTCCTGCCGGCGCAAGAGCCGTATCACAGGAAATTCGGCAAAGATGTGCGATTGAGTTTTCGCTCCCGGCACGCGGCTGTCTGCGAGATCGTGCTTTTACAGTACAGCTTGTAACAGGAAAAGGACGATCGGTCAACGACGCGGCGGCCGTCCGCGCATCCCTCCGTTGGCTGCTCTGGCCGCATCCCCTTCGCGTCCCGGCTCCCGTTCCCCCAGCCCCGGGCGCGGCCGGCGGCAAAACCGAAGCCCCGTTCGCACCGATCGCTGCGGCGAGTCCGGCGAACCCACCTCCGTCACGCAGCAGCTCGGAGGCATCAGGCACAGAGGTCCGATCCCGGAGGGCTGCGGGTTCGCGCGGACTCCGCACCCCGAGTTCCAGGGGCAGCGCGGCGGAGGCAGCGGCGCGCACCCAGCCCTCCCCGGGAGCGCGCCCGGCCCCGCCACGAGCACCCGCACCGCCGGCCTCCGCCCGCCGCCGACACTCACCCGCCGCTCCGCAGCCCCGCGATCCGAGTGCGCGCCCCGGGGACGGGACGGGACGGGACGGGACGGGACGGGACGGGATGGGATGGGACGGGATGGGACGGGACGGGATGGGACGGGATGGGATGGGACGGGACGGGACGGGACGGGATGGGACGGGACGGGATGGGACGGGACGGGATGGGACGGGACGGGACGGGACGGGACGGGACGGGATGGGACGGGACGGGATGGGACGGGATGGGATGGGACGGGATGGGACGGGATGGGACGCACTCGGGTGCCCGCCCCGGTGCGGTGCGGCGGTGCTGGGGTCAGAGCGAGCGGGGCCGAGCTGCCTCCAGCTGCCTCAGCCAGGCGGAAAAGCAAAGATGTAAGCAGGCAGCCCTGCAGCAGGCAGCAGTGTGGCTTGTGCTTGGAAGTGGACCGAGTGAAACTGAGCGCCTGGGAGATGCGGGGAAAAAGCAAGCGGTGCTCCTTCCACAGGTCCGTCTTCTTACTGCTGCGTTCTTTTTCAGACACGCTTCCCTCGCCTGTGTCACTTTGGATTTGGCCACTGAACCGAAGGCAGCGATAAGTTCTGCGAAAGCAGCGATTTGAAGTAGAAATGTCACTCCAGGATGAGAATCTGTTGCGTTTCCATAACTAAAATGCTGCAGGAACGCTCGCCCATCCTAGTGCACTGTGGCTTCCCTTCTTCTGAAGTTAAACCTAACGCTGAAGCTGGTTGTCAGGGCACACCAACAGACACCTGGCACTCCAGCAGGGCTGAGACAACTGGTCCAGCTTCAGCGGTACAGCGCCGGGCACAGACAGCTCATGCCCCAAGAATGCCGAGTGACCACTCCAGGGAGTGAAAGTTGGTCCTCGTAGAGAGCACGTACACGGAGCACTTCCCTACCCAACACTCGTGGAACAGAGAGTATTTCTTACAGCCCTGAGGAGCATGACCGATTTGCCTCAGCCTGTGAGTGGGCTGTGCCTTTCACATCATCCAGCTGTTTTCCACACACAAAGTCTTCCTGGCTCATCTGAGCTCTACACGAATCCAAGGAATTACTTTCAGGAAGTCAGGGATTGTATTTACTCCTTCACCGTCTTGCAGTGTGCTTTCTAGGGATACCGAGGCTGTTACATTGCAAGAATCACAGCGAGCCGCATTTTCGTTTTTCCCTCCCTCTTCCAAAGCACGCACAGCTTGTCAAGCTGCCCAGTTTGTTTTTGATGCTGGCTGCCTTTCAAAACAACGAGCCCATAGTGAGGATCTACACCTAGACCTTCCAAGCCCTCGTGCAGTCACCGCAGATGCCCATCCCTCCCAGTCTCCACCAGCCCTGTTCAGTGCAATGGAATGGAAAGCCACGGCAGAGGGCAGGGAGGCAATGCTCCAGGGAGGAGGTTGGAGCAGCAAGCTGCAGCACGCTTTTCCCTGTGAGCAGTCTCTGTCTATCCGATGCCCCTTCGTGACACATGTTCTAAGATTCGGTTTAAAATGAATGAATAAACAAACCCCATCTGGAGCTGTTTTGTGCTGCAGATGTTTAGATGTGTATCTCCAGGAGTGATGGGATCACGAGAGCTTTCAGCATGCTGTCATCTTCACGGAGCAGAGTTTTTCCTTGCAGCATGTAGCTGACGGCGAGGCACGCAGCTAGACAGTCAGGAAAATAAACTGTAACCTAATGGAGATCTTTTTAATGTCCATCAGAAAGACAGTCTGTGTCTTCGATCTGAGGACTAGACACAACCCAGGGCATTCCTAGGCCAGGTGCCAGCTCTCTGGGATCAGACCTACTCTAGCAACAGCTTAACCTAACGTCTGCAGCCAGCGCTGGGAGCATGTCTGGTCAACTGGAGCTCTGGGATGAGGGAGGGGTTCTGTTTCCTTGGCACAGGCTGGCACCAGTCAGTAAGAGAAGAGTGAGATTACAGTTCCTCATCATTCTTTTCCTCGTTAGAAAGTTAAATTATTACCAGAAAAAAAAAAAAAAAAAAGAAGAAGAAGAAGAAAAGAAAAATAAACTATCTTCTGTGCCTGGCCAATGCCGAAGGGAGTGAGCTCTTTTTACAAGCTGCAAGGTTTGTGGAAATACCTGCCTGTACCAGCTGTGAGGAACAGGTAGATATGAAGCAGCTTGCCTTGCCTCTATGGGATGTTCGCACTGTGCTATTGTGGACACGGCAGAAGGTTAAAAGCAACAAAAAAAAAAGGAGCTTGAAGTTGAGTAACTTAACTTGTGGTGCCAGCGCTTGTGTGGGAGATAACTTGAGATTTCTATCAATCTTGGTAACACTTCCTGGCCCTCCTTTATCTAAGAATGAACTGTTCTTGTATGGTTTCTCAGGGATACTGGGCACAAACAGAGTGTATTTCTCCCCCTTCATCGTCTTAGCTCAAGATCAAATTCCTGGCTGGGTTATTTGGTGTTTGGGTTTCTCTTTCTTGAACACAATGTATGCAATGAGAGAAAGATATTCCGATAGTTTTATAGTTTTCTCTTTTTCCACCTAGTTCTTTAACATGTCATATCAACAAAACAAAATCTAATAGCATCTCAATATGCGCACTGAGCAGAATTAAGCACCATCAAGGCCATGCAGCTCCTCATTTGAATAACTCTAAAGCTCAGGAGATTTATCCAGTACCTCAAAGAGGATCGAAACCCAAACCTGCCTCATTACCATCCACAGATCTCCAGTACTGGGTCGATGAAACAGCGAGCTCTTTTCTCCCATCTCCACAGCGTTGGCCAGCACCTGCCACCGAAGGACAGACCCAACTCCCAAGTGCTGGTCGGTAGAGCAAGGAGTTTCCCCAGCCAGGCAGCAGGTGGAACCAAACCCCACGCCTTGAGCGGCAGAGCCAACCGCCGCCCGCCTCAGTGCTGCGTGCCCAGAATACATAACTCCTGAACATCACCAAGCAGCCGGAAGAGGAGAAGGTGACCAGGCGTAGTCAGCACGGATCCACCGAGGGGTTGGCTCTGCTCTTGGGCAACATCTCCATCAGTGCCCGTCCCCCCTCCAACAACAGCAGCGCGTCATCGCTGCGCTCACAGCGCCCTCTGCCGGCAGGAGCTCCGCCCCTCGGCCGCCTCGCCCCGCCCCGCCCCGCCCCGCCCCGCCCCGCCCCGCCCCGCCCCGCATCTCGCCGTGCCGGAGCGCAGCGGAGCCGATGGCCGCCGAGGAGCCGGCTATGGCGGGAGAGGAGGCGGCGGCGACGACCGAGGGAGGCGGCCTGCTGCTGGAGATCGTGGGCTCGCCGCTCAACCTGAGCCTGCTGGGCCTCTGCCTCTTCCTGCTCTACCAGATCCTGCGGGGCGAGCGGCCCGCGGCTCAGCCGGCCGATGCGGGTCCGCCTCCGCTGCCCAAGATGAAGCGCCGCGACTTCACGCTGGAGCAGCTGCGGCCCTACGACGGCGTGCGCGATCCGCGCATCCTCATGGCCGTCAACGGGAAAGTGTTCGACGTGACCCGCGCCAGCAAGTTCTACGGGCCGGGTGAGTGCTCCCGGTGCGGGCGGGACCGGCGTTGGGTTGCGCTCCGTTGCATAACGTTGATCTTAAAGGAAACGCAGTGAATTGGGGACTGCGGAGCTCCGGGCCGGCGGGGTACACCTGCGCTGCTGTGTGTGTGTGTGTGTGTGTGTGTGTGGGCGGCTGGTTTTCGCTTTTGGAGAAGGGTATGGTTGTTTTTGATGAACGCAGGGAAGAGCGCGCCCTGGGAGGTGCGGGAGATGGCGGGAGCTGTGCGGTAACCGGAGTTCACGTGGCGCTCCTGTAGTCTGCCTTGAGGACTCTCAGTGTCCAGTTGCAACGTGTTTGTCATGCAAGCAAGTTAATCAGTAATGGCGTGTAGCAAGAGCCCGTCCTGATAAGGTATCTCCGATCTGCTGTGAACTGCGCGCTTTGGTCATCTGAGTTCATCTTGCATTGTGAAAGTCTGAACAGATGTCTGTTCCAAGTCAGTAACGGCCAGTATCCGTGGGACGTTTCCAGCCAAGTTTTTGTCCTTCCAGCTCCTGAAGTCTAGAGAACCTCGTAGAGAGCCTCCGTTTCACCCCAGTCTTGCAAAGTCGCCCTCTGTTCCACTTTCTGAGGGTGTCCTTCCCACTCTGTACGTGTACTCTCACCCTGCGGTGTGCTCCGCACGCTGTTACCTGGCTCACTGTCTGAGGTTCCAGCAAACTCGTTGTCTCTCCCCATTGCTTGGTTTCTTGCTCTCTTCCTCTGGTTTTCTTTATTAGCAAGTAGAATCAAATCTGAAAACGTTGCAGGAGTTTCAGACCCTCCGAACAGGGCAGGAACTCAATCCATTTCAGTTGGGGACCGTAGTCCTGGAAGATCATACGGCACCCGTTATCGCTGTAATAATAATGCTTATGTTTTTGTTTTGAAGATGGCCCGTATGGGATTTTTGCTGGGAGAGATGCGTCCCGAGGTCTTGCCACCTTCTGCCTGGATAAGGAGGCTCTGAGGGATGACTATGATGACCTCTCTGATCTCAACGCTACGCAGCAGGAGACCTTGAGGGACTGGGAGTCACAATTCACTTGTAAGTCATTTTAAACCTATTTGCAAGTAAGTGGTTCACCAGCGTGTAATCAGGGAGGAGGCGGTTAAAGGGCTGTTCCAATTCGAAGCACCAGTCCAGAAGCTTACTTGGAGTTAATACGTAAGCTGACCAACTAGAATTTCTGTTATTCAGAAAATGATGAGAAATGTCAGGTTTTCCCTCTTTCCCTCCCTCCCTCCCTCTGTGCCTTACAGAACAGTAGACTGGATGGGAACTCTCTTGTCATAAGCTCTGCAAGACCATCCAAAAAGTTATCAGGAATTAGAAGTAAGGAGCATGCCTCTGGTACAGCAGGGCCACTGACTATGAAGACAGTCAGCTTCGAAGCTTTGAAAGGTGAAGCTGAAGTCCCGTTCAGCTTCTCAGAAGTAACATTTGAATTACTGCTTCTTGGCATTTTTTTGAGTTCTGAAGACTGTTTGGACCAAACCTTCGCTCTTCTGAGCTCTTGATACAGCTCCTAACTTTAAGTAGACTATTCTGCCTTGCCCTGATGGTGACTTCATTAGATTTGTGGCAAACTGTCCAGCTAACTTTCTCCCCCAGAAGATGATCAGACATGGGCAAATGCCATCTCTGGCCATTACCTTGCCAGAGCAGCAGAGGCAAAGGCAACTTGCACACTTGGTATGTTGGTTCTAAAATTATCAGAAGGAAGTCATTATCATAGTTGCCTTGTTTTTCTGTGCTTTGTAGTGTTAATTCTTAAGATGCAGTTCCAACTGCTTAGTGCCACATTTTACAGCTTGCTACTCAGGAAGACCTTCCACTCAGAGTTTTAAGGAGATTGCCGTGTTGACCTTGTACTATCACTAGCTGGCATGGAGTTTTCTTCACATAATGCCATTAGAAGGTCTCAGTCTTGACCTGGCGCGTCCCTACTATTTTGGCTCTGTCTTAATCAAGGCTGTTAATGGCTGTTTTACAGCGTGAACAGCTGCATTCCAGAAAATAGAACTGCGCTAGCAAATTTCTAACCTAACCTAGGTTCAGATCTACCATATCAAGAGTCAGACAGTAGGATCATCAGTGAACTCTGTTTACTGTGCTTCTGGTAAATTTGACAATTAGTTGCTTTAAATTAATTAACTAACAATGTCAGTATTAAATGCGTATAATAAGAGGCATCCTTAGCTTTGGAGTTGACAGGTGGGCAATGTATCACCATTCTCAGTTCTTACATGTCTTTTCATTTTTCCCTGCTCAAAAAAAAAAAAAAAGACACAAAGCAGAGGCTCATTAGCTGCATAACCAGACAATAGGTCCGTCTTTTTCTCCAGGAGAAAGGATCTCTTTGCATTCCTATCGGGTATTGGCAGCATACATCACAAGAAGTTTAAGTTATCTGTATGTATATATTTGTATTAAATGTTCTACAAATGCCATTAGTTCAAGCACCAGTTTTGGCATGGCAAGAGAAATAACATAATCCATGATTCTGCTTCTTTTAGCTGGGTGAGTTCCCTCATTTTACACATCTACATTCATCCATCTTCTGGCTTAGCCAATGGAAGAACTGTATCTCATAAGCTGGGTATTTCTTACACTTGTTAGAACATTAGCAGTAGTTCAGGTACTTTATTTGGGCTTTTTTTCTTTCACTTCTTTCCACTGTTTGGAACACAGAGTTCAGAGGTGTTTCTTTACAATATAGATGCATTTTGTTAGTTTAGGAAACCAATATGAATTACAAAAAGTACCTTTTCAGGGCAGAATAATGACTTGATTTTGATTTTTCTTTCCAATTTTCAGTTAAGTACCACCACGTTGGTAAGCTGCTGAAGGATGGGGAGGAACCCACTGTATACTCTGATGAAGAAGAAAAAGATGCCCAAGATGCAAAGAAAGAGTAGATCGCAGTGAGGAACAGTCTATTTTTGTATCTTACGGATCATTTGTAACATTCCACTTCTGTTTTACAAGTTGCAGCAGCAACAATGCTTACAAAAGGTCCAGAGTTACAGTGAATCATGTTTCTCCTACTCTTCCTCTTCAAATTCAGCAGTAAACTAGTACAGGTCTGATATCTGTCTTCCTCTGAAAGTGCATAGTAGGAAGTATGCACCAAAAATGTCTGTGCAGAAGTAAACTGCAACTTTGGCAATAAAGGACCATTACTGTTTTTACTCTGTCACTACTAGGGTTGAAATCCAGACCTTTTCACTAACAACCTAGCACTGTAAGACACAAGCATGAGAGTAAGTCACGTATGTAACACAGATTCCACCGATTTTGGTTAGTGCTGGCTTCTGCAGGGTCTGGGCCTTGCATTGTAGTCCCCTTAGAAAAGGGACTGTATTTGTCCACAAAGCATCATACTCATTTGTGGTGCAATATAATTCAACATTATGTCACGTAATTTGTCTTTCTAGGAGCTAAATAGGGGCTTACAGATGAAACATTAACTGCTTTAAAAAAGCCAAGTTTTTGAGAAGTTAAATCACTTTTGGATACTTAGAAAATAAGTAAGGACTGAAGAATACTTGCTGTATTCGGTCACACAGCTGCATTAATACTCTTTGTTTACTTCTAAAGCACCTCTGAAGTGTTACTTAGATACTGACCGTAACTGACCATCCTTAAAAACTAGGTTCACCGTGGAGTGTGATTTGACAGGGCTATCACTTCTCTTCTTAGAAAACCTCTTCAAAGAATTTTAATGAAATGAAACAAGGAAGAGCAGCTACTGAGGATTTGTAGGCCTAAAGGAAGACGTGCTGATATGACATGATTAACAAGTGCTCTTGTACAAGCAGTTTTAACTAGCAGAAAAACATTTATGGTCCAGGTAACTTACACAAGGTCCCTGTACACAATAAATGACGTGGTGTAAGCCATTTCCGTGTTGAGGCTTTTGTTCCTTCGGAATGTTGCTGCTAAAAGAAATGGCAGAATCTCATGCACAACCAGCAATAGGCCTGACATAGCTTTTCTCTTGCTGCTCTCTTAATCTGTCTGTAATTACTAGGTTTGCTTCCTCCGTGTAACCCAGCCTCCTACCGAAGGGGGCTGGATACATGGATTGACCAAGGGAAAATGTGAATGTGCTCCTTCATCATCCAAAATATTCCTGCTAAGTGTGTCAAAAATTTCAAGGAGTTAACTGATGATTTGCTGATCTCTTACAAATGTGCTGCTTGTCCAGGTGGTTCCCCTTGGGAGTCGGGAGGGTACAGTTCTCCTTATATAGTTTTTGTGGTTTGATTCTTCTGCTGAGTCGTTTCCAATTGGCAACGTGACCAAAATGGTGAGCATAGTCCTGAGTGGGAAGGTGCAAACTAGGCAAAATTGTTCAGAAGTGGAGTGTGTTGCACAACAGGAGCTTTGAAACACAGGTGGACGCTTTATGTTCAAGTGCCTGAGACCAACTGCAGTGAGAACCAATGATGTTCCACCAGCCATCGCTCTGCCCTGGGGCTTTTCCCTGTCAGTTACACTGGGCCTTCAAATGAGCTGTGCAGTTGTTTGAGCCAGACTGCTTGCGTAGTGTTACTGTGTGAACTACCTAACGAAGGTCTAGAGACAAACAGAAGTCTTGCCGTGACCTTTGTGTCGCTATGTTATTTTTAGACATTTATACTCTCTGCAAGCTACTTCTAATGGTTTACCTCAAATCAGAAATGTGCTTTTATCTGTTTAAGGCAGAAAATAAAAGTCTTGCGTAATGGTGGTGTTTTGTTTTTATTTACTGCTGCTAAAATCGATGGTGGATCGCCCCCAAGGTTACAGGTCTCATGGTCCTTCTCCAGTATGTCTTCATCTTATTCCACAAGTAGACTGTTGAAGCTGAATGCCTCTAAATGCAGCTCTGTAGCATATCATTTTTTCTAACAGAATATTAAAAACAGAACACGATCACATATCTTTTGCTCTTGCAAAAACAGTTTTGAGCGTGAAAAAAGCCCAGTTGCTGACACTGAGCAAAAGCTGAAGCTCTGGAAGACTGCATTGTAGTTGAAGTGGAGCTAGGCAGGGCTGCAGCCTTCAGTGCCAACTCTTGTGTTAGTCAACAACTTATCCTGGGGAACTGAATGCTCTTCTAAGTGCATATCTGTACAATACAATTTGATGCATCCCAAAGAATAAACAAACAGAAGACTGTCAGTAAGACAAGAGAAGGCGTAATGTTAAACACACGTGCATGAAGTGGCATGCTTCAGAGTCAGACTGATCCCTCTGCAGAGAAAACCAAAGGAATTCGTTGTGAAAGGGGAAGGGATGTGCCATAAGAGCGGGGGTTTCACAAAGTGACAGGCACACGTTTTCTGCTGAAGTGCTGGAGAAAATGGATGTCTTCTCACCTTTTCTGCTCTGTTCATTGCAACTTGATCCCTCCAGCAGTGACTGGCTGCAGTGACTAAGCGAAAAAGAGCCACACCAGATAGCTGAACAGTTTGTATATTAACCAAGGAGAGCGCAATGAAAAGCTAAGGGCAGAGACTGTCATCAATCTCCCTTGTGAAGTGTTGAAATACCAGTTATTCACGTGTCATGACAGTGTAGTTTAGCTCTAAGACAAAACAGAACAATCGAGCAGCTCACATTTCCAAGCAGTTGTGGCAAACTGTCAGCTGCTTTGTGAAATTCAGAAGTTTCCTCCATGTGGGCACTGCTCACTCTTCATTATCTCTGGTAGCTCTTACTTCAGGTTGTACAAGCATACGGTTCAGTAATGAACGCTTTTGCTGAGAGTTGTTTGGTTTTACAAAAGGTAAAAGGTTTTACAAAATAGGGAGGCATTTGTGCTTGGAATCTCCAGATTAAGAAGAAAAGGCCACATACTATGAATGTATTATTTTTAAACCATTTCTTATATGCACATGGAAAGATGGGGCTGAAGTGCATGTCAGAAACGTGAGGGATTCATACTACATCTCCTGGGAACAGGTTCTAAATAATCCAGCTTGTAAACAGAAAAGAAACAGATCGTATTTCACTATGGAATTTACAGCGGTGTCCGTTTAAAGTGCACAAATTTTACTCACTGTTTTACACAGAATGAGGACTGGGAGACATAGATTTGCTTTATCAATTTCACTCGATACAGGTGAAGCAATTTCAGAACCGGGCTTATACTGACTAGCAGGACAACATGATGATCAGATCACAGGAATTCACACCAAAGGAAATCTACGGTTCCTCCCTTAGATTACCAAAAAGAAATACTTTCTTGTCTGTAATTGAAAGGTCTGCCATGTAGGAAAAGGGTACTTAAGTACAGACCCGTCTACAGACTGCCAAGGGGAAATGTCATCCTTTCTTTAGTCCACAAACAGTGCATTGAGACAAAAACCCTCCCTTGGTATGTCCTGTTGGTGCAACTGAAACACTTCACACGGTTAACCAATACATTAGCTAAGATGTACACTAACAAGGAAACCTGAGAGGCACGAATGTTCTCCAAAATACTTCTGTCATGATAATAAGGCGCTTTGGGGGGCGGGGCGGTTGCTTTTAGATAAAAGTTAACACTATTTTGAGTAATCATTCACACTTCTCAAAGGGCACTCGGCATCTGAACGTGTGGAGGCAACTGGTGGAACGTGGCTCGGGAGTCTGCATGAGTCACCAGCACTGAACACTGGGGGAAACCCATCCACCACCAGCAACCACAGTTTGTACAAAATCATTGTTTATTAGAGCAGAAGTTACAAATGTGGGTAATATGCTACATAAGGAAGGCAACATCATCACATTTACATATTGACACATAATAAATTAAGCATACTAAAATGAAAGCTGAAGTAATCAGTGTATCGCACACAGAACTGGTCCTTTCTGTCTTGCTGTGGGACTTTGGCCCACAGCAATTGTCTTCTAAATGCAGCCATCTGAGTAAATACGGGTATAACTCAAGCTCCCAGACCAAGTTTTCACATTTTAACCTCAATGCAGCAGAAATTTAACAACAATTGACAATTCTTCCAGAAATTTTATGTAAACTTCATTATACTAAATAGATCTCTCACTGCACGTGCCTTCAAAAAGGACAGCTTTTGGAAATCTTGTGAGCATACTGTATCCTTGCCCCTAAATTGGAGAGAGACAGATTCTGCTAAGAATAAGGAACTCGTTGGATGCTCACAGCCAGAGGGTTGTGGTTAGTGGCTCCATGTCCAGGTGCAGGCCAGTGACAAGTGGTGATCCCCAGGAGTCCTGAGAGTATGAGACCTGAGGACCCATACTCTTCAGTATTTTTATTAATGATATAGACAGACAGATCAACGCACCCTCAGCAAGTTTGCTGATCACACCAAGCTGAGCGATGCAGGGCGACATACTAGAGGGAAGGGATGCTACCCAGAGGGGCCTGGACAGGCTTGAAAAGTGGATCCACGAAAACTTAACCACGTTCAACAAGGCCCAGTGCAAGGTGTTGAACTTGCATCAGGGCAATCCCAGATACGCGTACAGAACGGGAGAAGAACTCCTTGAGAGCAGCCCTGCAGACAAGGACCTGGGGCTCCTGGTGGCTGTAAAGATGGACATGAGCCTGCAGTGTGTGCTCACAGCCCAGAAGGCCAGCAGTGTCCTGGGCTGCTGGACTTGCAGCCTTCCAGTACGTGAAGGGAGCTTATAAGCAGGAGGGGAAATGTTTATGTGGTCTGATAATGACTGTGTAGGGAGGCAAGGGAGAAAGGTTTTAAACTAAAATGGGAGACTTAGATGAGATATTAGGCAGAAATTCTTTACTCGGAGCCCCTGGCAGTGCTGCCCAGAGCTGTGGGTGCCCATCTCTGGAGGTGCCCAAGGTCGGGCTGGGTGCACCCTGGGCAGCCTGAGCTGGGGGGCAGCCAGCCCATGGCAGGGGTTGGGGCTGTGTGGGCTTCAAGATCCCTTCCAACCCAAGCCATGCTGTGACTTCATGATTCTATGGTATTTTCAACCTGCATAAGCGTAAGCTGTCAACATGCTGACAGTCATTGCCCTTTCACTGTCCAACATTCAGGGCTGTGCTTAGAAAATCATTTGGATTCCCAGAAGCACAACATCTAGCAGTTATTGTGAAATCCTTCCTTCCAAAGACCAGCAAGTTTTCAGAAACGCTTTCAGAACTGTGAATAGTAAAGAAGTGTTTTTCCACTGTGAACTTTACAATATATCTTTTTTTCATATTTAGAAAGCTATTATTCCCCACTATTACATATAAACGTCCCCCACAGCTTCCAATTCCATCATTTGAACAACCTGACTGAGAAGGCACTTCATATCCTTGCTCTATGATTTATGTATTTATGTGCTTCTTGTTTTGTTTCGTTTTTCCAGGGACTTAATATTACTAAATACTGTATCTGTAAACGTAGGGAATCGTGTTGTCAATCAGAGTTTATCTCTGAGATCTGAATCCATAGATCTTCAAATTCTTAGCAACTGGTCCACAAAAGCTTCTCTGGCTCTGGGGAAAATTTTGGTCCTTGCATCCAAAAGGTAAATCAAGATTCTGTTTCTGAGGCTTGCTGCATCAGTTAAATAATTCTAACTGAAGGAATTATCTAAGGGAAAAAAAGCCCAAGTATTTCCAATGCCTTTTAAATGACTAAAGGGCTTTCTTCTTCCACTTCTAAGTAGGAGCTTAAGAGCTATTATATAGTAGCTGTTCAGCATCCTCTTCTGGGCTCTGCTCCACAGAAAGTATCTGAGCAGGGGTTTGTCTGAATTATCTCAAGAGGAAAGAGAGGGCATCCTCTGACATCTGCATCCATCTCTCTTCTCAATATTAATTTTCTCTCATCTCCTGTAGATAAGTAGATGAGAAAGTTACTTGAAATTAGTTTGTGAAGGGGGAGGGAGGGGAAGATATGTGACTATTAGGTCGCTGCCAGCAAACTTGAAAGCAAAGTACAATGAGAAAAGGCTGTGAATAACAACATCCAGAGATGCAGCAATTGTGTATGGAAATCAGATGATCACCTGAACAGAAATCCACTAACCTGAGACAGTACCTCCCACACAGACGTACCTCACAGTGAGCCATCTAACAACTCTGTAGTTATTCTACAGCATGTTGTCGTTAGCATGCATGTTGTTAACAGAATAACCACCTATCTACCAACATTTTACCCAATTAAGAACAAGCACTACTCTCCAACTGCAGTACTCAGAGCGCTTCTGAGCTGAACCGACAACACCCTTAGTTGCAGCGCAATCACAGTCTTTCTGTACCACTTTCACACCCTGTTAAGCTCTTTAAAAACACTTACCGTCCATCAATGCGAGAACTGCAGCAGCTCATCTCACCTGCCAGAGAACTATGACTATCAACTGCATTCATCTCAGCTCAGATTTACCTGTCTCACCTGTGCTCTGGCGGGTCTCCTGAAGTGGAGAGCGATCAGAAGTGGTAATGTCTGGTGCTGCCATGACTGCGTGAAGTGTTTTGAATTTCACATTGTTGTGCAAGGCTTTATTACATTTTCTTTGTATCTTTCCGAGAGACTCCAGCTGCACACAACTCTCCATCTCTGAAAAGCCGCATTCATCGGATAAAAAATCAGAAGAAAGCTTTTTCCTCTTTTTCTTCATTTTGCAAACATTTCTCTCCTCTTCCCTGAAATGTCTCTCATTTTTCTGTCCTTTATGCCTTAATTTACTGCTTGACCTCTTGCACAACTTTTCAGTGTTACGATCACACTGCCTTGCCAAGCCCTCATGGGCAGAATTAGAACAGAAGTCACATTTGCTGCTTTCCTTTGCTTGACCTTCCAGAGTTACATTCTTAAAGTAAACCAGTAATTTTCTCTCTCCTCCTCTTGCAGGCGAGCACCCTTTATTACAGTTGCTGTAGATCCGTTCACTCCTTTCTGTTGTCCTCATTGCACCGCTGCATGCCTCACTAAAGTACTCGGAATCGCTGACCTCTTCCAACAAGTCCTTTAATTTGTAAGCAGACCTACAAGTTTTGTATGGTTTGGTGACTTCATTTCTACCATCTTCTCGTTCACATTCCTCGTCACGAGCAGCAGCAGTGCAATCCAAAGAATGATTGGGTTCAGCATGCAGGCGGTAATCAACAGTGAGTGCATCATTCCTCGGGACTCGCAACTTCTTTGCAAGCCTATCTGTATAGGCCTCATTTTTCAACACTGCATCTGTTGATTCAAATTCCCCAGTGGTAATCACTAGTCTACAGTTACCATCACTAACGCAATTTCTGTTGTTGAAGTTCTGTACAAGACTCACTTCTCTGAAGTGCTGACCTTGCTTGTTGCACAAGCTGACGTGGAAATCACTGTCATCATCACGCACCACTCTCTTCCACCAGGACTTGTTTGTGGAGTTTTTTGTCTCTAAGGAAACACGTTCATAGCTCGGTGTCTGATAGTAGTTCAATAAATAATGAATGAACTCATCGGTCTCATAAACCTTTTGCTTTCTGGATCCACCTTCAGACCCTGTCTGTGCATGAACCACATTCCGTGTTGGGCAGTCCCTTCCATCCAGAGATTCAGTGACCTTGCAGTCTTGAGTCACTGTGATCAATAAAGATCCACATCCCAAGGAGTCGTACGCATCTCCGCCAGTCAATGTGCCAGAACTCCAAGCTGTACCGGGGTCATTTAAAACTGTCTTGACTATCTGAGAAGTAGATGCACGGAAGGCAGTCCCATCTCCTTCCTCACTACATAAGCTGCTACTTTTTTGGGTTAACTGACACTTAAGCTCTTCCTTATGTTCCAGATCTTTGTGAATAAGATAACGGGAGTTTATCTGTTTCTGATGTACGGCTTTTAATGGTGTTTCAGAAAAGGAATCACCCTTCCTCACGCCCACTGAAGGATCCACTTTCTGACTTGCCAACTGCACAAAATCCTTCAAATAAAAATCAGGAAAATGATTATGTACATTTACTGAGCGTAGAAAACTACAAAGACTGCAGGTTGCAAACTCATAAATACGCAGTTCTACATTCATACTATAAAGGAGATAAATTCAGCTTACTTCAGAGCTTGATCACACAATCTCACTATTCTTAAGCCAGAACTAAAGACACTTCTTTGTCTCAGAACAGTGCATTCTCCAGAAACAGTTGTCCTTCCAACTAATTCATCTACCTCACTACAGCTGTATCAGAAAACATTTACTGTTTGATTACTGCATCACAACCAGTGCTGCTCACAAAGATAATCTACTAGATTTTTGTAGATAAGAATATTTTATTTAGAATAATTATTTTACTATACGTGGTTTTATTGGGTCCAAATACAACCAGTGTAAGACTTTCCAAGTGCTGACACCAGGAAAATGAACGTTTATTTAACCTGTCAAATTCAGATGAGGGCTGCTCCAAAAGTAATGCCTCCTATGTTATTCTGTTGGCCCACGACATCAGAGGCAGATTGTGGTGGTATGGCAGCAGAGGGTGAACCTTCCCACCAATGTCCCATTACACTGTGTGACTGTGTGACAGATGGCAGCAGAGACAGAATGGCATCTGACATGGAAGCGTCGATGAAGCAAAGGGGTGGAACTGAATTCTTCCATGCAGAAAAAATGGCACCCACTGACATTCGTCAAGGCTCGCTGAACACTGACAGAAACCAAACAGTGGATGTGAGCACAGTGAGGGCTGAGTGGGGCATCTCAGCAGTGGTGACAGCAACGTGAAAGACAAATCACATTCTGGATGGCCATGCATAGCTGTCACACCACAAAATGAAGAACGTCTCCATCACCTCATGGACTATGTTGAAAAATAGTGATTTGTGGCTGAAAATTTGTTCCATAAAACAGTGTTACTGTGCCCTTTGTGCAGCTTCCATGGAAATAAATAGGAGACTTTACCTTCTGAGCAACCTACATGATTAAGAATGCCAAAATCAGATGTTATGGAGCCCTAAAATTCACAAAGAATGGCAAAGGTAGCCTCTTACTTAGCGAACGGTCGTCCTTTAGAAATATTAAACATGAAGGATTGGGGAAAAATATACTTGTTAAAAGCTGCGAGCTAATTTTTATGTAGCAAACGATGAAGACAATGTCACATTAACACCCCTCAGATTTCAAACTTTTTTACCCAAAAGCACTAAAATAAGCCTCCAAAAACGAATTTCTGTGCAAAACACTCCAATTTGTACCACCCCTCTTCTGACTTTCTCAAGATATTAGCTAAATCAATCAAACAAAACCCGTAGCTTAGTGTTGGCACAGAAGCTATCAGAAATGAAATCAGCATAATCCATATGAACTTAATTCTTTCACTTGCAGACCTGAGACCAAACATCATCCTTTGCATTCCCACCCCTAATTTCCCTGTTTGCAATGTTGGATTAAGTCCAATAGAGTTGATGCAGTCCTTCCTGCCCTATTTTGACATAATAATGACAAGGCTTCAACAAGTATCAGAGTTTCTGGGTAGAATCACACTACCTTCGCTCCAAGGACAAGCTGCCACAAGATTTAGACCTCAGGCCTTAGTGTTCAGTCATTCCTAAGACATTCTTTAGAACAGCATTAAGACAGCAAATGTCTACCAAATTATTCAAGTTCTAACAAATATCCTTCATATTTTAAAATATGTTTTAAAATATTCTTACTTTCACATGGTTTAACAGCACTGTAAGCAGTCTGACAGACTCCGCTCTTCTCTGAGCTAGCAGGGATTTCCTTTCTTCCCATTCAGGCACATTCTCTGGCCACTGCTGTTCTTCAGCTGGTACTTTGTGCTGCTTTTGGGGATGCTTTTCATCTCCATCTATCTGCCTCTCCTCTCCTCTTGAGCTTAGCTTTCTTTTTTCTCTCTTGAACTTTTTGTTCATCATCACGTTTTTTTCTAGGTAATTATCAATGTGGGACAATTTAGATGATGCTTGTTTTACACTTTGAGTCCTGGGAGATTGGATGTCAGTCTTTGAACTGCTAATAACAAGCAACCTGTCACCAAGAATCCACATTTGACTAATAAGAAATGATGGTTGTTACAATAACATGTTCAAAGAAATATCACATATCGATGACATGCATCTAATCGATGCACACATTTAGAACACATTAGCTCTGTATTCACCTCTTCTAATGGTTTGCATTCTATGGTTTTCTTTATACACACTGCCAAGAAGACAGACTCACCATTATCTCTTGTCTCCGAGGACACAACCAGAGACTGAGAGTATGGATCTAATTCTTACCTTAACAAAGCTCCCCTACAGATTAGCATGAGGGTGACATTAAGAGTTACAAGACCACTTCCACTGTTAACAAAAATTCAAGTTGAAGCTGTCACTGATTTTTGAAACCTTGTCCTGTAGAAAACAGATCTACTAAACAAGGACAAAGTGTTCACACAAGTATTTAAAATACCTGTCTTTAAAGCATTTGAGTAAGAAGATATTCAATTAACAGTAGAAGCATAGCAATGATTTCAGAGATCCAACATTTTATATACTGTGTCAGAATCACAGGATCGTTTGAGTTGGAAGGGACCTTCAAAGGCTGTCTGGTGCAATCCCCCTGCAATGAGCAGGGACACCTACAGCTCCATCAGCTGCTCAAACCACCATCCAACCCGACCAAGTCCTATTGGTGATACAAAACTGCCACAGCATTCTAAAATTCAGGGTGTATTTTTTGTTTTTGTTTTGTTGGTTTTCTTTTTTTTAGATAGGAAGGCATGTAATATGGTTAATTACCAGTGACAGTACAGGATGCAATACAAGCACACTACCCACAGAATCTAAGCTTTCATATGCTACCGTTACTCATATACAAAATTCAAAACTACTGCCCTAAAGATAACAACAATGAAAAAAACCAACACGTAAAAAAGGACGGAAGGCAAAAAAACAGTACTCATTCCTAGCTTTGGACCTTACAGTCAACTGGGAGGCACCTAGAAATGTCTGTCACATTAACTTGAAAGCATAAAGACATTGGTTTGTGATGTTGCAGCATAGAACAACAGGAATAAACATATAAACAACACAACAAAACAACCTCATGCAGAGCCCTAAGCAATCAAGCCTCAGCCCAATTTGAGGACAACATCTCTCAGATTTCATTCCAGGCCCACAGAATCACGGAGCAGTCAAGACTGAAAGGACCTCAGAATGTCTCTCGCCCAACCACTTTCTCGTAACAGACTCCATGTGATGCCTTACACACTGAGTTATGTTGCCTCTCTTTCCTACAGTAAGACAAATTACAAACTATACAGCGTGGCTTCAAGTTCTCTGATTCCTCCTTCCTCAAAGCCTGGATTTTTACAGTAGACACTCCTTTCTTGGATGCCACTCGGAGTGAAACAGTATGACAAATCTGAAGAAACACCTGATGGACATTCTCTAAAAGTACAGTCTCACCTTTCAACCCTCTTCTTTTTTTCCCTCCCCCTTTTTTTTTTTATTTTTTTCTTTCCTTTTTTCAACTGTGCTCCTGTTCTTGCAGCTTTAGTCTTTCCAGGCTTCTCTTTCTTTATGAATCCTTCCCTTAAGTGTCTGGCTGTATCAGAAGTCACCTGTCACAGAAGAAACAAAAGCAGACTTACTAGTCCAGTTTGCCATGTATTGGTACAAACACTGACAATCTGCTACACAAAGGAGACGTTCTAGGTGACTAGCAAATAACTGCTGCATGTGAGAATTACTTCCTCTACTCTGGAAATACTAGAATGCCTTCTGAAGTTCACACCGTAAGATGTCAGCCAAGCTCAAACATGTAATCCCACATGTCCCCAGCTGTGACACCAAGGGTTCACAAGCTGACATCACACCTCTGGCCAAACCTGTTCTGTCAAGCTCTTGTGGAGACTCAAAGTTCAGTATGTTCAGTAGAAAGCTCCTAGCTTTCTACAGTTCATGCAGTTGTGACGAGATCAGTTCATTTACACTCTGAGCAACATCTTCTGGATTAAATGCTTGTTTACCTGGTAAGAAAGAATTAATCCTACCAATGTGCACTGCGTTTTATCAGCTTCAAATGCCCAAATGCGTGCACGTCAAAAGAAAACAGTCAAGCAAACTGCACCAAGGTGTATCCTAGCAAAGTAAGTGACGTGAGGTATTATTTCCAGCATAGAGACAAAGTTTAGTGTTACAGTTTAGAAATTTTCTGCTGGGAAAAAAAAAAAAAACACCAAACAGGCCAAACTCTGATAAGTCATTATGGAGACAAGTTACCGGGCTGCTGAAATGAAGCCTGCAGACTGCAAACTCGCTTATAATGCCACCTTAAGCACAGCACTGACTTGTATTTACCCCTCAAGGCACGTAAGCAATAAGGTACTGAGAAGAGAAAGGGTGGTACCCTTTGCTAGCCCTGATGCAACCCCCCCAGGCTAGGCAGCTGCTGCTTCATGCTTTATGCTGAGACACCAAGCATCTTACAGAGCATCTCTCCAGCTCCTGAACTCATCTCCCAATTTCAGTGCCAACCACACTGAAAATATTTACAACTTCTAGCCTACTCACAACCATTTTTTCAGAGAATTAAGTAGGATTCCAATTATAAAGGGCTTAAGTTCAGATGTGTTAAATTCATACATCCACTGCAAACAGACCAATTTTAAGTTCTCCCTTCATGTCCTTAAGTGCCCCCAAAGCTTATAAGGAGGTTTCAAATGGTTTGCAAAGTCCTAGCCTCACAGCAAAAGAACGAAAGTTAGCAAACCAAAAATGTGTTAAGCACCAGAAATGTATTTCTCACTGTGTATGAACAAATCACTAGTTACCGAGGCTCTGCTGCTCTGCAGTGTGGCCTTTTGGACTCAGCCCTGACATTCTAAGATGCTGTTATACTTTAATTCTTCCAGGTTTATGAGGAATCTGACATTCAGTGTCATTACCAAAGTATTTCCTTTTAATCACTCTGCTGTGCTTGTAACATCAGGACACCTTTGCCCTTGCACTGCTGTTTATGACGATAACTGCAGATCCGAATGCCCCTTGCTACCTGCATGACCTTCTTTTGTGATCACATGTTCTGATAAATAATGTACACTTGGGAAAGAAAAAAAAAGCATTACTTAAACCTATAAAAAGCAACAAAGATCGTGAGCTGGGACTCTGCGGATCTGTGACCAACTCTGTTGATGAAGTTCTGTGAAACCCAATACATTCCAGTCCCTCGGGATCTTAAAATAATACATTACAGTACAGATTCCATCTGAGATCATAACAAACCAGCTAAACGCATTCCAGTCCAGTTGCACACAGCAACAAGGAACAAAACCTGGCCATCATTTTCGACTAAAAGCACTCTTCGAGGAAGAGGCCCAGTCTTGATTTGATCGCCAGGCTACGAAAACCCTGTCACTTTTCACAGACTGTTTGTTCCACTCCTTACTTGTCCACCACAGAGATGGAAGTCATTTGTAGACACTGATTTTTTGTACGCCCTCCTCCTTCCAAGGCTTACAACCTTTCAGCGTCAAGGTCTTATTCATTTTTTGCTTTCTTTTCCCCTTACATGGTATAATTCAGGCGTCTGTAAATAAACTTCTACTGAAAATTGTTGGAGCTCTCTAAGAGCTCACAGCCTCTCACTGTGGAGCAGTTTTTCCAGCCCCTGAGCAACAAACCGCACCGTTCTACCAGTCTCCATCATAAATTGTGTGAATCTGCGCACAATGTTGAGTTGGTCAGTGCCATACACAGAGAATAACATCTGTCCTTTACACCTACCTGCTATCGCTACCGAAATGTACCTCCACAACCCTGCAACACAAGGTATTGCTAATGTAGTACGATAACCCTTTCACACCCTCAAAGAAGGGGTACACCAGCAACTCTGAAACTGATTAGGTATCTATATGGCTCTTTTCACATTAACTCAACTACCTTTGAACACCCTAAAATGTGTCACTAAGTCCATCCTCCAAACAAAATCAGACGTTAGCGAAACATTAACAGCCTGTCACTACTTAGTTTGAAACACTGAGGTCCGTATGAGAGAAGTGCAAGCTGTAAGAATGACTTCAGGTGAAGGCAGACCTGCGATGCGCTCAGAGGAATGCTACCCTCAGCAGCTCTTACCAGCCCGTCTCCCAGCCGGCCGCTTGCTCCAGGCCCTGGGCCATCACAACTGTTTTTGAGACCACGCCATCAGCTGGAGAAGGGATCTAGCTTGGGGGAAAGAGAAAAGGCTGTTTGGCAGGTCGCTTTTCAGGCAGCTCCCCGCTCCTGTTACAGCACCAGCTCACGAGCAGCCCAGCTGAAGGAGAGCGTGAGGTAGAGGAAATACCTTAATTCTGCAAAGGCAGATAACCGCAAATCCTAGCAGCAAACGGCAACGTGGCAAGAGCGTGCGCTGATCCGCAGCAGCAGCAGCAGGCGTTTATCACGCAAGGATAAACCAGAGTCGCTTGAAGTTGCAACAAGAGGTTGAACCACAGGCAGCTTTCCAATAGGCAGGGTCAGCTTATCCAGCTCGCTCCGCGCAAAACTAAGCCAAGAGCAGAGGTGACCAGAAGTACCGCCTGCTGCTGCGGTATGGCAGTCGCTCACTGCGGGTTTAGAGCTCGTAAGGCCGGGACGAGACGAACCCGAACCGCCGGGGCGATGAAGGCGGTAAGGCCGCGGCCCCGCCCGGCAGGACGAGCTCGGCGTCCCGGCGGGCCGGCACGCACCGCCCGCTCCGCACCCACCTCTCCGTCCCCTCCGCCGGACCGCGGGGCGACGCACCCGCCCGCCACCGCCCCGCCCCGCGCCGCTCCCGGCCGACAGCGGGCCCGGAGGGGAAGCGGAGCTCAACCCCGGCACTCCCCGGCGCCGCAGGTGCTCCCGAGGGAGCGGAGCCGCCGAGCGCGGCCTCCCCTCCCCCCCCCGCCCCCACCGGCGGTGCCCCGCGCCGGGCTGGGCCGTGCCGGGCGGGCTCTCCTTACCGCTCCGGCCGCCGCCGGCCCCGCGCACGCTTCCGGGCGCCCTTCCCGCCGCCACCCCCGGGGCGGAGCGCGGCGCGCACCGGGAGCGATGCGGCGCGGAGCGGGAGGAGCGGAGCGGGCCGTGCTGCCGTCCCCAACGGTGGGCGCCGCGGGCGGTGTTGGTAGCGGGGATTGGGGCGGCGGTGCTGGGCCGGGATTTCCTGTGTGATGCTGGGGAGTGGCTCGCTGAATTTTCGGCTGTACTGAGCCTCAAAAGCCGTGCCCGCCCAGCACGCCCGAGGGAACCGCGCGGTGCGTGGGATCGGATGGGGCCTTAAGGATCGGCCGTGCCCGGTGTCCTGCCGTGAGCACGTTAGCGCGGCTCAGGCTGCTCAGGGCGCACCCAGCCCGGCCTAAGGCACCCCCGCAGTGTGCACACACACGGCTCTGGGCAGCACTGCGCTCTGAGTAAAGAATGTCCTCCTTTACATCTGACCTAAACTGCCCCTCTTTTAGTTCAGACTCATTTCCCGTTGTCAGACTATGTAGACATTCTCTGTTCTGCTCACGAGCTTCCTTCACGTACTGGAAGGCTGCAGGTACATCTCCCAGAGCCCTGTCTTCTCCAGGCAGAACACGCCCAGCTCCCTCAGCCTGCCTCCATAGCAGAGGTGCTCCAGCCCTCTGAGCATCTTCACGGCCTCCTCCGACATGTTCCACATCAGCACATCCTTCCTGTGCTGTACTCCAGACCTCACAAGGGGGACAGACCCCTCCGTGCACACTGCCAGCCCTGTGCTGATGCAGCCCAGGACACTGCCGGCTTTCTGTGCTGTGAGCGCACGCTGCAGGCTCACGTCCAGCTTTACAGCCACCAGTGTGATGAGTAACAGGCCCTGTTTGTTCATTAAACCTATCTTCAGTCATCCCGATCTTGTTTATAGGATGCGGTGACAAACGAAGTACAAGGTAACAGGTGCAGGAATGTAAAGTCTACCCCCTGCAAAATGGTATGAACTGCGAAACATACAGATGTGATTCGTGTCAAAAGATACAAAGTCAAAGCTGCTGATACAATACCTTTAAACTGGCTTTAATTCCAATCGGCATAAAACTAAGAACAGAACTCTGTCTACATTTCAAACATTAACCCTGCAAAAGGAAGCAAAGAAAGCACATTCTTCACATCAAGGGGTGAGAGAGAAGCATCCACAACTCAGACCTTGCCAGACCGGCCTGGGATGCACCGAAGGACGAATCAGAAACAGCCTCCATCCCAAAGACTGAAGGAGGGGGATTCAGGGAATCTTAAATCAGATACTGCACCATGAGAACAGCCCCTCTACAGCACGGATAACTGCACATCATCTCGATAGTTGTCGTGGCGCCTTAGTGTCTCTGTTTGTGGTTGTAAAGATAAGCAAAAATAGGGGAAAACGGTACAGCAAAATTGGTCTTAGGTTTAATCCCCTGTATAACCAGAGTTTGGAATGTAATGAATAATGCATGAACTGTACCTTTAAATGGGTGTTCGTTTTTCTCTCGGATGCAAAAGACTCCTCGGCCGCCCAGAGCTGTTTTGCTTGCTGTCGCTTGCTTAATAAATTGTATTCGATCTCATTGGGCTTGTTCCTGTCAATTACTGGAACTCATCTATAACACTGGGTGTGCCCGGGAGTCTCCACTCCGCCAACGACACACCCCAAGAAGATGGTTGCCTTTTCTTTTCTACAGTGTCTTATTTAAAATTCCCTGAAGTCCCCTCCTCCTTTCAGTTAATCAGTTTATTCTTCTACGCTTGCATGGCTAGTCGCTAGGGGGTCGCACATTCCTTCAGGTGGTCTTTGGGCTGAAGTCTGTTTGTCTTCCTCAGTGCCCTCTGATTCATAACTCCGGGCTCGGCCTTGCAAGGTTTGTGTTTGAGATTCTTTTCTCTGCCACCCCTTGGTTTGAGGAATGCGCACTCCGGCTCCATCTTGCAAGGTTTTGTGTTTGAAATGCAGACAGAGTTCTGTTCTCAGTTTATCCTTTCCATGCCTTATAAGGATATTTTACTCCTTTAAGCAAATTTCTCTGCCGATTGTGGTTAAGGCTAGTTTACCATTATTGTATCAGCATCCTTGACACTGTGCCTTTTGACACAAATCACATCCACACGTTTTACACCTTGGCTGCACTGCCTGCACAAGGCTTTCTCCTGAGACGGATGTGGTGGAAAAGAGCACCGAAAGATCTCACAGATCTCTTATTCAGAAAAGAAAGCAGCTCAGCTGAGCTGAGGCTGCAGGACGGATGTACTGTGAGGTGGGGAGGGTTAATTCTTGAGGTGCTGTCCTGGCCCGTCCTGTGACAGTCATTCAGGGAGCTGCATAACTTGAGGGCCAGTGATCAGCTCTGAGAAGTACCTGGTACCGGTGGCTCAACACCGCTACTCTTGCTGTCTTGTGACGCAGCTGCAACAGCAAACCTTGAACAGACGCCTAAGCGCTCTCCTGAGCAGAGTGCGCCATGGCTGGCACGCACCGTGGGTCCCCCGAGCAGGTGTGTGAAGCTCTTGGTGGCCGTGGGCATCAGGCACAAAGGCCTTTTCCTTTCCATGGGAGGCAGAGTCCTGGGCTGTGTCCTCCAGAGAAGCGGCACAGGCTGTGGGGCCGTGTAGACAAGGCCTATGGCTCTCATCTCTCACAGCTGTGCTCTGTTCACCCAGGAGAGGCGAAGCTAAAGCATTCTCTTCTTCCAAGTGTTGGTGTGGGCACACGTGTCCCCTGGCCATCATCGCAGGGACCTCCAGCCGAGGCAGAAGCTTTTACCTCAGCATCTGCGTGCTGTGACCCAGGAACAGCTGTGCTCTGTGCCTGGCTGTCTGACTCTGCTGAAGCCTCTGTGGCCGTGGTGCTGGAAGAGCCAAGTGCTTGCTGCGGGGGAGCCTGTGGGTCCTGGCAGAAGCGTGCGATCCTGGGGTTGACCCAGTGGGTTATGATCTTTGGCTCTTCATCACCATCATGTGCTTGCCTTTGCAAACTCAAACTCACTGCATAGTCTGTGTGTCTGCAAGAGAAAAAGCAGCTGTCATCTGGTAGCGTGTAGGCCTCCAGCCCAACTTCCCTGCTCCAGGCGGAGCCAGCTCTGGGAGCAGACCAGGGTGCTTGAGACTTGCTTGGGATTTTGCCTGGTGGAGGCTGGGGAACCTCCAGGGGTGGGGCAAGCACAGCTGTGGGGGCAGCCATGTCATGGGGCGTGGGAGCCCTCTTGTCTGTTAAATCGTTTGGTAATTTGGATCCTTTATTCAGAGCTGGGAAAGAGCCTTCTGCTTTTCTATTGTCTTATGCATTCTTATGCCCAGTTCTTATGAATGCCTGAGAAAACGAGATGGATTTGGAAGGACTTGGAGTAGGAATTCAAATGTCTTTCAGTCCATCAAATGTTGTTGAATTTATTACTAAGCCAGAGCCACAGCCTGATCTGAGGTCAGAAAAACAAGTTTTAAAGCGCAGTCGTAGAATCACAGGGGAACATAGAGTGGCTTGGGTTGGAAGGGACCTGATGCAGACCAGGGCACATCTCACCCTCTCAAGCTGAGGGTGGGGCCCAATGTAATTGACCTGCTGTCTCTGGA
Organism: Oreortyx pictus; assembly: GCA_036925125.1. Lineage (NCBI taxonomy): Eukaryota > Metazoa > Chordata > Aves > Galliformes > Odontophoridae > Oreortyx > Oreortyx pictus. The sequence continues at coordinate 4,315,520 of JAUPFR010000012.1, forward strand.
GAGGATTGTGTCCTCTAGCAAGACGAGTTGCTGTTTCAAGCAACGGTCTCAGTCTCATCTTGGAGAAAGCACCCGTCTCAGCATGCCTGGGCAATATCAGACAGTGGCATGGGCAGCCCCCGTGCTTTAGCAGCTGCCCACATTGTCTTTTGTCCGACATGCCGCAGCTCCCCGTGTAACCTGAGGGCAATGTTCTCAGATGGTGAATCCCCAATCCATCGGACTCGAGCCAGGGTGTCAGCCGCATGGTTTCCTGGTGACTGAAGAGGTTGGTGGCCAGAAACATGGTAGACGCCTATGGTCCCGTGTTTCACCGCTTCCCATGTGTCTCACCACACATCTCTGCCCCAGGTCAGGTGTGAATAATTCATTTACTGAAGTGTGCGAAGAGGATGGGGGGGGTATTTTGACATCTGCCTGTTGCATCCCAACCTAATCACAGAGTGAGACGATTCAGCCTTGTGTGGAGGCCTGGCTTCATTAGTGTTTCTTTTGCTGAAGGTCTCTTGTCAAAACAGAATATCCTTATGACACGCTTTCTAAGCTATGGTGCTACATCCGTAATCACATAACAACTATATTTCTAAAAATACGCTGCTAAAATAGATGGCACATCTACTTTTTCAAATCTATTTCTAAAAACACATTGCAGCCTACTTCTTCAAGCCAGTTCTCCACTTTTCAGTAGCGAATTTTTTTTGCAAAAAAAGAATTTGCGAATTCTTTTGCAAAATCTCATATTGCTCACACTTATTGACGCCCGAACCTTCTGGATTGATCTCTTCATACCTAGAATAGATCTCTTATAGATCTCTTCATACCGATAGAAACAGCTTGCAATTGTTAACATGGGAATTATCTCCAATAAAGCTAATACCGGACGGATTAACACGCCCAATACTTTCGATACCGTCAGAGGACACCTAAAAGATGTCCCACCAGCGACGTGCCGCCTGTGCCTCAGTTTGCACTGACATTTTGCTCGAGTGTCGTTTCCTCCAGAGATTCGTGTCAGGTTTTCTTAACGCGTTCCGATGCATTCTTTAAACGATTCCGTCTGACTCAAACTCTGAACCCGCTGCCACCATCAACACACAACCGTGCGCCCCTCCCCCCTTCGCTCAGCCGCGCCCGGTCCGCTCCGCCCGCCCAAACCGGACCGGGGCGGGCACAACCCGCGGCTCCGCCCTCACGGAGGCCGCGCCGCTCCGGTCCGCAGAGCCCCGCGGGGGCCATGGCCACCTGGCGGCGGGACGGGCGGCTGAGCGGCCCGCAGCGGCTGTGCTGTGCGGGGCTGGCGGGCGCGCTGAGCCTCAGCCTGACGGCGCCGCTGGAGCTGCTGACGGTGCTGGCGCAGGTGGGCACCTGGCACTGCGGGCGGGGGCCGCTCGGCGCCGGGCGCAGCCTGTGCCGCACCGAGGGCGTGCGGGCCCTGTGGAAGGGGAACCTGACCGCCTGCCTGCGGCTCTGCCCCTACAGCGCGCTGCAGCTCGCCGCCTCCCGCCGGTAAGAGGGGAGGAGGGAGCGGGGCCGCTGCTGGAGCCGGGCGGGTTCCGGCCGCAACGCGAAGCGGCGTCAGCTGAGCGAGCCGCGGCTTGTATGTTGTTGTCAGCTGTTCTGCTGCGGCCGGGCAGAACTCTGTTTAGTCTGCTGTTTAGTTCAGTTCAGGAAAAGAGCAGTAGGTTTCTGTTCTTCCAGCCCAGGTTCTCCTCTCAGCTCCTCTTGCCCCGCTGCCTCCGTGGTGCTTCTCACCGGTTTCAGACGCTCGGTGTACCCAGCAAGAGTCCGCTGATGTTTTCTGCCCCTGTGTTCTGATCAGCTTGCGTGCTGGTAGAGAATACAGGCAGGTCTTGGATGTGGCACATATCGAAGTTTCAACTCCTGCAACTGGAGGAGCTCGTGAGCAGAGCAATTACACAGGATTGTCATCTGTGATTTTAATTATACCAAGAACGGTCTGCCTTCTTTTCTCGTGGTGATTTTTTTTTTTTTCTATCTTTTTTATGCCCTTACTCCAGACTCGTTATACTTTTCACGGATGAGCTGGGCCATATTTCCCACTGGAGAGCCATCATAGCAGGAAGTCTGGCTGGCATGGTTGCAACCGTTGTGACTTACCCTACTGACGTAATTAAAACCCGGCTCATAGTGCAGAACCGACTGGAACCATCTTATGAAGGGATTCTTCATGCTTTTTACAAAATTTATCGTCAAGAAGGACTACTTGCACTTTACCGTGGTGTTTCACCAGCTATATTAGGTAAAGTAATCGTGGGGGGGAAATGTCCCAAATGCACCTTGTTTACTGTAGGCATATCATTTGCTTGCTCATTTGGCTTCAAAGCAGATGGCAGTGGTGTTCAGTAGAAGGTATGGGGGATTGCATACACAGGCATACGTAGCACAACAGTACTGGTCATTGCTGCTGCTTTATTGCTTCAGGTTATGACCCAAAGCATTGCACTTATGTATGATTAAGCATTCATCAGAATACTTTCCTTCTGTAGGTGACGTAGTTGTGCTCGGGTGCAGAATTTCCCTTGTTTAACTCCCTAAAAAATGTATGCAGGCCATGTCTGTGATCCGTGCCGGGGTGTGTCTCCCTGGCTGCTCAGTGAGACCAGTATGAGCAGTAACACGTAATGGATGTGAAGATTAGCGATAGTCTCTCTGTACATAGAACAGCTATTTAATTATTTCCTCTCAGTACCTTTTTAAAATGCCATTGTACTTTGTCTACTTTTTCACAGTGTAATGCTTAAAAAAAAAAAAAAATTGTAGTGATAACGTGGAATTGCACTATGAAATTTAGGAGAGCACAGTGCAAGCAGGGGAGGACAGAAGCGTTCCTCATCTGCTCGATGGAGGAGGCAGCTCTGTGTACCTGTACAGATGCTAGGGTTGGGTTGGGCTGCAGAAGGAGCTTGTTGCAACAGAGCTGACCCGTTGTGAGACTTGCCAATTTGAATGTGCAAGTGTGTGCATCTGTCACCGTGCCCACGTGCTAAACTGTGAGGGTTTGATGGCAAACCAGTGGCTAAAGTTAGAAGTTTCTCTAAATACTGATGTAATGTGAGCGATGTGAGAGGTAAGCTGGCAGCAGTTCGTGCCGTCTGCCTAGGGTACACAATGAGAGCTGTTCTCTTAGCACACAGTGTGCTGATATAAACCTCCATGTGGTTTGCTTTCTAGGTGCCGTCCCATTTTCTGCGGGCTCATTCTTTGTTTACATCAGTCTGGACAAAGTCTGGAGAGAACCCATAGTTCGTTTTACTCCTCTTCAGAACTTCATAAATGGCTGTGTGGCAGCTGGAGTAGCGCAGACGCTTTCTTTCCCCTTTGAGACTGTCAAGAGGAAGATGCAGGTACAAAGCGCTGATGTTGCTGTACTTCGTTACAGGAGCCTGTTTTGGGAGCTTGGGATAAGGGGAGCCATCACTGCCTTGTTTCTGTTGGCACATAGGCTACAGAGGCTCTGGTTTAGATGGGTTGTGGTTTTGTCTTGCTTTTTAAAGATCTGAAAATTCATCGTTTTAAGACTGTTGTTACACTTTGAACGTAGGCTCAAATATGCCACGGGATTTATGTGTCCTCTCGGAACCTGTCATTAGCTTTATTACTCCTTCGTGGAGTTCTGTCAAATTCTCACCTTTCAGAACTGGCAAATCTTCAGTCAAATACAGGCATTCCATTTGTTTGGTGTTAGCTAGCATGAATGAGATCCATGTTGTTTCCGGTGTTGGAATGTCCACTGTTTATGCCTGGAAATCACAGGAAGCTAGCTCAGCACGTATTAAATCTGAAGGATCAGAACCATCCTTGCTTTTCTTTCTGACTCCTGTAGTTAATGGGTGACTTCACAGTTGCTCCCATTATCTTGCTGCTTCTTTTAACTGAAAGTGTGGTCATAATGGTTAAAAACCAAAGCAAGGAGAAAACCTCTTGCCCCACAGCTTCTGTCTCGTTGCCATAATTCATTTCATGTTGCCATGTTGGTCGTCTTTTCCTTAGAGCTTCACCAGTAGAGTACAGTAAGTAGCTGTCATTGGTGGCTCTTTGGCTATGGCATACAGATTTCTTCTTTCAGCCCAGTGGGTGGGTGGACTGTAAACTTACAGAAAGCTTTTGTGATCTTATCTGAAACAATGTCATTTTGTGCGGCAGCATGATAGAATCTCCCTTCCCCCATCCCCTGGTGGGTAAGTCACAAGCTAGCAAAAGGTCAGGGAGGCTGTGAATTCCCCTTTTCTGCTCTAGGGTTCCCTTTTTCAGTGTCACAGAAACATTCAGTCCCTGCTCTACACTGTGTAAAAAAGAACTTCTGCAGAAGAGTCTTTTTTAAGACCAGCTCTTGTAGCTAATGTGTGCAGAAGGTAAACTTTAAGCTGAGCCCTTTCATCAGGTGTCTCTTAAAACATCTCAGGTAAGAAGCAGGTTCTGGGCATGAAAACTGGTTATTTTATCAGCTGGGTCTAAGAAAATCAATTCTTTCCTACAACTCTTATTTTTCTCTGTATCCTCAGACTCACAGCAATATTGTTGCCTGAAGAATGAAGAAAACATGGAATGTGCTGTTCTCCTTTTAATCTTTTTCTATTGATGTATCAGTTACTTAAACATTCAGTCATTTGGTTTTCATAATCAGTTCAAAAGTAACTTCCAGGATTGAACGGTGTGATGTTCTGTCCAGCTTTGTCTCAACGGGCAAGGGGCACATCGTTCATCTCGCTGCCACTAGGCTGTGCTCTTTTGCCAGTGGGGTGCCTGACATTTCCACAGTAAGGAATTGGATTAACTTCCTAAGTATGTGTGAAATAGATATTTTTAAAATGTGTCTGAAGGAAAGAAATACTCAGTGACAGAGAGGTTTTTTTTTCCTCATAGATATGTTGCAACGACTGAATATGATTTCCCAACACCTGTCCCTCCATTTATTCTGACAGCATGGGAGAAGGCAGAGGTGTTTTCAGAAGCAGCTGTCTAGGTGTGACACCCCATAACTCATCTGGTACTAGAAGTGACATAAGTCACATAGGCCTGTCTGGAAATGAGATCTTTTGAACATCACGCCCAAGCTGCTACTAAGCATGGTGTGGAACTTGTGTAAGGTGATCCAAGAAGTGTTTTTCATGGTTAGCATCAGGGTGTTGCTCAACCTTGCAAGAGTCAGCTCTTCAGGGTGCATACTTGCTGGAATGCTGAGCCTGAAGGGTGATGGGCAGAAGACAGAAACGATCAGGACAGCACTAGAATGGATATCGTGCAAAAGGGCATCGAAGAGGAGAGAACACAGCAGGAAAAAACAGAGCTTTGAGGCATCTCAGGCATCTCAGTGTCCCCACAGAGAAAAGGGGAGCACATACCTCTTGAGTTCTTGTTCAGCCATTTTATTCTGCTCAGCTCCCATTCAGTGACCGCGTTTTCTAGCTGATAAAAAGAGGGGTGTCCCAGAGCCTTTAGCTGCCTTTGGACCTCATCTGAGTGTCCTGCTTGGTTTTGAAGCCACAAAAACTAGTTTTGTGCTTGGAGAGGAACCCTGCATGTTGTAGAGGTCAGTACACAGCCAAAGCAAGTAGCTGAGTATGTAGCCAAAGACAGCTTCCAGTGAACCCACTGGTGATGGAGTGGCAGGCTCAGGAGCTTCAGAAACTAGGCTGTCTTCCCTGATACTGGCGCTGAGCACCAGCCTGAGCCCAAAACGTGCAATTCAGATCTTTATCTTGGCAGTCTTGGAAGAGTCACCTCCATCTCTCTCCTCATCTAGAAAAGCATAAGGAAGGAAGCATAGTACTATTTCTCATCTCAGCTGTAATCTTTTTGTTTCGTCCTTTCTCATTTTGCTCATCTGACTCCTACAGACCTGACGTCAGCAACTTCTGTCATCGGTGTCTGTGGAACAGGATCTGCCTGTCAGTGAACAGTTCTTCCTCTTTGCTTTGCTGATAATTTATGATGTCAGATTTTCTCTGTAACCATGGTTTCTTCCTTCTGTGTTGCTAGAATTATCTTTGTCATGGTTTTTTTTTTTTTTTTTCAAAGATGCTGTGTTTGCTAAGTAAACTTAAATGACTTTTTAAAATGAGTCGTTAAATAATGTGATCTTACTGAACGTGAGTGCTCTTTGTTGTGACTGTCCTAATTTTATTCCTTTGTCTTCCTTTTTCCGCTTTGCTCCTGGTTGGCATGGTAGAGAATTAAGAGGTACTGTACGCATGTTTCAGCATGGACATACAGCTTTTGTTGTGCATCTGTAGAAGGGGAGTATGGAAGGAGAGGGTTGTTCAGAGGGACGTTCTGCATTTAAATGCTTTCCTGACTCAGTTATGCTTTCTCAGCTTCTCATGATCTATATATCCTTCTGACTGTTTGCTATTCTTGCCTTTCCTTTCTCATTTCACAGTATCTAAGTGCTATTCAGTTTTACTTAAGTGCATACAAGAAAACTTCTAAGACAGGAAATAGCTGCCTGTATAGGAGCCTGCATCTGAGGGAAGAATTGGTAATATTCTTCTACTTCCTCACATCATCTTTTTGTCTGTGATGACCTTCTGGAGTGCATAGTACACCGAGCTCTGATATTTCAGCCAAGAAGGTTGGATTTAGAGCTCTTTACGTGCCATGCAGAATATTATTAATAGACTGACACCAGCCCTAGGCTACGTGCAGAGCTGATATCTATAAACATGCTAGAGGGCAGTGCAAACCTAATACTCAAGTTTGGCATTTCCTTCTCTGCACGTGGCCTCAGTTTTAGGCTCAGCTGCCCCTGGCTGCCACTTCTCAGTTTTCACTCCACTTTGACGTGTGACTTGGGAGGTCTGGGGAGACAAAATGCACAAGGATGACCCTAAGGCCTCACAGATCATCAGCTATACTGGTACCTCTCACCTGCTTACGTGTACAAACTTAGCACGCATCACAGAAGCTATGTCCTGTGCTCATGTTTTGCTGGTATCGTTAGTTTTAATCTCTTTAACTAGAAGCTGCCTGAACTCTCTTTTGCCAGTAGATGTTACTCAGGGACAGCCATCAAACTCTAAACTTATTTATACTTTACCACAGGATTCAGCACATTTTTGGTGTTGACTGCATAGCACCCTTAAGATTTGAGAGCATCTCTCAGGGTACGGCATTGTTCAGTATGTCTGATCCTCGTGTTTTGAAATCCAGGCTATGAATTTCCTCTGCTGCTGTAAACAAGCAGGCTGGTTGTTCTTGGTTAGCACAGAGTGCTGCCACGCATCACCCATGAAGTGGCCTCTGTTCAGTGACAGAAGTGAATCAGTCAGACCTCAGCTGCCTATAAATCTGCACTGTGGGAAGAGAGGTTGTCAGTGACTTGGGGTCTTTTTGGTCCTTTGGAACACAGGATGCTCTGCAAGTGTAAAATTTGTTGTAAATGATGTAAATGCTTTGAGTTCTTCGTAACCTAAAGAATCGGTGCTGGCATGGCAGCCTCAGGAAGCTCTCAAGCTGCAGTGTCCCTGCTGTGTGCGAGATCTGCGGTGCTTTCAGCTGGGAATGTGTTCTTGGAGCCACGACCCAGTTTAAAAATAAAAAGTGCCTTTTGGGTCATGTGGTTCACACGACATCTCAGAAGCGTATGAGCTCTGAGGCTTTGTGCAGGGTGACCCCGTAGCAGTGAACTGCACAGGAACCTGAGTATTGAAAATTGTTCAGCGATAAATCCATTTGACCATCAAGTGGAGCAAATTCCATAGTTTGTGAGGCAGCAAGGAGCAATGTTACCCCTTTTAGTTGTGATTTCCTGTTGAAGTAAGGCTTACACGGTTCCTAGCTGTCTGTCCAGTGATTTTTGATCCTGCTGGCTGTTTCCAACTCAACAGAGGTTTCAGTGATATTAATTTCCTTCAAACTGTGTGAAAGCGAGTGCACAGATAGAAAGGAAATTACAAAGTTATTCTCCCTGAGGGGGAAGTGGCGATGTGAATTCCTGCCTTTCTTACTTCTCCCCATGATCTCATGCTCCCCTTGCCCTTGCTGCCAGGGTTCAGGACCAAGTATTCTGGGTGTTAATTTGAGATAGGACCTGCCTGGTTCCTCTGTTAACCAATGGTAAACAGAAATCAGATTCTGGTTTTGCTGAAATCCCTTCCTTTATCCCTTTCCCCCCCTGTGCCTAATTGCTTTCAGCTTCCAGCATTTTTATTATTTTGGTGTTACAACAGAGGTATTCCACAGTGCAGTCTCTGAAGGTATTGCAGGGTTAGTGCCCGGCTGCTTTGGGAAGTGCTGGTTGGAATACGCAGTGAGACGGTGCCTGAAAACAGCTATGTGAGAGCTGTGTGGGCCTTGCATTCTGTGACAGTTTCAGGTTGCTTTTGTACATCTGAACAAACCTCCAACACGTTTCTCTCCAATCCCCGGACTTCCCTAGTAGAGAAACAAAGAGCCTGACTGCCTGTGAGGCTGAAACACTGAGCAGTGCCAGTGGAAAAACAGGATAAGGGAGGGGAAATGGTAAATAAGGTTCAGTGCTGTGCTGATGTAACATCCAGGTCTGCCTTGGCCCAGCCTGTGCTACTGCTGCAGGTCTTTAACCCTGTTCATCTGGGGAGCTGTGCTGTGCCAAGTATGTAGTACTTACTCCAAGCTGGATTACAGCAGCAGCTTAGCAGTGCAGCACAGCGGTCTTCCAGAAGGAAGCAGGAAAGCACTCTGTACCCATCTGCTTGTGGCAGGAAGGCATGGTTAGGGCAAGCTGTGGTTACTATGGCCCTGTCACTTTCAGCAGGGAGTTGGCCATGTCTCCAGAGCAATAGTCACCACAGTTATCCCCTAACATCAGTGTCATGTATTGGTTTGCAACGTCTGTGCTTGAAATGTGCAGGAACTAAAACTCTGTGGATATTCCCTTTATATCTGATTTGTTCTGATGCAGTGTTGTTCTGTACCTCATCCACGTAATGACCAATGAAAACGTGTTGACAGTAAAGCCCCAGTCCTTTAGGAGCATTAATTTTCTCCGGAATTCCTACAGAGGCAGTGGGAGATGTGGAAACTTGAGTTGCTTTTCACTGTGTGCTGTACAGGAGCAAGCTAGCCTGCCTGCAGGTTTATGCCATTTAGAAAATCACTGCTCATATGCATGAAAATTTTGTTCCTATTTGTAAGGCTTGAGCTGAATCATCACCACACATTTGAAATGACCCCAAAGCCTTCATGCAGTGAGTCTGCACTCCCACCTTGAGGAAAAAGAGCTCTGTATTCCTTATCTAAGATTTCTTTGTAGTGTAGGTGTTAAAAGCAGGGGAAGCCCACATCTAGTAGCAAGGAAGGGATTCTGCAACAGAGCACAGAGCCTCAGGATACAGCAGGCTTGGCAGTGGTGTGTTAAAGCTGGGGGAAACTCTTTTGAGCAAACAGTAAACTGTTTTGCACCCTCAGTGCCAATAATTTGAGCAAAGCAAAGAGATTTGGCCCCCGTTCAGGTTGCAGAGGAAAGGGCAACGTGTTCCTAGAGCGCAGGAAGTGGTCGATCAGCTACCTTGCTGTGATGTGCTGGAAACGATTCCCTCCTCCTAGCTGCTCGTTGTTAGCCTTACTGTGTGCCTGAGGACCTTCGCTGGGCTTTATGCTCCCATGCAGGGGTAAATCAGCATTACTAGACCCACAGCACAGAAAAGACACTCTCTCCCAGGTAAGGCTGTCTTTCAGGAAGGCAGATCGGTTTGCCTGGGACTTTACATTTTTTCCCCAGTATTGATACTTGTTCACACCTCAGTTCTTATTTGTTTCTGATGAGCATTCGGTCTTCACTTGAGTGAAGTTTCTTTTGACTGTAGTAGCATTAACCTGAATGAAAACTGCAGTATTTGTCCTTCGGTTTCCTTTGATCTGCAATTATTCTTTCCTCTTGCAACTGTCCTCATTAACCAAGGCTGCAAACACAAAGACTTCATACTTTAGCTTCCAGGTTAAGAGTGTGAACGTGTATGCTGTGTTGTAGAATGCTCTCCTGTCTTTTTGTTCTTTTTTGGCAATAGATCAAAACTGTAGGACTCCAGATCTGTTGAAAATGTATAAATAACCAACATTTTTACTATATCTGCCATCAGATGGTAGCTGTGGGTTGCAATGGTACTGCTATAGCATGCTATTAGTGCTGCGCAGTCAAAAGGCGGAAAAAAAAAAAAAAAACAGAGCTTTGTACCAATTAAGTTTTTAGAGACAGAAAGGAGAGGGGAAAAAGTATGTTAGATAAAAGTATTTCCAAATAATCACTTGTAAATCCAGATAGTGGCAAAACAAGTAGTGCTGAACCACGCATGGGGATGCTGTATCTGCAAAGGGAGGGGGGGGACCACGTGTCTGCGTTCTGCTTTGTCCCTGTCTTGCTGCTGTGAGCCTTGGAAAGGTGTAAATGGATGCTGTTTGGGTGGCACAGATCTCAGTGCAGCTGCAGCGGACTACATCCACACTTCAGTGCTAAGAGGAATAGGAAGCAGGGGGCTGGGGGGGCTCGTGGAGGTAGGAATCTTGAGAAGGGTATGTGAGGTTAGTTCCTAGTGCGGGTGTTGCTTTGGCACCAAGCTCGTGCTGCTGACAGTGGGAGAGATGGGGTCTGAGAATCCTGTAGGTAATCATTAACTTTAACCAGAGTTTTGTCACAAGGCTTCCCCCTTATTTAAATGGTTTGTTTATATAAAACATGTCACCCCCAAGCGTGGGTCGAAGGGTCGCTTTGTGCACACCTCCAGCTCGTGGGTTGTCAGAGCAGAGCAGACTGCTATCTTTGGCATGGATTGCAGTGACTCCTTAGACTTGGAGGCCTCTGGATACTGAGAGACCATGTTTTTGGGAATAGATGGAACCCCCTGTGCATTTGACATGCTTTGGTCACTGGTACAAGCCAGCATCCATCAGTGTAACAGGATGAGCAGCTTAGCTCTGTTACCGCTGTGCCCGACACCTTGGCACACTGCTACCAGCACAGGGAGCTGTGCAGTATCTCCCACATTCTGCAGCGCGGGACAGCCATACCTGGAATGGAATGAACTCCTTAAAAGCGTTGGTAGCAACAGCCCTCCGTTCAGCTGCCCACAGTGCCAGGTGGTATTGGAAGAGGGGAAGGAAGCTGCTTTGAGGTGCGTGCTTTGAAATGCCTCTGTCCCAACACTGTTCGTTTTGGAATGGGATTTGTTTGATGTGTATGTGATTGCGGGTTTCTGAGAAAAGGTGGAGAAACTCGTCTGATCTGTTTGGTTACTTCCATTTTCCAGCCGTGGTGCCGTAGGGCAGCTGTGAGGATTGTGCTGCTGCAGACACACTGAGGTGCTGCAAACCACGCAAAACCCACAGCCATCTTTTTTCATTAAAAACAGCGGCAAATAAAACATCTTCCTCTTTTTTTTTTTTTTTTTTGGTCTTTTATTAATGTTTTCTGAGTTTATTTAGCTGTATTCCAGAATACCAAATCCTTAGCTATGCACTAATGTAATTTTTAGGTTTTCTTTTGCAGTAGGTGACTGCAATTCTGTGTACAATTGCTGCTTATGTACTGTGCCAAAGGTCTTAGAAGCACTGCTCCCACAGAGCAGGGAGCTGTAAAGCAAAGCATGCTTCTTCCCACAGGCTGAAAGCTTGATAGTGGCTGTAACCACAGTGAGTGTTACTCTGAGCAGTGTTTAGTAAATCTCGTAAGAGGTCACTGTCCGTGGGCATATGGGAAATCTGAGCTTTGACTTACATGTTCCTTTTGAGCTGCGTTCTGGCTGTGTTTGCTGCAGTCCCTTACCGAGTGCCTGCATTGGTGTTGCAGGCAGGAGTACTGTTCTCAAAATCAGTCGGTATGGGCCTTTGTGATGCATATAGTAACTAAGGGGATTAAGTTAAACTCCTGCGGTTAATTCTGGCAGGTCATGCCCTGCCTACCACAGAGGGACATAAAAAGGAAGGAAGGTCCGTGTTAGTAGCATTCCTGCTTTCCTGAAGCATTTCAGAAAGTTGTTTCCCTTCACTGTGTTGCTGCCCGTACCTTCCTGTACTGTCAGAGCTTGTGGAAACTGGCCAGCAGTGTGGAAAAAAGAGCAGGGTTTTGATTCCAGCTCTCCTATGAACACTGTCACATTATTAAGGATATCTTCATCATTGGGGCACTCCTCTGAGCATCCCTGGTGCTAGTGTTACCATTCTTAGTGGAACTGGTCCCTGAAATCTCAGTTGCAGCATTCAGCCTCTTCTACAGTACAGTCATGAGAGTCTTCATAGAGCAGTTTCTCAGTTCCTGTCTTTCTCTCTTTAGCTCTTGCTTTTTAAACCCTTATTATCCCTTGAGTGAAAAAGCCAAGCAGACAGCTTCCTTATGGCAAGGGAGCAGAACTGAACACGTGCATGACCCATGGCTACCAGAGAGCTCTGTTACCTTGATCTTTCTGTAAAGACAGGTAATACTGTAAAGTCCTGTCAGTTAAATCCCATCACATCTGCCTCTCTGAGCCGTGAACCAGGAGGCTGTGGGAACTTGCACCAGAGGTGGGAATTATGGAAACAACTGTGGCTCCATGGAGTGGGAAAGGCCAGTGTAGGCACAAAGGGGATGAGTGATGAGAGCAGTTCAACTGCTCTTTCCCCCAGAAGTGTGATCCCTCTCTTGCTAGTCAGCTGTATGCTGCTGAAAAAAGTTCAGGGAGAAGCAGATGCTTCTGCCTCCTCCTGCTTCAAGTGTAAAAGCCACAGATTAATCCTCAGCCCCTATGCATGTCTGGGATAAAAGAGCCAGGGTAAAAGACCAAGGAGATCCAGAATCCACTGGGTAAGGACATAGTGAAAGCGTGTTTCCTGCTCTCTTAGTGCAGACAGCTGCTTTCCTAAAATCACCTGCCAAAGTCCTGCCAGAACTAACAGTAAATCTTCATCTGTAACCTGCTGTCAGGAGCATTTTGCACATATTTCAATCAGGAAATATCAGGGGGGAAGGGGCGGGGGGGGGAGAAAATTCTAAAGAAGGCACGTGCAGTTTGCGGGGAAGCTGTTTTTTTCTTGTTTGGATTTTTTAGTTTGTTTCGTTGTTGGGTTGGGGTGGTTTTTTTTTCCTTCTGAAGTTTAGCTGCAGACTTGCCAGAAATGCAATGGGATACAACAACATTTAAATTTGATTAGCGCTTCTCTGGTATATCTGGAGCTGAGTCTTGATCTGTTTTCACTTTTACCATCTAAGTTGCCAAGTATTTGAAATGCTATAGCTCAGGCACGTAGAAAATGTCATCAGCACTTGTTGGTTAACGAGAGGCTTGTCATCACGGGCTTAGCAGCTGTGAGAAGCTGTGGGTTAGTTTGACCAAGCAAGGAAGAAATGCTATACCACGTGGTGTTTCAAATAAAAGAGAAGATGATAATATCCACCAATTGATTAACGGTGCTTGTCCTGTTCTTATCAAACTTCTGCCCTGTGATAATCGGCTGTACGTATCAATCGTCAAGTTGTATCCTGGGGTCCCCTCGCGCTGCTGACTGAGAGTTGTTACTTGACGTGGGTATGAGCGAGACCCTGAAGTGCCAGTGCTGAACAAACCCATGTCTTGCTGCATGTGCCCAGATGGGTGAGGATGGGATTATTCGAGGTCAGGTTGTCCTGTCTGCGCTAACGCACTGGGAGATTAATGAAGGATTTTGCTGTTAAAAAAGACACACTACACTTCCTCCGTGTGAACCAAGACAGCCTGTGCTGCAGTTGGAAGTGTAGCATCAGTCCAGCAGGATGTTCCCAAGCTGACACTAACTGGTTTGGGCATGTAGCAAAGATAGCAGAGCACAGACACCAGTTGCTCGCCAGCAGGCTTGTACAGCCTGTGCTGAGATGTGCTGTTCCATCTCTGCTGTTGCTCCTCAGTGCACAGTGCAGTTTGCTCTTCCCATTGCAGTGTAGACACGGCCTGAGCAGAGTCGAGGCAGCGTGGGTTCTGAAATGCCTCTCCCAGATGTGAGCAGTGACATGGGGTGAAAGGAAGTCCTGCTGGTAATCACTGCTCCCTTTCATGCCTGCCAGAGAGTAAAATCCCTCTGTTCCATTTGTGAAGGCAAAATAGTTGATGCTTCCTGGTTAACAGAAGAATATGCATCAGTCTGTTCTTTACTGGAGTGGATAATTTTTTTTCATGACACTGTTCTTCCTGTGCTTGCTGTGAACCCCTCTGGACGTCCCCTGACCAGGCGCAGAGTCCGTGGCTCCCTCACTACGGCGCAGTGGACGTGCATTTCACGGGCATGGCCGACTGTTTCCGGCAGACTGTGAAGCACAAAGGTGTGCTCGGGCTTTGGAGCGGCCTCACGCCCAGCCTGCTCAAGGTGAGCTTTCCTTTTCATCACTCAGCTTTGGCGCGCTCTTGCACAACTGAAGTTATAAAGTGTGTGGCATCCCTCCATGCTTATTAGCAGCTTATAGATGACAGAGGCAATCGCAGCGCAGGTATAACCTCGGGCAGGTTGTGAGCCAGCTTTGGATCGCAGGTTTGCTTGTATTTCTTTAGGTGCGAGCTCAGCTTCTGTATGTGACTTCTTTCAAGTTCATTTGCATGCCTTTAGGAAAGGGAGAGTTGCTAACACGCAAGCCTGAGTATGGATGGGGGGACAGCAGCTGACCAAGCTCTGCTTTTCATCTGAGCTCCAGTAATTTGACACATCGTACCTAGCTATAACAAAAACAGCTGCACTGCCACAGAAGTCAAAAGCTGTATTTTGCAATGAGCTAGTCGTGCATGAATATCAGTTACTGCAGCCCTTAACAGAGTTGGAAGCATGAAACAAAACGTGGTAGCTTAAACGTAAGGTTAATTATTTAGTTTAGGTAAATGCGTTTTACAGTGCTGCGCTGAGGATTACCTACCCAGAGTGCTGTGATCAGCTGTTGAGTGGTAACTGAGCCACAGCATGACTGATGGTGCTGGCCTGGCTCTGCTGCCCTGCCTGGGCTGGTGTAAAGGCACGCAGCACCAGGGCTGCTCATTCTGCACAGGGAAAAAGAAGAAAGTTTTTCAGTCATGCTGCTTTATGCAGAATAAAGTCCATGTTTCCTAATAGGATTTGTTGAGGTTGCTTAGGATTTGCTTAGATATTTTACAGGTTGTGATAACTTGGAGTCTAGCACACACCTTGTTCCTCAAGATGTTGCTAGAATTGCCTGTGTACTAGTAACAAACTCCTCAGTGTGATGCAGGTGCCAGCCTAGTGTGAGGACACTGGTTTCACATAAATGAGCACAGTTCTGTTAGCAGATCACATCAAACCTGAAATTCTAGAAGTTTCCCTTTGTAAAAACATCTAACAGTACTATCCCTGAGTATAACGCACTTTGTTGGTTTTTTTTAAATCAGATTGTCCCATACTTTGGTGTTATGTTTAGCACCTTTGAATTCTGCAAGCGGGTCTGTCTGTACAGAAATGGTTATATCGAATCTCCTCTGAGTTACAAGCTGACTCCTGGGGTGGATCAGAGTTTACTGCCACAAGAACTGAGAGAATTAAAGCGCCTCCGAAGGGACAACTTCGAGCCAAGGAAATCAGCTCTTGAAAACTGACATCAGAGCGTCCATTGGAGAAACCTTTTCTTCAGAAGCTTTGCAAGAAAGGCGTGCAGAACCACAGGTACCAGCATCTCAGCAGGCTGCATGGCTCTCGTACTGAGACTACAGGATGCAGGGGATGAACAGACCTTTTATCTCATTTGCTGAATGGATGATGCAGGCATTTCTACTGGAATGTCTTCTCTGATGGTCATGTGTGGACGTGGTGTTCTGCAGCCCCAGTTCATTCATACTCCAGAATCCACTCTTCCATTTTTGAGGCTTAAGAATGATAATTCTGTACAAGTCTTTGGCATTGCAATGGAAATACGCTGCTGCAATTGTGGTTTTGCTAACGGACTGTAACACACTGGAACGACGATCTTGTGAACTTCGGTGCTTACTGGGAATCTTTCTCCCTTTCTCCTGTGTATGTGAGTTGTTTCAGGCTTAGAAAAGAAGTTTTCCCAAAAATCTCTAACTGAAATATCTCCTGAAAAATGCAGTCCTTAAGTGTGTTAGCCCTTACAGAGCCACGAGCCTTATGATGTTTCTCAGTGTTCTGAAAGCTCTATTTTTATACTAAACTCCTTCTCAGTCCCTGTGCACAGACCCCTGCGCTGCTCGGAGCGGAAGAGCACTGTGTGCACATCCTCTCACTTTCCCACTTCTGCAGTCCAGCACCCACTGCACTTCCTAAGGTTGGAAGCTCAGCACCACCCCCAGTTCTCACTGGTGCCACTGCAGTTGATAGGCCTGTCACCAGGACAGGGCCCTTTCAGGCAATATCGCATCATTGAGATAATTGTAAGACCTGCTTTGCACCTCACTCTGAACACTGGTGCACCCTACAGCTGAGGTCTCGTGGTACCTCCAGTACCTGCTTGCTCTGGCTGGTTTTCTTCTCAGAGAGAAGCACAGATGTCATAGCAAAACTCGAGGTGGTAGGGAGCAGTCCTCGTGGCCCATGCAACACCTGGAGGCTGTAGGTTCTTGTGGCTCTCTCACCGATCTGCCCAGTCAGGGTGTTGCTCTGTGCCTCCCTATCTCTGCGCAGTGTCAGTAACAGTACTGATGTTTATCTGATGTGTGTGGATAAGGAACTGTGGCTTGTAAACAAGCTGGGGAAGAACTGATTTCTGAACAATGCTCTTACCTGTTCAGAGCATACTTAAATGGGTTTTTTGTGTGTTTTTTTCTTTTTTAACTGATGTATATCTAAGTAGATGTTAAAGATTGAGCGATAGGGGCATATAAATGTTTGCTCACCTCTTCAAAACTTGTGAGTGTCAAGCGAGTCAGGAAGGTACCTCTGCCTTGTTTGTGGTATGCCACTGACACCTGTGTGTTACAGTTTACTCCTGAGGCCTAGAAAGTGTTTGTTAACTTGTACCAGCCCAGCCTCCCCGCTGTGTAACTGCCTATGAGGAAGAGCCGGGGCACTGCAGGCTGGAGAGCCTGGGACGAGCGTGGAGCTGTGGGTGCCCGTCCCCGCGTGGGGCGGGCCTCGGGCAGCCCATGGCAGGGGTTGGGGCCGGGGGGGATTGAGGGTCGTGCGGCGGTTCTCTGGGAAATCCCTCCCTCGAGTAACGAGATATCTCACCGAGCACTCAGCCAGCCTGCTTCCACGCGGCACGGTAACGGGGATGTGCGAGCCGGGACCGAGGTCACGGAGCGGCCCTGGGCTGAGCTGCGGGGCCGTGTCTGCCTGAGGCTCCGTGGCACGGCAGGGCAGGGCAGGGCAGGGCAGGGCGGAGCTGTCGGCCCCAGGACGGTACCGGCAGTACCGGCGGTGCCGCGGTCTCCGGGCCCAACCCCCGCCCCCACCCGCGCCGCTCAGCGGCCCCCGCGGAAGCCCCGCCCCCCATTGGGGCCCCGCCCCCTCCCGCAGCCAATGGGCGGGCGGAACGCGGCGGCGCGTTGCCGTGGCGCGCCCCCGCCCACGTGTCCGCCGCCGCCCCTATATAAGGCGGCCATTTCTGCCCCGCGCCCGCCTCGCTGCCGCAGCGCCGCGTCCCGTCGCGTCCCGCCCGGCTTCGCCGCCTCCTCCTCCTCCTCCTCCTCCTCCTCCTCCCGCCATGGCCGACGCGGCCGTGTCCTTCCTCAAGGATTTCCTCGCCGGGGGAGTGGCGGCCGCCATCTCCAAGACCGCCGTCGCCCCCATCGAGAGGGTGAAGCTGCTGCTGCAGGTGAGCGGCGGGACGGGGCCGGCGGGCGCCCCAAGGTCGCCGCAAGGAGAGGGGGACGGCGGGGGGGCGGGGGGGTTGGGGGGCGAGCGGAGCGGCGCTGAAGGCGCTGTGGGCCCCGCAGGTGCAGCACGCCAGCAAGCAGATCGCCGCCGACAAGCAGTACAAGGGCATCATCGACTGCGTGGTGCGCATCCCGCGCGAGCAGGGCGTCCTCTCGTTCTGGCGCGGCAACCTGGCCAACGTGATCCGGTACTTCCCCACCCAAGCGCTCAACTTCGCCTTCAAGGACAAGTACAAGCAGATCTTCCTGGGCGGCGTGGACAAGCGCACCCAGTTCTGGCGGTACTTCGCCGGGAACCTGGCGTCCGGCGGCGCGGCCGGCGCTACCTCGCTGTGCTTCGTGTACCCCCTCGACTTCGCCCGGACCCGCCTGGCAGCCGACGTGGGCAAAGCCGGGGCCGACCGCGAGTTCAGCGGCCTCGGTGACTGCCTGGTGAAAATCTTCCGCTCGGACGGCCTCCGGGGCCTGTACCAGGGCTTCAACGTGTCCGTGCAGGGCATCATCATCTACAGAGCCGCCTACTTCGGCATCTACGACACGGCGAAGGGTAGGTGGGCCGGCACGGCGCGCCCGGCCCGCAGAGCTGCGCTGCGTTGCCGGCTGCTCTCACGCAGAACCTCTCTCCCGCAGGAATGCTCCCTGACCCGAAGAACACGCACATCGTGGTCAGCTGGATGATCGCTCAGACGGTCACCGCGGTCGCCGGTTTGACCTCGTATCCCTTCGATACGGTTCGGCGCCGCATGATGATGCAGTCCGGCCGTAAAGGAAGTAAGTCGCTCCCTCCGCTCCCTGTGCTAGGAGCTGCTGGGCGTCCCTGAGTCAGTGGGTCTGAGCTGCGGGCGGGAGCGTCCCAGCTTTCACCGTAGGCCTTTAGATGCCTTCTGCTTCTGTAAACTGCAGGACACGAGGGGACTGCAGAAGCAGGTGTCAGGTGGGGGGCAAGCAGATGAGCCTCTGTGGCGTCCCTGTAAGGGGAGTGTGTGCAGGTCGGGTTTGTTCAGTAGGTGGGAATGGCAGAGCTCGGCCGAGGATGTTGCAAACTCGTGTCTCTGGGCCAGCAAGGGATGTCCCTCGGTGCAGGCGCAGCGTGGCTGACCGTGCAATAGCTTTTGGGTCTGGAAGCGGTGGTGTCTGGCAAACAGTAGCTGCTTTCTGCTCAGACTGGTCCTTCCAGTGTCTCCTGGGGGTAACGCAGGCCTGGGCAATCTCATCCTCTAAGAACTGGGGAAAGTAAGTCAGGAAATGGATACTTGAGGTTGTAAAAACTGTCCGACGCGTTAGGCTGTTCCTGACCTGGGTTTTGAGGGTTGTGGGCACTGGGTCTCTAACTCTGTGTTCCCACAGCTGACATAATGTACAGCGGCACTATTGACTGCTGGCGGAAGATTGCCCGGGACGAGGGCTCCAAGGCCTTTTTCAAAGGTGCATGGTCGAATGTACTCCGAGGAATGGGTGGTGCTTTCGTCTTAGTTCTGTATGATGAAATTAAGAAGTACACATAAGTTATTCTTGTTCTGAACTGGCATGTTGTAATATGTTATCTATGACCATTCATGGACTTGTATGAAAGCTGTCTAGTTACTAACAGTAACGGATGATATTTATACAGGTTGGCATGGGGCAGGGACGACCTCCTGCCCCATCTTTATCAAATCATTCCCACTGTTGGGACTCAAACGTGGTTTCTATTTCAGTCACTCCTGTTTAAAGAGTACGAAGAAATAAAAATCTGACACCAACTTTCCTCGTCTCGTGGTTGTTCTTACAGTGTGAGGGGGCAGGGACCTCTGTACAATGGAAGACAAAGCCCTGCGTGCCTCACCTCACTGACTGTGGGCTCCAGCACGTGAGTGCAACAAAGCCTGCCAAGAAAGCTGGGTTAGTGTTCCCTCCATGGTGGAGGTCAGCAGTGAGTGCTGGTCGCAACTAAGGGCACGGCCCTGTGCCACCAGTCCTGCCACGGGGGTATTCTGCTCCTGGGGCTGATGAGGACTCTTTGAAAATGCCAAGTGCCAGTATGTTTTTCTGCAAAGCGCCAACTGGACTAAATGTCTGGGAGAGCAGAGGAATGTCTTGGGAGTATCCACAGCAGCCTGGAAGAGGAGAGTCGACATCACGTGCTCTGGCTTAGAAACTGAACTCCCTACTTGGGCAAGTTAAAACTCAGCCAGAGAAAATAAGTGTGGGTAATTGCTGCTCTTTCTGCAAAGCCCCTGGCTAGACTTGCCATTGTGCAGAGGTATTGCTGCTGGGTTGAAGAGTGAGGTGATGGTTGTGTACCTGCTGGGCCTGCCCAGCTGGGAGCCAGCTCGGCAGGCCCATCACCTGCTAAACTTCTAGTCTCGAATTGGGGAAATTCCTTCGTGCTGATGGGGGCAGTTTGAGGAAAACACAGTCCGATTTGGGGATGTGTGTGGGTTGGCCTTTGCCCAGCCTTCCTGGGGGACTGCAAGCTGCTGTTGGCTCTGTGTGGAGGCCGCACCGGGCTGACCACACTGCTTCTGCTCTTTGTTCCTCTGACCTGCTCAGAGCGGTTGATCCCAATCACCAAAACTGATCTCAGCTGCTGTCCGAAGCAGGTAAACACGCTTGCATGGCAAAAGGTGGTAGTTTTTGTTGGTGAAATAGAATTGGGGCTGCTGGGGACGAGTGCAGCACTGGCTGCTCACAGCTTGCTCCATTGGGTCAGTGTGAATGGGTGTGCGGTGCTTGGGGTGTGAGGATGGCAGCGCTGGTCGGCGCAGGGCTCTGTGTGCTGCCCGAGCTGCGGGTCTGCAGGAGCCTCACCTGCTGCTTTCCAGCTGTCCTTGAGCTCCTGAAGTGGAAACAAAATGGGCTGGAACTTCCCTGTAAGCCGTGCCACCCTCAGCGGGCACTGCTGAGCCTCCCAAAATGGCCACTGGGCAGCCAGGCTGGGGAGCCTCTCACTAATTACCCAAGGGTTTGCTGAGGTTATTGCTCCTTGCTGCTGAGCTCCCCTGCATCTTCTGCAGCTCCTTCTTCCCTGGCGGCAGCACAGGCCCGGCTTCAGCCGGCAGTCCTGTGGGCAGGCAGGCTGGGAGCCAGGGCCTGCTTCTGCGGCCTATAGCAGCACATCACAGAAGGGCTTGGGGCTTCGTGCTGCCAGGGGTTCTCTTCTTAAACAACATCTTCCTGTGAGGAGTATTGTTCTGCTCCCCCTTCGCTGGTGGCTGAACTCCTGCAAGGGCTGCTTGCCCCTCTGCTGGCAGCTCAGCAGCTGTAAATCCCGGCTTACGAGCTGTTGACGCAGGCAGGCTGCCCGCGGGTGGTGGTAAATATTTGCCAGCAGCTGGGGCAGGTGCAGAGGGCTGGCAGCAGCTCAGGGCATGGCCCGGCCTGGGCAGGGGGACGGGCACAGGAGCAGGGGAAGAGGCGGCTTTGGGCCACGCAGAGGACATCGATATTGTGACATCCACCCAAAGCCAGCGTGCTGTGGGCACAAATGATGAGCAAGTCGGGCTTCGGCGTGCACAGCAATGGGTGAGAGTGGCAGGGCAGGACTGGGCTATGGGACGGCTGCCAGTGCGGCCCAATGGGTCTCTTTCAGGTAACAGCAGCAGAAGCTGATGCTAGTTGTGCTTAGGCTGCTCTGCCAGGCCTTGTCATCCCCAGAAGAGTTAGCGTTACATTTATTAATATCCTTTGCTGCAGTCCGGGGAGTCACAGCAAGCTGGGCACTGGCAGCTGTACAGCCCAAGGCAAACTTTTAAAAGATGACCGGAGCCATTGGCCTCCTTCAGGCTCTGAGGCCGAGCTTTGTGTGGTGCCCACCCCCATGGCTGCTGCAGCTTGCTCAGCTCGCCAGGGTGACTCTGTTACCTGCTGTAGGACACACTGAAGGGCTCTGCCCATGGTTGGCATGTGCCTGGCACGCACTGCCCCAGCACGCCCACAGTGGGCACCGTTGCTGCTCAAACCCAGCAATGTGAGCACACACACACACATTCACACACAGCTTTATGCCGGCTGCTTGAGCACTGCCCAGCACCGCAGTGTGTGGGGTGGTAGCAGGGGGACCCCACATGGCTCCCAGGTACAGCTGCAATTAATACCAGCCATTCCGCTCCGTGCTTACGAACTGTTTTGCATGTTATGAGGAACAAGGCAGCATTACTCTGCACAGAATTATCGCAACGTGGCAACTCAGACCACGCTGCTCCTAAGGCTCTCGAAACTTGGACTGGACAAACCCACGAAGCACATTAATGTTAAGACTGGCCATGTGTCACACGACTCTTGGAACAGATTTCCCCCTCCACTTTGAATTCACATGCTGCCTTGCTTTGTAATACCTCCGCAGCCAGACAAGTTCATAAAGAAAAGCTCAGCTAAACAACCACCACCACCAAAACAACACTGTTACCTACCTATATTTACAGATATAAAACCTAAGGCTGGCTTTTATGGGAGCACAGTGTCTGCCCTTGGACTGATCCCAGCACTGCCACTTAACCAGTTACTATCCAAGTCTAAGAAACTCTATATACACTAAAACTAGCTGTTCTGTGTTTTATTTTTTTCAGCTGAGGGCTTGAACTAGGAGCCCCTGCTTCTTGTTGCTGTTGTCAGATAACATCTTTTAGCTCATTTAGCTCTAGAAATGAAACTCCAACTTGATTTAAATCATTGACCTAGATCTAGTTAGACTCGTTAAGAAATGCATGCTTAATAATGCACTGTGTCAGAGTCTCTGTTCTGTAGATGTTCCAGCCACACGTTGCATAACTGCTGTATTAAAAATATCTAAGCGATGGTGAGGTTGGCAGAATGCATATTCCTCTTTTCTGAGTCTGTAAGAGAGGCCTGAGATGCAGGAGGCACTGCACTCACTGCAAAAAGGCAACAAACAAACCGATGTGCAAAGCTTGGTATTTTAAAAGCGAGGCAGGACGAGTGCTTTAGTTGTGCTGCTGACACTGCCTCCAGGCTCGAGATCTGCAGCTGGAGCAGTCGATGACAGAGTTAACAGCTACTTCAGACAACCTGTGCTGAGCTGGGTGCTCACCAGCTTTTATTTATGCCTCATCAAATTGCACTTTCCCAGCCCTGCCGGCAGCACAGCCACACTTTGGCTCAGGTCCTACACTCTGTCACTCCCAACCCTAACTCTAAATCTAAACTTTACCAAGCTGCTGGCTGACTCATAACCCAAGACTTAAAACCACTATACTTAACAGGTTCTCAAGAGAGGTTGGCTTCTTTTTTTTTTGCTGTTTTTCCCCTCCTGCTTACTGGGCTTTGGCAGCCCCACTCCCACTGGCTGTTCTCCACTCCCGAGCCTGCCTGCCTCACATCCCAGCCATAGGTCAAGGGAGAACCCAGGGTGTATGTGGAAGAGTTGGTACCCGAACCAACAGCAAACTGGAGCGGCCAGCTCCTGCGCTTCCAGAGGAAGGTGCACAAAGTCACACTGGTTTTGAGTGGGCTTTTGTTCTCGGTGTCTCTTGAAGCAGGGCCACACTTCATCTTTTATGACAACTGCAGACTAGGAAGTCTGCATTCCCAAAGACTTCACACTATTCAAAACTGATTTTTAAATTTCAAAGCTAGATTTCAACTTTGGCTCCCACTTGGGAAAAAAAAAAAAATCACATTTATGAAGAGATTCAAATACAGGTGTTAGCCATAAAGTGAACCTAGTTCCAAAGGAACAGGCAGGTGAATTCAGCAGCACTTCATATATGAATGAAGTCTTTTCTTCTGCCCTTTTCCTGGGTCCTGGGAAAAACATTTCCTTGGCTGAGGGAGACAAGGTTCAGGCTGTTCAGGGCTTGGGCAGCTCTAGGGTTCTGGGTAAAGCTGTACCCTCTCATCCCCTTCCCAAATATTACACACCCTCTGCCTTACGATTGCTCTAGAAATAGGCTTCAGATTAGCTGGAGAACAGCAGTGAATAAGGTCAGCACCGCTCAAACTAACTTGAGTATGTGCTTACTCAGCCTGGCATTAAATCAGCACACAAGGCCTCTGCCTTCCAGAGCTAACCAAGACATCTGCTATCCATGCTGCTTGCTCTGGGGCAGTTCTTTCCCACCCAAGAAAACAGGTATGCATCCTTAATCTAAGCAGACCGAAGTTTTCCCATTTAAAGTTACCAAGTCAGATGGAAAACCTATACTGATTACAAAGGATCTTTCCTAAGAACTGTGTGAGATGAACCATTTCATATACCTCTTACCTGTTACGTTGTCATACGCAGGAGAATAAGAACACCCCAGGAAAAGTATTTTAGTTCAGATCTACTAAATGGCATTTAATCCCAAGTAACAGTAATATGGGCTAGGGAGTACTTCTGTTACATCACATAAGATCAAAAATACTATTTCCCAAACAAGTTATTTTATGCACTGACTCTTAACATCGTCTTAGTCCAAGTCCGTAAGTGTCAATGTATACAAGAGTATTCCTCATGTTCTACAGCTCCAGCAACAGGTGAGTTCAGAGATGCAAGTGAACTCTTCTTTAAATGACCAGCAGCCACATCAGCACAATGCATTTATACTCCGCAGAGGTGTAATACTTTGGCAGATTTTGTTTTCAGCAGTATAAAATAGGGCTGGGTTTCATGTTCCTGTAGCTGGCAGTGTCATTCCACACAGCTGCAGTTCTCCAACGTTCAACAGTCGCTACAAATCAGAGCCACGGCCAAGCACACGTTGGCTACCTGCAGCATCCTGCCTGCTGCTCACACCCCCACACCTACTGAGCCATTCCAGCCTGCACTCAAACGGTGCACCTCTAAGGAGGTCCAAATGAACAAAGATTACTTCCACAATCACTTTGCTGACCTGCCTCATACATTTATGGGTTGGTTTCTTAAACATTTCAGAACCATCAAAATGAAAAGATGGGCATCTAAAGGTGTACTGAACTCACGAAGGCACCCAGCAAAGGATTTCTGAAAAGTAAATGCTGTGGCTGCAACAGTTTGCTGTTGTGGAGAGATTCAGTTTCCACAAAGTTTCCAGTGCAATTTCAATTATTAAAATTCATAGCAGAGCACCAACTACACGGAGCAGCAGTCATCCTCCAAGCTGGGTGCAGCACACTGCTCCTGAACATTGCCTCTGCTGACAGACCTGCAGTGGATTCTGGTGGTTTCCACTTGTCTCCAAAGGCACAGCAGAGAGTGTGCTTTATTTGAACTGGTTATCAATCAGCGTTCCTTTCATCTTGGCTTTCTTGGCTTCCAACTCAGCCTAAGAAAAACATGACATAACAAAATGATATTGGAGAACATTTCCTTTCAGTGCCCTAGTGTGTCCTTATCCAAATACCGCAAGCTTCTCACGCCAGAAACAAGAGTAACTCAGTTCTTTACTGACTCCCTCCCCCCTGCAGTACGAGGGACTGTCTTCAAAGTCAGGAACAGCCCAAGGCTAACAGCACAGGTGACTATTTCACATTTTCTATCCTGAAGTGGAAGCTGCTCATTTTTCTCCTTCCATCTACTACTCTCCCGCCACAGCGGGTAATATCAGCAGAGATGTTCTTGCTGCTAATTCTTCAAGACACCTCTGTGCTGGCAGCTGAGCAGGCAGATCCTTCACTGCAGCGTTATCCTGCCCTGACACCTCATGGCAAGGACCTGCTGTGTCAAGCAGGCTTGGCTGACCAGAATTAGAGATGCTCTGACTGGCAGAGCCTCAGCATGGTACCCCCTCTCCTGTGTTTTCTGTGCTCCTGTCCAACAGGCTGCGCAAGACTCCCTGCAAGAGCTCTGCTGTCTGCTCTCCAGTTAGTTCTGCAGATAACTGTACAATTTTATGTTCAAGAGATCTAGAACATCTTCTTCCCAAAGCTTCTTCCCAAAGCTACTCATTACCCACGACCTTCCCAGGACCCTTCTACACCCACAGCTGGACCTGCTTCTGTGTGCAAAGTTCACAGTTTTCATGGCTTTGTGACCATCACTGAAAACAAAACACTCACCAACTCCTGGAGCCTTCTTTTGCTCATTCCCTTGCGTTCCAGCTGCTTCTCGATCACTTTTGCATTCTGTGCATAGGAGTCTGCGATCTCCCTCTGAAACACATACCACATCAATTTGCAATAGCAAACCCTGAAGCATCAGCACCTCATCCAAACGGTGAGATAACCACCAGCTCTGAGCAGTGTCCAGCTCAGCCATGACTGCCACTAAGGGCAGACAAAACTCACTGCTTCGATCTCCTCTTCCTCTTCATCTATTGTGGAAACGGTAACAGAACTGAACTTGCCCATGTCTTTGGTCCGTTTGGTCATCATCACCTAGATAAGAAGCAGAGCATTTTGGTCCACCTTGGGAAAACTCCTGCCATTAGGGTTTATTTTCCCCTCCAAGGCTTTTAAGGCTTCTCATGCAAGTTGTTAAGAGTTCCTGAAGTCAGCTGGCAGCAAAGAAATATCCCCGACAATTTCTGGGCGTAGAGATGTGATCATCAGAATTAAACTCACTGACATTCGTAGCCAGATTTTGAGAACTACCATGCCTAGTAACATCTACTCGATTCACAAATGGAGGCTTCCAGGTGACTGAGCCTCAAAATAAGTCAGAGTCCACATTCCAAATTTCTTTTGCTCTCTTTGTGTTGGGAATCCCAGATGCAGCAACCTCTGTAGTACAAAACTTAAGGCAAAGAAGACAGAAGGCCCGGAACTGAGTTATCGTTTACAAGCCCATTTCTTTTTTTTTTCCCTGCTTTAATATGTGATTTTACTCGCCCTGTGTTGAAAAGCAGAGACAGCCCTTTCACTTCTGCAGAGCAGATTACCTTTTTGGGAGGTTCTTGCTTCTGAGTGTATATGTTGGTTTTCCCAAAGCCCTGCCCAAATTTGACCACAGCACCGTCGACGATGAACGTCACCGGAGCGTTCTTCTGCTGGTGCTGGTAGAAAAGCAGCAGTCCACACCTGCAAATAAAAGCACCTCCAACCAACAGAAATCACCGCCACCTCCCACGCCCGCAAAAGGAGAGGACAAGGAGGGATGTTGTGTAATGAACAAAGGAGAGAAGACTCGTTCTGAGGGGGCAGAGCGGACCGAGGGGAGCTTTAAGAAAGCAAGCGCGCGGCGTGAGCCCCCGGCAGCGCTCACTCACTTGCCGCACTTCTTCCGGAACTGCCGCTCTATGCCTTCGGGCCTGCGGAGAGAGACGGGCGCGATGGGGCGCGTCGGGGCCGCGCTGGGCGATGCCGGTGTCCCCCTCCCCCCCGCCCCGAGCCGACCTGCGCAGGAAGACGGTCTCCTCCTCCTCGGCGTTGCAGAACTTGTGCGCGTGTTTGGCGGCGTCGATCACCCGGGCGCGGTCCCGCGGCCGCATGGGCAGCTTCTCCAGCTGGCAGTCTGCGGGCATTGCGCTCAGCCGGCCGCCATCGGCCCCGCCCCGGCCCGCCCCGGCCCGCCCCGCTCACCCAGCACCAGCACCATCTGCCCGCACAGGCAGTAGTAGACGTGCAGCGGTTTCTCGCCGTCATCGTACTCCTCGCGGTCGCGGGTGTCGGAGCACACGACGGAGCGCGACACCACCTTCGGCATGGCGGACGGCTTCCGGCAGCTCCGGCGCGACTTCCGGCGGCGCGCTTCCGGCAGCTCCGCCCCGGGGCGGGGCTCCGCTCCGCGCCGCCGGTTACACGCGCGGGCGCGGTCACAGACGCGGCGGGCGCCGCTCCCGCGCGCGGACACGCCGCCCGCCCGCTCCGCCGCTCCCCGCGGCCCGTTCCACCGGCGCCGCCGCCGGGGGACAGCGCCCCGCCCTCCCTATGACGTCACGGGCCCCGCCGCCCCCTTTCCCCACCCCCCCCCCCCCCCCCCCTGCGGGCCGCGGCTGTTGGTACGGCCCCGCGCCTCGGGCCCCGCCCCCCGCCCTCCTCCCGCGGTGGGAGTGGCCGGGCCGGCCGCGCGGCGGCATCCGGCTCCGCCTCCCCCCCCCCCAGCTCCCCCTCCCCCCCCCGCTCCCCCCCCCTCCTCCCGCGGCTGTTGGTACGTGCCGGGATCGCCCTGCTGCAGGCGCAGGGATCGGCGCGGCGCGGCCTTCACCCCGCCCCCGCCTCGGTGGCCGAGGCCGCGATCGCTGCCGTTGTCCGGCGCTGCCGCCTCGGTCGGAGCTCGCCGCCGTTCCCGGGCGTTCCGTCCTCCCTCCGGCGGTGTATGAGTGATTCGTAACCCCGACCCGCCATGTCCACTCCGGCCCGTAGGCGCCTCATGCGAGACTTCAAGAGGTACCGAGGCCGCCGGCGGAGGGCGGCGGGGGGTGGGGGTGGGGGTGGGGGTGGGGAGGGCGCGGGGCTCGGCCCCGCCGGGCGCGGAGGGGGGCCGCGCAACATGGCGGCGGGGCAGGGCGCGCTCCGCCGATTGCGTAGCGCCGGGCCGCGCCGCCCGCCGCGGGTTACGCCGTTTGCGCAGCGGCTCCCCGGCTACGCCGAATGCGCAGAGGCGGGATGGGGATTGGGGGGGGGTGGTGGGGGGGGGGGGGGGAGCGGCGCCGCGCTCAGCCCGCACCGCTGTGCCCGCAGGCTGCAGGAGGACCCCCCGGCCGGGGTGAGCGGGGCCCCGTCCGAGAACAACATCATGGTGTGGAACGCCGTCATCTTCGGGTGAGTGCCGCGGGCCGGGAGGCGGGCGCGGGGCCGGCCGGGATGCCGCTGTAACGCTGTGCTTCTGCTTCTTCCCCCCCCCCGCAGGCCCGAGGGGACCCCCTTCGAGGACGGTGAGTGTGGGGGCGGGGCGCCGCGGGAGGGGGGGGGGGGTGGGGGGAGGGGGTGGTGACACGTGGGGGTCCCGGGATTGAGGCGGCGTCCTGCGCAGCGCAGCGGTCGCCTCGTGCTGTGGGGATGCTGCCACGCTGCTTTGTTGGAGGTGCCTTCCTTCCCACGTGTCAGTGCTTGGCATCTCAGCTGCCATCAGTGGTAGCCGGGGTTGAAGGTTGAAAGCAGCTTTCAGCTTCCGCAGCTGCCCCCGCGGTCCCTGTCCCAGGCCCCCAGGCAGCTTCGGTCTGGCCTTGATGCCTCTTACAGCCTTAGTGATGTTGTGAATGCTTCAGCATCGCTGTGAGAACTCGTTAGACGTGAAGTGCTGTCCAAATGCAATCAGGGATGCATTTTTTTTTAAGATAGTTTGGGCGCAGGCTGTAATTAATCCTAGATCTCCGTGACTCATGCCAAAAGTATAAGCAGAGCTTCTCAACTCTCACATCGTTCTTGGCTGGCTGTTTGTTTATCCTTGGGTGAGCACCTGAAGTTCCAGATGTTTTCTATGAGGATTTCACATATTTTAAATATTTCAGGCCAAAGAACTCCAAAATCTACAGTTACTTCTTTTAATCAATTAGATAAGAATCCTGCTGGAGGAGCTGTCCCAGATCATGTTTGGAACTTCAGTATTCAGTAACACCCTACACAGAGTTGGTTTCTGTTTTCTTTCTCATAGAATCATTTGAGTTGGGAAACCTTTAAAGCTCGTCTAGACCAACGTCCCTGCAACAGACGTCAAGAGGCATCAAGGCTTAGGGTTGAGGGCTCCCTTAGACTTCCCTGAGGGTTGCTGCTGCTGCCTGGGTTCCTCTGGGTGCTCTGCAGCTCCCAACAATCTGCTGTCTGAAGGCAGAGGCCTCTCCTTGCAGCGTGGTAAAGCACATGTTGTTGCTGCGTTCAGTCTTTTCCACTGCACTGTGAGTTTAACAGATGATACAGTGGCTGCTTTTCCACGCATTTCCACCTAGTTGCAGAAGGTCGGAGGCTGCTTTAGAGATCTGTGCTGGTCTGATTCTGTCTGTGCTTGGGTAGCACCATGCCTTTATCTTAAAAAACTTGGGGCGCCTTCTGCTTGCAGCAGCCTGAAGCCCAGACAGACACCTGAGTCTGCTGCTGCTGTGCTATTGCTCTGGCTGATCTTAGAACCTTGGTGCGTGAAGGACTGCTCTCTTAGCAGAGTGTGTGTTTTTCACAGTGCACTCTCAGGAAAGCACATCATGTTTATCTTTGTTTCTCCGGGTCATACCTTAGGTTGTGCTAGATAACAGAGTGCTGGATGCAGCCCGGAGATATGGCGCTGCTGGTGCCTGCTCTGTGCTCTCCCTTCAGTGAGAAGACTGGTGGTGGCACAGTTCAGAGGCAGTTGAGCTTAATGCAGTTAAGATTAAGAAGCCTTTTATTTATAGTACGGGGCTGTTATTTGGGCTTGTTTTATTCAGGCCCTTGTGGATCCAGGGTACGCTGGAGTTCTGCGGCCCTTCTTTATCAGGGCAGTGCACTTCTGAATTCTTGTTTTTAAGTCTCTGTTCCCTCCCCCCCCCCCCCCCCCCCCCCGGCAGTACTGTAAGACTTCAGGTTGTGAAAGTAGGCTGTGAAAAATGTCAGTTGTTGTAGCTGTAATAATTTCAACACTGTGGGAATTGCTCACCTTGTTCTGGTGAGTCCCTTCTTCAGTCTCACCTTCTGAGGTTTCATAGCTTTGCCTGAACTGAAAGCCCTAAGCTCAAATGCATGTTTACTTGCTGTGCAGCATGCTGCTAACAACCCTCCCTTCCTTCCACCCCCAGACACTTGAGGTGTCTTCACAACTGAAGGATGACTTGGCCTGGGAGCAACTGCTAATTTAGATCAGCAGCAAAACTTCCGTCTCCTGCTTTGAAAGCATGGAGCTGCAGATGTCTGCAGCAGGATCTCAGGGATGTTATCCTGCCTTTGCCGTGTGTCTTAGAATCCACATGCTTCTGGCATGTGAACTGGTAATGTTTCTCCTGTGATGGAAACCCGGGCTCCCCCAAGCCCCACAGGCCTGTTTCTGTGAAGCAGGATCCTGTGGTTAGCACAGGATCCCTGGCTTGAGGAGAGTTAAGTAACAGCTACTGCTGTATCCTGTCTTCCTGTTGTCGTGCAGGCAGCTCAGAGAGAGCAAGCAATGCATTCGCCCTCAGTATGGTTTGTTCCTTACCGAAGGAATATGGGTTCAGTATCCTCAGGTGGGAGAGGCGGGGAGTGTCCCTGTGTTACGGTCAGTGACATGGAGGGGTTGCGTGGGGCTGTGGCTCTGCAGGGCCGGGCACGGGGCCTGGAGGAGCCTCCTCTGAGCTGAGGCAGGAGGAGCAGATGGACGAGGTAAGTGCAGAACAGACGTGGGAGCATTCTGGGATCAGGATGATCCCAGCGTTCGTAGGATGACGGTGAATGCAGAAATCTTTCTTCTGAAATTGGCTGTGTATAAAAAGTTGGAAGGATCACTGGCTGAAAGCTGTAACGTTAGTGACACTGGGCACTGAAGGACTCATCCGTGCAGTGTGTTGTCATACCCATTCCACGTGGGTGCGTGACCCCAGGCTGTGGTTCGCTGAGTCTCTGGCAGCGTGTGCTAGCAGAGCTCAGCAGTGAGCTGTTGCATGCTGCACGAGTTCTTTCACAGAGCCGCTGCTGCTTGGGATCTTGACTTGTTTGGGTAGGGAGATACTCCAGCTGGAAGCTGTCCAGCCACTCGGGTTGGCGTTAAAAGCAGTGCTGTCCTATCCCTAGTGGGACGGATGGCTTCCCCGTTCTGAGTTGTTAACAGATTCTAAGATCACACTGCCCTTGATGTGTTCTTTGGCCACCCCCTACCAATCTCCTCTGCTCCTGCTTCAGTTGGTGCTTTGAAATAACATTCATTTTCTTGAGTAAGCTTGCTGAGCGCTGTTATTGGATGGCTTGAGCTTGATCTTTACCCTACTGCTTGCTTAGTCGCTCTGCTAGTACTTCCTGAAGAGGGTACTGCAAACTGGAGCTGGGACACAGCACTGGGGACATTGCCAGGGCTGTGCTATGTGGGGAAGGGAGGTATGAGGGGTTCCTGCAGCTCGCAGGTTGTTACAGACTTTCTAGCCTGTCTTTCAGGGTGGACTCAAATCTGTCTCAGTGGCTCTGTGTCAGAAGAGTAAAACTCCAAAGCCTCACAGCAGGCTTCCACTTAACTGAGTGACCTTAACGCACAGACTTCTGTTTGGAGAACTGTAATGTTCTTATTGTTCTTTTCGCTTTCCAGTAGGATGGCATGCTGTTGGCTCTGTGCTCTTCTGTTGTTAGGCTGCTAATAAAAAAAGCAAACATGCAAAAAAACTTATTTTTAGGCAGCTGAGACTTCCCACTCCACAACTGTTCCACTTGGAGCTGTGCAGAAAGCTCTGAGGCATCTGTACTGACTTCATATGCAAACCGGAGCATCAGAGCAATGACCTGTGTTACGGTTTACAGCCCTACAAAGGAGGCATCCTTGGGAAATCCTGCAGATCCTTACTGATCTGCAAGATCTGTTGTGTGACTGCTGGCACGCTTGCCAGCCGTGTGAGGGAATAACTGTAGTTAGTGCTGGAAAAGTCCCTCGCAGCTGGAAACAAGGGTGAGCTTTGTAACTGAGCCCCTGAATTCTTCTTTGGGCACTGAGTGTTTGGGGGGCAGGGAAACTGTCCCTGATGGTGTCAGACCACTTCTTCAAAGCCACGTGGTACATCTGCTGGGCAACTTGCTGTGGCTGTTACTGCAGGGTCTGGTGTGCTCCTCTTCCAGGAGAGCTGTGTGTTAGTACAAGAGTGCTTCGGGTATTCCTGGCTGTGTGCAGGCACTCTGTATCCTGCTGTGTGCAGTGTGATGGCACAGTGAGGTCTTGTGTTCCTCAGTTACTGATGCGGGTCAGTGGCAGCGCTTGGTGCTTCGGACCCATGCTTGTGCAGCTTATTTGTCAGACTTCTGATTCTCAATAGCCTGAAGAGAAGGGCTAAAATCAGTCAGCTTAGTGCAGGTTGCTGGGATCGACTGGTCTGGGACTTAATCAGCCATTCCCAGAGGAACGAAGCTGCCCTGAAGTAAGTGACCAGCTTGTTGTTTGGAATGTCCAGTAAGAATGCTGCTTGCAATACTGCTTTCTCAAACTGTGATCTCATTTTAAAACAATTCTTCAAATCTAGGCATTTTTTAGCAGTGAGCAACAGGAGGAACTCCCCTGGCAGAGAGAAGTATTGCTGCAGGACTCAGCAGTGTGTGTGCTGTGCCCAGCAGTGGATGTACAAGCACAGCTGTACAGTGTATGCTTATGGAGGAATGCTACTGGGTCATCTCGTGTGAATTAGTTCCAAATAGAGCTAACCTATTTCTCTTTCAACTCCAGGAACATTCAAACTTACAATAGAATTCACAGAAGAGTATCCAAATAAGCCACCTACTGTCAGATTTGTATCTAAAATGTTTCATCCAAATGGTAAGTATGTACTCAGTACATTTAACTGTAGCTTTCTGTAAGTGTATAGAAATGACTGTTTATTAGAAAAGCTTCCACTGTCTCATAAGCACAGCTCCTGTGTGCTTCTGTGTAGTTCTCGTGAAGGTGTCTGAGCCGTGCTCAGCTTTGAGATGAGGAGATGCATGTCAGCCCGCAGGTGGTGCAGCGCTGTACTGCCGAGGCTCCTCACTCAGCTCTCTGCTGTTAAACTGGACAGGAGGGAGAACCCGGAAAGCAAATAGCTTCAGCTTTTCTCCATACGTAGTGACAGTTCTGAATGATGCAGTCATCTTCTATCATTTTTTCCCTAGAACTGCCTGCCTGTGTGAATGCTGTATCTTGAAATGTAGTACTAGTTTCCATCTGTAGCCAGTAACAGTAAGATCCCTGAACCAGTTCCTTCCCTGGCTCGTTAAGGGTTGGCTCCTTGTCTCCAGGAAATGCCAGCTTCATGAATACCTGAAACTTGCCCGTGAAGCAGAGCAAGCCTGTGAGCTGAGTGCACTGAGGGAAGGTTCTTGTAGAGCTGTCATGAGACAAGGCATTGAGTGCAGCAGATATATTCTGGGGAAACCTTACATGTAAACAGCTCTTTTTTTAGTGTTCCTTATTTGGATCCTGTGTGGAAAGCTTAAGATTTTTGCCTTCAGTCTCTGGGTGGTTTCATCTTTCCATGGCGGTGGCTGCAGCGTCAGAGAAGCTTGGCACTGAGGAGTAAGCAGGGTTGGAGCTTGAATAGTGGAGGCAGCTGCCACTGACGAGCTTCATCTCCTCCTGCGTGCAGGCCCGTCTGCTGGATTGCAGCGTGTCACCCAGTGCTGAACCTGTGCTGTCTGTCAGCGTATAGGTTTTCAGGATCAGACAATACTAGGAAAAACACAGTAGCTGTACAGTTTGTTTCAAGCCATTCTTATCGAACCTTTTCTAGTCTACGCAGATGGCAGTATATGTCTGGATATTCTTCAGAATCGCTGGAGTCCTACTTACGATGTCTCTTCCATCTTAACATCCATACAGGTAAAAGATTTCCACGTGAAAAGGCAGAATGAAATTAGCATGCTTGAGGGAAAAAAATACTCAGGAAAAGCATTGCTGGCTCCTCAGAGCCAGTAAAGGAGTTAAATGTTGGTTGTTTTTTTTTAAAGTATGAATGCTTACACGTAAACTAAGCATCCTTAATGACACGGAGGTGGCTGAAGGTGTCCAGCTCCAGGCTGCACTGCTGAGAACAAGACTGGAAGCTTGCAGTAGCTTACAGCTGGAGTCATGCAGTGTGCCTCAGCTGTACCTCAGCGAACCCCTGCCCTCTCTCTAGCACGGATAGTTGAGAGAACACGTGCAAGTACACAGCTTCTGCAATTATGTCTGAGAGTGTTTTTGTTTTTGCACAGTCTCTGTTGGATGAGCCAAATCCCAACAGCCCAGCGAACAGCCAGGCAGCTCAGCTATACCAGGAGAATAAGCGGGAATATGAAAAACGGGTTTCTGCAATAGTAGAACAGAGTTGGCGCGATTGTTGACCCAGGATGATGCAAATGAACACTCTGGTGATGAGGAAAATACATGAAGTGTCTGAGTCATCTTCTTCCTCCAAGCATCACTGCATTTACTTTGAAAGCAGAATAGCTGTTGTGCCGTTGCCACCCTCCCTTGCTGAAGCTTCTTCTCCTTGGACATAATAACGCACCCACTTTGAAGTCAAATGTACTGTACTTGGGTTACTTGCAAAAGAATTACTGATGCTGAATTCATTTTCTGTGGTCCCTCTCCAGTCTTAGGGCAGTACTGTGCATTTCTGTAGTGTACACTAAGCTTTTAATTGTAATTGTGTTATACACAGTGATGCTTATGTGTAGCTTGACAAAAGGGATGTTTATATACATACACACATTTTTTAACAGATATTACTAAAGTGCTGATCTGTCCAGGCTGGTCATTTACTATTGGTTTAGACCCCACTGCATTTGTAAGTACTGAGTGAAGAAGTAACGTTATTTTCCTCATTTGTATTGGTTCACCAACTCTGAAACCGACTGTCCTTCAGTAGTTTGTAAGAACGCTAGCCACCTCTGCGCTTCACCGGCAAGATTTATGTACAGAAATACATAAACCACTTCAGCTGTGGTACTTTGAATCTTTGTTTGGGGTGAGAAATAAAACCTCGTGTTTTGTTTTGTTTTTTTTTTTTAAGTAGTACGTTCAGGGACGTGCCGATGGAGGCTGCTCACCGAGGCAGCAGTGGGCAAAAGCACACAGAGCTGCGGTGCTCTGAGGTGAGGCCCTTCCACGTTCAGGAAGCGGTACAACCTGAAGTGTTCCAGAGGTGGAATTCTCCTCCTTTTAGCGTCTTCTTCCCTCCCCTTATCTGAGAAAGATAAGTTATTTGGTATCCAACTTCGCCTCGTGGAAAGTTTGAACAAAGTACGGGGCAGGCACTTCAGTCTCTGCGGTTCCTGATGTTTGTAGTTTCCTGTGGTTTATGTGAGCTACTGCTGCATGCTTGAGTTAGTTTCTCTTCAATTTTATCAGAGGATTTTTTCAACTCTTGAGAATACAATTGTTAAGTCCAGACTCACTTTTTTGTACGGCTAAGTTTGTACGTTTGGATACAGTCCCCTAAGCAGCAGTGTGGGATGAAAACTACAGTTGTGTTGTCCGATGTTCCGGTGTCCTTTGTGTGCACATTGGTCTGTTAGTTAAGAAGTATAACTTTGCACAAGTAACCCATGTAAGAAACTGTACATTTTTCAAAACTTGTAAATAAAGTGTAACCTTAATGCTTATTGTATAAATAGGCAAGAGGTGTGTGCCTGTGGTCATTTGGGGACAGCAGGAGGAGCTGGGGCGGTGCGCAGCCTTCTGCCAGCAGGGCTGGGGCACGAGCTGTGCTTGTGCTGAGCTGTACGTTCACCGTGAGCCCTTCCAGGTGGAGGAAGAACCAGACACTGCAGAGAGCGCAGCACAACGTCACTCCGGGAGTACGCTGCTGCAAAAAAGCCTGCAGATAAGTTAGTAACGGCAGCTTACACGGCTCAGTAATGAACTGGTGTGAGAATCATGCTCTGACTGTACTCCATCTTATGGAGGGGAGAACAAGGTGAAAGTGACTGGCACTGAATGAAGGCCAGTGCTGCCCCTCAGCTCTGCGATTAAGACAGCCTGACAGGTTCTTCAAATAAAAAATAAATCAGGCAACAGTCCATCTCTGTGGTAACCCTTCACACCCTGAGCAGCTCTTCTGCCTTACGTAGGGCAGCCTTTCACCACCCACGTTGTGCTTAGTTACGCTTGCTAGCTTACCTGAAGGACTGTCTAAATTGGGACCCTTGTAACTGCTACTTAGCAATGTCAAAAAGCCAACTACTAGAGGTAGAGGGGTTGTTAAATTTCATGCACGGGGCTACACCTGCAAAACTTGCCCAGATCAAGAGCCAGTCAAGCAACGAGCATCTACTTACACACACTAAGCTTAGCACTAAATACCCCCAACACCTGCATCAAAAGGCAAGGCAGAAACCAACCAAAGGGTGTATGAGGGATCTTAGCCATTTCCTTGTACCCTATTTTTTTGTTGCCAAAGGATGGCATCAGCCCAAATGAGCAGTACACAGGTGTAAAAACCTCACCTTTACTCCCTACCTATGCAGGTCCTTCTTCCACTACACTTCAAACCATACAGCGCTGGTTCCAGGAAGCTTACAGAAAGACAGGAGACAAAGCAGAGACAAATTCTTTCATGCTAACGGTCACCAAAAAGATTCCCACTTCTTCAACTGGAAGACAACAGAGATCCAGCACAGACAGCCCACTTGGCAAAGATCTATGGCCATAAGTCAGAGCAGTACCTCCTCGTACAGACCGCTATCACCCATCCTGCACCCCCACACGCACTGCTCAGCAGGAAGATTTTTCAGTCCCCGCGCTGCCCTGCTGCTCTTGGTACCTTTCCTGGTGACACCAAGCTCGAAGGACCCGCTGCAGAGCCAAGCTAGAGAGGGGGAGCTGCACTCCTGCCTGCGGGAATATCTGCCTCCCAAGTAGCAGGGCTCCTTCCACACTCCTACACTGCCATCTGCTATAACCCAGCATCCATCCCTGGGAGCAGAATTCAGAGGTAGAGAGAAGCCACGATGCACAAATAAAAGAAAAACCTTTCAGAATTTGCTGTCAGATCATTGTCCTTCAGAGGCAGCAGCAGCACGTTTTTCTTTCAGGTGCCCGAGCTAGCTGTGCTGAAGCCACACAGTTAAAGACAAGAGGAGATGCCCTCTGTCCTGAGCGAGTCTTACTGGTTAATGAATTCTTCCATGACCTCCTTCTCAGAGTTCGGCTGAAAATCTCTCTAAATGCACATCCCCGGGATCTTCTCCTCCATCGGTCACCCAGAGCCAGGTACTAACACAGGAACAATGTAAGAAGTGAAAAAGCAACGTAAAGAAACGAAGAGGCCAATATGGGAAGCAGATGAACTGAACAAAAGCAACAGCTGAAACACAAGCCAACAGAACGGGCAAAGAATTACCGTGTTAGGATTGGTTTTACCAGCTGCCCTTGCACGAGGAACCTGCAGGCCCCACTGGTGACAGAGCAGCATCTCTAGACAGATCTCACACTTGGCTCCTCCGAGTTCCCTGCCTGCCCTCCCTGCGTTCTGGGCACGATGTGGGTGCTCCCATGAGGCTCGCACAGCTCCGCCGCACCAACAAGATCGATGCCGCACCGCACCTCCGAGCAACGCGACCATTCACTTCTGAGTTGCTCTTGACATAACACAAGCAGAGGTACATGAAGAGAGCACAGAAACAATTAGGCACAGATTTCATTTTGCTCGGGTCAAAGAGCTTCTATTCGAAGTAAAAAAATAAGTTATGTAACATTCCCCACAAGCTACACTAGCATCTCTGAGGCGTGGGCTCCGCGTTTACCTCCAGTTCTTCTATTTCACACTTCACTGTGGTATTTACATATGTCAAGCAGTGCTTCCAGGTAAAAATCCACTGGAACTACCTCAGTCCAATACACCGCTGGGTAAGGTGCACTCAGTGACCCCCAGGACGGGAGGCTCAAGGTAAAAGCCAGTGAATAAAGCTGCACCGTCACAGTGGGTGAGGACATTTCTCCACACATGTACACAGCACAGACAAGACCTTGCTCTATATACATTTCATAAGCATAAATGGAGTTTCCACACATTTCTTCTTACACAAAAGGTGACAAACTTTTGTTTTGTGTTTGTTTGTTTTTTTTTTCCAGAAATAAAGCTGTATTTTTATTGTCATCGATACCAACTTTACATACAGGTTTATTCCTCCAAACTGCATTTCCTTTGCTCTTTATCCTTTTTGTTTTTAGAACAAGGCATTTTCCCTCCCTCGGTCATAAAGGTCACGAAAAATAAGGGAACTAGAATTTCAAATGGCATCAAATTCCTTTTGGCTGGACATGTGTTTTTGCTATTACAAAACTATCAAAATGTGAAGGAACAAGTAATATCAAAGACGTACAGTGACAGCACTACTGGTGTTGGGCTGTGCCAGTCCTAACGGTCCAGCAACATTTTAGAAACCACCGTGAGGTTTAGAACGATGAGCAAAGTAAAACATTTCTAATGTCAACACATGACACAACAAGAAATGCAGCATCTCTTTCTTCGATCGGCTACCCAGAAATGCCAGTTATAAGTTTCACCAGTGAGATGGGACACTGAACCTCAATTTGCTTGAGGCATGATGAGCTCGTAATGCCCAACGTGGCCTTCTTGCTTCAGCTGGTCCAGCAGGTCCTCCTTGCGCCGCTTCCTGCTTACCACCAAGTACCTATCGTGGCCCTGGCCATGAGATTTACTTTTAAGACCATATTTTTGGGCAATCTGATGTATCTGCTTCCTCTCGTCATTGGTCAGTTCTGTAGAGAACGTCAAGTCAACGTGACTGTCTGAGTGGGCGTAGTTTCGAATGATCTGCTCAATATCTCTTTTAGCGATTTTATTTACCCTTTCCACATCAAGCCCAAGTCCTTCCCTTTTAAACTGCTCCTTCACTGAAATAGGCTCTCTAATTCCTTCACCGTCCTTCCCTAGGCCACCACCTGTCCAGCCCATCTTTCTTAAAATTTGATTCCCGATGTTGTCTTCTTTGATCTTCTGCTTGAAAGCGTCTTCTGCCGATCGCCCCCGAATCTCATTTCTGGAGATGACGTCTTCGACGGTGCCTTTTTTCAGATTATTAACAACAGTTGGCTGAGTCTTTTTGAGGATTTTCACAGCTTCCTCTGCTGCCTCATGCTTGACAGATTTCTTCACTCCAACTGCTTCTGCGATGAACTCGTTTTCAAGCAGCACCTTGCATTTCCATCGCATGCCAGTCATCCTTTCGAAGACATACTCGACTGTCATCTTGTTGAACTGAGCCGTGTCATTCAGCGTGCACACCGGGTTATCAGAGTTCTCGTAAACCACGAGGTCCTTCAGGTCCTTCTTCCTCCCAGAGGCCTGCGATGAGTGGCCCACTTTCTGAACCTGGGTCATTTTGATGGTTGTCAGGTTTGACTGCGTCTTCTGCAAAATTTTCAGTGCTTCATCAGCTGCGGCATGCTTGCTGGTCTTCTTAGTGCCATACCCCTCAGCTAAGCAGTGATCTTGTAGGTACACTCGACAACGCCACATGCGGTTGGGCATGTAGTCATATTTATATTCAACAGACATTTTGTTGTACGAGGCAGAATTGTTCAGTATTCCTATTGCATCGCTGGCATTCTCGGTGAGGATAAAACTAGTCCAGTGTTTGTTGCTGTTAGTGGAACCTTTCGTGGCTTCAGCACTCAGCGGCGCTGGGATGCAGTCCCTGTTGGCCGCTACAAACTCCTCATGAGGTTTGAGAGCAGGAGGAAAATCCGGGCAACTCACACCTGCCTGGCACACCACCAGGTCTTCGTGGTAGGTGTGCCTGAACTTCCGCTGCACAACCCGGACTTCTACTGACTTCTGCAGCAGCTTGACTGCCAGCTCTGTGGCTCTATCCCTGGATCCATTTTTGCTGCCTGCGTAACCAGTGGTCAGGTAGATATTCTGACATCGCACTTCACAAGCAAAGCCATCTGTTAGGAGCTTCTTACTCTTCGGGAGGTCAGCAGGGGCAATCTCTTTCAGAGGAGCATAAATATACTCAGGATTTGTCTTGCACGCCTGAATTGAACGTGTCAAGAGAAAAGTATAGTTAATTTTATCAGTCCCGATGTTTGCTTCTGGGTTAGCAAGGTTTTTCCAGACAGCTGCCGACAGCTTCTCAATAAAACCCTGCTTCAGTGTTATAGCTGACGGAGGGAAAGTCTCTGATACAGTCTGGACAGATGAGGGAGGAACAGAAACCTGCAACACGCCACTTGTGGCAACGTCCGTACTATTCACGGCCTTATTGGGAGTCACTGCCTGGCTTACAAAGCCAAACCCAGCTGAGCTGGAGATCCACGGATCCACCCCCTGGGCATTCTCAAAATGAGAATCTGTACAGTTTTCAGCTGGCTGTGCTACACTGTTTGTATTTGCCTCTTGGCTCGTTTCCTGTGTTTGGTTGTCCAGAGAATCTTCCTTCTTGTCATCTTTCTCAGCACTGGTTACAAAGTGGATGGGTTCAAAACGTGGCCGCATGCGGTACCTGGGGACCACTTTTTTCGGAGGCTCAGAAACCTCTTCCCGCTCCGGACCTAAGAGGTGGAAGAAAATTACAAGATCAGCAATAAATACATGCAATGACAGAGAGAAATGCTTTCACAGAGTCATCTCCAGAAGGAGCATGCAGAATTCGTGCACAGAATTACCTCCGAGATGCAAACCAAAATGCTTTCTTCTTATGATGTTTGCAATCGATCAAAACAGAACGCTCACCCTTTGCAGGTCACTTCAGCGGTACCTCCAGCTCCTCAACTAGCATATAAAAATCACTACACCTTCATTTCAAGGATTTTAGGGCTGAATCATTCGCTCTACCCCACAGCACTGCCCACTGAAACCGTCCATTCATTTCTGAAGTGAGTCCACATTACTGGTAAACCCCAACCAGAAGAAATGCAAACGAGCTACAACATCCTGGTATACAGAGCTCCTGCAGAAAGTGACAAAGAGCTGATAAGTAAAGGTGCTACATCTAAAAGATAACTACACAGGATTTCTACTGTGAACACTTCTGCCACTTCAGGAACCTGACCGTCCACGTCTATGGGTTCTGATGAGATGCATCCCAGAGTCCTGAGGGAATTGGCTAATACAGTCTCCAAGTCACTCTCAATGACATTTGAAAACTCATCATCAGGTGAGGTCCATGGTGACTGGAAAAAAGGCAGTGTAACATCCACTTTCAAGGAAGGTAGAAAAGATTATCCAGGGAGCTACTGACTTGTCAGCCTCACCTCAGCGTTAGGGAAGATCCTGGAACTCCTGGTAACTCCTGGTGAAGAATTTTTTTTTTTTAAGAGTGGTGAGGCACTGGCACAGGTTGTCCAGAGATTTGGCTTCTGCTTCTTTGGTTGGAAACACTCAAGATGAGGCTGGACCAGGCTCTGAGCAACCTGATCTAGCTGTACTTCAGTGCAGAGGAGTCGGACTAAATGATCTTTAAAGGACCTCTTTCACCTCAAACAATTCTAAGATTTAGAGATGTTAAGGCTGCACGATGCAGCCCCCTCCCCCTGCACTGAAGTGGCACCTGCACGCAGCTCCACCAGAGGAGCAACGGGCCACCTCAGCACCTTGGGATGAACCTGCTGTCCCAGTGCCAACGCGTGCAGCTGTAACACAGGTCAGGTAACATCTGTCTAGTCATCACACTATCATCGCATATTTACCATAAACTAGTTCACTGCAGTTGAAAAGAGCACTTCACATACAGACACTCAACACAGGTGGCAAAGCTGTTACACATATTAAACCCTTCAGCCATCACTGTTCTGATGAGTTATGGCAAGGTTTACATTTCTTGCTCAGCTTGGTATTTTGATGATTGCACTCCAGCAACATCTAAAGGCCCTCCCCAGCACGAGAGCTCTTCTGTGTGTAGCACACAACAGGGAACCCTTTCCACAGAGCTGCTGCCCAAAAAAATACACAGCACGAGATAAAGCAGTATTTTTCTCAGTTTAGCAGATGGGGCAGAGAAGCTCAGAATGATGACTGGATTATCAAAGCAGGAGAAGAAACTCTGGCAGAGCTAGGGATCACACCCAGTCCTAGAAAGGAGTTCTGTGCTGTCTGAGCATCT
Organism: Oreortyx pictus; assembly: GCA_036925125.1. NCBI lineage: Eukaryota > Metazoa > Chordata > Aves > Galliformes > Odontophoridae > Oreortyx > Oreortyx pictus. The sequence continues at coordinate 4,357,786 of JAUPFR010000012.1, forward strand.
GTTACTTTTAAAAGCCATACTATTAACCAACGCCGCCCCACAGAGCAGAGGCCTGCTGCTCACACCCACAACCCACACCCTCAGGCACAAGTGGCTCCCCCAGCTCTCCTTCCTGAGAAAGGCAGGGAGCTCCGATGCCTGGACAGCCAGCCCACTCTGCCTACTGCATTTCTCCCCCTAGAACAGCCACAGCTGGAACATCTACCCCTGAGAGCAAGGGCTGTGTAGAAAATAAAATGAAAACACCCAACATCCATGCTCCAGGCAGGTTTTATTTCAAAATCAGTACAGTAACTGCTTTTCAGGTCAGAACATCACTTCAGTACATCAAAGAAGGACAGAGAGTGGTATTTAATGATGCAGGTCCAATTCCCTAACACTCTAATCAGCAAAAATCTATTACATAGCAATTGCAAATAAAAATTATAATTTACTTAAGAAAAAAAAGAACTTTGCCTGAATTACATTTGCCTGATGGCATGGTAGAGGAAGAAAACAGTTGCAGTCTGGCAGAGCTCACCATGGCTGCTGCTCCCAGCCTGCTGTTCCCAGGCTCCCTGCAGCCCACCCCCTCCCCAGCAGCAGAGCCAGCCCCCCGTGGAACACAACCAGTGCACTCACTGTCAAGTGGGGACCGCTGTCTCTTCAGTGTCGTGCTAGGGACCAGCTCGAACGTCCGCATATCCCCAGTGTCAATGCCTTCAGCCATCTTGAGAACCTTTTCCATGACCTGAGAGCCATACCTGTGTGGATCCAATAACAAATCATGTCAGGATTGCTCTCACAAGGGGCACCTGGCCCCACCACCAACTCCCCCTGCACCCGTTCCATGCATAAATCACTCCTGCAGTCTCTGTGTCAGCTAAGATAGCAGTACCTCAGCACCTGACCCAGGCAGACAACTCAGCCTCACACACACCACAGAATAAAACCAGGCCATTCACGTTTGAGATGCAGAACACAGTCCAGCAGAACAACAGCAGCCCTCACCCTGCTGCTGCCGAGATGCTGGCACAGGACCTGACCGAAATCAGCCCTCCTGCCACCCCTGGTGCTGGCTGGCAGCACTGCAAGGCTGGGACAGGACACTACTCCCAAGTTACTGGGCTCCAGGTGAACCTATCTGTGAATAACAAACAATTCAGCCACCAAACAGAGCTTTAACACGTACATGTTATCTACTAAAATGCTACATCTGGAAAGGCTGCTAGGAACACAGGGATGTGGAGGAGGGATCCCAGGAGGCACCACAGCTCCAGGACTAAACACAGGAGCGACTTGCTGGCACTGAGCTTCATGCCTGGGCCAGCAGCCACAGCCACACATCACCAATACTGAAGGAGGCACTGACATCAGATGACAAGGACACTCTCCTACCTTTATGGACTGCTCTCTAAAAAGATCATGCTCCTTTTTAGCTTGGCGGTTGGAAGTTTTAAATCCGCAAGCCATGGAAGAGAAGAGGTGGCTGCAACCATGCAGGCAGGACATAATGAAAAACCCCATCCGACTTGCCCTTACAGCCCTGATCTAAGCTTTCCACTGCTCGCAGGGCCTGACACGTTTTCACATCATTTGCAAGTCCAAAACTGAACAAGAAATAAAAAAGACAACTTTACTAAGCAAGGAAAACGTAGAAACACGGCACAGAACTGTATTCTGACAGCTCTGCACTGTGATTCAGAAAGGAGAACAGGCAATCTTGCACCTGCACGGTGAAGTGTTCATCTTCAAAAGGTAGCAGCCAGTGAAACAGGAACCTAAACTGGCTTTTAAACACTCCTGGCTCCAAGGGCTCAGTCAATCTACTCACTCTTCACTCAGGAAATGCCCATCCTGAGAACCAGGCAGAAATGAGACCTATGTAAAACCCTGAGAGAGCTGCATACACACACACCAACACAGTGCTTGCTTCAGCCACTGACACCCAGCTCTGTGCCACTCCCCCGAGCACAGGAAGAACATGCTGGGACGGATGGGAGGAGGTGTGCAGTGGTGACAGCCCTTACCCACAGCAGGCAGGGGAACCTGGCTGGCTGTTTCCAGCTTACAGAGAGAAAAGCATGGTGCCTTGGATAGGAACACCAAAAGTGCTGCCCTTTATCTAGCAGGTTTCCAAACAGCATTAGATTTGGCCTGGGAGCGTCACTCTTCTTCACAACAGACGGTCGTGTTGGTTTCTGCCTGGAGGAAGACCAGCTTGTCCCTGCATGAGCTTCTCTAACCTGGCCTTTGAAACCTCACCTCGTGGAGGCTGCTTGTGAAGGCAGAGGACTCCACGTCTCCACTGGTTTACCGGAGTTCCCCCAGTGTGATTTGTTACCTCTTCTTGCCCTGACACCTTGCAGCTGTGGAGCACGCTGTACTACTTCCTCCTCATTTTACAGCTGCCTTTAGCATACCCGAGAACACACATCTTCCCTCAGCAACCTCTGAACTAATTACACCCTGTTATTTAACTCCTCACCCACAGGTCACATTCTCTCCTCTGGACATTCTCCAGATCAGCACTCAGCTGGGTTTCATCAGAGGGACTTTCAGGGCTATAAAGATGGTGAAGGATGTAGAGAGGAAGTTGAGGAGCAGCTGAGCCGTGTGCCCCCCCCCTTCCCAGGCAGCTCCCTGTGTGAAGCTCCCCACTGCTCTCCTACACTGTGCCTGTGCTGGAACACAACACAAGCTTTGGGGAAGCAGCTGCACATCATGCCTCTATCTGCTGCTTGTGTCTTCCCTCAGAGGTGCTGCTCAAGATGTTCATCAGGGAAACTACATGCACTTACAGGCTTAACTTGCATCATTTTTGGGATCTGAGGTCTGGCACTTCACTTCTGCAGTCAGCATCTTATATCCACGTTACAACGCTGTGATTCCCAAAAGCACCATCACAAAAGCCCACCATAAGATGGCATAAAAGCTTATACACAGACCAAAGAAACTAGAAAACAGCCTTAGTCTTAACACAATAATCACGCTTTAGAATTTGAAATTACTCTAAAATGAAGCTCAATTTTAATGCTCACAGAGCAGAACAGTTCAGTACTTGGATCAGAAAGAGGAAAACACGCAGGCCTACACCTAAGGAAGTTGACTTGATCTATAAAGACAATGCAGGATAATTCCTTTAATGAGACTTTGGGACAGCAACGCTAACAGAATAAAGCCACAAGTCCCTTTTGGTCACCGCACAGATTACTGAAGTTAGTTATCTGGCAGCTGCTCCTGCCTTTAGAGCCTTGTGTCCGTTTGAAGAACGGGCCCAGCACCAGGCAGGTCAGTCGCGGTGCACCTGAGGCTCCTCCCAGCCCTACAAGTCCCAGTGCTGGCAGCAGCGATCCGACAGAGGTTGAAAACCTCTTCCATTCACTGGGCCGCTCTCTCACGGAACACAAATCCCGAGTTTCAAAGGGAGCGCAGAGGCTGGTTTACGCTTAAAGGGACCCTCCCTTCACAATTAACTTACAGAACACAATACCACGTGCTTAAAAAGCTCTCGGAAGAAGTACACCAAGAACAGCTCCCGAAACGCACAAGCGCACTTGGCAGCACCTCGCTCCCCTCTCCTGCTGCTCACATCCGCCTTGCGGGGACCCTCCTGCGCCCGTTCCACCTCACCGTCCCTACGTCGCTCCCCAGGCAGAGGGAGCCCTGAGGGGAGGGGGGAGGGGGGGGGCTAAGTCCTCAGGGTCCCCCACTCCAGCACCTCAGGGCCTCAATTCATTCAGGGTACCCCCCCTCACCTCAGCTCCCGTCCCCTTCCCCTCAGAACCCCCCCCCCTGCTCACCTGCAGCCCAAGAAGACGTGGTTGCTCCAGAGGACGGACAGCGCCAGCAGCTGGTCGATGGCAGCGCCGGGATAGCTGTGGAGGTGGCGGAGGATGAAGCGGCGGCGCGCAGCCCAGTGCCGCTCGCTCTCACTGTACTGCCGCCACTGCTCCAGCACCGCTTCGGGCACCGCCTCGGGCGGCGGTGGGGCCATCGCTCAGCGGGCAGAGGAGGCCGGCCCCGCCCCGCCGAGGTGGGCGCACAACCTCCGGCCGGCGGCGGCCCAAGCCCCGGGAGCGAGCAGGCCGCACGTGCGGCGCAGGCCGCGCCTCGCCGCGGGACACCAGGGAGCGCCGTCCGGCCAGGCCCGTTCAGGCCCGGCCCGGCGGGGGTGCCGGTACCCGCGCCCGGCCCCGCGCCCGGCCCCTCCTCTCCCCACACCGGGTCCCGGTCCCGCTCTCGCGGAACGCACCGGCGGCCGCACCGTCACGTGGCCGCCGGAAACACCGCGAGACGACGCGAGACCTCAGAGCCCTCCCCGCGCCGGAAGCGCGCCGCCCGGCGGCAGGAAGTGCGCGGCGCAGCGCGGCTACGCAGAGTGCGCAGCGCGTACGGACTGTGCGCAGCGCCTACGCACGGCGCGTAGGGAACAGCCGCCCTCCGCCCCCCACCCCCCCCGCACCGGGCACGGCCCGCTGGGTCAGAAAGGGCACAGACACCAGTGAAAACACACAGCTCGGACTTTATTTCTCTGTTCAAATTAAATACTTTGTGGCTGCCGACATCGCACGTTGCACCGTGTTTCTCAGTCCTTTAGCTCCGCGCCGTTCCCCGCACCAACCCAACTACAGCGCATTGAAAACACGCCCAGCTCCGAACCCCGTGGAAGCCCGCGACATTTACATTGTTAAAGACATAATTAGGAAAAAAAAAAAAAAAAAGAAAAGCTCCTAACAATATTTGAAAACGTATTAGCTATGTCATTAGTCCAAACATCACATCTGTGTTCTCCAAACCCGCGGGTAACCCTCCAGCCCCCCGCTATCCTGTCACACAGATCACAGGACACCTCGTTTGATACCATGCAAGTCAGTACACAGCTTCTTTCCCAGACACTAACACTGAAATTTGTCCCCCCCGCCCCAGCCAGAGGACCCCTAACCTCTTCTAGAAGTGGCAATCTTCTCCCTCAGACCCCGTGCAGCTGGCGAAGACAGATTAAAAAAAGCTACAGAGAGAGAAAGGGGAGAAAAGAGAAAAAAAAAAAAACAACAGAAGATTAGCAAAAAAGAGAAAGACATTCAAAAAGCAGAGAAAAGAGATGCAACTTGAAAACAGCTGACAGGAGAGATGGAACCTCCTTCTGTGAGGTTATGTATCTTGTGGCACCTAGTACATCATGGAAATCACACGAGTAAAACACTTCTTTTCTTTCATAATACTTTTAATTACATTCTAATAAGGCACATGGTCAGGAAGAACAACCAGTGACCTGCAGTGTGGGTTAAAATAACCAAACACTGCATTAAATGCTTCTTTTAACAGATAACCTTGAAACCACTGACTGGTTTTGGGAGCAGGCACTCAATAGAAAAGGTTGAAGCAAACACATTATTTTACTTTGCTTTAAAAGGGGGAAAAAAAAAATCAAACAAACAAGAATTGTACAGGAAATAAAACTGTATTCGTAGCGAAACTGAGACAACACATCGCAGTGAAGAGTTCTAGCTGCCATGATTGCCCAAAAGGGAAAGGCCAGGCTGCAGCTGGTTAGCGAGGGCAGCCAACCCGCTAATGCAAACCGAAGTCTGTGAGGTTTTAGCACCTTGCCAAAAAACACCTTCCTAGAAAAATCCTCAGCAGTGGCTTGGCAATACTTATCCTGGCTAGCTCTGACATGTGCTTATCTTCCAAAAGTTTTGGGTTTGAAGGGTTTTTGTTTGCCAGCACACACCCTGATGTTTCAGGACATGTAGATTCACCCTGCCTGCACACAGTGCAACTGGAGGGTCAGGGTCACAGCTAGCAAGTCTGAAATGGAAACGAGTGTCAAAATGCCAGCCTTTACATAGCATGACCCAAAAATGAAAAAATTAAAAAAATAAAGGAGATACATTATGTCATGAAAATGACCCCAAGTATGAAGAAAACTTTTTAATCTCTTGACTCTTTGGTAATCCAACTAAGGTGGTGTTGTCGTCTTAATGTCATCAATAAATACACTTGAACCACATTGTTATTTTGCCAGCAAAAATAACTCTCACAGAACTTATTTTTTATGTTTTCTGGACGGAGAGGGACTGAGAGAAAGGGGGAGCTATTAACTGTATGGGAAAAAAAAAAAAAAAAAGAGAGAGAAATTAAAGCTGCAGTGTCCCAAACATGTTAGGACTCATTTTACATTATTTAATAAAAACAATAACCACCAGTACATAGTAAGACAGGTTCACAATGAGAGTATAGCAGAGAGCAAGAGTAACACCATGGAAAGGTCACAGCTGAAATGCTGTCACGTTTTATTAGACCCTGCGATTTAACAAGTAAATGAAGGTCCATTCCAGCCCATTGTATTCAGGGATAATTACTCAGTACAGAGCCATGGGTTACTGTAAAAGAAGGGCAAAAAAACAAAAAAACAAAAGAAGTACATGTTAACCAGAATTCACTGTCTGATGATGACTTTATTTAAAAAAACAAACAACTCATCCAGAAATACACAGAAAAGACACCTGCAGGCAAACTTGGCCACTGGGTGGACTCCTGGCCCCAACAAGCAAACCTCCTCTTTTAGTGCAAATCTTGTATTAAAACAAGGCTTTTGCTGAATAAAAACTGTAAGAAGGAACTTGCCAACATCTGTACTCTTCTAAGCAGATGTCATAAAAAAATTAAAGGTGATACTTTTTTGCATTAAACCCAGAAATTGTTGGAATCACTGAGAAGAAAGGCAAAGAAACATCGTCATCTTTCTTCACAGGCACTGGTATGTACAGCAAGGTGACCAGCTTTCCCTGAGATTGGATCCAGGATGTGCATCCAGCCCAGCACACTGAGAGGGAGACAAGGCAAGAGATCCTTCGTGACCCCTGCAGCATTCAGAGAACACTTAGTTGCAAACCATGGATCCAAGTTCAAAAAATCCCCCAGGCCTGGGGACTGAGGTTTGGATTCAGGCCCTTGAGCTGGTGAGGACGTTAAGTTTGGCAAAAAGTCCTTTAAAATGATTTGAGTTGCACATGACAGCAGAGCAGGGTAAGGAGGGGTTAGCTACTGCAAACTAAAAAGGTGAGAGGGCAGACAGTCTCTCCAGACCACCGCACTGGGTTGCATTCACAGTCGACCCCTGGTAGGCAGGAAAAGCACGCTGCTGTCATCATGCAGCCTCGCACAAAACGGAGGTGAGAGACAAAAAGCTGCACAACTCAGAAGTGGGGATGCTACAAGCACTTGGCAGCCTGCTATTGACCGGAATGGGGAGTTATCAGCCACAAGCATCTCTCGCCAGTTCCACAGAGGCTGTTGCTGAGTTCTTCACAGAAACAAGTGTAACCCAGAACAGCCAAGGGTGCGGACTGTGGCTTAGAACAGACTGGTGAGCACGGTAAGGGAGCAATGAGCAAAGGTGAGCAAATGGGCACAATGGCATGGCTGTGTTAACCGAATGTGGGGGCATTTGCTTCTGGTGCGAAGGGAAAGGTTCTACAGGAAACCCGAACTGAAAATGAAAGAAAAAGGCAGATTAATGGCTTTATGGATTAATGACCAAATAAAAAAAAAAAAAAAAGAACATAAATATGCTTCCTGACACACACACACAGACAGGAAATGTTGCTACGTGTTAATAAAGTTTAATTTGACTACAAAACATGCTTTATGCAGACACACACACACACACACACACACACACTCAGCAGTGGGATGAACCACATTTCTCTTCTACAACAATCCTTTCACAGTTTTGCAAGCTGCAGAACTCCTCAACTGTGACTTATTTATATCCTTGCAAAACAGTGGGGCCCTGCAATACTTTATGGATCAATATTGAGAGTATTATTCTGAATTCTGAAAAAGTACCATGTCTACATATTTTTTTTTAGCAAGGACAAATGCCCGTTGAAAAAGGCAATGTCTGCGTTTGTATAGAGGAAACAAAGAACATTACTTGATTCAAAGCGTAGCACACAACAGCGTACAGTTACGCGGACTGCCAAGAGCAATCCAATCCCAACAAAAATCAGTAATGTTCACTCTCAACTGCACTTTAGCCGAGCCTTCATACTCAGCACCAGAATGAACACTGTTATTCTTTGACATTATTTATCCACATTCAGGCCCCGAAAAGCACAGAATTGTTTTTTTTAAATTGTGGTACAGTTCCTGCTGGCAGCAGAGGCATTCATTCTACCAGACTGCTCAAGATGACTGCAAGCTCCAGTTCAAGTCAGTGCAAGACCCTTCTGAAGCTCTACTGTTAAGTGCAATGTCCCATTGAAATTAAATTCAAATGCCTCTCACTGACAGCATAACGTGTACTTGCCCTTCCACTTCTCTTGAGGAGATAAGAGGGAAGGAATCGGAGAATCAGCTTCTCCCTACTTAAGGGCAGACCATAAGGTAGTTAGGATTCTATCTGATAGAAAATGTAAAGGTGGCCTAGAGGCCGAGTTGTTAGTATGTTTTATAGTTAAGTGCTGCTGTTCCAACATGTCCCTTCTCAGAGAAACATGTGCTCAGGCTGGCGGGGCTGATGTCTTCATCTTGGATAACAGATACTGTTGCTCTGTCAAGAAGCAAGACATTCCCTTAAAAGCTCTCCTTTTCCTCTCACCAGAAAATCATTAGCAAATTAAGAAGGCTCACTTAGAAACACACAGCACAGCTGTAAGTAACCCACTGTCATTAGCAGTTTAGCTAATAACCCTGATGATGCCCTCCTACCAGGCAGGTGCATTTCTTAGACACCTTTGTTTAAATTACCCTTCACTTTACAATAGTTGATGACTCTTCCCACTGCAGATGCTTATGGCAAGGTTTGCAAACCCTACCAGACACCCTTCTCTGTTCCACAAGCCTGCGCATGACTATCTAGCAATTTCACATCCCTACTAATGCGAAGACAAAGACACTCTGGACAGACTCACAGTGGGACACTGCTGACAGAGTTCTGCACCTGTGGGAATCCCCTGTGCCCTGGCAAAACCCACCAGTCTCCAATGCTGGCCTTAATTAGGGGCAAAGTGCTCTGGCCAGGCTTTATGGCCACAGCCTGAGCACGGCCCTCTCCTTCCACTAGCCTTACCATAACTGTGCATGTTTGGCATAGCTCCCAGACATGTGTCTGCTACAAGTGAACATCCATCCATGGGACAGCCTGCTGGACTATTAAAAATGTCATACAGTGTCTTAGTCTATATTCAGAGCTTTCGGTTATCTGCTGAACACTCTGCATCTCTCATGATTTTGGAAAATGAACTGTAGCCAATCAACAATACACTCACTTTCTCTGGTGCTTTGGGATAAATGAAAACTCTAGTTTGGGCAGACTTTACCATCTGCTGGGAGTGGAGGAAATAGAAACTAGTTTTGTATCCCGCACTGTAACCAAGTTAACCCTGTGACTTGAAGGGGTGGGAGCGAAGGAAAGAGAAGAAAGGAAAGAGATTTTCAGGCTAGCTAGGCTCCATCATCACATCTCCATAGCAATTGTTGCCATAGTATCGACATGGCCTACGTGATTAAAGAATCTCATTTACTTCTAAGGGAGACAGAAAAAAAGACAGAGCCAGCAAAGTCCTGGAAACATTTATAAGGAAGAGGACCTAATCCTTGTTTTTCCATATTGAATGTCCAAATGCTGACTCCCCCTGCATTTCACTTTGCAAAACTTTTGAAGACACTCTTCACAGCATCCTTTTTCTACAACTGCATATACAGACAGCGTGGTAAAGCCTGTACAGTAAGGGCTGAAAGCAGAAGAAGACAGAGATGATGACACTTAGAGGCTTCTGGACTTGCATAGGGTCTGCTTTTTCAGGAACTGTAACTGATCCCACTGTGAGGTCTACATATGTTAATGACGCTTACCAGGACAATGTGCCTCATGCACCATGCAGCCAAACAGCAGTTAACTGTAAAACAGCATACATGTAAGAACTAATAATGATGACAATGATGTAAAAATAATGAAAAGAAACCAAGTCATGATTAGTGCAAACTACTGAGCTTTGGTTTAGAAGAGTAATCTGTGAAAGAAAAAGACTAGTGTACTGCCAGCCACTATTAAACAAGACACAGCTGAGCTACTGGCTTGTGAAGTTCATGGATCGTTACGGAGATTTATGATCTAAACACCAAAATTAATCATTAAGGACAACCGTAGAGGTTAGAGTAAAGAAAGCACTGCCATTTTTGACACTGTTGTTTTCCTGGAGGAAAGATGACCTAATTTCTTCCCAAGCCTGAATAAAGCACTGATCTACCACTTGTAAAAAGTTCACCCTGCCCCAGAATTAACCACCAAGAATGGTATCAATGCATCTTCATAGGAGTATGTTTCGTGTCAGGAGTGCTTCTGAGATCAGAACTGCTTCTAGGAACAAGTATGTGACTGGGGCCACAGCTACTAAGTGCTCAGAGTACAGGGCATGTCAGCTCTCTTCTTGGCATCCCTGACCTGGACTCAGGGCAGAAGTCTGCAGTCCTCAGCGTGCAGACATCTGAAAGCTGTAACCATGAAAGAAACTCAGTTGTGTATTCCTCACAGAAGCTGGGGAGAGAAGCCTGGCCCCACTCAGTCTCAGGCTCCTCAGTATGAAAACACATTAAAACCCCCTGAAGGTAATTCAAAAGGGCAAATCAAAATACGCAGTGGAAAAAGGAATGGACAAGCGAGAAAAGGGCAGGAGCACTAATTGCTCATTGCAAAGGAATGTTGACATTGTAGCAGTTCCAGCTCAAAACTAAAATGACTAAAACAGGATCTGATTCTGGTTATTGGGTTTTTCCTCTCCTGTCTCGCTTGATTCCAAATTTAACAGTTAAGGGTTATTTTTCCTGACAAGCAGTCCTCTCAGCTATCTGGGCACGTGCCATATTCTTTATATTAACAGCAGTTCTCCATGCACTTAAAAATGCCTCATACGGGCAGGATTTACTATGGATTTGCTTCATGGATGTGCAGAGAGAGGATTATACGACAATGCTATAATAAACACACTCGCCTGTCTGCACACTGCTCTTTGCACACACACACTAAGGTGGGACGGCCCTCCATTTTTGGTAATGTACTGCTTCTCACTGCTAGGTGAGAAAACTATTTCGGCTGCACAGCTGGGTTGCTATTGAGGAACTACAGAACATTAAGGCACTGCTGACATCCCAGAGCACAGGACTCTGCCAAGGGTCACATCATTTCCTTGCATGGGGAACCTTTGTAAACCTGTGCATTATCTCTCACTGTTTCTGTGGAGGCCAAATTTTGGTATAAGACTGTAAAGACCACTAACACTTTCAGAGACTTACATTTTGCAGATTCAAGAATTCAAGACTATTATGCTCCCTGAATAATTTCCAAAGCTTTTCCTACATCTAATCAAGGCCCTGAAATAGGACTCGCTCCTCTCTGGGATAGCAGGCCACTCCTGCTAACCTTTTACTTTATTACAGGCACTCACAGACCAAGGGCAGAGCAGGGAATCCCAGCAAATGGAACCAAGTTCATCCTCTTCCATGCTGTCAGTGACCAATGAGGGAGGCTAGTACTGTGCTCACTGCTTCTGAAGATGACAGGTAAAGGTAAAATGCATCCAGCTACCACTCAGCCTTACTAGTAACTACATCTGTCTGCAAACCTTCCTCAGATAAGGACTGGATAGGTCGGGAAAGAGATAAACATACCCAGAAAATATTCAAGAGAAGCAAATACTGTCAGGTTAACAACTTACTTTTTTCTTTCCTTATCTCTTTTAAGAGTTTGTGATCCTCCAGCCTGCTGAGCCTGAGATTGGAGCAATTCGGCTGCTGTCTTCCTCTGTTTAAATGCATTGACTTCATCATCCAAAGATTTCTTCTTATCCTCCAGCTTCTTTTTTTCATCCTGATGTAACTTCTTCAGGCGATCAAACTTTTCATGGAGCTAGAGAGAAAAGAGAGGGGAACGCTACCAGATACTCTGTTCAGGCAACTAAGAAAGTTGCATGTGTATAATTTTTATATAAAAGAATCTTAGATCAGGGGTTCTATTTTTCTCCTGCAATTTTGGCATGCCAAAGTTGCTGGTCAGAATCAAAGTACATGGCACTTCAATGGTGCAATAAACTGTATATGCAATCACTACAGGACAAGTACCTTAATGTGCTAAGTTCAAACTTTAGATTTTTATTTTTTTATAAAGTCCTAAACCACACTGAAGAAAGTGTGTGTTGCAGCAGCTTCCTACTTGGAAGCGTACCACTCATAACCACGAAGAGAAAAGTACTGTAGTCCTCACCTCTTTTTCAGCCTCCTTCAGCTCCGCTTCTTTTTCCTTGACCCTCTGGACAAACATTTGCCTCATTGCCTCTTCCTTCTTTTGCAGTTCCCCCAGAAACTCATTTCTTTTGGCCTCATAAGTTTCTTGTAAGCTAAAGAGAAAGAAAACACAGTGATCCAACTGAGGGCAAACTCTACTTCCCCCAAGTCTCTCAAATCAGGCCCGCACCAGGAATACTGCTTTCATAACACCCAGGTGTGTGTTACATATGTATATGAGGTCTATGAGCCATTGCACTTCTCCTGTACATTGAATGTCATGCAATTCAGAGACACCAGTTGGCAACAAACACTAGTTTTCTGTATCTCTGCAGCACTGACATTTTTACATCAGCCATTTCACAGTCAGTCCTGTGCATGCTCTCTGCGCTTTCACCTTCTCTCACTCAGCCAACACGTTTGCTAAAGTCTAGATTTATCTGACCTGGCAGGTTTTTTTGCCACATTGGTTTCTTGCATGCTCTCTCAAGGACACACACATACACACAAATGCTCAGTGCATCCAACGATGCCTCCCTCAAGCTCTCCTGTCTACTCCAGGGATCCCACCTGAAGGGCTTGCTGTCTGGGTCGGTGTCCTTGAAACCCATCTCTTCCAGTTTACACCGTCGGTACAGCTCATAGTGACGTGTGTGGGTCTGCTCACGGAGGTCTTCCATGTTCACACGGATCAGCATCTCCCGCAGCTTCACAAAATCACAGTGAGCTTCATTCTCCACTGTAAGAAGACGTTCAAGAGTAAGAGAGGGGTGGAAACAAAGGTGTCTTCCAACATTTCCCACTGGGGTACTCCTCCAATAGATTTAACAACCCTTCTGAACAGAGGAAACTGCTACTATAGGCCTGACACAAGGATTTATTATTACAAGAACACAAAGGATAACCCCCAAGAGAAACTGGAATCCAGCACGTCCTTGCTCCTCTTGCAAGAGCAAGTCCACTGCCTCCTGGTGGAAATGTCACCATTCATGCCATGCACATTTCAGCTCTTGACTCACCCTGCACCGTGCCCCAAGGGTACTGACGAGCTTTCATCATTTTGTTTCCTATTTTCAACTCTTCCGTGCTCCCGATCACTGCAAATGGCAAGTGGGCCTGGAACACATTTAATGCAACCTTTGTTAATCCCACTCAGCTCTGACTGACTCGATAGCACACAGAGATTAGCACAGCCTCTGTGCAAGACACTCATTACACACACGCTAATCTCAGGGAGTCTAATCACCAGCCACGAGCCCAAGACAAAGGGGAGAAGGGAGGATCCTCTTTGGAAACCTTGCTAGCACTACCACTCTATATCCTCTACCTGGCTGATCCGCCCAGCCACAAGGTCTCAGGTGAGATGAGCCAGTGCAAGACTAGCATCAGTGACAGCTCGAACAACACGCTGCGTGGCTCTGCCTGAGGTGCTGTCCCAGGGGCTTGCCGTGGCTTAGGAGAACATCTGCACAAGCACAGAAGCAATAAACAAGCCTTCTTGGAGCCTACTTGATTTTATCCTCCTCCCACTCTCTCAGCTCCCACCACAACACAAGATAACTCGCTCTATCAGATCAGGAGACTGAAGTCTCTTCTACGCAGATTAACAGCTTTCCTCCCTGCTTGCTTCGCCCATGCTGAGGAGGGGCTGAAAACATTCCAGCATCTCACCAGCTTCTGCATCCACTGTGCATGCCCCGAGGTCTGCTGCTGGCTGAGCTGGGAAGGACTCTGCATTCACCAGGCTGCAGTGAACCTAGCCCATACTGATACTGCCTCGTGTTGCCCATAGCTCACCCTGGGGCTCACCCTCACTGCTATATAATCAAAACATGCACTCCACAAGAGATAGTTGTTACCCAGTACCTGATACTTAGCTAAAAGCAGGAGGAATTTGCTTGCTGTGACCCAGAAACACAGAATAGTCACTTCTGCATACAGAAGGTTCTTCTTGCGTTCTGTAGAGAGGTTAAGAAACTTGCCCAGTGCAAATTCAGCTGGGTTGGAACAAAACCACTCCCAGCAGAACTCAACCCTCATTCCCCAAACTCAGACAAGCAAGCAAACTCCAACTCTGCTATCTTTGCAGCATCTATCTGTGTGTAGTTAAGTGAGATCTCTCCCTGCTCGCTCCTGGGAAATACATAGCTTTCTGCCAAGCTGCAGAGAAGTCGAGTGCAAAGTTTCAACACTCAAAAATAAAGCTGCCAGCTCCACACGCTCACCCCTTCTGCTGAGTTCTGTGCAGATATTTGCTAGCTAGAGCCTTTAAACTGTGCTTGGTTCTGGGCAATTAAAAGGTCCTCAAGGTGCTAGTGATACAGAAAATCAGTGACCCTAGATTGTTTACAGAAATAGGTAGAGTAGTTTTAATTCCACAGGTTATCTGAAAACAGACAAGTGAATTAACAGCTGAGACAAGTAAAAGATTTCAGGGATGGTGTTTCCTACTTTGAGAGTGTGGCTCATACAGGCAAACAGCAAAGCCAAGACAGACTCTTCAGTTTTTATTCCCTGGCCTCACAACTCATTCATGAGGGATACAGCAGTACCAATGAGGCTTAGTGGTCAGTCTGGGGGGACCGTTCTGGGCCACGAGGAGGCTCTGAGCACCACAACGTCTTGAGGCATCCTTCACACAGAGTTACTTCTACAATTGTGCTGACATGCCAGCACGTGGAAGGATGCACGTCAGCACAGAGCTATGCCTATTCTGCTAGGGGTTCACTCATCAGTATCAACTGTTTGTTTGACTGCTGTTTTTGGTAGGGAGAAAGTGCTGTTGATTTCTTCTTTCCACAAGTAAGTTCCAGCTCCCACCGTGTGGGACAGGCAGCTCACACAGGCTTCATTTAACTGGCAGGTGTAGGGAGAATATATTCTGCAGTGATAAAATTAATTCATTCAAAATAGAAAAGCCAACCAGGAGATGAAAGAATAGCAGAGATCGCTTTTTGCATTATGAATTAAGAATAAAACCTGGATGGGAGGAAATCCAAGCAATTTTGGAGAGTGCTTTCAAGTGCTCTCTACAACTCTGAACTTGTAAACATACACACAGTGGGATTCTCAAAAAGACCAAATTGATTTCAAACAAAATTGGGCGTTCTGTTTTAATCCAATTGGTATCTAAATACTTCACTTGATGCCTTTGTTCGTGGTTAAATACTTCTGATCATGGTGGCAGAGATTTTATATCTTCAGTTCATTGATTTCTGTCACACCAGGCAGTATTCTCTTTGTTTGGTAAGTCAGTTCTGAATACAAAATACTCTGAAAAGAATTCCTCATGCATCAAGTTAACATAATAATCTAAAATGCACATTAACTAATGAGTTTGCCTGCTTTAAAACCTAATTTTACTTGTCATCAAGTGATCAAGAGATCAGTCTCAATTCTCTCTGTAATTATTAAAAAAAAAAAAAGAGGTAACTGATCTAGAATGTTTGCTGGTCAGCAAGAAGCACAACTTGAGCAGGAAGACTGCATTTAGAACCTTTTAAAGGCGCTGATCTGTAACAAGGACGATGAAGCTTTCTGTGGAGAAGCACAAACACACAGGTAAAGGCAACTGATAGAAGCTTCCTGTTCCACAATTTCAAGTGTGATTAAAACTGGCAATTTAAGTTACAGACCTCACGCATCCCATCCTGATTCTTTCATTGCTCTCCGTCCCTCCACAGACTCATCTCCTGACCCAAAGCATGAGTAGATTTGTTTTCCCTAAAATCAATATTTGGATACAAGTTTTCCAGGTCTGCAGAAGAGCCTTGACTTGATTCAGATTCTAGCCTGCCTAGTCCTCATAAACCCAGTAATCATGATTTGTATCAGTTTAATGGAGGATTTAAAGAGCTAATCTCTCTGTGCATCAGTTGATACAAGCCAGAACGCCTATGACCTGAGACAGCAATTCCCTATGAGGAGAAGTGCCTGGAAGGAAAAATAAGCAGAGGTCGACCTCCACCCTCAGAATGGCCAAAGAGAGACAACTTCTACTTTTGTCATCTTATGGAGAGACCTGAAACACTGCACAACTGTTCATACTGGATCAAGGGAAAACACAAAACATGCTAGCTGGACCTGCAGTTCAACAGTAAAACAGCAAGTTCCTCTACTTGTTTTACTGCAAAAAGCCTTCTGGAAAACGGGAATATGGGCAGAATGCATTTGCAGAAGGGCCATGGGACAGCTTGCTGTCTTTAGGGAGTCACAGACAACCACCATGCTGGGAACACCAAATGCTTTAAAACATGTTTAACTTGAGCTGTTGAGTTCTTCTGAACAGGTCGTTCAGCTGTGTGACTCCTTGCCACAGGATCCTGGAAGTTCACTGATGGGAGAGCACCATGTAGGACAGAAATCCTTGAATTGAATGTGGTCAGGGACTGAGGAAATCTTTGAAGGAAGATTCACATACATTCTCTCTTCCTACGCTGAGAGTGATCAAAAGCAGATGTTTGGAAAAGAGAGAGGCCACTGAGCAACCCTGGCCCAAACTGTGTCTTTTATGACTGGATTACATATCTCTCACATCAGCAGTTAGTTGTACCTCAAAGGAAGGTGTTGCTGTAACCAGTCACCTCTCCCGGCCAGTCTTTACATCTTTCACCAGAGCTGCAAGGCATAGCCAGATCAAGGACCCAGCTAAGTAACAGCAGATCAATAACAAAATAGCAACTCTGTGCAAAAGAGTAGCAAAGCTGGTAAGGTGAAGGGGCTCTGCTGCTAGGACAGCCGCTGTCAGGAGGAGACAACTCCAGCAGCAAGACTTCACAGGAAACACCCTGTGCAAAGCACCCTGTGAGAAATGGCAGTGTGTGGAACAGAGACTGTAGGCAGTCTGCCCCTCACAGCAGACAGATAATACTCACCTGATTAATTCACAGCACAGGACTGTCCGTGCCCTGCACAGCCAGACTGTCTGTCATCTGTCATCTGTCTG